>OX387195.1:17751920-18435052 GCA_947561395.2 Buxus sempervirens
GAGTCGTCGTTATAAGACCCTGCGTCATAGTGTTTTCTTAGGGAAATTTAATTTTTAGTTGTACTTTATCAAACTATTTAAGATTTAGTCGGTAAAGTTTTGAGTTTTGAGTTTTGAGTTTTAATACACCTTTATCAAAATAATTAATTTTTAATACCATTTCACTATTACAAATCAACTTTTCCAAAAATACCCTTACATCACTTATCCAAATGACTTGTACAAGTCACTTTATTGACTTATATAAGTTAATTTATTGACTTGTACAAGTCATTTTATTACTTGTACAAGTCTAAAATGGCTTGTACAAGTCAATTTATTGCTTGTACAAGTCTCGGAAGTAAATTGTATAAAGGTATATTTGGAAGAATTTATCCGTGACAGTTAAATGACATTAAAAATTAATTATTTTGATAAAGATGTATTAAAAGTTAAAACTCAAAAATTTACCGACTAAATCTTAAATAATTTGATAAAGTACCACTAAAAATTAAATTTCCCGTTTTCTTATGTGTTTTGTCCTTTTAACCCAAATATCTTGTACGAAATGTAAGCGACCTTTCCAAAAGCCAAGCTGGGGTAGCAACTTCCCTCCTATGGTATTACATATATTCATAAAATCCAAGCATCTTTTGTGATGTTTGGTTGCTTAAGGCTTGAATTTGCAGTTATATGCTGTCAGGTTGTTTGGAAGAATAAAGTTATGGTGATGGGGTTAAGGATTTTAAATGTAAACAGTTGTCACAAGCCCTACAGAGGATTTGACACATTTTTTTTTAAAGTGCAACCACACTAAGGAGGCAAACTACAACTGTTAAAGTTCTTTGAATGATAGTAGTAGCACCAAAAGAAAACCAATTGAAAGTGATAGAGAAGTACATTTGGGAATCTCAAGCATATTTTATTAAATGCTTCCTTGGCAGTCTCTACCTTATTTCTTGAAGCATGAGAAAAAAAATATCCTTGCAAGTGTTACAGGTAGTGCAAGTACAAAATCTGTAAAGAAGAAAAAATTTCTATAGTAAAAATTCAATGTGTTTACACTTGTTGTAAATCGGCGAATAAGAGAAATCCACGTGGTAGCATTAAATAGGCTGAATTCTAAGAGTCAGACACGTGGATTAATACGTGACCTACAAAAAAATCACGGGGAAATTAGTTTTTAGTGCAACTTTTTCAAAATAATTCATATTCAGTTGGTCAATTTATAAAAATTGGGAATTAGTGATACTGTTTTAAAATAATTGAGAATCAGTGTTCATAAAAACATTATTGCCCTTTGAAAACCTTTTCACTCATTTAGGTAAAAGTGAGGTTTGCAAGTCTTCTGAGGGTATTTTCCGAAGAAATTCTTCATTAATAGTAAAATGATATTGATTCTCAATTACATTAAAAAAGTATCATTAATTTTTAATTTTCAAGAATTGACCGACTGAATCTAAATTCTTTTGAAAAAGTATCACTAAAAACCAATTTTCCCAAAAAATCACCATCCCGCGTGCTTTGGAAGTAGAAGGGTCCAAAGAGGAGATTTTCAAATTTGTTGCTTTTTTTTATAGCATATACAATTGTGAATTGCAATATCAAAGAAAATTTGCTACTTATTAAAAGAAGTGAACTTGGGATAATTCTTTCCATCTCAAAATATTTCTTATAAGAAAATTAGATGAAAACTTTCGGGATCATCACCATCAATATCATAACCAGTTTTTATCAAACTGAGGTTAACAACTCGGATCTTTTCTCTTAATCAAGTTCTTTAAAATCTTCAACATCTATATATATATATATATAATCTATACTATTAATAAAGAGAAGAGGGGGAATATTCCTTCCAGATTTTGATCCCCTTTTCTTTTTTCAAACATTGACCTTCCTAAACAAAATAATCCCCCACTATTTTAAACATGTTCTAACTACCCCGAGCTGTTGATCTAAGTGGGCCTACGTTTTCTACGCAGGTGGAGCGTGCAACCCCCTAATATTGATATAAGAAAACTTTTAGTTGCATTAGAAAAAGGAAATATGAAGAGGAGTTTTGCCAAATATGAGAAGGATATAAAAACCGTTGCCGCGGTTATTTTCCCATTATCTTGATCTTTTCTGTGTGCAATTTTCAACTTGACGAGGCATGAACAAATATGACAATGAGTCTAGAGATTTTTATTGAAGTCACCGTATTTATTGAAGAAGGAAATCTCTGCAACAAAAATCCTGCAGTCTTGTGTACAACTTGATTTTGATGGGCCCATTTAAATTTAAAAGAAAAAAAATCATCGCCCGCCATGTATTGAATTTTGTTGATTTTTTTAATTTTATTTTTCACTGAACAATCACTGTCTAGCAATGATAAGGTTTTAGGATTTTTTACAACAACCATCTTGTAAGATAAAGACGATGGAGAAAATCAACAGTCCACAATATTACAGCTATAAATCTAACTTAGACCACCCAAAGGTCGCCCAACCCAACCCGAATAAAAGCCCTAACAATGTATTTAGTTTGGGTTTGAGTTTGAGCAAGCTCCATTTGTGGGCTAAAGTTAAGTTTGGGTTGGATTGGGCCTCATGTTATACAACCTCAAAAGCTTAGTCCAGACTAACTTAATTATACATCCACACATTTATGTGCACATGCGTATGCATATATATAAGTATCTACGTGTGTATATGTACTATTGGTTTTTTTTCCTTTTACACTGTCTTTGTATTTATGTAATCAACTATAAAACCTAAATTTATTAACGTACAATAAGAAACTTGTAAATTTTTCTCAGATGAATCTATACTACTATTAAAAGCACTAACGACCTAAATTGTTTTTTATTTTCACATACCTAAAATATCATTTTCTATAATCTTTAATTTGAAAAGTACCTTTTATTAATTGTTGTCGTGATTCTTTTAATTTCAAAATTACCTTTTTATACTAGTTGTGCGAGTCATTTAATTAGCAACATTGGGTCTAAAAACTTCTTCTCTAATACTTATCTAACTAAATTAATTTTAATAATTATAATTACTAATAAAATCCTACTAAATTCAAACAATAAAGATCTATAATAATTTGTTTGCAACCCTAATAACTCAAAGACGGTTTGCAATTTATGAAATGGTTCTCCACTTTTTTCTCCATATGCCAAGTTTCATTTATTTGCCACATTCCCAATTTATGGATGATTTGAAATAAATTTGTCGGTAATTCTATTATCCCTTGTTACCTAGGATGCAAATTCATATTGCTCGCTTTCCAATAGGTGAATCACTATGTTGATGTACTATGCCATCAACAACCTCTCAAAGTACAAGGGATCATAACACAACAATAAAATGAATCAAATAAGATATTCTATTAGAAATTATCATATTACTTATTTTAATTAATTAAATGTATTAATTATTAAAATTCATAATAAATATGTATCATATTAATGTATTATATAATGAAAATATTAATATAACATATTAATATAATTAATATATTTATTTTAAAAATAAATAATATATTTCACACGAGACTCAAGGCCATAAAATAAAATTCGTGAAAAATGAAGCTCTAATATATTTTAATCATTTAAGCTATTATTATACTAAAACATTTTATTGAGGTCACTTACATTCTAAAATTTTTTATAGTTAATTTATTTAGATTTAATGTATATTTGATTGTATTACAATTTATTAATTATTTTCGAGCATAGTGAGATTGTTATGAATAGTTTGTCACACATAATATACTGTGGATGACCATAACAAATTATGAACGTGATTCAGACTTATAAATACGTTGCTTAAGATAATTGTTACTCTCACAACTTTCAATGTTACTATTCTGTGGATGATAATTAATATGCCACTATAATATTTTTTTAATGAAACAAGTAAATCTATTATAATAAAAGTTACATTCACTGTCTCTCAATCTAACTCTTATTTATTTTTATTTTCTTTTTAATGAATTATTATAATTCTTATTTAATTTTGTTTGCATTTAATATAGTACTTGGACTGAGATATTGGAGCAAACTGTATGTTTAGTCATTGCAAGGTAAATAATTTACTTTATTATTTTTGTTTAAGTTAAATAATTTATTTTATTATTTTTGTTTAAGATAGCCAAACTTGATTTGAATTATTTATATATAGTTACTCTGATCCAAATTGGAGGTCTCTTTCGGGCCATAAAGACATCTTCCCATCTCTTTAATTAGCTGCATGTGCAAGCACAATCGGATATTCACAAGATAGTTATGATGTGTGCATGAGAACTTTAAGATCCTTCTTTTCAATAACTAACATATTGGGGATTTTATTTATAGCTCCTATTACTACACTTTCATATAAAATCATTTCAAGTTTTGGATGTTATATCAGAGTTATTCAGAATACTTACATCCAAAACCTTGTAATTCTATAGGCTATAGACACAACAAAAATGAACACATTTAGCGGCAATCAATGACCGCCGGTAAAACTACAATGACCGCCGCTAAAAGATCCAGGTCCCGGTGCTAGTCCGTCATCCGTTGCTGAATCCATTTAGTAGTGGTCATTTTGGGTTTTAGTGGCGAAAAAAACTTTTTATTAGCTCGTCGCCTGCCCTGCCCCTGGCCTCCTCCTTCCCCTGCCCACTACCCCTCGTAATGCTAATAAAGATTTAGCATAAAATGTTAAGGTAAATAATTGGTAAAATGCAATTTGTTGTCGATGCTGTTGTAGAAAAAAATAAAATAAAATATGATTGTAACTTGAGCAATAACATTTCAAAATGACCATTATATAATAAGCTAAAAATAATTTAACCTTTTCCCAGTCATAGATATGTAATTGGAAGACTTGAGACCAGGGATCCTTCACAATAAGCTTGAACTCCTCATTCCACTCAGGATTCAAGTTCCTCATCTTGACACTGGTTTTCTTTGTCGGAAGCCTTTAGAAGAAAACTGAAAACCGATGGAATCAGAATCTCACCCACACAAATGCTATGGGAGCTTGCTTTATTTGTAATAAAAGCATAGTATCCATTTACATGGTAATGTATTCAAACAAGGTAAGGGTCAAGGAATATCATATCTGCTACAGCTAGTGCTAAAAATTAGGAGAAAAATCAACTAGGTGATTATCTTAAACTAACTAAAATCATGGAGAATATCCAATAGGATTTGATCTATTAATACCCTTCATCGCTAAGGCTAAGTTTGATATAAGGATCTGATGTTCTCAATAAATCCATCTTTAGGAGTTTCAATGTATTATAGAAACCTTTAGCTATGTCAAATAAACTACAAATTTTATGCATCTTTAAATGCCTAATGTATCACACACACATAATAAAAGGAAATTATTGATGTGGTTTTAGGAAAAAAGAAATTGAATTTGAACATAAGAAGTTCAACTGAAAATGTTTGATTGAAGCTAATTCAAACATGTTTTGCCATGCATATAGAAAAAGAAACAATTTACAGATCTCCTGCATTATTTTTCGAAACATTGTCCACTTTTATGAGAACTTAGCTAACCCAAAGTGAAAACATAGCTTAAAAGCAACCACCAACCATGCAGTTTTCATAAGCCATATAAGCACATATGAAATTGTTGGAAGATATTCGAAGATCAAACTGAATATTAGGTGTAAATAGAGAAGATTGTGTCAAAGCTAAAATTAAGGGAGTTAGTTAGGATGATTGATTCGATTGATTGTGTACAGTTTTCAGTTTCCTAGAATAGCTCTCCTGTATTCCTGTTTATGTGTACATTGTATACCTTCCAAGATACGGCAATACAACTAGTTTTTCTTCTCCATGTTAGTTAATATGGTATCAGAGATCTCAAGATCCCTTTGAGAAAAAAAAACCCTAGCCGTCCTTCAAATTCTGCTTTGGCCTAAACTCAGCCCCTACCCACCATGTCTGACGAAGTTTTCGATGAAGTTTCCAACGTAGTTTCCCTGCCAAAAGCCACTACAACCTAGATTCCCACTTCAGAATCCCACTCCATCTATATTACTACCATAAGGCTGAATGGAGAGAACTTCCTACGCTAGTCCCAATCTGTACGTATGTATATCCGTGGCAGGGGAAAAATCGGCTATTTGACAGGAGAGAAGAAGGAACCTGCACCCGAGGATCAGACTTATCCAACTTGGGATGCCGAGACACTACAAAAAAGTCGATTTTTACCGGCGATAGAGTCCCGCCGGTAAAGGTCCAATTACCGCCGTTAAAGTTTTAACGGCGGTAAATCCTACCGCCGCTTAATATCGAGCCGCTAAACGAATCAGCGACGCCTACAACGGCGGTAGCAAAATTACCGCCGCTATTTCGGAGAAATAGGTGGCGGGAATTTAACGGCAGTAATGACCGCCGTTAAATGGCCTTTTTACCGGCGGGTATTACCGCCGCTTAATAAGAAATTTTTAACGGCGGTAGCAGTTACCGCTGCTAATATCCTCCATTAGCGGCGGTAACTACCGCCGCTAATATCCTCATGTGCTCCTAATAATTTGTATAGGTAAATGCGACTCTGGTTTTAAGCGGCGGTAATTACCGCCACTTAAAACTTTTGGCTTTTAGCGGCGGTAATTACCGCCGCTAAAAGCCCTTACCTGCATATACAAAAACCATAATTAGGTGGACCGAAAATCCTGTAAAATATCTCATTTCATAGCAAATTTTATAACAAATGGAGCAAAACAATTACAAAGAAGAAAGTGAATTAAGAGAAATTCTAATAAAATTAAAATACTCTGAACATTCATGTCATATAAATTAAACTAAAGAACAGTAAATTAATGGTTTCCATTAACAAGTGAAATTGCAACTGGTATCAATTTAATAGCCCTGCATGAAAATAACAATGAATCATGTGTCAGTAAAATTATAAGTAGACAAATCAATTTAGCCAAAAAAAATTAATATATATATATATATATAGAACCGAAGCTATCTTGTGTTACTCACCTGAAATAATAAGAATGCATGTCTATCTAGCTAAAATCCCAAGGAGGACTATCATTTGCAGAAGTTTCACCAGGAGACTATAAATTGTAAGAAAGATCATTAAGTGTGGTATTTAAATATAAAGATGATATGAATTTGTGCTATATGTATTTTTGTAAGGCATTTATATAATACCTGTGTTTGACGTTTACTCATCATGAAGTTTCTAAATTCTTCAAATTCTCTGGCATGCTGTGCAACAGTTGCTTTAATTGTTTGTCGTTATCGCATCTCTTCTTCTAGCCGCTCCTCTGTACGTTGCAATTGTTCTCGCATCCTATTAAATTCATCCATATCGACATACCGAGATGACGTACTCGAGGATGCACTACCACCCCACAGCCTAGTGGGCGTGTGGCCTAACCCACAACACCGCACCCTGCCATGTGTGTCATGCCCCATGACTTGAGTATATACATCATCTCGGGCTATCGAATCCGGAGTGCCTTGTTCCATGATAGTTCGCATTTGATCCTGAAAAAAATATTTATGCAATCATTGAGTTATCAAAATAGATGCTAATAAAGTTATTCGTATACTACAAGTATACCTACAATAAGAGGAAATAACTTACTATCTTGTCGGCTGCTTCATCATTGATTGGCGTGCCATCTTTTCGAGTATGCATTTTTATAAAAGTCTCAGCACGGCCCGCCAATCCCTAATGAAAAAATATGGTGTTAATTGATCATCGTCTTGACCTGTGAACTTGTTTCTGGCAATTTTGACACAAACGGAAATGTCTCTCTCAACAACTCAAGCGTCAAAGTCAATGACTTATTGCTCCATCCACTTAGGCACTTTATATGAAATAGTTTAACAATGAACGACAATTTCGTGTGGCTTTTACACCCCGGGTATAACTCTTCTCCAGCATCATGGAAGAGTTTCTCAAACTGTGGATTATTACAAGTTGGGGTATCATCTGATGGCCTATGTGAAGAACTCGCAGATACGTCCATTTCATCCTGCACCCCATAAGCTTCTTTAACCATGAGCCTAACTTCATCACCCACAAATTGTGCATCATCTACTATGGGATTAACACGGGGGGGGGGGGGGGGGGGGGGGTTGTAAATCGAGAATATCCTCCCCATGATAGTACCATTTTGTGTATTTTTGATCAAATCCATTGCAAATCATGTGTTCGTATGCGACTTCTTGACTTTGATACAACACATTATTACATTTCGGACAAGGACACTTCAACAACCCATTAATAGTTGCCCCGCGAGAATATGCGAACTTGATGAAACCCAAGACTCCATCTTGATAATCTTGACTAGCCCTATTCCATCCATAGTAAACGTAACCTATTTAGTTAATAAATATAGATACACACCCTTCATCAAAACATTAAGAAATTAACATAATAAATACCTAGATCTTTTCATCCACCTTCGATCCATCTATTAGTATGTTGTGAAAGAATTTACCCGTCGCTTTTGAATAAGATTACTTTCTGCAAAACATACTCTATAAATGAATCTAGCTAATAGCAAACGGTACTTATGTTAGTTTTAAAATTTATGCTTAGTTTTACCCATTTAGGAACACCAACTACATTACTTGTTTGTCATAAGATTCATATATTTCTCCACGAATTTCGGCAGCATCTCTGCGCAGTTCTTCAAATACGTAAAGTTTTCTGACGTAAAGTCAATAAAACTACGTATTTGAAGAACAAAGAGATAAAACCAAAATTATAAGTAGAGATACATATAAATCACATGTCAACAAGTAACATACTTGATATCCCCAAACTGTCAATATGACAATCCAAGATGTTACATGTGCAAATCTATGCCTTCATATTTAAATACTAAGAATTATTGTAAACTTACTGCGAAGATGCAATATCTTCAAAGTACACAAAATAGGATGGGCATAGTTACACATGTAACCTCTCAGACGGGTATTTGAATTGTTCCCACTTTTTTTATGAGATAAATAAATATAAAAACAATTACCAGGTTAACCAAAAAATAGAATAAAAAACTGCTAATCATAATATCAATGGTATTGAACAGCATTAGAACAGAAATATCACAACAAGGAACTTAAAGAGATAAATAACGGTTTAACCATTATTTATCTCCCCTAAAAATTTCGGCAGCATCTCCCCTAAAAATAGAGGGTTGTCCAGACCAAATTGGTCTAAAATAATAATGGTTTAACCTGTAAAGAAAAGAAGAGTCGAAGCTTTCACATCCATATCTACATTCATATCCAAAAATAGCATTCAAACTATAGTCATTGGCACTCAGTATAGAATGAATATTTAATATCTAGACAATGACATAAGTCAATGGTATGCTCAGAATTTTAAGAATTACCAAATTTTATTGACTCTGAGAAAGAGGGAAAGAAATCAAGAATTATTGACACCAAAATCAATCACAGTGGACTGAACATAGAAGCTTCCGCAATATGGTCAAGCTAGGAACAATGAATGGCCAGGAAACATACCACAACTGAGTCTCCAATAAAGTATTATGGTTGATAATGTTGAGGCTTTTAACCTCAAACATAAAAGGATATTCAGTATTTCCATTTGCATGAGAGCCCTTTAATATCTAGACGAGGTATCCACTATTAAGGTTGGATCAACTGTACAAAGCCTAAAAATATTAGTATTTCCAATATACCAGACTCCCAAGTATTTCAAATTCGACCAGTTTTTCTCATGCATGATATTTTCCTTACAATGCCGTTTTCCCCCTTAAAGAGTCTACAACCCTAACACCTTCATTAGAAAATCAAACACATTTCTGGTGCTATAAGTATCCAGTGGCGGAACCACCTTAGAGCTAGAGGGGGCAATTGCCCCCACTAAAATTTTATTTTTTAATTTAAAGAGATAAATAATGGTTTAACCATTATTTATCTCCCCTAAAAATTTCGGCAGCATCTCCCCTAAAAATAGAGGGTTGTCGAGACCAAATTGGTCTAAAATAATAATGGTTTAACCTGTAAACAAAAGAAGAGTCGAAACTTTCACATCCATATCCAAAAATAGACAATTCACTTCAAAAGGAAAAAGAGAAGGGCAGCCTGTCATTGAGCAATACGCCACCAACAAACAATCCTCATTTACACAGTAAGACTTCCATTCCTTATCAGTCACTGAGTACATGCATATTAGGTTTGAAGTAGAGGCATCCTTCTATCTTGATTGCCAAATTCTCTTGGTAGATATGAAATAAAGAATGGAAATTATACAAACCATTATATTTCCCTTCTATCATTAGGTCTATACAACCATTCAACTTGTAGCTAAAATCAGAAAGAGATACTAATATAATACTTAATAACTAGAAATATAAATATGGATGACATGTCATATTTTTTGATGAATTCGTCCACATTTTGTCTTGTGGTACAGAGAGGGAGATGCCATAGACTCTTTCCACCAATCCATTATGACAGCTTTTGAGGAACTTTCTAGAGCCATAAAACTCTCACAAACAATTAGTTAGACTTCAAGTTATGCATGTGGATAATGCTCCTAGTCCTTCTAAAAAAAAGGGCTACCCAGTGCATGAGGCTCCCGTCACTGAATGATCAAAGGTTACTTCAAGAAATTGCATTCTTGATGGCAGAGAATCATATATAACATGGGGAGAATGTGTGTGAAAAAGTGCTTCAATTCCCAGAGAATTTGTGGTTGGTGAAAATGCAGTAATGCTCATTCAGTTTCACAAATCAATATTTTTTCATCCACTACATGTAAAACTGAATCATGCTTGTATGTATTCTACTACTAACAAATCAATATTTGTGGGAAAAGGTAAGTATTCTACTACTAACAAAATTTACAGGAGGTATTTACATGCTTGTATGTATGTGGACATTGGAGGTTGACATTCGGCAGCATCTCCCCTCATGATTTTTCCAAACATTGAACAAGAAACTAATCTTATTATAACATTGCTAGCTCCTTGGCGACGAGCACACCTGGGAACGGCGACAGCAGCAACGCGACTGCGAACGGCGGCTTGGCGACAGCGAACGGCGGCCGGCTTGCTGACGGAAAACGGTGACAAAGAACGGCGACGGCCCCTTGGCAACGGCGACGAGCAAACGGCGGCGACGGCGACGGCAAGAGCAAACGGCGGGAGAAAGAAAACCCCGGCGAAGTAAAAACCCCAAATTCGCGCAGAGAAGAAAACCCCAATTCGCGCGAATTGGGGTTTTATACCCTTTTAGCGGCAGTAATAAGTTACCGCCGCTAAAACCCCATATCGACGACTACACTATACACTTTTAGCGGCGGTCACTTATTACCGCCGCTAAAAACCAGATATCGTGGAACTGGATTATGCCTTTTAGCGGCGGTAAGATAGTACCGCCGCTAAAAACCCATTTTGGCGACCGCACTATACCCTTTTAGCACCGGACTACGCCTTTTAGCGGCGGTAACCTATTACCGCCGGTCAAACCATTTTTCGCGGCGGTAATTACCGCCGGGCAAAATATATATTTTAATTTAAAAAAACATAACAAATTTTATTTTCTCCGGCGGTAGTTTGCATAATTACCGGCAGCCTTACCGCCGGTAAAAATTCCCGCGCAACACCCCCGCGAAATTCCAACTTCGCGGTTTTCTTTTTAGCGGCGGTAGTAATTTACCGCCGCTAAAACCTTGTTTCAACGGCGGTATAGTGCCTCCCGCCGCTTAACTTTATTTACGCCCCTTTAGCGGCGGGAATCTTCTACCGCCGCTAAAACCCCGGTTTTTTGTAGTGAGAATTCCATGGTGATGACTTGGTTGGTGAATTCAATGGAGGAAGATATCAGCTCCAACTATATGTGCTATCACACAGCTAAGGAGCTTTGGGACAATGTCAACTACATGTACTCCGATTTGGGAAATCAGTCCCAGGTGTACGAATTGATGCTGAAGTTTGGGAAAATAAGCCAAGGTGAGGACAGTGTTACTAAGTACTTTAATTCCTTGAAACACCTTTGGCAGGATGTAGATTCGTTTAATGATTATGAGTGGAAATCCCCGGAGGATTGTAACCACAATAAGAAGACGGTGGAGAATGACCGTATCTTTAAATTTCTTATTGGCCTTAATGTTGAGTTTGATGAGGTTAGAGGAAGGATAATCGGCAGGCAGCCCCTCCCATCTATTGGGGAAGTGTTTTCTGAAGTTCGTCGTGAGGAGAGTCGTTGCCTTGTCATGCTCGGCAAGAAGAATTCCAGCAGCACAGTTGAAAGTTCAGCCCTTGCTGTTGGTACTAACATTGGCCGTACCACTCCTAAAAGGCCTGGTGAAAAGGCTCGTGTTTGCTGTGATCATTGCAATAAACCACGCCATACGCGTGAAACCTGCTGGAAGCTTCACGGTAAACCAAAAACTTGGAAGGGCTCGCATGAAGGGCGGTTCAATCATTCTCCTGCTGCACATGAGGCCGAATCTATTCCCTTTAACAAAGAGCAGATATATCATTTCTTGAAGCTGCTGAAATCTAACTCTGGTTTGTTGGGTACTCCTAATGCCTCTCTTGTTCAAACAGGTAGTGAACTCAATGCTCTATCTTGTTTCTTCCCTCCTTATTCTACTCCTTGGATCATTGATTCAGGAGCTTCAGACCATATGACAAGCTTTTCTCATTTTTTGCATACTTATAATCTTTGTTCTGGTCATGAAAAAATTCGTATAGCAAATGGTTCCCATTCTCCTATAGCCGGTAAAGGTTTGGTTAATTTATCTAAAACCATCTCTCTCAAATCTGTTCTCCATGTTCCTAAACTTGCTTGTAATCTCTTATCAGTTAGTAAACTATCTAGAGATTCTAACTGTCGTGTCACCTTTTTTGAATCTTATTATGTTTTTCAGGACCAGAGCTCGGGGAAGATGATTGGCAGTGCTAGAATGATAGATGGTCTCTACTATTTTGATGATGAAGACTCTAAGAATAAGAAAGCTCAAAGCTTAAGTAGTAATAGTTCTATCCCTGTTAAAGAACAAATTATGCTTTGGCATTATAGACTAGGGCATCCTAGTTTTACTTATCTTAAAAAATTATTTCATAGTTTATTTCGTAGATTGGATTCCTCTAACTTTAAGTGTGAAAACTACATTTTATCAAAAAGCCACCGAACTATTTATCCTTTAAGGCCATATCAAGCCTCAAGACCTTTTTATTTGATCCATAGTGACGTTTGGGGTCCCTCAAGGATCAATACCTTCTCTGGGAAAAGATGGTTTGTGACTTTTATTGACAATCATACTCGTTTATGTTAGGTTTATTTAATGAGTGAAAAATCTGAAGTTGATACTTTATTTAAAAAATTTTACTCGATGGTTGAAACTCAATTTCAAACTAAAATTGGAATTCTGCATACTGATAATGGCACTGAATATTTTAAAAAAGTTCTTGGAAGTTTTTTGCGAGAAAAGGGCATTCATCACCAATCTACTTGTATCGATACTCCTCAACAAAATGGTATTGCTGAACGCAAAAATAGACACTTACTTGAAGTTTCACGTGCCATTATGTTTTCCATGCATGTTCCAAAATATCTTTGGGGTGAAGCTGTTTTAACAGCATCCTATTTAATTAACAGGATGCCCACTTGTGTTCTCAACTATAGTACACCCATTGAATGTCTTAAAAAACATTTTTTTGAGACACGTATTCCATCTAACCTTCCCCTTAAAATTTTTGGCTGCACTATTTATGTTCACCTATCTAGTAAAGGCCAGTCAAAATTGGACCCAAGGGCTGAAAAATATGTTTTTGTTGGGTATGCACCAAATAAGAAGGGGTATAAATGTTTTAATCCTAAAACTAGGAAAACTGTTGTCTCTATGAATGTTACTTTCCTTGAACATCAACCTTACTTTCAGAAGAATTTTCTTCAGGGGGAGAAACAAAGAGAAGAAGAAAATTTTTGGGACGTTATTCCCACTCCTTTACCTAAAACTGTGGATTGTGAAAATCTATTTTCTAATCCCAAATCTTCAAAAGAGGATTTAAACGTTATAAAAGAAACTATTGTTCCTACTACTGTTTTGCCAAGTTTTTTCGAATCTTCAACAGGGGGAGAAATACTACTTGCAGCTCCTACGGAATGTAATCCAAAGCTCTCTGTTTATACGAGGAGAAAGAATCATCAAAAGAGTAGAGATCCTATTGTCCCTTCAGCACAAGTTCAATCTGATGCCCCGGGTAATGAACCTGTAAATACTTCAGATACTCTAGACTATCTCTTACCTAATGTCGTTTCTGTTTCTGATGAGTTACCTGTAAAAAAAAACCTTGATCTTGATATTCCCATAGCAATTAGAAAAGGAACCTGCTCTTGCATTAATCATCCCATTTCCAAATGCTCTTGCACTAATCATCCCATTTCCAAATACCTATTTTACGGTAAACTCTCAAAAAAACATAGAGCATTTACATCCAAAATTTCTAACTTGTTTGTCCCAAGAAACATTCAGGAAGCACTTGATGATCCCAATTGGAAATCAACAGTGATGGAAGAAATGAATGCTTTGAGGAAAAGTGGGACATGGGAGATTATTGACTTACCCAGATATAAAAAAACAGTTGGGTGCAAATGGGTGTTCACAGTAAAATGTAAGGCAGATGGAAGTATAGAGAGATACAAAGCAAGACTTGTGGCTAAAGGGTTTACTCAGACATATGGGGTTGACTACCAAGAAACCTTTGCTCCTGTTGCCAAGATAAACTCCATTCGTGTATTGTTGTCTTTGGCAGCTAATTTCAACTGGCCCTTACACCAGTTAGATATCAAGAACGCATTTCTTAATGGAGACTTAGAAGAAGACGTGTTCATGAGTCTGCCACCAGGGTTTGAGGAGGTTCTTGACAAAGATAAGGTCTGCAAGCTCAAGAAGTCTCTATATGGTCTTAAACAATCTCCAAGAGCGTGGTTTGAATGCTTTGGAAAGGCTGTGAAAAGCTATGGTTATCATCAGAGCCAAGCTGATCACACTATGTTTTACAAACATTCTGAGAAAGGTAAAATTGCAATCCTAATTGTCTATGTGGATGACATAATCCTAACAAGTGATGATCTTGAAGAATTGACAAAGTTGAAGGAGAAGATGGCAGAAGACTTTGAGATCAAAGACCTGGGATCGTTGAAGTACTTTCTTGGCATGGAACATACAAGATCTAGAGAAGGCATCTTTGTGAACCAAAGGAAATAAATCCTTGACCCTACTCAGAGAGACAGGACTTCTAGGGTGAAAACCTACTGAGAATCCAATTGAAGCTAATCTAAAGCTTAATCCTGCTAAACCTGAAGATGTGATTGACAAGGAAAAGTTTCAGCGACTAGTGGGAAGATTAATCTACTTATCACATACTCTTCTGATATATCTTTTGCCGTGAGTATGGTGAGTCAATTCATGCACTCACCAGGCCAGGACCACTTTGATGCTGCCTACAGAATATTAAGATACCTAAAGGGAACCCCAGGAAGGGGTTTGATGTTCAGAAAACGTGAAAATCTACAACTTGAAGTCTATACTAATGCTGATTGGGCAGGCAGTACTACAGACAAACGTTCAACTTCAGGCTACTGCACCTTTTTTTGGAGGAAACCTTGTTACATGCCGAAGTAAAAAACAAAGTGTTGTAGCTCGAAGTAGTGCTGAGGCAGAGTTTAGATCTCTTGCACATGGAATTTGCGAGGCAATCTGGATGAAGAGGTTATTGGAAGACTTGAAGATCTCGGTCTCTCTTCCTATGAAGGTTTACTGTGACAACAAGGCGGCCATTTCAATTGCTCATAATCCAGTTCTACACGATAGAACAAAGCATATCGAAGTTGACAAACATTTCATCAAAGAGAAGATTGAGAATGGCCTCATCTGCATTCCCTATGTACCAACCACTCAACAAACCGCCGACATACTCACTAAAGGGCTACACAAAAGACAGTTCGAATTCTTGGTCAGCAAGCTAGCTATGGAAGACATCTACAAGCCAGCTTGAGGGGGAGTGTTGGAAGATATTCGAAGATCAAACTGAATATTAGGTGTAAATAGAGAAGATTGTGTCAAAGCTAAAATTAAGGGAGTTAGTTAGGATGATTGATTCGATTGATTGTGTACAGTTTTCAGTTTCCTAGAATAGCTCTCCTGTATTCCTATTTATGTGTACATTGTATACCTTCCAAGATACGGCAATACAACTAGTTTTTCTTCTCCATGTTGGTTAATAGAAATTAATTCCGACACAAAATTACCAATGCAGCACCTAAGCAAATTGATAAAGACCTGTAATGGCCATGATATCTCCTCCCAGTAATTTGATTCCGAAGTCTACATGTGGCTGTAGATATAACACAATATATCATCACAAGAATTAGGAGAAAAACAATACCATTGAACCTCATTTGAAAGTGAAAAAGAAATATTATTATTCAATGCCTCAAAAATATGGGGATAGATTGAGAAAACTGACTGGGTAATTTCCAAAATATTAGCAAAATAACCATGTTAACACGTGGAACTGTTATCAAAACATCAAAATATTAGCAAAATACACCATGTTAACATGTAATTCTCTTTGGGGCAGTTCTTGTGACAACATCTGCACCTTTTAAAGAGAAGGGGAATACCGAAAAATATTAAGTCCCTATCAGAAAAGGGTGCACATAAATGTCAACACAACTTGAACATTTGGCACAATAGGAAGCAACCATCTGAAAATAATTTTCCCCTTACAAAAGGGAAATAAAATGCTCAAGATCACAAACAAAAAGGAAAAAAGTTGAGATCAATTATATGCTAGACAAAATAATTCTGATTGTACAGCTCTAAACTCATGGTCTAGTAACATGATGCATCAAACTAACTCAAAATTTCAAAGTATCTCTCAAACTATATGAAACTGACAAATGGATGTCAATAATTGCACTAGTGTTGAAAGATATCTATGCATAAAAAATGAGCATGCCACTGTTCACATATGCATTTACTTTAAACAAAAAATTATGCACATATAGTCAAACAAGCTGTAAAATTGGAAAGGACTGCTGGAAAATCATATAATAGTAAAGACAAAAGAAGAAGAATATTGATAAGATTCCTAGACAAATATTGTATTCACCTGCAGGACTCAGACACAAGAAAATATTATATATATGATGTATATCCTGTAATTGAGGGTTCCAAGGAACTGCATAGAAACATAAATAAAAAAATTAGAAAGCATAAAATGCTTTTGTAGCCAGACAACCAAGTACAGAAAGCTATGGATGTGGTCAAATTCAAAACTAGCAGAACAGAGAGTTAAAAACAAAACAACGCAGCAAATTAACTTGTCAAGAACTTGGTTCATTAAAAAACAAGTGGAACTAAGAATTTTCTTTTCTCATACTTGGATAATCGTTAGGTTAAATATCAAATGAAAAAGGGAGGAATTACCTATTAAAGGCGCCTTCAATAGAAAATGAGAAAGCTGAAACACCGAATCCTCGTAATGAACGACAGATCTAAAAGCTGTAAAAGATGAAATCAAACGAAAATAAACAATAAAAAATTGAAATGACAGGGCGAACTATTTCATATTCATAAGGAACCTAGGGTTTTAAACAAAATATTCAATCGATTAGGGTTTAAACAAAAAGCTTCAATCGATTTCATTTACATGATGAACTCCAAGAACAAAAAAAAATCCAGAAAACAATGCAAAATGAAAATTATCTTGCAACTCACCTGCTTTAACACTGGTATTCTATGGTATCAGTTCTATGGTCACTTGTCGGTGAACTCGTAATCATCATCAAAAGGATGTCATTTAAATGTCACTGAAATTACATTTACCGGATTCAGAGTTTTTGTATTCGATTTTGAAGGGCAATAAGAAAATTTTACTAAAATTACATTGTTTATCAATGTCATTAATTTAAATTTTTAGATGTTATATAATGATGTTTAATAAAAAAAAATGCCATTTATTAACAAACTCAAATGTATTTCTTTAATAAATGTCATAATAAAAAATAAGCATTATCAAATTCAAATTTTTTTCTTTAATAAATATCATAATTAAGGAAAAATAATTAATAATAATAGTATTTTATACTATAATATCATGACATTTCCAAAATGAATTACGATTATAAGAAGAATCAGTAAAAATATGTTCAGTGCGTCTAATGGTCATATTTGAAAAAAGCAAATTGTGATCATAATAATGGTGTATTAACTAGTAATTTAGAAACAATATTTATAGACACAAATACCATTCTACATCGAATGTAATATTCCAACATTTGAATTATAGCAAAAATGGAAAAAAAATTCAAAATTTTACATTTTGCTCTGTCCACCTGAACCTAGCACGAACTCAAATAATAATATTTGAGTTGAATTTGGTTAATAAGCTTGTGTTAGACAGGCCAAGGCCGAGTTTGGGCTAGTAAAATTTTAGATTAGGCAGGCCAAGGCCGAGTTTGGGCTAGTAAAATTTTAGATTAGGCTGAGCCTAATCTCATCACAACTCGGCCTGATCCAACCTAATTATGGCTCTACATAATATACAAAGATTTAGTCACTTTCCATAATTGAAGATATTTCTAATAACTAAATTAAAAAAAAAAATTTTAATGTACAACTAAAACTCTCCTATCTTTATTCTCACCAAATCACATTATGTACCTCACAAGGACGGCCAAGCCCTAACATAAAAAGAACAAGAGAACCTTATATTAGGAGAGTGCATATCATCTGGAGTGCTCCACGTTTTATCACCACTTTTGGACAGTAAAATACAAGTACATGTTGCAATTGGTTTCATACACAAATGTGTACAAAATACTTTACATTAATACAAAACATGTATACAATTCAACATGCATGGAGCATTCTAGATGATATACAGGCATATCAAGAATCATCTATATCTATACTATATATAATGAGAATAGACTCCTTGGAAAACGTGCCAACAAAATGTGCAGCTTTCCAAAATAGCCCTTACATGCCTTTGAGAAGATTTATAAATTTTAAGGGTACAATGATCATAACTACTCAATTTTTCAAAATTTAAAATCAGTTTTTCTACTGTCATCTCCCACGTTCTCCCTCCCCACCTTCCTTCTTACCCTCCTTCTTACACTTCCTTCTTACCCTCTTTCTTACACGTGCAATATTGCACATGCACCTTGCTATTATGTAATTAAAAGGAGAATTGATCCATAAATTATGATATCATATGCGTAATGATTATCTTGTAAAATTTTCACTTATTTTGAGATTGTAATTCTATGCATTCTAAGACGAAAAAATATCTAATGATATATGTTAATCCTATGAGCTAGTAGTCTTGTTTAATTCTCAAGCGAATTAGCCGGGGATGTTCATATCTAAGTCCTGGGTATCAAATTAACTAAAAACCATCTATGAAAATAGCCAATTGAGTAAGTGACTAATTAATAGCCACCGTTATAAAAATCAATGGACAAAAAGTCTCTCGGGTTCTTAAAATCCCCAAAATGAGAAAAAAAATGTACATAATTTTTTATCTATCAAGTTGCCACAACAATCTAACCAAATCTTCTCTATCATGTCTAAGATTAACAAATGAGAAGACTAAAATAAATTAATTGAAGTAAAATATAGATTAATAAATTTGACCCTAATCATTAACATCCCTCCATCAATGATTCCTTCCGGGCTTTGATTGGATCATCGTTTTCAGTGAAGAAAAGATCCAACCAGACCTGCAATTCACTCAGTTCCGACCCTTTTTCCAAAAATTTTATTCCTTGATTTTAGTTCCTTCACCTACAGGCTGAGAGCCATGTGTTCTCGAACTTATAAAATTCTAGTTTCAGGAGCGTCTGGGTGTATATTTATATACACACTTGTGCTTTCTCTAATTGAATGTCATGGGGTCTTCACTACCGACGAAAGAGGCATCTTTGAAGTTTCAGAAAACAATAGAAAAGATAGATTTTACACTTAAAAAAATAGGTGATGTGAAGTGGGTTACCAGTTTTATTTAGAGATAGAGAGAGAGAGAAGGGGTGGCAACTGGGAATTGGGCGGTGGAGTACTATGATCAGCCATGGAAATGGTGGTTGGATCTTGACCGGAGTTTGAATCCATCCATGCAATTTCTTTATATAACTGCTGTTCATCTTGATCGACATATACTATTATATCTATTTTCCTACTACATATATAACAGCCCATTTAATATACCAAACTACTCTCACTAGCTGTTACTGTTATTGGTTGTTGGTTTGTTTGTTCTTGGCCTCATATTTCTATTAAGATAATAGCTGATATTTTGCTGTAAATGCTGTAATTAGTACTGCAAATTAACCCTTTTTTATTTGGTTGTTAACCATGATTAACTTGCTCTAAATTTCATCAAACAGATGCTAATCCTAGAAGAATTAGTCTCTACACGTCTTCGGCTAAAAGAAGGTGCACTATATAGGTGTCCCGATCGATCGATCGATCGTTAACCATTTTTGGGTTATAATCTATACTATTATATAAAGCGAACCCCCGTTTTTAGCCTGACATTTATATCTAATACGTCCTCCAATTTTTTTTCAATTTACTCCAATACCAAGGTTTGTTACTGCCATGTGTACGAATATCATAACTAGCTGCTTGCATAACATTTTATTCCCAAAAGGCCCTTCTTTGTTTCTAGTTTTTTTAACTATGCGCATAACACGTACATTCTCCTAGTTGTTTCATAAAAACAACATCTATATCATTGGCATAAGAGATCAGGATGGAGATAAATAGATGATAAAGAGAAGAAAGATGACAGATTTGACCAATGTGCATGATTCATGAGGGGTTGTAACTCAATTAATGCAGAATGGCTGGAAATTTCGGATAGGCAATGAATTTTCTGCAACAGGAACAGCTTTTATTGACAATGGATATAAAGATATTCAAACTTGAAAGGTACATGACCAAAATGAGTACAAACTCAAGAATTGAGTCCCCCCCCCCCCCCCCCCCCCCCCCCCCCCCCCTCATGATTTTTTGTTTGGCTTAAAGATAAATGACAAAAGTAATTACTTCTATAGTCCAGAAACATTTGATAAGGAATACTAACTGTAATGTATGGAAAGGGGAAGGACATATGTCCAAGCACTGATGACCAAAATGAATACAAACTCAGTTTTGGGTCACCCCCACATGAATTTTTGTTTGGGTTAAAGATGCATGCCAAAAGCACCCAGGTGAATCTAGAATTTTTATAGATTTTGCTGAAATTTTTGTGTCCTAACATTCTCAACTTTGACACAAAGATGTGGCATATGGCTAAAGGACTTCACATCAGTTATGAACATAGAAATAATCTAGAATTGAGACTTTGAGATCCTAATTTAGACAACCAATTCTGCAAAGTTGTGACATCGCATGACTCGAATATTGCATATAATGAGACTTGATGAGATTATAAATGAATAATTTAAGCTTATATAACTTGTTAGAGAGGCGATCTTCGTCTTAGCTAAAAGTTCATTATGGGAGGGTTTTTGACAGTCCTTAAGATGTGGCGGCCAAGTACATAGGAATCATCGATTGCTAGCATGAAACTCGATAAAAACAGACCTAGGGTTCAGTCCAATGGCATCCAATTAGTCTTAGATCCATACAGTGGCGGAGCCAGGATTTTCATTCAAGGTGGACAGTGCAACAAAGAAAAGAAAATGACTGGTTGAAATTAAAAAGATTGTGGGCAAAGTAAAATTCTAGAGGGTTCAAACTGTATATTTATAAGCAATTACAATAGGTTTTTGTAATTTGAGGGGTGGGCTACCAGTAATTAAAAAGATTGTGGGCAAAGTAAAATTCTAGAAGGGGCAAACTGTATATTTATAAGCAATTACAATAGGTTTTTGTAATTTTAGGGGTGGGCAGTAACCTATATTTAGCTCCCCCTAACCTATATTTAGCTCCGCCCTTGGATCCATGGGTCATCCTATGAGACCATGAAGTGCTAGTTCACTCAAAGAAATTGCTAATAAAAGAATACCCTTTTCTTTAAAAGTTTGAATTTCAAAAAGATGAGTAGCTAAAAATAGATTAAGATAGAGAATAGAAAATTTTCACAAATCCTAGTAGTTAATTAGATCTTTTACCAAACAACCCCATCGTTGCCCTATCAGCCAAAATAGCTTTTCTTCAAGTCAATGTAGGTTTCGAGCCCCTTTTTCTTTTCTTCCTTTGTTTTTTTTAACCATTTCAAGTCAATTAGGGTGCTTCCCTGCAAGTCTCGCTAAAGCAAAATGCTTGTATTATTTTGGCCAATTTTTTTTTCTTTTTCTTTTTTTCTTTTTTTCCTTTTTTTTTTTTTGCCTTTTTGGGTATGTAGGCACATATTCAATAAATCACCCCCTCATAGGGAGGACCCAATTTCTAATAATCCCCTAATTACGTTATTATCAAAAGATCAAAATTTTTTTTTTTTATTCCATTAATTTTGAGATCTAACCAAGACGGTCAAAAAAAGCCGAGTTAGCTCAGCTCATACTCGAGCTTGGCTCACAAAACGAAAACGTGAGCTTGAGCAATTAGGCTTGTGAGGTGAGCCATATCCTAACATATTATGGTGTTAGGATAACATAGTACATCATCTCTTATGAATCATAATATCTGACGATATTTTAAAATTCTCGGGAAAAGAGAATTTGGAGCGAGAAATTGGGTTCCACCATTGACTGTGATGTGAACCCGACCATGTCCGGGTCAACCGGAGAAAAAATAGAATTTAATGCAATAATTGACCACGAAGAGCTAAATAACCCATAGAATAGATGACAAAAATATTAAATATCTCAAAAATTACTGCTTTTCTTATTTCGACTTTTAACCTTTTCCCTTCATTTTTTTCTCCCTTTTCATTTTTTTTTTAATTTCTTGAGAGTGAATCCATTTAAGAGAACAAGCAAAAATATAAAAAAATAATAGCGATAGTATATGGAGTAAAAAAGGTTGCCAAGTGGAAGGATCCAGCCTTGAATCAATCCTAACCGTTTATCAATGTCTTCCAGATGAGTACAAGTCAAAGATCATATAGGATGAATGATGTATGATGGGTGTTAGGATGTGGTGAACATTTTCTTCAGTGCTCTTGCAACATAGCATATCAATCCCTTTAAAATGGAAAAAAAATATTAAAAAATGGAACATCCACCACCTTAAGAAAATTACAACACCACCCCCATCTGGGCATGTGCCAGCCAAAACCAATCCACAGACACTTACAATTATAATATAAACAATTGTCATAAATTATAATTCTAATAATTATAATTAATCAATAATAAAATAACTTAAAAAGAGGACAACAAACCCTATCTGCTCACAATAATTTAAACAGAAAGAGAAATCTTTTCTTTTTCCCCTTCTTAGATTCTTGAATTAATACATTAAAGCTCAAAAAAAGTTAAGAAAAGAAAAAAAAAATGAAAAAGAAGTCAGTTTCTCCTGCATCAAATTAATTACTAGAAAAATCAGAAAACCAAGAACCAAAAGAATATACTCTCTCTCTCTCTCTCGGTTTGGAGTATTCAATGATGATTTTACCATGTCAAACAGTTCTGCTTTAGGCCAGTAGAAGCAAAATATAAAAAGTTAAAAACCCAACCACCCCATAAACTTTTTAACTTCGTTTCTCTATAGCAAGGAAAACAGGATAAGAAAGAAGAAGCTTTTCAAATCTCTCTCTCTCTCTCTCTCTCGCTTTCTTGGCAAAGGAACAGAAATGACTTGAAAATGAGGATACATTATCTGTATTACGTCCAAGGCCCGGCATTACACACCGTCGATTACGGGGAGTGAAAGGCAGAAAGATAGATTACTGGTACTGAAAAGGCCAATCAGGCATTTTTCATTTTTCATTTTTTGTTTTTTATTTTTTTCCTTTTGGCTTTATATAAGTCTGCACACCTCAACCTTTCTCCTTCCCCTCTGGTTCTTTCGCTTTTCCTCTCTGCTGCATCTCTGCTTTCTCCACAATAATCTTCCCCTTTACTTCAGCTCTGTTTTTTCTGTTTTGAAATTCTAGCAAGTAAATTTTAACCCACATTACATTTATCCATTTTGCTTCGTCTCTGTGTTATAATTCTCTCACACACATTTGAAGACAGAGAAGACACACAAGGTCCCCACTGTCTTCGTTGTTTTCTTCTGAATTCTAAATTTGGTGGTGATTCTTCATCTGGGTCTTTAACTATTTGCTGATTCAAGGCCACTATACTATTCAACCCCACTTCTGTTTTCTCTGTAATTTTGAGGTTCTCTGATGTTAAAGGGTTTTCATGAATGGAAGCAGCCCAATTACACTGAGTTTTGCAGCTTCTTATGGTATGGAGGGTCAAGTTGGGGAGATGAATTGTTCTTCAGATCAATTACCTTATAGCTTTCTCAATCTCAATTTGGAGACTTCAATGGACCAAAGTTTGCCCTTTGAATCAGCTCTGAGCTCCATCGTCTCCTCACCGGGAGCCTCGAATGCTGCCATCCCTACTGGGGGCGTTGCCATTAGAGAATTAATTGGGAAGTTGGGGGGTTTATGCAACTCTGGTGAGATCTCTCCAGAGTTACAGACATTTGGGGGTAGTGGAGTTGCTTACATGTGTGGAAACAACAGTGCCGAGCCTTCCTGTTACAGCACCCCAATCAATTCCCCACCAAAGCTGAATCTCTCTATTATGGATCATCATGTCAGGGGAAGCTTGCCCATGGTGAATTCCATGCCAACCCATCCTAGTTTGGCGCCTTTCCCAGCCGATCCTGGATTTGCCGAGAGGGCTGCAAGGCATGCCTGCGTTGGCATCAGGAGCTTCAATGGTCTAATGAATCCATTTGGGTCTAATGATGCTGAATTCCCTTACCAAACCATGCCAATAATGGAAAATGGGAGACTTTCAAGAGTCTCCAGCAGCCAATCTCTCAAGGCTGGAGGGCAATTTGGTAATATGGTGAACAAAGATGCTATGTTGCAGGATAGACTAGATAATACCTCAGCTTCAGACAGGAAATTCAGTAGATCATCAAGGCCTTCTACCCCAGACAATGTCGAATTCACAAGTCCCCGTGATGATTCTTCGGCTTCTGAACAGATCCCAGGTAGGGAAGCCCGGCACGATGTTAATGCCCGAAAAAGAAAAGCAGCTACAAGGGGAAAAGTAAAGGAACTACCCTCATCTCCTGTTACCAAAGATGCCAAGGTGTGTAATTTGTTTTTCCATTTATTTTGTTCATTTGTGATTGAACTGAGGACTTTGTATATAAAGGAAGTTTATTCTTGCAGGTGGCAGCAGAGGATGAAGATCCCAGTACAAAGAGATGCAAACAAGCTAAATCTAAAGGAAATGATGAAGATTGTGCAAAGGGAAAGGAGGAACCAAATGGTAGTACCAGCACTGCGGGGGATGGCAATCAGAAAGAAACTAAAGATAATCCAAAACCACCAGAGCCTCCTAAGGACTACATTCATGTCCGGGCACGAAGAGGTCAAGCGACCGACAGCCATAGTCTGGCTGAAAGGGTACCAACTAAACCATCTCTAATGCTTTTTATTCCATTCTTACCAGCTTCTTTCCATTAATCAAGCCCTTTTGTCATCCGCTATCAATAGGTCCGGAGAGAGAAGATCGGTGAAAGAATGAAGTTCCTTCAAGATCTTGTACCAGGTTGCAATAAGGTACTAAGGATATCTCACAATCTAGTACTATAAACAGGTTACATGTATAAAAACAACACAGATGGAAGTATAGTTCTAACTTGGTATGGAATCTTGATTATAGGTAACTGGGAAAGCGCTGATGCTCGATGAAATTATAAATTATGTGCAGTCATTGCAACGTCAAGTCGAGGTTAGTTTGTAGTAACCCACCGCCATTTTTAATTGTAGTAGCAAATTTAAGTTGAAGAAGCTAAACTTCTATATTTGTTTCTTTGTAGTTTCTTTCTATGAAGTTAGCTTCTTTGAACCCCAAGATGGACTCTAACATGGAAGCTCTGCTCTCAAAGGAGGTAGGTTGATTGCTGAAGATGGTGACTTTATTGTGTACTTTTATGTTGTGGCCATCAATTTTAACTTGACTGAACCAGTACTATTGTCTCCTTGGAGAATTACAGATACTTCAACCTCGCAGCAGCTCATTTTCACATGCAGTTTTCTCTTCAGATCCCTCAGCCTCAGCCTTTTCTTATGCTCCACAGCCACAGCAACAACCACCTCTTCATGGCGGAATTACTAATGGGGTAGACACCCAGTGCTCAATGAACCCTATGGATGCTGCTCTATGTCGAAACATAAGCATGAAATTGCATCCGCTGGATGGATTTAGCGACGTTTCTTCTCAGGTAATTAAATTTATTTGATCAGTCTAAACTGTTTAGATTACTCAAAAGACTCCCCTGCATCATTCCAATCAGTTCATGAATTAATTTCCAGGCTCTGGCATTCTGGGAAGATGATCTCCAAAGCTTCATTCAAATGGGTTTTGGACAGAACCAGGAACCATTGCGGTCTTCAAGCTTCCATGGTAAGAAAACTTCTTGAGGCTTATTGTAATTTTATTAGGCTCAGAATTGTTGCATTTTGATTATTGATAGATAATTCATTTTTTTCAGGCTCCTTACCAACATCCCACATGAAATAGATCTCTAACCACCATTGGTTGGTCCTGAATTTGATTAAGTTCCTGAGGAATTCTGGCCATTGTATATACAGAGCTGTTATTTCGACTCTGCGCACGAGCTGTCAGCATCAATCTTTAGGTCTGAGCAAGAGAACTTCTACATTTTTTGGAGATAATCTCCAGATTCTCCACAACTGATTCTTTGGAGAATCCTCATTAGCATCCATTGTTAGAGTCTGGAACTAATTTTTTTGCAGTGGTGCAAAATGCTATAGCACCACATTTAACTTGTAACATGGTAAGAAGGAGAGCAGAAAAGGAAGGGAAGGAAAAGGTGAAGAAGCTCTTATTTCAGCTTCTGTTCCAGACTGTTGTTGGGTGTATTACCTTACCATTTAGAAATATGATTAGTAAATTCATTAATATAATCGTCCTTTGGCTTTCAATAATTATAGCAGTTAAGCTGAAAATTCCAATCTTTTGAATTACTGTAAAATAGCATTGCTTTTGGAAAAACAGATTCTTTGTTGTTGCAACCAGCTGTTTAGTGGGGTCTTATGGACTCTCAAGTCTAATTGGATGATTGAGATGATTGATTCTTTAGCTTAGTCAACCATGAAATCCGGAATCCAATGTCACATTTGGGGAACTTTTACCTTTCACAGATCAACAAACACTAAAGACTTTTGTTCTGCTTTACTGTGTAGAAGAATGCAGGAGAGCAGAAATTTCTTTTCCATTTTTATAAGATGAGCACCTAGAGGCCCAGGTTGGCAATGGTGAGGTCTGACAAAGCTCAATGAATCACAGAGCTTTACAGTCCCATCTACTTTAAACAAAACATGAAATCATCTTTTTGGATAAGTAGAAAACCATTGTAGTGGAGTTCAAACATAGGGAGATGCCTTTCAAGATAAACTGCCTTTACATGAAAGGCTGTAATGAAAATCCAGATTGCAGACAGCAACAAAAGAAATCTGCAGCCTTAACTTTTCTGTTAGATGTTCTGTTATTTATCCGCAAAATAATGTAATTAAGTATTTAAAAGATGATCTTATGATGTCAGAGAAGAAAAAATTTTGTCTGAATGATAAGAAAGAAAGTGATACGATCTCCAAGATCATCTCAATTGGATAAAGCATCAGCCTCTGGTGAACTATACCCATCAACCCAATTCAACTTGATAAGAAATTCACACCTTCCATGAAGCTGCAAGTCGATATTTTTCAAAACAAAATCCTGAATTCAATTCATGCTGGACGCTTCAACATCCCGTAAGTAATTCTGGGCATGAGCAATCATGGGACCACCAATGGAGGACAATTAACTGCATCTGTCTGTGGGTTATAATCATAATTAAGGAGTCCATTAACCAGGCTATCATTGTTGTTCCTATCAGGTTGCATCAATAACACTCACCCTCCCTTTGTGTCTTTCACCCCAAGAAGCATTTGCTTCCACTTTGAGTTGGTATGATCTTTGGTGAGGAAGAAAGAAAACACAGGCTGTGAGAAATAATCATTTGACTCACCAACCATGGTCATACATCAAGCACAGTTACATGCTCTCCAACTGTAATGGTGATTCTACGTTGCACAGCTACAGCAAATAGCTATTTCTCCCTTCTCAAATCATCAGACAGGAAAGCATTTCTGTCAATGTCACACCTAATTGGCTATTTCTTTTTCCTTAAACTGGATCTTTGGACTATTTAGTATCTTAAAGGGATTGTGGTGAGGCATTTTATAAATTTCAGTGTGGATCTTTCTTCCTTCTTTTTTGTTTTTTTGCCCCTTTTCATCATATGGTTGGTGTTATGTTATCTTCAAGTCACTTTCAGAAATATTTTCCTCCTTGAATTGTGATGCCTTTGAGGATATTTTTTGTGTGAAGCTCATTTTTGCTCTCAATAGAAGTTAAAAACACACAGTCTCTCTCTCTCTCTCTAAAATTTGGCAATTAATGGTCATGGGGGATGTTTGCAGGTCCATCTCTTCTACCCTACTTTCATCTCTTTATCCCCTTTCAGTTATATGTCCTCAGAGGAGAGTGGTCCAGAGTGCATTCAATGTCAGAGAAGACAAGCCCACAAGCTCTGTGTTTTGTGGTCTCTTTAACATTAGAGAATCTCATACCCAGTTCTCTAGTTTAATGAATACTAAAATATGTCTGTGGACTGTCTGCTTTTGCCGCCCCCCACAAATACAAGAGGCAAGAGACATACTGCTCTGATGTACTTAAACATTGCCTCCCATCTTGACTCCCAAACAAACTGCCATTATTTTGTTAGGGGTTATATATGTATGTATGTGTGTTTATATACACATAGATGTATACGCATATTTAAATCTATATATACATATAATATTTATATGTATATGTACACATAAAATTACAAGGTACTATCCATCAAATCTTAAAATTCCTTCCTTATAGACCACAACTAACAAGATTCAAGCCATTCCATCCTATCAGAAGCTACTTTCAATCAAATTGCATGTTTTCATATCTCTTTCTCACTACTTCTTTGGATCATCCACCCTTCTTAGCATCTCCCACTTGCTATTAGGGCTTAAATGCATTACTGAGCAAATAAAATGGTATGTTTTTTTCTTTTTTTGGGTCCTTCCATCGCACCTTCTGAAACTAACTGTGGGTTGGGCAGACCAAGCCAGGCCCAAAATCATATAGCTACGGCCGAAAGACAAGGTAACGAAAGGCTTTGGTTAGGGTGGACCAATTTTTTGACAGACTGGGCTGGTTAATCACGGCACCGCCTAAGCCCAGCCTGTTTCTTGCCTTATCTCCTTCCTAAAATTCAATATAAGAATCAGTTCCTTAAATTCATTCCAAGAATTCTTCCCTTTTTCATTTCTTATTTTTTTAGGTTGTTTATGGCTAACTTGTTACAAAATAAGCTTCTTCTTTTTTTTTTTTTAAATTTCTTTTCCGGGAAACATTGGAATTGTATTGATGAACCATCCGAGTAAAAAATATCCCTCTAGCATCATCTAGAAGAGAGTTAAAGTTAATCCACAGACATGAGAAATGATTTAAAGCAAAATTTGCAAGTTTATCAACCACCTGATTTGCTTCAAGGAAAGCATGACAAAAAAGAAACTACAAAATAAGCTTAGATGGGATGAAATTGTCCGCCTCCATTTATTGTAATGGATCCTACACCTTAAGTGATATGCTACATTTTCAACATAAAATCTCACATTTTCAAACACAAAATCATGTAGTTATTGGATGCTCCACATGACAGCATCTCAACAAAATTGCAAGATCCATTACATTAAGTGGCAGTAGACTATTTGTTGGCTAGAATATGGTATTTGGCTAATATATAATAAAATAAATTTATTATAAATTTATTATATTTACAGGTTTGTCACTCTAAAAGGAAACTTATAGTATTTACAAGTTTGCCACTAACTTGAGTTTACATTATTCAAGTTCACCCAAGTTTCCCAAAAGACAGCTGATTTATGGTTCAAGTCAAGTCAACAATTATATTTGGATGTCCAAAGAATGCGGAAGAATGCAAGAAAACCAATTTCTTCTATACGTTCTTTCCATATGTTTTTGTTTATTGGACATATTTGTCAATATATGTTATTTTATCAAACCACACTGTTACACACAACAAACCTCAAACCTTAAAGTGGTAAACTGATATTTCAAAGACCTCAAGAAAGAAGGTGGTAAATTGATATTTCAAAGACCTCAAGAAAGAAAGTAAGAGGGTGTTTGGTAACGTTTTCAAACACTATTTTTCTGTTTTTAAAAATATAAAACTAGTTTAGATAGTTTTCAAATGGTTTTTCAGAAACATGGTCCGAAAAATAACCTGTTTTTAAAAACTGGAATTTTCGGCTTTTAGAAACCACGAACCGTTTTTCAGTGGCATTTTTGAAATATACTTTTCATTTTCTGCTCGATTTCAATCCCTGATCATTCGACGATCAGCTGAGTTCCAACTATCGGTTATAACGACTGTCAGTGTGTGATCCGTACCTTGGCATGCGTCGGCTTTGATGTATCAAAGATAAGCTCCGACGCGGATGTTGCCGGTGAAGCTAACGCTAGGCATGAAGTCGCTAACGAGGACATTCTTCTTCTCGACAATCTCCATGTTGAAGAGGTGCGAGAAGGACTGGCAATTGAGGACGGCAATGACATTCGGATTAACGCTGGTGAAGAACGGAAAGGTCGGCGGAATGCTCGTGCGAAACACAGTGCTCTGGTACTTCTCGAGCTGCTTTCAAAAAAAACGTCTCAAGACCCTAAAACCAGAAGTAGTCCAAGCGATCCGAGATCGGGCCGAGTATTGGCCAGCCATAGCTACCAGGAATCTACAAATCAACAACACGTTCAGCATCGGAGTGAACGACGGTGACGACATCGAGAGATTCATCATCCTAGTAGCCATCATGATCAGACGCTATTGGCTGTTACTAAATTTGTTCGCTAAACACTACATGCTGCTGAATGTTTGTAAAAATGCCTCAACTAGTTTATTTCAAAAAAATAGGAAAATCAATTTTTGCATTATGACTTTCCAAACATATTTTTATTATTTTTGAAAACTTGAATCGTTTTTTTTTTAATTGGGTTTCTTATCAACTGTTTTTAAAAATCCAAAAAATAGTGATTGTTACCAAACGGGATTTTTGTCACTTGTTTTCAAAAACCCAAAAACAGTTAGAGCTGATTTTAATTTTCAAACTGTTTTAAAAAAAAAACATTACCAAACGGCCTCTAACATTGTTGGAAACCTCAAAAGGTTAAACTTTAAATATCATCGACAATTTTTTCAAATTTTGAAAGGAGCCCTTTTAGTGCTCAAATAAAAGCGACTCAGAAGATTACCAGCCAAATGAAGCAGAAATCGAGTCGAAGACCATATTCAATTTCATCCTTTTTCCTTCGGCAAGGCCAAATAAGCGGCACAAGTATATGGGGTATCCTTTCCTGTGATCTCACTTCATATCGAAAAGGTCCCTAAGATTCCTTTCACCCATCAATGTTCATCTTTCTCCCCTGTTCATTGGCCAAATCACCAGCACCCACTATTCTCGTGGATCACTTTCTACTGTTGTCCTAAAAACCATTGTTCGATCAAACCAAAACTTCCCCAAAAGAAAATTTTAACAAACTACAGTCGAGTATAATTCATGAAAAGATATTCATGCGCTGCTATAAAAGAAGAAATAAGCTGCTGTTTAAGTTCCAACACCACCAATTGCTATTAAACAGGAAATAAACGGGCTTTTGAGTTAGAACGATAACAAAATGTAACAGCCTCTAAGATGAGTAAGATAAATTTTGTGTTCCTTCATCAATTCTACACTGAAAAACATTATGAAAATGAAATATAAAAGAGGCAAAACATGGTGGGATAATAACCAAAAAACCAGAAGTGGGTCCACTTAAGCAGTGGCGCCGGAACTTCCCTTGCCCTTCTTCCTCTGGAGCTTCTTCATATAGAATTCCAGCTCTTTTCCCTCCAGGATGTACCTAATGGTCATCATTCAAATGGCAGGAAAATGTGATATTGTATCATAAAAAAGCATAACAAACCTTAAAAAACTTGTGTCAAATTTTTACTCACCCGTCTGCCCGACCACACTGCCCAGGGCGGGAAGAGATGCAAGCCATGAGCCTACCACTGCCAAACTGCTCTTCAATGTGGGGATCAAGTTTATGGCCCTGAAGACGCTTTTCAAGCTTCCTCTTAACATGATTGCTCTTCTTTGTTTCCTCTGTTGCACCTGCACCTTCTCCTTCTTGTCCCTATAAGAAGGAAATTCAAAGATAGTGTTCACCCACTTACAAAAGCAACATATGACTGTATTGATCATCGTCAGAGACTTAAAAAAAAGGATACAAAGGTGTAAGATATCTAAATAAATTCCACAGCATAGCATGAGCATCAAGTCTTTGCGATTAACAGAATTCAGCAATTAAACTCCACCAGCCTACTAGTGTTATTAACATCAACAATGACAGAAAAGAAAGTGCATACATAAAATCTAAAAAAATTTTTAAAAAAATGCATGCCACGCAAAAACATAGTTCAGTAGAAATAAGAATGCTTTATTGTAGTCCATAACTTTGTTGCATGGATGCTTTACATAATCCAATTATCTGTGTCAACACCACATGAGGAAACATTTTGGGTCATATAACTGTTCTCTTGCACATGGTAGTCCATGATTGAAGAGGGAAAAAAAAAGAAAGAAAATAAATATAAAGCAAACGGGTTGCAAGCAATAAATTGAAAAAGAATTTTTTTTTTTTTTATGGAGATATAGTAAACATCCTGAGACTCAGAAATTGCAAGCAATGAATTAAAACATGGAGGGGAAAAAACCCAAAAGCAAAGAAAAAGAGCTCAGTTTCTTACATGCCTCGCTAGCATTTATTTGGACATTTTCTGCTAATTCCCCAAATCCACACCTACACTTCTCATCCAAGTCCCTGTATCCTAAGTTTCAGGTATCCGATGAATTTGATTCCTTAGATACACATTCACACTCAACACCCTACCTAGGTCTACAAACATAGTTGCATAACTGTTGTCCATGAACATCATTTTTTTTTACTCCAACAATTACCTAATTAAGGAAGTACACGAGCAAAATAAAATAACACCTAGAGGATAATTCCTTTCTTCCCATTAGTCTTGAGATAAAATAATTTAAACAACCTTCAACTAAATGTTCACTTTGCAGTCAGACAAACGTTTTCCAGACAATAAAGAAGGTTGCAATTTGTTTGTTTTATCATAATATCCACCAACCTAATGACGCCTGGGCAAAAATCTACCTTTTCTCACAGTGCTTCCAAGAACTTATTTACATCAGCTAGCACAGTACAGCAGCTCCTTTTTTCAACTTTCCAGTCTTTGAAAAATCCCCTGCCTAACCATATTTTTACTTGCAGATCCTATCAACTTAAGCACAGAAAATGCAGCTAAAACAATCGTTCTTCTATAAATTAAGGTTCAAGTAAACCAGAAACCTGTTACATGAGTGACTTCAAATCTTTTATTTATTTTTTTTTTAAATGGTTGATAAGAGTGAACACTGATTGTCTGCGATGACACCTCATATTTAACAGTATTTAGATGCAGAATTCTTTCCCCAGATGCATATTTTCATCATTTTGTACCATTCACATAGAAGACATCGCTTATGTCCTATTGATATCGCAAAAGACTTCACAAGGAAGATTCAGATGAGATTATCACTCATACAAACTTAACACCAACTATAAATTAATTCCTTATCAGCAGTTAAGGATGGGTTCACCAAAGTAAAATACCGTTCCTAACCCCACTCCACCTGGTACATCCTGAAAAAATGATCGTAATAGAAATGGAAATTGACCCTCACAAAGTGGATACTTACAAAAATTGTAACCCATATTTGCCCAATTAAGATCAAGAGAAGAGGAATATGTGTTCAGATATCTCCCTTGTTTGAAACTGGGAAATTTTGTACAAGGAGAGCCACATTTCCAACAAATTAGAAAACAGAACATGCTATGCATGTGCATGTATCGCACATTTCCCATGTAAACTAACAATGGCAAACGATAGCTTCTGCCAAATTATAGACAATTTCCTACTTACAAATCAAGGAAAGAGAATAGATTGTGAGGCCCAAAATTACACAACAGCCACAATTTCCATAATTAGCCAGAAAAAATGCTAGGAATAAAAAAAATTCAAATATGGCTTAAATTTGCAGCATATCAGAAACACAAATTGTCCATTTGAAAGAAGAAAAGAAACGCAATTTTCAAGAAGTTAAGAATGAGAAAAAGTTTCAGATAACATGTGTAGCATCATAGCATGTCAGTCAGAAAAAAGCAAGAGAGGACCTGAAATTGAAAACAAAATATACAAAAGTTCTTCTTTGTAAGCCACATGCAAATTGTTTTAATCATGATACATAAAATGTGCTTCTTTATGATGCTTCATAAAACAACTAAGATAAGAATAGAGAAATAAATATGTTTCTTCATTCTTAGTAAAATGAATTGAAGTGTCATATTGCAACACCGAGAATGACTCCCAACAATATTAAGCATCAATGTGGAGATATAAGCCGTTCCAGACATCAAATAAAGAAAGCATCTACACATGTGAAAAAGGAAAGACAAAACCAAAATGCAAAAAAGGATCAACTTCATCAAACAGTCACAGTACCTCTGTTGTATCTTTCTTCACAGCTGCTTTCTTCTTCCTACCAATATCCACTCCATAATGCTGAAGGTACCACTGCTTAAATGGAGCAGCATCAACCTGAACAATCGCACTCCTGACCAGAGTCTGTGTCCTCACAAGCTCATTGTTTGAGGCATTGTAAACCACATCAAGAATACGTGTCTTACGTGTCACAGCCTCACTACCCCATGAGTAATTACCTGTATCCAACCTCAGAGCCCTCCACTTCACATTGCCACCCCTCACACGGATTCTCCTTACAGTCTTGTTGCTTGAGATCTTAGTGTTTGCAGGCTGACGCCCAAGCTCGTACCTTTTGAAATCCAACAAAAAGTGAGAAAATTTTACCAAATATATTTACAGGAAAATTTGCCAAAATGAACCCCATATCTCATCTGAAAAAGAATACCATATTCAAAATTACCTCCCCATATTGAAACAATCCTACACAGCCACTATAGATTTTCTCCTCCAATTTTTAATGTTTTTTAAAAACCCACCAGAGCATGCATCCTATATCTACTATTAAATATTCTGGAGATTAATGAACGGCTTGAAGCAGCACATCAACTGATGATAAATCTGAATGGCTTGTTGACAACATTTATGCAGTTTTGTGTGCATCTGTGAGCATAATATGTACATGAGAGCATACAGCAATGTGGTCACAAATCAATAAATGCAATGGTTCCTTAAGTTTACCACGAATGTGATTTCAACTTCTAAAAGCTCAAACAATTCAGACTAACAGATACACAAATGAAGAAACTATAAAAAGACCTTAACAGTGACAAATAAAAGTGTTTCAAATATACATCTTAAATATCAAAATACCAATATGGATACTTCTATATCACTCAGTGGTCCAAACAAGAAAGTGGAATAAACGGGAATCAACCGTTCAAAATTGAAAAAAAAAAAGAAAAAAATCAACAAAAGTATATCCTCAGAAAACCGTAATAATCGATGTGGAGTCACTCGATCAAAAAACGCTAAAATAAAACGTTTGGAGACATAAATTAGTGAGAACTAACACTGAACCAGATCTGCAGCTCGATATATATATAAAAATAAAAAAACAAAATCATATTAAACCGAACTAAAGCCTAGAGTAAGCTAGATCAATAGCTCGATTGAGAAACAAACAGCATCATAATTGTTACTTGTTTCCACTTAATGGACCGCAAAAATAAACAGAGATAACACAACGCAAAAATAAAATTGAAAACATAAAATCACTGAGAGAAAGACAGAAAGAGATAGAGGGAGAAGGAGTTACTTTCTCTTCTTCCTCCACGCCTTCTTCTTCCCTCCAGTAGCACGTCTCTTGTGCATAGAGTCTCGAGAGATACCTTTGAAACAAAGAGAAAGCCATGAAAAGACAATGAGAGAAAAACACAAAGATTATAAATATGAGTCGGAGAGTTAATCTCAGAGAAATTTATTAATGGATCGAAGTTGGAAGTGAACATTAGGGTTCCTAGATCCATACCCATCTTTGACGAGCGGCGTGGCGACGACGAAGAAACTCTTCTGAACAACGATTTCCGCCTTCTTTAACTTTCTGTTCATATAAACCCTAACTCTCGTTGATGGAGGCTATTTTAGTCATTTAGTAGCACGAAATGCGACACGAGAGTAGGGTTTACAATGGGGCGGGTACCCGTTTAACCTGCCCCGCCCCTAATGATAAGGGTTTAGTACCTTTTAAATCAGGGTTATGTTCGGGTTTGACCCAACCCGCTCCAAACCCCGCATTCATATATTAAAAATACATATTATATTATTAATTTACATATTTTAGTTTTAAAAGGCAATTTTTTTGGCATTTGAAAACGGGGCACACCCGCCCCCGCCTACCAACCCAACAAGGAAGATAGGGTTTGGTATAGGCTAAACTCATATAAGGGCGGTTCGGGTTCACCAAAACCCGCCCAGTTGACATCCCTACATGAGTTCAATTTCTTTCAAAGAGATGACGGCCCAACCAAGTAAAGCCAGGTGATCTAACAGGCTAATACTTCAAAGTTATAAAAGCCCCAGGTCTAGATTAGCTAGTGGGCTGGGTTCAGGATTGGTTTTAGGGAACTATAACCCGCTACTGCGGGTTGCATATGCGGTGGAGATTAAAAAAAATTAGATATAAAAATTATTTGGGACATTAAAAGGCTTAAAATTTTCTAAAGAGATTTTTATGGGAATATTATAATAAAAATGGAGTGGACGCTTGTTGTCTCTTTGGTATTGAAGGAGAGCAAGTAAGAGAAAATGAAACAAAAAAAAAGTTTAAAAAATCCACAAATGACCTCACCAAATTATTCTTTCAATCTGGATTCATTAAAAAAAATGAAAACCATAAATATGGTGTCTTAACAAAAATTGATTAGAGAATTTTGGGGTCCCTTATTGAAACATAATACAAAAAGGTAGGGCTCCTAACCGAAGCATGAGAAACTTCCAAGTTAGCTATGATAGAAGAACTTTTTTTTTTTTTGGTAACAAGCTATGATAGAAGAACCAGGACCAAAGACATTATGTGATGCATTAATGTCTTTGGTCCTGCAACATGTGAAATTTCATGATTGTTTTTTATGTTGTGACCGGTGCATTCAAGTTCTTCTGCACGCTTTTCCCATCACAAGAAAAGTCTAATGTGTCATGGCCCAATTCTAGTATTTGTGTATGTGTGTGTCTATATATATATATATATATATATATATAAGCGAATTATAATAATAATAGTAAGCATGGGATATTACAGATCTTAGAACGTGACCATAATTTCCTTTCACCTCTAAATGGAAATGCAAGCGAATTACCCTCTCTTAACTCTCAGTCTCATGTGCAATGATATATAACATTGATGTAAAACAAAGACTAATAAAAAAACCAAGGTCTTACACTTAAACCAAAAATCTCATACAAATAAATAGTGTCAAATTGCATGGTATAAGAATCCATAACCTGAAATAATAAATCTAATAATAACCCTTACATGCATACAGTGGCGGAACCAGGACTCTAAATCTGGGGGGGCAAAAAAAATTTTCAATTAACACTTCTCATAAAATATAGAAATTTTAATGAGTTGGGGGTGGGTAAACCAGAAATTTTAGAAGGTATTCTCATAAAATATAAAAATTTTCAATGGGTTGGGGGGGCAAACCAGAAATTTTAGAAAGGATTCTCATGAAATAGAAAAATTTTCAATGGGTTAGGGGGGCAAATCAGAAATTTTAGGGGGGGCAAAACATAAATTTTAATTAAAAAATATATAAACTATATACCTTTTTAATAAAAAAAATAAAAGTTAGGGGGGGGCAATTGCCCCCCCTAACCAATACCTGGTTCCGCCACTGCATGCATAAATAAACCTATACAATCCTTCATAATATCTCAATGTAAAATCCCATCGGCTCCTATACTAATAGACTGTTATCGACATTTAGATATACCAACGAGTAAAGTCTACTCCATACTTCAGTCCCTACTCCTTATCCTGATAAAAGCATTAGTTGCAAAATTTAATAAGGTATGACCAAAGTTCAATAGGCATTATCCTACACTCTAGGTCCCAACTGGAACTTCACCTTGAAAAATTTCTCCCACAAAATACAATAACATGCATAAGAAGAACTAGACAAGGAAAGTCATACATATGCAATAATTGAAATGCCTTATATACACTACATGAGTTATATGATGCATGAATTGCTAAAAATATTACTATATGAAACAAACTATGCCAAATCCGCAAATTTATATGCAAACATATATTTAATGCATGCAATGAATAGTATGTGCATCAACCATATATATTCAACTTCCACCCTTTTTATGAATACCAAGGAGTTTCAAAACTATAAGACTATTCCCCTTCCCTTTTCTTATAGTTCGTCATGAATGCGTTGCAAAACTATTTTAGATACCTCTAGTCATCACACATTCTCATTCTATGGTCCAAGTTACGTAGCGAAACCGTAACTCTTCTCCGAAGGGGTAAAAATTTCACACAATATAGATATATCAGAGTGAAGGAAAAACATGAATAAAACAATAACTACATAATTAGAGTGCACTATATCCCAAGCTCAAATATAAAGTACTATATCTTAAGTCTAACTCATATGATACAAGCATTTACCCATAGAGTATCGTCCTCTCCAAGATCTGAAAACAAAACAAAATAGAATGAGATACGAATATCCCAGTAAATAGCACATGCATGCTCAAATACATTTTATTCAGTTCTAAAACATAGATCAGTTATAAAGCATGCAATAGTAGCGATAACACAGCAGTTACAAATAATCCAATCACAACTATAATAGCATAAATAATGGAATACCACAAACCAGCATGTAAAATAAATTCATAATGCACAAATAGAACATATTAAGTCCTAGGTGAACTCATGAAATAAGACCGCCTTTAACTAGGGTAATAACGATGCTCACTATGCCACCTCCTAACTTATGTACGAAGCGAAGTACACGATCATCGTCTTATTGCGGGAGAACCCCACCAGTATAGAGAAGGGTTGGCATGTACTATCCAAACATAGTCTGAGTACATAATAAAATGGAGAATAGCCGTAGCCCCCCAGTACAGAGAAGGCCTCATCAAGTACACGATGGAAACGCATGCGTGAACAAAGTATTACGACTAGCCAAGAACAATCCCTTTCACTATCTAACTCTTAAACTTGTTGTATGTGGATCCACACTAAGCTATGCCATCTAGACTCAATCTAAAGCCAAATATGAAAACTCAATAAACTCAACTCATCTCAATATCGATCATATCATCCCGAGTACACGAGGCATCTCTGAGTACACAAAGGCATCAACATCTCAAGTACATGGGGCATCCCCAATTACACGGAGGTATAGCATCTACCCAAGTACATGGGCGTCTCAATCCATCTCTCCAAGTACATGGAGGAAAACCAATCCGAAATCAAAATCCAATCATTCATAATTAGTTTAAAAATAATTTTCCGTAGAATTCGCATAAAACCATCTCGATGCAAGTTTTTCCCAAAATCATATCATTTCCGTCTAACCCAAAGTAAAATAGAATGCAATACATCTAAGTTTGATCCTATCAATTAAATTCAGAATTTGTTTTACTCATTTAAATTCAAACAGTAAATTTTCTTATAAGAATTATCCTTAAGTTATTCTTTTCTAAAATGAATCACTAATCTCTTTTTCTAAGCCTCATATTCTACTTAAATGGGACCCTAATTTCCCACCTTTTTACTTAGCTTAATTTTTCTGCAATGATCACCTAGAACACTTTCAATTAATTCTAGTTATGTGCTACACACAAAAGAATTCCTATAAACTTCTACTTTTGCAATTAATAAACACCTAAGTGTAATTATGTGTCATTAATTACATTCAATACTTCTTCTTATGCAAATCACTTCCCTTTTGATTATTAAATTAAGCAACTCCTTATTCACTCAACTTCTATTAGTTATCTCTACTTAATCCTTTAAAGTCAATCCTTATTTGAACTAACCAATTAATACTCAAATTCTGTTGTTTTTACCTTTGGGTGCCTAGGCTGCCCCTGGGCGCCCAGCTAAAATTGCAATCAATCTGGCATTTTTCTGCGGTGGGCGCCTAGGACCGGGTGCCTGGGCGCTCGCCCAATTTTTTTTTCTCTCCAATGGGCACCTACAAACCGCCTAGGTGGTCCCCTGGGCGCCCCTTATAAAACCTGCACGATTTTTAGCGCTTAAAAATCCGACTTTCGCCCTTCGTTTTATTTTCAAATCCATCTATAAAACTTGTTCTAATTCATCACAAACACCTCGAAATCATCTAAGAACACCCAAGAATTAAAATCTAACCATTTACAACTCGATTCATACAAATCAAACAAAAAACCCCAAAATCATAGGAAAACTGATACATGACTGAATACTTCCAAACGTGCAGGCATGGGGACTTGGTTGTGGAAGGCATGGATAAGGAAACCACTTAAAAGATAAGGGTCAAGAGTTTTGGAATATGAAGATAAGTTGCAGTAGTTATCTTTATTATTTGATTAGAGTTATCTTAGAAGTCTAGTTGCAGTAGTTATCTTTATTATTTGATTAGAGTTATCTTAGAAGTCTAGATAAATTAGGATTTGTTTGTTAGTCCTTATCTACTATTTCTCTTCTCTATTTATTGTAACCCCATCGATGAATAAGATATCAGAAATTTAGCAGGATTCAACTAGCTTGAATTAAGGAGGTTGAGGACCCCTCGAAGTGTCCTACACGATCACAAAATAGGTAGAAGAAGGAAAGTAGATCCTTGCACCTTGCTTATTCAAAAGCCAGTTACGCGCTCACAATCTAGTGAACGTAACAACTTGGTATCAGAGCCAGGTGTGCGCACCTAAACCTGGCCTAGATCACACACCGGGCGCACCTTCGGCGCGTGCCTCGGGATATTCAGAGTCGCCACTGCCTGAGAGTGCAGGCAGACACGGATTTGCCCTATCCTGGTCTAAGTCTGGTCTGCGGCTTTTCAGAGTTCTAGCTAAGTCCTCGGTTACGGTCCGGGGAAGTCTTAAGACACCCCGGTCCGCCCCGTCGGTTTGACGGGTCCCTCGGGTCTTCCTGGTTTTTGAGTCAAATTCACCCTTTCTAGACCAGCATGCTGACTTGTTAGGTCTGGCGGGGCCCTTTGAAGGTGTGGGTCCCTTTTTATTTGATTTTATCTTTTTATTTATTTAAGTGAAGTGGGTCGGTACCCGGTCCCGTTGGAAGACCCGTGGGTTGCCATGGTTGGGCCTTAGGCCCAATTGGGTTATTGGGTAACCCATTTGGTGAATTAAGCTTTATGTATTTACAATTTTAGTTTAGGCTTAGTGGGCTTGGAATGGGCCCATTAGCTGGGTCATTTGGCCTTGGGCCCGTTTGTTGAAAACGGCTTGGTTCGGGCCGGTCTGAGATGGGCCCCACAAGTGGGCCCAGGGGAATCTTGGTGGGCCCATCTAGGCCCATAATCTAAAAATGGGCTTAAGATAGCCCAAATAATTTAAGAGTCTGGTTCAGGCCGGTTTGGGTTGAATTGGGTTCAACCGGGTCAAATAAATTAATTTTTAAGTCATTTTTCTCATCTGACCGCACTCTCAGAGCGGTTTGGGCAGAACCGTTCTGTATGTGCGGTTTCTGCCCAGTTTCACTTGTTCGCGCCGATTTCGATCTGGATCACTTTAGTGGCTTTTCTGGGATCTCCAGCAACCTCCGTCAGACTTCCAGCATCTCTGCAGTTCTCTATTTTCTCCACTTGGCTCATAAAGCCAATTCTTCTCTTTTCATGCTCTTTGTAGCCTTGGGTTCATTCCTTCTTTTTTGCTTGATCAATCACAATCATTTTTCAGGAGGGAAAAGGGGAAATTACAGGGGTTGATCTATAGATTACAGATTCCTTTTGTTCTTTCCAACCAAAGTTAAAAATGGGTGTATGGCGTCTCCATGTTGCCTCATGTACTCACTTTTCTTTTCTTTTTTATTTTGAGACTCTCATTGGCATGGAGGCATCCCAGCAACCATAAATCAGCTGATTAGTAGATAATGTAATAAAAGAAAAAAAAACACGAAATACTTCAAATAAAGAAATTGATGGATATATTAAAAGGAAACATTACCAAACTATCAATTCTTTGCTTTTGTTGATGCTAGGATCCTCCGAGGATTTCGGCAGCGCTTCCGCACTCTAAGGAATTTCAAGGGTTGATTTTGGAAGGGTTTTGCTGGGTTCTTTTATTAACTAGGTAAGAAGAAGGGGTTTAGGCATGGTTTAGACAAGGTAAGGGGTATTTTGGGCATTCCAATGTTTGGGGATTGGGTGCTACAGCATTTGGACAAGGTTTCGGGTTAGCAAAGGACAGGGAGAGAGTGTGGGGACCGAGGGGGACCGCTTGTTTCAAATGGGGGGGCTGGCCCTCTATTTATAGGCAAAAAAGTGTCGGAACCGTACTTTAAGTGCGGTTTGGTCACAACCGTACTTAAAGTGCGGTTGTGACAAAATTGCACTAAAAAAACAAAAACCGTACTTTAAGTGCGGTTGGCATTCAACACGTGCAAATCGGCGCGAATCTGCCAGCTGTCGCCGTACAGGACACGCGTCCACCTTCTAGAAGATCGAACCGTATCTGAAGTGCGGTTCGGACCAAACCGTTCTTCAAGTGCGGTTTTGCACGTTTTTTAAATGCCGGATTTCAAACGGTTTATGAAATTTGATTTTTAATAACGATTTTATTCGATTTTATCATTATTTTATTATAAAATCCGAGATTCTTTATAACTATATTATTAAAATATTCAAAATATCTAAAGTTATCTTATTAAAACATTAATACATGATTATTTTATTTATTTGTTCATTTATTTTGCTTTATTCTGCTGTTTTTGCCAAACGGGCAGTTTTCTTGAAATTTCAACTGCCCATAACTTCTTTACCTGGTGTCCGATTTGAGTAAACTTAATGTCGTTGGAATCATCTCGGAACCAGTTATCTATTGAGATTAATTTTGGCAGTCGGATTGGGGCCGAGCAAAAAGTCAACTTTTTGCTTTCTGGAAGTTTGACCGGGCCATATTTTTCTCACCTGGACTCCGATTCCAGCAAACTCAGTTGCGTTAGAACCGTGTCGAAATGCTCTTTTCAATGATGTAAAGTTTGATGGCCAAATTATCTTGAATCAAAAGTCAATTTTTTGACCCCCTCAGGGTTTGACTAAAAGTTTGACTTTTCATTTCTTGCCATTTTAGGGGTGCAAAAATCAGGTGTCTACACCAGGCATGTCTGACCACTGTATGGAGCGATTGGAAAGTGAGATCGGCTCACTTAGTGCTAGTCAACAAGCTCTTCAATCGACAGGAGTTGCAACGGGAGATCCAAAGGGAAGTACGAGCAGGGAATGAGCAAATTATGAAGCAGATGGAGGCAATGATTCATTCATTAACATCAAAGCTTGGCCATTCTTCTACGAATGAGGGTGGTGGACATGTTGAATCATCATCTTCACAAGCCAAGGAAAAAGGCGTCTTGGGAGATTTGAGGAGTAGCACCTCCAGCTTGTCAAGGCTTGAATTCCCTCGTTATGATGGACATGAAGATCCTACTGGGTGGATTTGCAAGGCAGAGCAGTATTTTGACTTCCAACACATGAATGAGAATGACAAGGCGCCATATGCTGTTTTCCACTTGGACGACGATGCACAATTGTGGTACCAAATTTGGAAGGAGGAGGGTATAGAAATCAATTGGGAGAAACTAAAAAAAGAACTCCATCACCAATATGGACCCACCAAATTTCAGAACTTCTTTGGAGATTTGACAAAGCTGAAACAAGGAGGCACTATTCGTGACTATCAAACAGAGTTCACCCGCTTGCTCACACGAACAGGAAAGCTCAGTATGGAACAACAGGTTGGTTGTTTCATAAGCAGACTAAAGGATGCATTGCGAATAGATGTACAAGCTGCAAATCCCTCAACGTTATCTGAAGCCATTGGGTTAGCAAGGCTATAAGAATCACGCACAGGAGAGGCAAGGAAACCCACCTTCACGGATTATAGGAGGCTACCAGCACCACATGGAATTCCACCATTACCGTCACCAGCTTTGTCACGAGCTAAAACTCCAGTGGTGCGACACTTAAGTCCCGGAGAGCTGAAGGAAAGACGCAATAAGGGCCTTTGCTTCAACTGCGATGAGAAATTCTCACCGGGTCATCGCTGCAAAAGGCTGTTTTACATAGAGGGTATATTTCCGATAGATGACACGGAGATAGAAGAGGGGGAAGAAGAAACAGAGGAAGCGGAAGAGCACTCGGCAATTAGCTTGCATGCCATATCAGGCACTCCCAACCCGAGAAAGATGAGATTCAAGGGAAGCATTGGAGGTCATGGGCTCACTATTTTGGTCGATTCAGGTAGTACCCATAACTTTCTCAATGAGGAAGTGGCAATTAAGATCGGGCTAAAAGTTGAGCAGGAACAAGGATTTAAGGTTGCAGTAGCTGACAGAAGTCGAATACAAAGCCAAGGCATCTGTCGATCCATTCCAACAAAGGTACAAGGTCATACATTTACACTTGATTTTTATTTACTACCTATTGAAGGATGTGACGTGATCTTTGGCACTCAATGGCTAAAGACCCTTGGTCCCATAATATGGGAGTTTGAAGAGTTATGGATGAAGTTCTTGTATCAAGGAAGAGAGGTGGCGTTGATTGGCTCTAAAGGACCTGAAGACCGAATCACCACGGATTCAAAAATCGTGAGAGACATCAGGAAGCAAAGAAGAACCTATCTTCTACAGCTCTATGCAATCTGTCTGGGCTCTGGACAGGTGGAAACAAAGGCTCAAAAAGCTCAGCCAACCCATATAAAAATTCCAGCAACTCAAGCTAGAATCCTACAAGGGTTGCTAACAGACTTCATGGATTTATTCAAAGATCCAACTGGATTTCCACCCATGAGGGCCCAGAACCATCGTATTCCATTAATAGAAGGAGCAGGTCCAGTTAATGTGCGTCCCTACCGCTATCCACATTATCAAAAGAACGAAATTGAGAAGATTGTAGCAAGCTTATTGGACTCTGGGGTGATCAAGACAAGCAATAGCCCGTATTCTTCTCCAGTGCTACTGGTCAAAAAGCATGACGGGTCATGGAGGTTATGTATTGATTACAGAGCCTTAAATAGTATCACTATTAAGGACAAATTCCCAATTCCAGTGATTGATGAACTATTGGATGAGTTGTATGGAGCAAAATTTTTCACAAAATTAGATCTACGATCAAGTTTCTACCAGATCCGAATGCACTCAGATGACGTGGGAAAAACAGCTTTCAGAACCCATCATGGTCACTATGAATGCCTAGTGATGCCACTTGGGCTCACTAATGCTCCGGCCACTTTCCAATCACTAATGAATGAGGTATTTAAGTCTTTTATTCGAAAATTTGTGCTTGTGTTTTTTGACGATATTCTAATCTACAGCACTGATTGGGAAAGTCACTTGGATCATATAAAGAAGGTCTTTGAATTGTTGAGGGCAAATCAACTTATCATTAAGTTTGAGAAATGCCAATTTGGTCAAGATGAAGTGAACTATCTGGGTCACGTGATATCTAGAAAAGGAGTGACAATGGACCCAAACAAGATTTCTGCAATAGTGGCATGGCCCAATCCCACAACAATAAAGGGTCTTCGTGGGTTCTTGGGCTTAACAGGGTATTACAGGAAATTCATCCGTAGGTATGGAGAGATAGCCCAACCACTGACAAACATGCTTAAAAAGGACTCCTTTAAGTGGAGCCCAGAAGCTAAACAAGCTTTTGAAAATTTGAAGCAAGCCATGACCACAGGTCCAATGTTGATCTTACCAGATTTTTCTAAGACCTTTGTAGTGGAGTGTGATGCCTCGAGTACCGGGCTCGAGGTTGTTTTGATGCAAGAAGGAAAGCCCATAGCATTCTTTAGCCAGGCTTTGCATGGAAGAAATTTGGCCTTGTCCACATATGAGAAAGAGATGCTATCACTAGTCTGCGTTGTACAGCGATGGAGGCCATATCTACTCGGCAATAGGTTCATAGTTCAAACAGACCAAAAGAGCCTAAAATACCTATTGGACCAGACTATTACAACCCCAACCCAACAAAAATGGATTTCCAAATTAATGGGCTATGACTTCCAAATTGAGTATAAGAAGGGAAAGGAAAATTCTGCAGCCGATGCTCTTTCTAGAAATTGGATGAAGGCAAGCTCGTGGCATTATCTCAGCCCATTCCCATTTTGGTCGATTCCATTAAGGAGGAGATTCAAAGCTCAACGGACATGCAACCTTTGATCCAACGAATTCAAGAAGGGGAAGCAATTGGGCCTTGGGAGTTCAAGCAAGGTATGATATTCTTTAAGGACCGAATATATTTATTGAGCCAATCACCCTTAATTTCTTCTATTATTCATGCCTTTCATGAGCCTAAAGGGATGAGGCAGCATGTTCGAACCTTCATCCAAGGATGCGACATTTGCCAACGACACAAGGTGGAGGACACTAGACCCACTGGGTTGCTCAGTCCTTTGCCTATACCCAGACATGTTTGGACCAATATATCCATGGATTTCATAGATGGGTTGCCCAACTCAAAAGGGAGAACTTCAATTCTTGTGGTGGTTGATCGTTTATCTAAATATGGGCACTTCATTCCACTTAATCATCCTTACACTGCCACCACTATAGCTCAAGTGTTCTTTGACAAAATTTTCAAGTTCTATGGAATGCCAGAAACCATAGTGTGTGACCGAGACCCCTTGTTCACAAGCATATTTTGGAAGAAGTTGTTTGGTCTCAATGGGGTCAAATTCAATTTTAGCTCTGCTTAATTACCACCCACAAACAGATGGTCAAACAGAGGTGGTTAACCGAACGGTTGAGATGTATCTTCGTTGCCTTACAAGTGAGAGACCCAAAGAGTGGGTGACATGGTTGCCATGGGTGCAATATTGCTACAACACTAGCATTTATTCGTCAATTAGAAAGACTCCCTATGAGGTTCTTTACGGCAAGGAACCACCATCTATTTTAGCCTATGTTCACAAGACAAGCAGTGTGGAATCCATCGATCAGTTCTTGTTGGAAAGAGATAAGATCCTACGTGAAGTTAAGGCTCATCTACAGTTGGCTCAAAATCGAATGAAGAAAATCTATGATGGGAAGCATGTGGAGCGCAAATTTGACATAGGAGATAGAGTTTATCTTAAACTCCATCCATATAGACAACATTCGGTGGCTACAAGGAGGGATCCAAAGTTGGCTCCCAAGTATTTCGGACCCTTTAAAATTCTAGCTAAAATTGGGGAGGTTGCATACAAGCTGGAACTACCTCCAGGTTCCAAGATACATCCAGTCTTCCACATTTCAGTGCTCAAACAAACATTGGGCCCCACCACTTCAACACAAACGGTCCTTCCCAAAGAATTCGTGGCTCCAGAGACAGCCCATGCTATGCCACAAGCCGTGATTGACTCAAGGGTTCACAATCAAAAGCAGCAAGTTCTCGTTCATTGGCAAGCATTGACACCGGTAGAAGCTACATGGGAAGATGCTATGGAATTTAATTTACGTTTCCCTTATTTTAACCTTGGGGACAAGGTTTTTGTTAAGGAAGGGAGAGTTGATACATGACTGAATACTTCCAAACGTGCAGGCATGGGGACTTGGTTGTGGAAGGCATGGATAAGGAAACCACTTAAAAGATAAGGGTCAAGAGTTTTGGAATAGGAAGATAAGTTGCAGTAGTTATCTTTATTATTTGATTAGAGTTATCTTAGAAGTTTAGTTGCAGTAGTTATCTTTATTATTTGATTAGAGTTATCTTAGAAGTCTAGTTGCAGTAGTTATCTTTATTATTTGATTAGAGTTATCTTAGAAGTCTAGATAAATTAGGATTTGTTTGTTAGTCCTTATCTACTATTTCTCTTCTCTATTTATTGTAACCCCATCGATGAATAAGATATTAGAAATTTAGCAGGATTCAACTAGCTTGAATTAAAGAGGTTGAGGACCCCTCGAAGTGTCCTACACCATCACAAAATAGGTAGAAGAAGGAAAGTAGATCCTTGCTCCTTGCCTATTCAAAAGCCAGTTGCGCGCTCACAATCTAGTGCACGTAACAAAAACAAACATACAAGTATTTCTCGTTTAAACTACGAGTTCTTCACAAACAGTAAGTAGGAAGGGTGCTACTTACCTGAAGACACGTGAACCCAAGCTAAAACCTTCTCTCTTCGCCTTCTTCTCTCCCTGCGGTTTTTCCCCATTTCTCAACGAATAGAAGGACCCTCGGGTTCTTCCTTCAAATAACGTGTATATATATATATAATTTTTAAGTAAACCACTTAAATCAATTTAAATAAACCGAACCCCCACTAAACCAACCCACTAAACCGAACCCAAGTAAATAATTCTCTCTTCAAGTAAAATAACCCAACTAAACCAAACCAATTAAACCAATTAAATTAATTTACCCCTAAACCAACTAGACCGAACTCAATCACTTAAACCAGTTTTACTTGAAATGAACCAATCCAACCCAAATCAACTAAACTCGAACCGAACCAAACCATTTATTGCTTTTAAAATTTTGATTTAATTAATCTAATTAAATCCTTTAATCCCCTATTTACCCTTAATTAAATATTCACCCTTTAATTACAATTTCTCAAAAAATCCAAGGTCTTATAGGAGACTTCATTGTTCAGATCATCCTTGAGAGAGGTGATGTAATTCCTTTGTCTTCGAATGAGGGTGGTCTTGTGAAAGAAATGTGTGTTATGATCTCCTTCTTTAAGCCAAGAAATCCTGGATTTCTGAGGCCATATAGATTCAATTTGCCGTAGCACGTTAGCATAGCAACCTTGGAGCTCCTTTTACTCACTGAACAAAACATCATTAGAGTGATTGAGCATAGCATTTTGGATGCACAGGATTCTGTCCTTGATGGTGTTCTTCTTTTCGAAAATGTTTCCAATTACCTCCTTATTCCACTTCCTCAGATCCCCAACAAGGTTATGGAGTTTAGCACGAAAGGTTAGAGTAATGGGGAGATGGGGGAGGTCATTCCAAGAATTGTTAATGGTTTGGAAACGAGTAGGTTCCTGGAACCAAAAGGATTCAAACGGGAAAGGTTTGGCTTTGTTTTTATTTTCATGAAGGAGGTCCAAGATCAGAGGATAGTGGTCAAAGGTAATTATCGGTTAGGAGTGGAGAGTGGGGTTAGGGAATAGCTCGAAGATGTCCGAAGAAGCAAACACCCTATCAAGCTTCTCAAAGATTCTTCTTAAACCTTACAGACCATTCGTCCACGTGAATTGGAGACATCTTGTAGACACCCCAAATTGCACTACAAGATGAGAAAATAAGGAAAAATATTTATTTGGATTTGAAACAGGTCAAAAAAGATGAAAATTTGATCAAACCTGTTTTGTCCGCATAAGGTATGCGAACACGCGTATTTTGGGCGTTTTTGTAAAATCTCGATTTTTGAGCCTTGTTACTATTTTGATCTTCTCTCTAGGGTTTCCTTCGGCCGTTTTTGCTCTAATGCATGTTTCTAAAACTGAATTGGAACATTATAAAACCGTTTAGGACCACCCCTGCCCCTGCTCTTGCTTATAAATAGAAGGCCTCTCCTCAAGCAAATGGCTGAAGATTGTGGCTGAGAATTGAATGATGGAAGTTAGAATTGAGAATTGAAGGCTAAAATTGTGGTTAAGAATTGCTGAGAAGTTGAAGTGAAGAAAAGAACCCATGCCTCATTGCTTTCTCAAGTCCAGGTAAGCTTCTCAACCTCTTTACTTTCTAGTTTTAATTTCTAGGATAGTTCTAATCTTCTCCCTTTCTGTAGTATAAGGCATGTGTGTAAATGTAACCCCAAACCTTAATCTAAGTACCTCGAGTATCTTCTCTAGCCGTAAAACGTGAAGAGAGTTCTAGGGGAAAGGAGGACAGGAATGGATTCGTAGAACAGACCCCCATATGCTGTAATCTTAGAAATATGTGATTGTAGTATTTTGTTTAGGTTGTATAATTGATTATTGATGAGATAGAAGGAATACCATGGATCTATGCTGTTCACAGCATTAGATCTCTTTTTCCTTCTAGATTCTGATTTTTTACATTGTTTTCACCCTTTTTATGTTTTTTGATGTGTTTAGTTGTTTAGGCTAAGATCCTGGATTTGCCATTGTCAATAAGGTAGATCTGGATTTAGAAGCCTTCCAATAATCTCTAGGTTTTCATGAGGTGGTTTTTTGAGTTATTTTTTATTTTTAAGAGAAGACCCTACTGTCTAAGTTCTCCCTTTTTTTTATGTTTTTCATCAAAGTGGGTATTTTTGGTTTAGATTTTTTTATTTAATGAGAAATATGGGCTAGATCTATGCCCTGGATTGTTCAAATTCAATATTTTGTAAAAATAATATTTTCATTATTTATTCCTAGATTTCAAGGATTTAACTTAAAGCCAAAATTTTGAAGTTTTTACTTTAGATTTGTTTTCTTTATCTTGATTTTAATCAATCATGAAGCCTTAGAAATGTCTCTTGTTTTCATAAGAAGGATCCAGAATTAATTGGATCATTCACATGGGAAAAAGACCATACATTTTTATTTTTCTTTTACTTTTGTTTTGATTTCTATTAGCAAGCCTTTTTAAAAAAACATGAACAATACTTGGCAACCACCTTGTGTGGATGAATGGGGGTGCCTAACACATTCCCTGTTCATAACCTAATCTCCTTACCCATCTTTAGTTTACTTTTTTTTGAATTAGAGTTATTTTTACTCTAATTTGTTTTCTTTTATTATTTCTTTTATTTGATTATTTCAGGTGTCCATTCACAACCTAAAAAGGAATGGTGGTGACTCCTTGATTTTTTTTATTGAGCCCGTGTGATGATAATAGGAAAGTCATTAAATTGATTTTTTCCTCTATGTCTCACACCTCTCATCTGTGGCTCAAGGAGGTTGCAATTACCAACCATATCTTGAAAATTTGCCATCTGCCTTGAATTGAGTGGGGGACCTCCCCTTTTTCAGAGGATTTTAACATAGCGTTAAAATCACCCATCAAAAACCAAGGTTGTGTGACTCTCTATGCCATATCTTCTATGAATTGTCATTGTTCTACTTGGGCATTAGCTCTAGAATGTGCATGGACAAACACAGAGTACCACATCCTTTATGATACTTGAATCAAAATAAGCCAATTAGTAACCTCTAAGACATAAATTGACATTACAGGTGTCCACATAATGAGGTAACCTTCTTTATGATTAAAAGATAGGGAGATAAATTTTTTGAGAAACCACATTTCGAAGTGACTTTTTCACCAAGTTTCTTTTGCACAAAAGTTACAGAAATTAAAACAAGACCAGGTTTGTGAATCAAATTTTGGTCATTCAGGTGGTCCTGTGTCGCAGTCTGACCAAGACCATGATAGTTCCACAGCAGCACTTTCATTCTTCTTGCCCACGAAAGCCCTTTTTGGGCCTTGAATGAGCAGCTAGCAGGGGTACAATCGTCCGATGTATTTATTTTCTTTGATGAAGATCTTCCTTCCTTGAGGTTCTTTTGTTCAGTACATTCCATCATATTCGGAATTTACCTGATAGAAATGCCTTTTTGGGAGTGAACCTTGACTTTGCTTTTTTGCCAGGGATCTTGACTTTCAGACAAATCAATGAGGATAAGATGAGGGTTAGCAAGTAAATGCACTTCCTTCATTGGGGTTTTGCCTTGAGCACAAGAGGAGAGGAAGTTAGGGAGCAACAAGTTAAAGTTTGCTTTTGAATTGCAAGGAGATGGGCTATACTGGGCTGAGAAAGTGAATGTTTTGTTATCACTGGCCAGGTTAATTGGCTTGGGCTAGGGTGGGTAAGACATAGTGTTCAAAAGAGGACATTCCAAGGCTTTAAAAATGGGATTCAGGTTGGGCTCAGGGTCCAGGGTTCTAGAAGTGGGTCTGGGTGCACTAGGAACACAAAATGGGCCAGGTCTAAGCTCCATGCAATTTAGCGAATCCTTTTCCGAGTTTTGACCAGGGATGCTGGTCAGATTTATACCTGAGCTTGAGTGGTTTAGTCAGTTGGTGTAACTCCTCATTAGCTATTACCATCACGGTAGTTATAACAAGTAACCTCCTGGTCACCCAATAACACCGTGGTGGTTGTAACAAATAACTTCCCACTTTATATGATTGGGCACTACTACATGGGTTCATCTCTTAGAATTTGGCCTACATGTGGCCATGTAGACTCTTCTTAACCGCCAGGATACGACAGGTGTAAACATCGATCCTTTGATTTCTCAAGTTTTCCGGTGCTCGTTGAGCTAAGAGAGAAGATTGTTCAAGTTTGGTTTCTCAGGTGGTCATTGCTTTGTTGAGAGAAGAGAGAAGCATGTTCTCGGGTGTTTGTTGTGAGAAGCTAATGCATTGTTCTTCGGTTTTTAGGTTTGAAGTGAAGGCGGCAGAGACTATTCTCAAATCTATACTATATATAATGCGAGGTGCCCCCCTTCGGAATTGTGCCAACACAAATTTGCAGTTTTCCACAATAGCCCTTACACATCAATGCCAAGGTCCATTAATAAAAGGATAGAATGGTCAAAATTACCTCAAATCTTCTAAAACCTAATAATCAGTTTTGATAACTGTTCCCTCCCTCTCACAACATGCAATACTGCACATGTACCTTGCTAGTTTTCACTAATAGAACATCTCTTTTTAAGTTTTTTCTTTTTACTTTAAAACCCAACGTTAGCAAAGGGTAAACTTGGAATTCAAATTTCAGTTGCAGTACCTATTGGCTTCTTCTTATTTCCAAAAACTTTACCCTTATTGCAAAGAGAACTTTTCAATTGATGTTTTTATAAGTACGCTCTAAAAGCTACTCATCCCCATAATTTTCCCAACTTCTTTCTAGTGCATTTTCTTTCATTTTTTGGGGCTACAATATATACACATATAGGAACACACACATGCGTGCACACACACGCACGCGCATGCATACGCACAAGCATACATACATATATATATATATATATGCATGCATATGCACAAGCATACATACATATATATATGCATGCATACGCACAAGCATACATACATACATACATACATACATACATACATACATACATATATATATATATATATCATGAGTGCAGCTTTTTGAAATCTTTAATTATATTATATATACAAGCATGGATGTCTCTTCGAGAATGTGTCCAAGAACAAACTTTAAGATATCCTATTATAAGACAAATGAGTTTTTTTTGCATTTTACATGCCCTAGTGCAAGTGCTATCCTCAAAGTATATGAATCTGGAATCACTTGCACCCAAGGTTTTAAATTCGCGGCGTGCCGCCGAAATTTCAGTCAGGAGACCCCCGGCAATGCGTTTCGCCGGGGGAAATCGCTGGGGTCGTGCCCCCAGCGATTTTTTTCAAAATGCCGACCGATTTGGGCGAAATTTCACCCAAATCGACCTGCAAATCAGAAAAAAAAGGGGGACGAAGGGGGGGTGACGCCGTATGCTTTGGGGGGGGGGGGGTATGGGGGGGGTATTTTGGCTTGATTTTTGAGTGGATTAGGTTCGTTTTTGCTCGTTTTTCATAATATAACAAGATTAAAGTGCTTTGAGCCAAGGTTTTGTGGATTTGGAGGAGATTAAAGCCACATTCATCGCACACCTTGGGGTAAGGTCATTTTTTTCAAAAATTTTTGATGTAAAGCTTCTGGAATGGCTTGATTTTATTATATGTTGAAGTCCGACACCCGATCTACATATGGGTGTCGGCGTTTTATTTTTTGCACAAAAAATATATTTTTTGCAATTATTTGTGTCGAAAATGCATATAATTTCTTTTTTATTCATTTAAATTAGATAAATAAGGTTGTTGACTTTGATAATTATATATGTTATATGGGGACACCCGATCTACAAATGGGTGCCCCCGGATTAATTTTTTAGAAAATTAATTTTTTTTAATTTTTAAATCCGAAAATTGATATATTATTTATAAAATGAAGAAAAATAGATAAGTTGCCAAATTTAATTCTTAAAATTGATTTATTTATTGTAGAATTATTTATGTTAAGAAATTTGAGTTTATATAATTTTTTATGTATTTTTGATTTTTTTGGAATTAATTAATCCGAAAATTAATAATTATTAATAAAATTAGTAAAAAAGATAAATACTCAAATTAAATTCATAAAATTGATTTAGTTATTGTAGAATGATTTATGTTAAATAATTTGAGTTTATATAATTTTTTTATATATTTTTGATTTTTTGGAATTAATTAATCTGAAAATTAATTAGTTATTAATAAAATTAATAAAAAAAGATACATACTCAAATTAAATTCATAAAATTGATTTAGTTATTGTAGAATGATTTATGTTAAATAATTTTAGTTTATAGAATTTTTTTATATATTTTTTATTTTTTGGAATTAATTAATCCAAAAATTAATTAGTTATTAATAAAATTAATAAAAAAAGATAAATACTCAAATTAAATTCATGAAACTGATTTATTTATTATAGAATGATTTATGTTAAGAAATCGAAATTTATATAATTTTTTATGTATTTATGATTTTCTTGAATTAATTAATCCGAAAATTAGTTAATTATTCCTAAAATTAATAAAAAAATATAAGTACGCAAATTAAATTCCTAAAGATAATTTGTTTATTATATTCTTTATAGAACAATTTATTTTGAAGAATCAGAGTTTTAATAATTTTTTATATAATTATGATTTTTCGAATTAATTAATCCCAAATTATTCATAAATAATAATATAGTTTATAAATTATAAATAAGAAATTATAATTAGTTGGTAATGTTAGTATTGTCTAATTTGGATTAATATTTATAATTTGTTATTGTGCTCTATTATTGACTTACTGTGCGTTTGTGCAGGTGTTCGGATTCTAGTGTAGTACTTCTTGGTTAGTCTGTTAGAAACAGTCAGACGGATAGACAGTATGGCATCTGGCAGTGGTAGTGGAGAGGGCAGAGATGGTGGTAAGAGGCTGGATATTGGTTGGGCCCATTGCACGAGATTCGAGGGAGACAGAAATAAGACGGTCTGCAACTATTGCCACCAAGTCATAAAGGGTGGTGGAGTATCACGGTTGAAGCAGAATTTGGCACACGGCTACAGTAACGTGGCCAACTGTCGTCAAGTCCCTCCAGAGGTTAAGAGGCTGATGCAAGAGCACTTGGCATCAGGGAGTGCAGCTAGGGAGGGGAAGAGGCATGCACGGGAGGAGGTTAGACGTAGATTGGCAGAGCCTATTGGACCCTCTATGGCTCCTGATATTGATGACGACGATGATATGGTGTACCCAGCCGAGTATGTGACAGAGGGAGAGAGGGCAGCATTCAGAGCATGAGTGCAAGCATCTTTGCATTTTGAGTTTGAGATGGCAGATGCTGTGAGACATGGATTTCATAGGGGTGGTACTTCTAGAGGAGATGCAGATGTTGATGCTCCTACTCCTAGTTCTAGACATAGGGATGGGGCTAGACCTAGCACCAGGATGCCTGATTATCCTATGGAGCCGAGTATGTGGCGTTCATCTGGTACCAAGCAAAAGAAATTGAAGGATGTGTGGAGCAAGGGCACTATCAGGGAGAAAATGGGGAAGTTTATATCAAAATTTTTGATCTTCAATCACATTCCAGCGAATGCAGCAGCAAGCCCCCATTTCAAGAACATGGTTGATGTTATCCAGGAGTCGGGTCAGGGAGTCTTGCCTCCTACGCCACGGGAGATTATGGGTACGTACTTGGATCAGGAGGAGGCAGAGATGAGAGAGTTTATTACATTGCTATGACCCCACTGGGAGCAGTTTGGAGTTACGATCATGTGTGATGGATGGACAGGTCTTACTAAACTGTCCATCATCAATTTCATGGTGTATTGTAGAGGCAGGGCAGTGTTCTTGAGATCTGTTGACGCATCACACAATATCAAGGATGAGCCCTATATTACCAGCTTATTAGAGAGCGTGGTACAGGAGGTTGGCCCTGAGAACGTCGTTCAGATTGTGACAGACAGTGCCAGTGCGTTCAGGAAAGCCAGCCAGACATTACAGAGGTAGTATAACCTGTATTGGGCGCCTTGTGCTGCACATTGCACTGACTTGATGTTAGAGGAGATTGGTAAGAGAAGCCATGTGCTGACGACATTGAAGGATGCACGAGCACTCGCTACATTTGTGTACAACCATAATTTCGTACTAGCGAAGATGAGAGAGAGATGTGGTGGAGACTTAGTTCGGTCGGGGATTACCAGATTCGGTACAAACTATATTGCATTGGATAGTATTCTGAGCAATAAGCAGGGATTGAGATCTCTATTTACCAGTGATGATTGGACGAGTTGTGCTCAGAGTCGCAAAGAGACCGGGAGGAGAGTAGAGGACATCGTTTTATCCAGTACTTTTTGGGAGCATGTGCGAGAGTTGATTGCTATACTGCACCCCATATACCGTATACTGCGGCTACTTGACACAGATTCCTATCTTACCGTAGGATCCATTTATAAGTGTATTGCGGTGATGAAAGCTCAAATTAAGGCCGTAGCACCCAAATCACATCAGTGGATACTGAAGATTGTTAACGACAAATGGTACAAGTCGCTAGGTCATTTTTTACATGCAGCGGGTATAATTACAATTTTATTTGAATCATTTTATGTTGAATCATGTTTATAATTATATTTTAATTATTGTACTAATGTTTTTTCTTGTAATCGTCAAAGTAGCGTATTATTTGAATCCCAAATATCATTATAAGGATAATCTTGGCGCACAACACGATCTCTGCGCTCGTGTCCACGAGGTTTTCATGAAGTTGGACCCCCATTCACAATCAGTTAGGGATTTTGGAAACGAGGTAGGGGCCGTAGCATTTAACTTCACTTATATTATGGATATCACTTCTTCTTAATAGTTATATTAATTATTAAGTATTGACCATTTCAAATTATTCCACTACCAGGTGATACAATTTAGAGATGCGATGGGCTCATTCAGGTTGACTACGGCGATTGCGTCAAGGAACAAGATGATGTCGTGTAAGTGACAAGGGATTATGAATATTAATATTTTAAATTTCTAATTTCTAAATAATTTTTAATATTTTCTATTTGTAAATCTAGGTGAATAGTGGGCGATGCATGGCACAAGTGCCCTTACACTTAGGAAGTTAGCGTGTCGAATATTGGCTCAGACAGCATCCTCTTCTGCTTGTGAGCGCAATTAGAGTATGTTCGCACTCATACACACGAAGCAGAGGAACCGGCTAGCTTATCAGAGGTTACAGAAGTTGGTCTTCTGCCATTATAATATGAGGCTGAGGACGAAGCAGTTAGAGATAGAGCACGGCACCGCCGCCGCGACTGTGAAGGATCCTTTGGATGTGTTCTTCAGTAATGAAGTCGATGACGAGGATCCATTTGCAGAGTGGGTTAGATGTGTTAAGATGGATCAGCTTGATCGTAGTCCTAGCCCAGTCATATCACAGGCTGCAGCAGAGTTGGGCATCGGTGTAGACGCAGTTATGGAGGAGGAGAGGGGGGGGGGGAGGTTCGCGGAGACTCATTGGATAACCTCATCAGAGTTGTTCCTTCCTCCGCTACGCGACGATACCAGCCCCAGTCCTAGCCCGTAGGCATGTTTCATTGTTAGAGGAGGAGGAGGAGGAGGAGACAGATGAGGAGGAGACTGATGAGGACATTGAGGGGGAGACAGATGATGAGGATGAGTTCGGATCTTCAGATGATGATGATGGAGATGGTGGTGCTAGTGGTGGTTATGGTGATTATGGTGGTTATGGTGGTGTTGGCATCAGTGGCTCGGGGTTGAGCCCATTTACTGGAGAGACGGCTTTCCATCATACCACACAGGATACTGACCACGGAGATAGAGATCGTGATGAGAGTGGGGGATATTCTTTTCAGAGGAGGAAAGGCAAGGAGAGACAGCATACAGGGATGCACGATGACTCGTCCGCCGTGGCACAGAGTTTCGGATCTTTAGATGTTAGAGGATCATCGAGTTCTTATGGAGAGCAGTATCCTCACTATCCACCACAGCTGACCCAGGGACACTATCCAGCCTACTATCCTCAGCAGCTTGGGCCAGTAGATTCATCAGATAGTAGTAGTTACAGTACATCATACGGATATCCTGGAGCACACATGCAGACATCTGATCCATTTAGGATCTTTCCAATGAATCCATATCCGTACGGCTATTATCCTATGCCTGTTGTACCTATTGGTATTGGAGCTGCAGCAGTAGCCCCTCCATATGAGCATCCCGGTTATCCTGCGCCGTCTCCTCCGTCACCACCAGAGCAAGAGACGTGCTACTATTATGATGATTTCCCTCCAATTGGTATCATGGCTCACATGACACAAGAGGAGTATGAGCAACATGTTCGTGCATATAAGAGAGAATTTAGATTTCGGATGAGATGGAAGCGCTACTGTCATTTTATTGGCGACAGATCAGGGTTTGAGCCACCACGTCATTCATTTCATGTCTGATTTGATGGTATGATTATATGTTTTTTACTTTATATATTGTTGTTTTAGTTTAATTTAAAATTTGGATCCTCTTTGTTATATTTTATTTAAGGTTTAAAGTTTAAACACAGCGAACACCGGCATCACCCCGATAGGCCTGATCATTACATTTACATGCCACATTGTGTTTTCATGATTCTTGAGATATAGTATTGGTGCTTATGGTAATTTAAGTGCAATTTTGAAGTATATAACTTATGCTTGTTGAGTTGTTGCAAAATTTAGCATTTTTTTGGGAAAAAAAGCACACAGAAGTGTTTCTGTCGAAATTTCGTTTGATTCGCCAGAAACCACAGAAAAAATGGTTTTCCGGCAAATCGACGGCATTTCGCCGGCGTGCTGACGAAATGCCGTTCGGTGCCCTGGACAGTACGCCCAGGTGCACTGAAATTCAAAACCTTGCTTGCACCTATCACTGACAACTAACAGGTGAAGTGCCCATTACATATTACATAATAAATTGTTAAAGCCTTAACCAAACATATAGCTTTGGATTCTGTTGTTTCATCCTGAGGCAGACCAAGCTGACTCGGACCCGTGTCCCTAGGTAGAGACGAAGAGCAGCAAAACTTGCATATACCCTTCACCGGCGGCTCCCGTCTTCCTCGTTCGTCAAGGGTCGCCCCTCTCAAAATCTCTGTCCGAAGAACATAAGACGAACACAAGAAGAAAGCGAGACAGAGAATAGAATCAAAGATTGAATCCCAATTCCGCCCTCTTCAACCTACCAAACCAAAACACAACACAGTACGCAACAGTAGAAACAGAGTTAGAGATGTCGGAGATGGCGTCTTCCGACCCCGAAGGAATCGACGGCGTTCGAATGACATGGAATGTATGGCCAAGGTCCAAAGTCGAAGCCAGCAAGTGCGTGATCCCACTAGCCGCCTCGATTGCTCCAATTCGACCTCACCCCGATATCCCCACTCTCCCTTACGCGCCACTCCGTTGCAGGACCTGTTCCTGCATCCTCAATCCGTTCTGTCGTATAGACTTGACTGCCAAGCTCTGGGTCTGCCCCTTATGCTTCCAACGCAATCAGTTCCCGCCCCATTACTGCTTGATATCCGAAACCAACGTTCCTGCCGAGCTTTACCCTCAGTACACAACCGTTGAGTACTCTCTATCAGGTCCTTCGCAGGACGCTTCCGCCGCCGGCCACCCTTCGGTGTTCTTATTCGTTCTCGACACTTGTTTGATTGAGGAGGAACTGGAGTTCGCAAAATCTGCTCTGAAACAGGCTATTGATTTGTTACCTGAGAATTCCCTTGTCGGATTCATCTCTTTTGGGACTCAGGTTCAGGTTCATGAGCTTGGATTTTCGGATCTTTCGAAGGTTTACGTCTTTCGTGGTAAGGAGATATCAAAGGATCAGGTTTTAGATCAATTGGGTCTCAGTGTTGCAGGGCAGAGGGCTCCTGCAGGTTACCTGAAAGGGATTCCGAGCGTCTTGCCCAATTCGGGTGTAACTCGGTTTTTGTTGCCAGCTTCTGATTGCGAATTCACACTCAATTCGGTTAGTTTTGAACTTTAATCGGCTGTTTGTGCTGTGATTATTGTTGTTCTGGGGTTTGTTGAAATCTTGGTGCTTGAGGAACTTGTGTTAAAATTCACTTTGAATTTGTAAAATTTCAGTTGTTAGATGAATTGCAAACGGACCAGTGGCCAGTTCAACCTGGTGACCGGGCTTTACGGTGCACAGGCACTGCTTTAAGTGTTGCAGCAGGTCTACTTGGAGCTTGTTTGAGCGGCACTGGAGCACGAATTATAGCTTTAATTGGTGGTCCCTGCACGGAAGGACCAGGCATGGTAAGATATCTCGTCCCTTCTTGTTTTTGATTTATCATGTTTTTCATCATTATTTGTTTTTTATTTTGATATTTATTTTTATTTTGTTCTGTTTATGTTTCGCCTATAGTCTAGATGAACGGATGTTCACTTGTTCTTGATGTGTCCGGTACTTTGTATTACTTGATTTAGTGATCGTTTGAACTTTGTATTATTGATGAATCGACTAGAATATCAGACTTGATTTTAGCTTCTTTAAGGCATGCTGTTTAAAATTTTTTTTTGATCGGTAATAAAAAGGATTATATTAAAGCTTAAAAAAACAAGGAGTACAAAAACTAAACAGTACACGATCGGTGTACATGATCAGTTCTACAAATCACAAAAGTTCCCACACTCAAGAAACTCATGACGAACCATCCCTTTACAAGATTCATAACTGGATGCCCAATACAGTAGGTAGTTGAGAGATGATTCTAATAAACCCCAAAATGAAGTAGATGAATCTTTAAAAATTCTCATGTTCCTCTCTTTCCATAATGCCCAAAGAATGGCAGTTAGTGCCAAATTCCACAATATATCGTACCTCAGAACACTTTTTCTATAATTCCAAGACTGCAACACTTGAATCAAATCTCAAGGCATGCTGTTTTAATTTAAAGGTTATAGATGGTTTTTGAAAATGCATGTTGTTTATGATTCCATATAAAGGATTTGAAAATTATTGTTGTGGAAAATTTGATCTTAGAGTAGATTAGATACCCAATCAGGACCTCTCTTACTGAAATGGGATAGTCATTATAACCATGTAACTAACTGTGACTGTGTGATACTGCTAAACTGTATTAGTTGCAGTTTCTACTTGAAAATATGAGGTAAGAAACAGTAAATCAAGGATTGTTTTTATTGCCACAATAGATGTGTATGTGATAGGGTTTGTTTTTTATTTTTGGTTTTAAGACTAGGAATAGGAACACATGTAACTCACTTGCAGCATGTGGTGGTAAATAGAGTAACAACACATCCAATTTATAAGAGTGCTTTCTACTCCTAATAAATAATGGGGCCAAAAGTATTCTGTATCAAAAATTTTCACAAGTAATCATATGTTTTAAAAACGTCTAAGTAATCATATTTTCACAAGTAATCATATTTTCAAGAGGGTTTACCATTTACTAAACGGTATTTTTGATCTTCCCCAAGTCTGTTACATGATAAATCTCTTTGTAGCTTCTTGAATCTCTTGGCTAGTGAAACTGGAATCAGAAAAGAGAATAGGTAGGTGAATTTGAAAGAGTGTGTTCAGTGTGTAACTTTCTTCCTTTTTGACAGATCCTTTTTGACAAGATAAGCTCCTTTTCTGGTATCTATTTTTTCACCTTTGGGCCCATGTGGCTGTAAAATAAGGGCACAATTAAATCCCATATAAGATGTCAACAATTCCTACTTTGCAACCTAAATTTACCTTAAGCTCATAAAATCTTTTTTTACCTCATCAACTTATAATAATTGTGTTTCTGATAGATTGATACCCCAAATCGAATACCAGTTTAAAGCATCAAAAAACACTTATAGCTGACTATAACTAGCATCACAGAAAATGAGTGTCACATCTACAAACTATAAATTTAGTGTGCTATGGCTCCATTAAATACTGAAAAGCCTTCTATAAGATCGGTGTCCTGTGCTCTATTAGCCATTCTGCTAAGTTCTTCCTTGATGGTAATGGGGCAGACCATCCTCTTGCCTTAGAAGTCTAATCCGTTCAAAAAAGCTATGGAAGTTCCATTCACTAGAACTTATAAGGATGATATAGAAACACATGCTATCTTCCATGATTTCTATTTTATGCAAAATCACACACTCAATATTTGTTCCAGAAAGTCCCGGCTATATACCACATATTTTCTCATGTCAATTTTATAAATGATCTTTTTTGGTTACTACAAAGCTTAAATTCCAAAATTCATTGGCTATGAATACTCTATTGAGAATTTGTCTGCCATGATCAAAAGCATTCGAGTCTAAGAGATGAGTCTTCGTAATTATTTCTATCACATGGGTTTGCTGAACATGATACTGATGCTAATGTATCCCTGTAACACTGTAGTAGTTGATCAATTCTGGTGGCATCAGGACATATGTTTGAGGGAGAAAAAGGGAGGAGGAGTAATAATTTCTTTGTGCTGCTACTGAAAACCTTTTTGTCAAAGTTTTCTAAAAAACCAAAAACAATTAGCCTGTTTTCTTTGGTTTTGGGTTGCTTTTGCTAAAAACACTCCTAAATTGATGTAGTTAGATGGAGTGTTATGACAATACTACAGTTTTTTAGACCATAATTTAACTGAAGAAGCGGTGTTTGATAGGCTTGAATGACAGTAGTACATTGCTGGACTAGCATTGTTGGGAAGACATTGCATTTTAATTGATTATTTGATGGTCTTCAAGCCATTCATGCAGACATTTTGAAATAAATCATTGGATGATAGAAGAAAACTGCTGGGCCTTGGAGACTAGCTTATTGGTTCAATATTATATATGAACTTGCATCTCAAGTGAATGCCCATTTGCTTGGTCCCTAAATCATTGCTTATTTTCAACAGCCTTCTTTACCATCTTTATTTTTTTCATTGTTCTTGCTCTTTCTTTTTTTTGTTTTGAGTTATTGATTTCCTCCCTTGTGATTAATCTTTTTTATATGTTAAACACCTTATATAATGTATAATATTTATAATATATTGTTATTATATCTATTTATATTAAATATTATAATATATAACATATCATATACGTACGTGTGTTTTATTATACGTTATATTGTATATAAATATATTTATATAGCTGTGTGTGATATATTTTTATAATAATAATTAATTATAATATATATCATGGTGTACACTTTACATATTATATTTTTATAAAACATTGTATAATATATATATAATAAATATAGTATCTGCCAATGTTTTTATAAAACATTGTGTACATTATACTATAATAAAAATAGAGTATAATATCGCATATAATATAATACACATAATATATGTTATTAGTAATAACTCTACCAATGTTTCTTTTTCTTTTTGGCTATATCTTTTATGCACCGCTAGTCCTAACCTCGGATGATAAAGGAGATAAAGGAGGAGGGTGGTGTTAGGTTAGTAGTTGGTGTAAAGTTTTTTTCTAAATCTGAATGTTTAATGAATCTTGAATTAGTATCCCATATATATGTTAGGGCATTGTTCGGAAACAGCACACCAAAATGAAGCTTGGTTGTAGTGATAAATGAGCAGGGGTTTGCTAGTGCATCCCCCATAAATGATGCACTGCAGCCCCACTCAGTTCTAGTGAGAAGCGAGCAAGAGTTCTCACGTCAAGTTAGAAGAATGTGAGTAAAGAAGCTCTCCAAGAGAGTAGGGTTCGCTTAGGTACTTGGAAAATAGGAAATTTTACATGGAATAAACTAGAGTAGTAAATACTATGAAGTGGTAGCAGATAAATATAGCATAAGTACAGTAATAAGAATGAACTTTGGTAAACACGTAAAGTAATAGTAGAAATGGGGTCGAAATAATGATAGATAAAAATATGAAAAATAATGTTGTTAGTTATAAGAGAATCACTGATAAAATAATGTTGATTGAGTCATAGTTCACAAAGTTATAAACATTATTAGCGCCTCTACACATCAATTAGTTTAGAGGCCGGTTGGTAATTTTTTTTAAAAATAGTTTGAAAACCAAAAACAGTTCCAATTGTTTTTGGGTTTCTGGAAACAAGTGACAAGAAACCTATTTGGTAACAATTACTGTTTTTGGGTTTTTGAAAACAAGTGACAAGAAACCCGTTTGGTAAGAATTGATAAAAAAACGATTCAAGTTTTCAAAATCAATAAATATGCATTGCTATATGTTAGGATCAAACCTAAGCTCAAGAAGAATGAAGAAGAATTAACAAGGTTACTGGCTCGTTACCACTGATATTATTCTCAGATTCAATTCTTTGATACTTTCTCCTCTTACATCAGCCATATTTAACTAAGTAGCAATCCTTACATCAAGGAGCTAATTATTCAGCCGTTACAACGATCAAGGTAATTACAACTGTTATAATCAAATTAAAGAAAGAAATCCAATTAAGGAAATGACTAGAGGAAGGGATTCCTTTTATTAAGGAGTAGATGATGCAGAGTGATTTAGGATAGACGTATCCTAACACTATACAACTTGCTAGGCCATTTTTCATTTTTCATTTTTCATTTTTCATTTTTCATTTGCCTAATGATAAATTTACATGCTCTATTTTAATCAAATGACTGAAGTACATGGTTCCTAGACAACCCAATGTACATTCACCATAAAAATTGATGAAATAAAGTTCTTTTTGGGCTCAAACTTGACTTCTATTGCCGCAAAATCTTCCTGGGTACCTTTATTTATTGAAATATTAACTCTCACAAACTCCATAATTTTTTGAAACTAAAAAAAAGTGTAAAACAGTTGACACAGTGGAAACAAAAACCCACATGTCAGATGCTTATATTTTCACTAGTAATTCATTTGGACGGAACGGATGGAACCCAAGATATCAAACGACGATGCATGCCTCTTCGTGAGAGTCTACACTAAGTTCGTATTAGGTTTCTCATAAGCTGTAAATATGTTTGGAGAGGAAGAAGAAAATGCTACGGAGCTTAAAATCGGAGATGATAGCTACTCTTTCTGTAATTTTACCTTAAGTGACTAATAGTTGAGATTGTGCTGTAGTCTTTTGGGAGCAGAGCCGTTTTTAATCTCAGAAACGAAACAACAATAGAGAAATGAAACACGATTTCATGCTGTAAACTCTGATCTGGATTGGGGTTCATGCTTTCATAGAGAAACGAAACATGATTTCATAATGCCCTTGATTGGGGGTTCATGCTTTCATAGAGAAACGAAACAACCATTGAGAGATTTCATGTTGTAAACCCCAATCTGGATTGGGTTTACAGAATGATTTCAGAAACGAAACAGCAGTAGAGAGATGAGAGCTTTGAGATGTTCTTACATTGAGATAAATAACGCATTTGATTTCTGCTTCTTCTCTTTCACTTGGATGCCTCGCCGTGCTTGTGAGGAAGATGAGTTTTGTGAGAAGAAGAGAGACGAGAGGTAGAAGTATTGAAGAGAAAAGAAATAAATTTTTACAAAAACGCCATCGAAGGAAAAAACGGTTCGTTGTTTTCAGTTTTCTATTTTCAGTTTTCTGTTTTTAAAAACAGAAAAATAGTGTTTGGAAACGTTACCAAACACCCTCTTAGATGAAAGCACTAAAAAACATTTTAAAGAAGAAATGGATCAGTTGATATGAGTCATATTTGAAAGCAAAAGGATACTTATGAGGGTGACTTAAATGGTCATGTAGAAGATGAGAGTGATGGTTATAATAGAATTCATGGAAGAAGGGCCTTTGGTTAGAGGAGAATTCAGTCCATGGGTTTTGTAGTGGCTTATGACCTTGCTTTTGCAAATACCTTTTTCCAAAAGAGAATTGAACGTTTGGTAACTTTTAAGAGTGGGTCAAATTGGAGTCAAATAGACCTTTTCCCTCTTAGAAAGAGTGAACTAGTTGCTTATAGAGATTGTAAAGTAATTCCAGATGAGAGTTTAGCTTCACAACATTGGTTAATGGTAATGGATATTTGGCTTAAGAAGTGGAAGAAATACAAATTGTTCCTCTCAAATAGGGCTGTAAAAGGGTCGAATTCGGGCTGGATCCACCAAGATCCAAATCCGAATCCGATTAAGTTGTAGGATATCTGAATTCGATTAAATATCTGATGGATCCTTCATATTTGTTATTAAATTGGCCTTTTTTAAACCTACTACTTTCACATATAGTATGTTAGCCTATTTACTTAAACACCCTTACAAAATTCTAAAAATTTCAATCGTACCTTAAATTTAATTGGATTCGGATTTTTATTGGATGGATATAGTAAGATCTGAATCCGAATCCAATTATTAAATATATCTAATCTATGGATCTGTATTTGATCTGCCGGACATTTATTTGGATAAAGATCCGATTAAATCGGATAAATTTAATCGGAACCGGACGGTAATCGGATCAGGATCCGACCCATTGACAGCCCTACTCCCAAATCCGGCCTGGGTTTGGCATGTGATGAGCATGATGTATTTTGGTGCGGGCATGCTAGTAATCTTTAGGAATAATCTAATGGGCTAGGCCAGTTGGGATTTATGGGAGATCCGACTAAGATATGAAATGAAATGGCTAATTGCATCACAAGACTTGAGAGAAAGAAGTCTTAGGAAAATCGTGTGGTCGTATTTCCTTCTCATAGAGAAACTTGGTGGTGGAATAGTTGTCTAAAAAAAACTTTTTTTTAAAACTTGCTAAAATAGAAAGTCGCAAGAATACTTAGAAAGATATAGAAATGTTAAAGAAAGAAACTAAAATGAAAATTATTGAAGCTAGAAAACATGCTTTTGATAACTTTTATGATAAGTTATAAACTAAAGAAAGGGAAAACTTTACTTACAAACTAGCGAGATTTAGAGAGAGAAACATGAGAGACTTAGATAAGGTTAGATGTATTAAAAGTGAAGAATGAAGAGTTTTAGTAAAAGATAAGAAGATTAAAGAAAGGTGGAGAGAATGTCTTATGAAATTATTAAATTGGGACATACTTAGAGATCTAGATTCTAGATGGATGATGGCATTAATGGAACTAGAGAACAAATCTATCTTGGTGGGGTTGAATTTGTAGAAGTCAAAGATGCTTTAGTTAAAATGAAGATAGGAAAAGCTTTGTGCCTAGATGGCATCCCTATAGAGGTGTGGAAGTGCATGGAATTTTGGCTTTTTGACTAAATATTTAATGAAATTTTAAGGATGCAAATAACATAAAAACAAACCCCAAGCATAGTAGATAAATTCAAATCATCATGTTATGTATTAGATCATTGATCTATGTGTAAAAATTCTAGACAATTCAATTCATATACATGCTTTAGGCAAATAGAAGAACACATCATCAATTTTAATCCATCTAACACATCAAACATCACATGGCATGCTATCATACAATACTGAATTTCTTAATGGAAGATTAAACTATAGATCCACCTACTCAAACAGCTCAATCCATCTTCCACATGCATATTTTGATGAATCCTTTGCAATCTCTCTTCTTCTTTCTTTTTGTGTACCTACAAGTCATGTTCTATTCCCAATTATTTATAATAAATATCTCTTGAATACTAATAATGTTGGGGATGTTGGGCCAAGGTCTAGCATTTTGCTATGGTATAAGGAAATAAAGTTGCGCTCTAACCAATAACTTAAGTTATTGGTCTAGTGGTAAGCACTTGATCCTAATAATTGATATCAAAGCCCCTAGGAATATATTGTGTGGTGTGTGTAGGTATGTTCCCGGCCTATGATGCACAAGTGTTAGGGGAGGGGTTCAATCCCTAATATTGCAGTTGTAGTTGTGGTAGGTGTTGCCTGTCCTCCTACAGTTCATAGGTGCAAGGAAGGAGGGACCCCGGAAAGTTTGTGGGTTTGCCCCTCCATGGGGTCCTATGAAGGCATGCTACTGTGGCAAGCCTTGGCCAAGTCCTGGGTTGGCAAGTATTGACTTGCGGTCGCAGGTACTGGAGGGGTGATTATTGGGGATGTTGGGCCAAGGTCTAGCATCCTACTATGGTATAAGGAAATAAAGTTGCGCTCTAACCAATAACTTAAGTTATTGGTCTGGTGGTAAGCGCTTGATCCTAACAGATAAAAAGAAATCTCTCTTCTTTCTTCTCCTACATTCAAATCCTTCTGTTCCTTCTAGTTCTCCATACCCCATCTCTTTCTCCTTCATGGTTGCATACGATCATCTCTAGCAATTATGACCAAAAGTTTTAATCTTGAAGCTTAATGCAATATTTGTATTAGGGTTTAATGAGTCTTCTAATGTAGCTTGAATTACTAGTTCTCCTTAATCTATAACCTCTAATTTAGTTAATTTTCGTCATATTATTATTCCCTATTTTTTAAAATTATTTAATCACCCCATAACTTACTTATTTCCTAATTTAAAGCCCCTAATCAAGTGTTATTATTAAAGTGCCATTATTCCAATTAATAGGCTATAAATGTTGCTATAGAAAATCAATTTAAACCAATATTATGTCCAATTAAGTTTTCAGGTCTAATGATTATTTAATTATTCATTTAAACATATTAGGCTAATTAGGAAATGACTAAACTATCCTTACGCAGATTTTTATGGTGTTATAGTATGGTACAGAATGTTTGACATGATGAGTGTTATTGAGATGAGGATCTAAGATGGGCGTGTGGCATAACTAGAAAAGACAAAGTAAGAAATGAAAATACTTGACAGTGATTAGGCATAGTATGCATCAAGGATAAAATTGAAGAGAATAGGTTAACGTGGTTTGGACAGGTAAAGTGGAGACCTAGAGATGCACTTGTAAGAAGGCTCAGGAGGATGCATATTGAAGGGCCTTAGAGACCTAAAAAGATATGGTTGGAGTTAATAAAACAAGACTTACATAAATGTAAATTAACTGATCATATGACTTTGGATTGAACGGGATGGAGGGACAAGTTCATGTCACTAACCCCACCTTGGTGGCAACTGGCTTATGTTGATGATGATGGTTTTATAACAATATATTATATGATAATAGTATAATTTATTGCATTATATTACATTATAATATAATATATGTATATATATACATACATATATATATGTATGTACATGCATGTATGTATGTATGAATATCTATTTGGAGATTATAAGGTAGGCAGCTAGAATCGATAGAATCCACTTGGAGATGGATTTTGATTTTGTGTCAGATTTTAAAATGGGATTATAAAATCCAACTGTAAATAAACACCATTTTGAGATCCTAGAATCAGGTTCTATCAAAATCCAGAATGCCCACCAAACAGCCCCAAGTCCTACTCTTTTATATTTCTAGTTCATTACATTCCAACTCTTTTATATTAATGTCAAAGAGTTAAATATAATTGGATTGAGAAATCAATTGTTCATCAATTTCACTTTGGCAATGACTAGTTTAAGATACTTTGTTTTCTGCAATGTTGAGTAATTTTGTGTCTTACATAATGATGTTTTTTGATAAAGGTAATGCACTAGTCAACGTTTCATTCATATTTTGGGATGCCCTTAAGGTGCTTTTCACATTTTTCTTTTCTTCTCTCTCTCTCTCTCTCTCTCTCTCTCTCTTACGCGTGCGTGTGTATAAGAAAATGAAACCAACAGTTGTTATTTGCCAATTTATTCAGTTATAAATGGGCTGTACTTCATACAGTTCTTTTCTATTGTGACAAAATGGTATCAATGTGTTCTGTTTATTTATTTATTGTAGGGAATAAGAATTTCTAAGTTTTTTTAACATGATTGGACATTTGAACTTGAATTAATCAGCTGGTTATGTTTTTCCCGATCAACAGCATAACTACCTCATTCTACAATTTCAGTTACTATATATAACATTATTTTAACAGCATAACTACCTCATTATACAATTTCAGTTACTATATATAACATGATTTTAACAGCATAACTACCTCATTCTACAATTTCAATTTCTATATATAACCTGATTTTGGAGTTGCTTGACATATAGAACTTGCTCCAAAATTTTACTCAATTAATGGCACTGAACATCAATTTTGTGTATTATTTTTTTATGTGAATTATTGTGAATAACTAAAACAAATTTTGACTTTTGCCAAAAATTTCACTATTATTTTAGTTGTGGAATATCCCTTGAAATCTACTTTTTAAACTTCTTTATACTGATTGGATTTCAAGAATGATCACGAGCAAAGGTTAATGAATGATCATATTTACTCTTTTGCTAGAGTCTTCCATGGACATATTTTGCAGCATGATGCCTATTGCTTCTTATTTGAGATTTAATTGATGCTCTTTTTTTTTTCTTCATAAAATCCTATGTCTATGTTCTTTAGAGGTAGTGAGGTGTTTAAATTTACTAATTTTACACAGATTGTTTCAAAAGATCTGTCAGAGCCAGTTCGTTCCCATAAGGACCTTGATAAGGATTCAGCACCATACTTTCACAAAGCAGTAAAATTCTATGAAAATCTTGCAAAGCAGCTAGTCAGCCAAGGTCATGTCCTGGATCTTTTTGCTTCTGCTCTTGATCAGGTTTGGAATTCTCTTTTTGCTTATAGGTATTTTTTTTTTTTTGAATTTCTTCCATTTGTTGGCTTAATTTTTAGAAAAAAATATAGGTGGAGAATAGTTTTTGCCTTAAGAGTGATATATTGTGAAATTTTATGAAATTAGTATTTTTGTAATAATAACACAAGAATTACATGCAAATAACTAAAAAATAAGGCCATATATAGCGGGGAATACTCAAAAATATGAATTGAAAAAAAGGGAATAAAACAAAAATAAAGGAAGAAAGGACATAGTCATACAATAATTCCCTACTATAGGTCTTTAATACTGATGCTTCCTACTAGACAAGAGGAGGGGGTTTTTTGGGTGGGGGTTGGGTGTGTGGTGTGGTGGTTGTTCTAGGTGTGTGGGGTGGGCTTGTGGACTCAATATTTTCAGCCACACTTTTGCTTGGTTCCATACTTCCATTTACAATTAGAGAAAAAAGAAACAGAAAAAGGAAAATGGAAGTGTAAGAGATAGTGGCTCATTTTTAGAGAGAATTAATTATGCTATTCTGTAGGTCCAAACGGGGAGGGACTTGAGGAGCCTATGTGTGGAACAAAGCGGAGCACTAGAAATTGGAAGAGGAAAGATTCAACTCTTAGTTATCGCTAAGGGATAATTACAAAATAAAGGGGTTGAATGCAATGAAGTTTTCTCCTTAGTTATTTGACCTATTTGACCGATTTTAATCTGGAATTGGAATAGTTTGATGTAAAGACAACTTTATTTTTAATGGTGATTTAAAGGAGCAATTTTATATGTAGCAGCTAGAATGGTTTGAGCAACTTGAGATGTAGCAATGTTTATTTAGATTGAAGAAGTCACTTCATAGTCTGAAACTTTTCTCCACGACAGTGGTTTAAGATGTTTGGTTCCTACTCAAGTTGGTTATATCTGTTGAGAGTATGATTTCTACATTTATTTTAAAATTCTTGAAGATGGTTCATATATATTTGATGCTTTATGTTGATGGTAAGTTGATTGATGCTAAAAATATAAATGAGGTTGGCGGTTATAACCCTTTTTAAGCAAGGTGTTTGGTATAAAAAGACTTGGACATTGATCAGAAGATGTTTGGCATGGAGATCCACAGAGAGAAAGGTTGGAAAATTATAGGCGTTCCAACAAAAGCATATTGGAATGATGGTGGAAATGTTTAGTATGAAGTATGAACAATGTTAATCTTGTGATCATGCCATTGGTGAATCATGTAAGGCTATCTGCTTGAAGATCGTCAAAGACAGATTAAAAAAGAAGTTAAAGATATGTCCAGTGTGCTTTATGCTAGTGTTGTAGGCAGTTTGATGCAATGGCATGCACCAGACTGGATATTATATATGCAATTAGCACGACCAGCAAATATATGACAATTGCAGTAAGTGAGTATCAGAACAAGTTATGTATATTTTCTAATACCCGATAGGTACGGCAGATCATGACATTTATATTTAAGACACAGCTGGCTATATGTGGATGTAGGTTATGCAGGTGATCTAGATAGTAAAAGTTTTGTTACAGGTTATATGTTCTCACTTGCAGGTGGGTCTGTATATTCGACATCTATGTTGCAATCTTTTATAGCAATAGCATTATCAACAACTGATGCTGAATACATGATGGTGACAGAGGTTGCAAAAGAAGCACTGTGGGTAAAAGGCCTGGTTAAGGAGCTTGGTATAAAGCAAGATAGAGTTTAGCTGTATTGTGATATTCAAAGTGCTATTTACTTGGTGGAGCACTAGGTGTACCATGCTAGAACTAAGCATATACAAGTGAACTTCCAGTTTCACTAAATAAGGGAATTTATTGCTACAAGTGAAGTAATACTTGAGAAGATAGAGACATTTGAGAGTGCATTTGACATGTTACTGAAGTCTGTTCGTACGCAATCTTTTAGGCTGTAGAATATTTATCAATTGGGAAATTATAAGAGATAGTGACTCGTATTCAGAGAGAGATAATTACACTAATATTTGGGTCCGAAGGGTCATGGATTTGTGTTTTTTGCTGGATTGATCCATAGGTATGGGGTTGTGGAGAGTAGACCATAGGTATGCAAGGGTATATTATAGATTTTTCTTAAGGTACTTGGTTGGGTTTGTAACTAAATATTAGAGATATATGCTAAAAGGGCTAGCCCAGTACATGAGGTTCCTACCACTGCATGAGGCCTGGGGATATATACATTGCAACCCTAATTTGTTTTTAATAGTAGTGGAAAACATTCTTCTGTCTTATGGACAAAGGCAAAAAAACATTCTTCTGTCTTATGGACGAAGGCACAATGCCAAACAATGTATTTTTGTGCAGTTATTTCCTTCTCTTTTTTTTTTTCCTTTTAGTTTCACCATATTCGTACACGAGCATTTTAATCAACAAAAAGAAAATAGAGAGAGTGAGATGTACCTTTTTGAATGATCTGTTGTCATGAACTGGGCAGAGGATTTATCCTTTTGAATAACTTGCTATAGAGGATCCATCTTCTTTGGTGACTCAGTTGTAGTCCCTCATAGATCAGCACATAAAAGATAGAGGAGATAGAAAACTTTTATTTTCTATTTATGAGATAAGGCTTATGAAGCATGGTCTAGTAGGTGTGGTTTATCACATTATGATACTTTTCGTATGCAAATACTAGTTAATTGCATTTGCTAGTTGTTCAAATGCAAGTACTAGTTATCTGCTTGCATCCTCTCAGATGCATACATATCCACACCCGCTTTTCATGTAATTGCTTTGTCTAATGTCTTATGTACTCATTCATGTTTTTGGAATTGAGGAAACAAAGAGGATATGTAGAAAATAAGAACGGTGGAAAAAAAATTGTAAATTACAACACTGAAGTATATTCTCTCTTCAACTGCCATTTAATGATTGAGAAAATAACCATGTCTGCCTGAACTAAACACGTGAGATTGCATAATTCTTTATCTCATCATGAAAAATGCTTACAAATGTTATCATGTGATATGAGTTGGAATTGTACATTCTCTGGTCACTACAATTGTGAACATGCCTTGTACATGGGAATTGATATTCATTCAAGGGAACTAACTTTGTTGATTTTTAGTAACTGTTTTTAATTACTAAATTTAAATGGTTAATTTTTTTATAATTATTGATTCTTACATTTAAAAGGTATTTAATTTTTGAATTGATTTTGGTTTTTTAATTAGTAAGCTATAAGCTAAAATTATTATATTTAGTTAATTTATTGAAAATAATGTTTAGAATGTTAACAGAGTTTTTTCTTGCTATAAAAATTTAAGTTATAATTGTTTAAGAAAATTCATATGATAGTTATTGAAAGATTTTTAATTATTTTTTCAAAGCTATTTTGTGTGTTTTCTATTTTACGTAGATCATTTGACCTATGGATATTATGTGCTTAGGATTTAAAAAAGCACACGCACATGCACATGCGTGTCCACATGCACAAACATGTAAATGTATATCTATCTTTTTGTTATGGGTATAATTAAAATATAAACTTTATAGATGTGTTCCTTTTTTTTAATTTCCAAAAACTAAAGTAGTAGTTGTATTACTGTAATAAAACTTTATTTTCCTTTTCTTTAAAATTTCTTCTATTGATTTAGTATTAGTAATATAAATAGGAAAGGGAATTTTGGAAACATGGTTTATTTTATAGTCCTAAGTAAAATCTCCCTTTAAATAAGGATAATTTGGGTATGTAAAATTGGAAAAAACACTTAATATACTTTATGCTTTTTATGTTTTTAGTTATTGATTTTGATGGGATATAATGCTTTCTGGCAACCATTTTTCAATTATGTTATCAAAATGTTAATATTTAAAAAATAAATCATATCTGCTAAAATAGATTTAATTTTTATAAATTACTTTTCAGAAATTAATATAGTTTTATTTCACCATGGAGTCTTGAACTTATTACCATTCATAAAATTTCAAAAATATATTGAATTATAGCTTTTGTATTCGGCGTTTTTGTGCTTCTACTATTTAATTTCAAGCTAAAGTTATTATCCTTATCAATAAAAAAAAAATTGTTAAAGTTATTATATTCAATTAATATCTTGAGCTTGACTTTTAGAATATTAAAAGAATTTTATATTAAAGAGAAATTAAAATTAAAATTATTTAGTAATATTTTTGTGCAGTTGTTGATAGATTTTCAATTGTTTAAAATTATTTAATAGATTTTTATTTGTTGTTTCAGAAGGTATTTGGAGTTTTGCTACTGGTTTTTGGGCTTTTCTATTTATGGTACTAGTTAGGACCTTATTTATGTGCTTATGATATAAGAATATGAATATATAAATGTTTTACTATAGGCATAATTTTTATAGATATGCTAATTTTCTTGTTAATAAAAAAAAAGAAAAGAAATAGTTGGTTTGTCACAATAAAACTCTCTGTTTGCTTTTTTTATATTTAAACATGTGTTCCTCCACTTCATGGTTGTTTGTGCTTCTATTAGTAGTATATCAAGCAAGAACTAGAGGATTTTTCTCTACTGTGACATTTCTGCATGAAAATCCTTTCATGGGTTGAGTCGGTTGACCACTTTACCAATGGGAATTTTGGAAATGAGAAAAATAAAACAGGAAAAAAATAATTTCTTGAGGAGTTGCCTCTGGTTCTTCTTCTTGTGTTTTATGAAGGGCTTTTAATGTCGTGCCACCTGGTGGAGAAGCTTGATACAGGCTGTTGGGTGTTCTAAGAGATGCTAAGACAGAGATAATTTTTGCCTTCTCTTATTAATGCATAACAAGAGAATATTACAATTTCATCAAATAATTAAAAAAATGCATGACTTTCAACACTATATTATTTTTCAGGTTGGGGTTGCGGAGATGAAAGTTGTTGTCGAACGGACAGGAGGTCTTGTTGTTCAGGCTGAAAGTTTTGGTCGTCCTGTATTTAAAGATTCCTTCAAACGTATCTTTGAGGACGGGGAGCAGTCTCTTGGCCTGTCCTTCAAGTGAGTTGTGCTGCAGTGTGCAATTTCCTTGACCTTGTATAGTCCAAAATAGCTATCTAATTAAGATTACCTTTGTATCCTAATGGTACCAGTACCTTGAAATTTTTTTTATGATTAATGCAACCTTTATAACTAAGTAAAAAGGGAGATAATACAGCAGCCAGTCAAGATCCTACAGAAAGGCTGGCTAACCCTATATGAAAGAAAGAAAATACATAAATCTATCTGTGCCAACAGCTAAAATTTAAAATAAAAAAAAAATGTTCTCAGCACCCCATAGACAGGGTTGGGAGATTGGTTTGCATAGACTCCCTCATTAACATCACCCTCTTTTGTTAGGTTCTCCTCCATTTTATTAGTGGATCTCATGACATTAGTAAATGATTTGCCATTGAAACAAGATGCAAAAGCCTCTATAGGTAGTCCTCCTCCTTGACTAAACAAAATATCTTCAATGAAGAATCGCCTTCTATCTACAAGCCATAGAACCCCAACCAAGTGCCTTGGCTCCCTCAAGCTGAACCAAAAATCTGACATCTAAGACACCCACCTTTACTGGACGACATTGGATTCCCAAGAGAAGAACATTCAAAAGGGAGGCTGAAAAACCTTTTTTGGGAGGTTCTCAAGATGTCCATGGAATTAATATAGATGACTAAGCCACAATGATGTATGACATTAATATGCCATTAAAATCTAGAACAATTGGTTCTCGTATGGCTACTAACATCACAATAAAATCAATAGTAATCTTGTGTCGAAATATAAGTTTCCTGAAAAATTCCTCCTATTCCTTTCCAATCAAACCTTTATATGGCTAGAAAAGGACCTGGTATATCAATTTTTTTTGCTCTTTCCTAATCCCATAAATCTCCATTGGTCACACAAAAGGCTCATTCCCTCAATTCATAGCTTCTTGGAAAAATGCCACACCTTTCTAGCCACTATAAATGGATGGATAAGTTAGTTGCCAATTCTCTGCTTTCCATACGTATCATTCGAATCTATGGCTTCAATACTGAGTACATTCACTAATGAAGAACATTTTTTGTCTTGGTTCTATAAAGAATTGTGGTTGTAACAAATGCCTTAATTTTAGGGTGGATCTTTGGTTTTCATACGTGTTGCTAGGGAAAGGAGTGAGAGGCTTGCTGGCGTTCTATTTGATAATGCAAAGAAGGAAGCGATAAAGAAAATGCCTTTGTATATGATGTCCATATATGTATTTGCAGGGACTGATTGCTCAACAGAAACATCCTTGGGAAGTTCAAGAAGGGCCTGTAATTCCTTTATTTTGGAAAGCCTGGGTTAGAAAAGAATGTCTACTACAGGCATATATATAGAAGGAGTGAGTCTGAATAGGCAGGGACACTAGATGAGAAGGAGCTTTATCCGTCTAAATTTGTATCAAAATCGTATCTGAGATCGCATCCCAGATGGAACTGAACTAGTAAGGCAAAGATTGGATTTTCATCCCAACCATTTCCATGCATGCTGTACTTGAAACTCCTTTTTTGAATTTGAGTTCAAGTGCTTCATCACTTGCCTAAAAGAGCCTTGTTAGTCCAAATGTATTTGTCAGACTGAGCCCCCTCCATTTTTTGCTTGCAGACTTCTTTATTTGCTAAATTTCCTTTTTCCTGATCCCCTTCCACAGAAATCCTTGCTGAAATATCTCTATTCTATTTATCAATTTAGCTGAAAACTTACAAGAGAGAGGAAGCAAACTGGAAGGTTTACAAGAAATATACGAGGCACTCAAGCCAACCAAAAGACATTTATGCTACCAATTGGCTAATCATTCTTTTATCCTTTTCAAAGATAGTACCAAAAGATTGATTTTCCCAGGATTGTCACTGCACTGGGCAAGCCCCAATCCTACATCCACTGTTGTGCAATCATGGAGTGACAACGGTTCATGAATCACACAGATTTTTGACATATTGCTATTCTCCCAGTTTTTTTTTTTATATCCAAGAATGTTTGGGATGCATCTTGTTTGTAAGACCTACTCCTTGAGCCTCCATGGAATAGATCTGTGTCATTGACAAGCTGGAGATGAGAATGATACCCTACATTCCCACCCGCAAATCCCATGATAAAATATAGATCTTCGGCCTTACCCAAATTTGAATGAGGATATCTTATATGAGGGTGAAAAGAAATGAGGAAAAGGATCCCACTGTTTCGACCTTTCTGAAGATGGGATCCGATGGCACATGCCACTACATAGAAAGAAATGTTCCTCATGCTATCTCTTAAACTTCTGAGAATTTGGCATTTAACAATTATCGTTTCTGGTGCGAACTTATAGTTCATATTATTGGTAGCATGCATCCTTTTTTTTTTGTTGTAATGTGGGAACCTACCCCATGTAGGGCCTCTATTGGACCCACCCTAGGGAAGTAAACCCCCGGATACATGAACCCACCTGCAAGGCCCATGTATCATTTAAGTTAGAGAACACCAACAAGAGGTTTTGAACCCAGGATGTTTGGGTTTATAGTTCATCCCAAGGTTCTTTCTTTACCAATTGATAGCATGCATTGAAATAACTATTAAAAGGTTTTGACTAAAATGTGTACGAGCTATTTGGGTGTAGAACTGGTAGCAGTAAACGAGGTAGACATATTTGTTCTCTGTTCTGGTTCATTGATTCTTGGAATTGGCGGGTCTTGACCAGGTGTGGAGCCAGAAAATTAGCTTAGGAGGGGCAAACAATAAGTCAAAGTACATTCAACTACATTAATATTCAAATGTTTTAGAAAAATTAGTTTTAGAAAAAAAAAATTGAGAAAATTATGAGAAAGGGCCACTTTTTGGCTGGTATATATGAAAATATCAAAATAGTCTATCAAAAAACTTCTTTCTAAAAAAGGGTCACTTTTTTAAAAAAAAATAGAACTATAGGATAACTTTATTGTAGCTACGTGGGATACGAGCACATCCTAACACGAACGCTTTATATGTGGGATACTAGCGTATATGATGCGTTCGTTTCACATGTAAGATGCGCTTGTGTCCCACGTGGGGTAAGCTCATATCCCATGTAAAATGAGCTCGTGTCTCAAGTAGGCTATGCTTGTACCCGACGTAGCTAAGTAAAGTGACATTATTTTTTAAAATTTTTTTGAAAAGTGACCTTCTAGATCAATTATTTTTGAAAAGTGACCCTTTTCTACAAATTAGGGTTTTTTATAAACTGTTCTTACAAATTCAAGCCAAAAAGTGATCTTTTTCATAACTTTGGAGGGGCAATTGTTTTAAGTTTTGGCAATTTTAAATAATATTTAAAAGGTAATATTAAAATTACTTGTTCTTAATAAAAGTTGATTGGGGGGGGGGGGGGGGGCAATTGGCCCCCTGGCTCCGCCCATGGTCTTGACCCATCCTTGAATGGGCACCATGGAGGAAATTTTCTGGGTCAGGATATGATGATCAGATGCTTTTTATATGGTTACCTTTTTCTGGAAATTCTCATTGAATATTCTCACCCTTAGGAGAAACTGACCCAGATCAAATGACTAATCATCGAACCACGTTGATTTTTGCCCATATAGATATGGTTTTATATTTTTCAAAAATTTGGTTAAATTTCCTTGACATTTCTTTTTCAAAGGGTAGAAAACTTCTCTTGTATTGACTGTCCCTTTGCTTGAATTCTTTGTGTAGTGTTTTTTTACAAGAAACATGCAAAGAAAGAAATTTCAAGGAAAATTAGTCTTGAAACTTGGGGTGAAGGTAATTTCCCTCAAAATATAAACTAAAAATCTGGTTTCTTTCTTGGGACCATTTTGTCTTCAGTTGTGGCCTTTCAGTGCTGCCGCATTTTATTCTATTATATTTAGACAAAGCCAAACTTTAAGGTAAACCCATTTTTTGGTGCATATTTCTCTTGGCTGGCTTTGTGTCCAGATATTGTTTGTCATTTTTCTTCAAAAAAATTAGCTATAGAACTTGATTTTTGAGGCTTAAAGGTGAATCTGCAATTGTTAAAAATTTAGTCCAGTGGGTGCCACTTGCACCAGTTCAAGTGCTGATGTTCTTTAGTCTCCTGGGTTCTGGACCTTTTCTGTTGGTTGCTTCTGCTACTTTTTCAAGTAGATCTCCTAGAATGATGCTTCAGCACTAGCCAGTGGCAAGCTAAACTTCGTGTGAGTTCATTGGTGGCCCAACTGATAGAATAACATACTTGTGTGTGTGTGTGTGTGCAGGTTGTCAGATGGTGTATTCCTCTAAATCACACACCAACACCCCACATCCCAACAACAGATCCTCTTGGGGCAGGGCAATTAAGTCTTTGGGTTTGGTTTGACCCATCTGACTCTAGCCTTCCTCATGGGATCCAAACAAGGCCAATTCAGATTGAGTGAGAAAAGTTTCAAAATTTCTTTGGCCCATACAGAGACATGTGTTGGTGGGGACTGATATCTAATTGGATATGACGGTTGCGACTGGATAATATCTGTAAAAAATGCTCGTTTTTAACCTTAAAGTTGTTGTTAATTATTTTTGTTTTATATAAATGTATATAACAAGTAAATTTTTTAAAATTATTAATTTGACTTGGAAAATGTATGTGAATCGAGTTTTAACCACCTTTTTCCAGGTTTGGAACGGGTGTGGTATTGAGTGGACTCCTATAGGGTTGTATTAGGGTTTGCCTGAACTTGCCCTGAATCTGCGTCATGACCTTTATACGTGCTCTGTAATAGATGAACTAAAATGTTGACAACATCTGTGGTGTTAGTCTCTGGATTGCCCCATTAATTTGGTGGAAAATTCAGTTAATTTGATGTAAATTTTGTTTGTATGAACTCATTCTTACTTCCTTTTTACAGTGGCACCTTTGAGATCTTCTGTTCAAAGGATATCAAAGTTCAGGGAATCATTGGTCCATGCACATCTTTGGAGAAGGTTCAATTATTTATAACTTCACAACCTCATAATTTGTTATGCTGCATCATGTGTGATTCATCAAATTATTTTCTTCTCATTACAGTGTATAAATTTCTTATTGTTTTTTGGATGAAATTGTATGGTTTTATAGTTATTTTATACTGATTATTACAAGCTTTTCAGAAAGGGCCTTCTGTTGCCGATACAGTCATTGGACAAGGGGGAACTACAGCATGGAAGATGTGTGGCATTGACAGGAGTACTTGCTTGACAGCATTTTTTGATATTTCACTTAGTGATGGGTCAAACCCTCCAGGAACTTCAAATCCACAGTTGTACTTACAGTTTCTAACAAAGTATGCATGTGGGTTCCAATGAAGGATTTAGTTTTATGAGTCTGCTGCTCAGTTGATAGTGTTTGTGGTTGTCTGTCTTTATTGTCATTTATTTGATTGCAGTTATCAAAATCCTGAGGGACGAATGAGGCTTCGAGTTACAACTCTATGTAGAAGATGGACAGAAACTGCTGCTAACACGGAGGTCAGATGCCAGAAAAATCACGAGTTCCTTTTTATTTTACTGCATTTGAGAGACTGTTTACTAATTGTAACCTTATGAAGCTATTGTTGTGATATGTATATGTGGCTGAAACTTAAACTGTTTATCATAATAGAATCTTTTTTCTCTCTTTGGTAATATACTTCTGAAGGAGGGACCATTACTTGGTCCAATGGTAAGAACCTTACGTTAGTAGTGTGAAAATGAGGGTTTGAGTCCGAGCGTGACCACTTTTTATAGAAGAGGCAAACATTAGGAAAGATCCCTATCTACCTTTCTAAAATAACAGATTGAATTCCTCTAAAAAGCCTGTGCTCCAACTGATCGTTGATGGTTGCAGCTAGGATGTTTAGCCATGCTTAGTTGTTAGCTTACATTCAAGAGATAGATCAGTACCGGCTGGATTATACTTGAGGAAGTGGAGTCATTGTGAAGACTAGTGTAGGTGTCCCTAACTTTTAGAAGCTGAGACCCTTCCATGGTCTTAGAGGTTTCCCATCTGACTGACATAGGGGTTTCTGGTTACCATCTATAATCTACTACTAACAGACTTGAATTAATTCAGAAAATTGTCAAGGAGTTCTATGGCATATATACGCAAAATGTTAGTTTTGTTTTGTAAGCCGCGTGAACAGTTGTTGATGGTATTACATTATGCATGACTAAATTCAACATAATGGCCTCAAGTTTCAAATCCCATTGCAGTTGTTTGGCTTCTGTAAATTGATGAGGTATATACATGCCATGTTGTTAAATGGTATGCTATTAGTTCTTGACCATAACATTTTGTTATATGTGATATCCTGATGTCTTTGTTCATGTATTCTCATTTCTTTGTTGTTCATTTTTCATCATTACAATTTTGGCCCCTGTAATGTTCTTTGCACTCTGATCATTCTTGTTTTATCTCATATGGCAACTCTCATTTGTTAGTCCAGAAAAAACATGCATTTTTGGAAGAGCCAACTTTGAGCTGAATAATTGTCCCATTTGCAGGAACTGGTTGAAGGATTTGACCAGGAGACTGCTGCTGTTGTAATGGCGAGATTAACTTCACTGAAGATGGAGATGGAGGTACTTCCGTTCACAGCTTTTCACCCAACCCTTGTGTTTTTTACCCACAGTCTCAGGTATTTTGGTAATGTAAAAATTTGTCACCAGTTTGTCATTGCACATGACAATAATATTTAATTTTTCAGAAACTTAGTTTCTTTAAAGATCAGGATACAGTGTCATTTGATTTTATTTGCACTCTTCTTTATGTAGTTCAAAGTACAAAAGAATTTTGTTTTGTTATTTTTGAATCTTCAAACTACTGGATTATCAAAACTTCCAATGTGTTTATTAATAGTGTTGTGCACTAAAGGGTTGCAGCCCCAAAAGTGAGATACACTACATTGTGTTTGTGTCTGGGGTGCTTTTAAATCACATCCGCGCTCGCTGCTGCCACCGCTGTCCGGTCGGTCGTGCGAGGCGAGAGCGACTGTGTGTGTGATTTAAATTCCCCACTTCAATTTATATATTTTATTTTTATTTTTGCTTTTCATTGGGTGGACCCACGGTTCAATATTGGTTTTGTTTTTAATGGTTTTCTAATCATGATTCGTTTTGGTTCTAATTTTATAGGTTCAGATTGGAAATTATTTGCCTTTTCTTCTTTTCGGTCATTTATGGTGTTCTGATTTTGTTAATTACATGACGTCCTGACCTCTTCTTAAAATTACAGAATTCATAGGATTTGTTGTGAATAAGTATTTCAGCTTCCCATTGCATGATGCATTATTTTCATCTTTCTTCAGGAAGAGTTTGATGCAACAAGATGGTTGGATCGGTCCCTAATTCGTCTCTGTTCCAGGTTTGGTGACTATCGGAAGGATGATCCAGCTTCCTTTATGTTAAACCCTTCTTTTTCATTATTCCCACAGTTTATGTTTAATCTAAGGCGGTCCCAATTTTTACAGGTAATAAGTAGGGATAGTGTCTAAGTTTAGTGACTATCGCTTTCCTCTCACTTATCTATCTATAAATTATTAGTTTTTATTTTATCTGGTTTTCAGGTTTCTAGCAATAGCCCAGATGAGACTGCCTATTTCCGTATGTTACTAAACCGGGAGAATGTCATGAACTCGGCAGTCATGATACAACCATCACTAATATCATACTCATTGAATTCACTGCCTGTGCCTGCACTGTTGGATGTATCTTCGATTGCAGCTGACCGGATCCTCTTGCTGGATTCATATTTCAGCATAGTTATCTTTCATGGGATGACAATAGCTCAGTGGCGTAACATGGGGTACCAGAATCAGCCAGAACACCAAGTACGTATTCCTTGCTGAAATTGTGCCCTTAATCTGGCAAACATTAGGAACAGTTGCAGAGGACTTTGGATCTACGCTGTTGGTAAAATTCTCTTACTTCCAAATGGCTGGAAATCATTAATCAGCCTGGATTCTGGCATGGCGAATCACCAGGAGAGGTGATCCATAATTGATGGGCTTGATGGTATGAATGTGTGACAAATTACATCTCAAAATCACATGGATAGACACCCTTTTAAGAAATTGGATGAGTGACTTACCTCAAGAACACATGATGAAATCTGATTGATCAAATAACACTGACTACAACTGCTCTGTGGTGTGCTATCATAATTATGGATTGTGTGCAGGAGCATAATTTATATTTTAAGCAGGCAGATACCTATGATGTCCCAAGAAAACGCCTGCTGGTGCTCACATTACCTACTCTATTCTTATCTTCTGGAACAGTTTGTGCTTGATTTGCTCTTTGATATGTTGGTTTTGATCTCTGTTAAGCTCGTACATGTTATTTATAGTTTCTCTGTTGCAAATACTTTTGCTTCTGAAATACTTCTGCTCATCATTTTTGAATAAAATCTGGCCAATGCTCTCAATTCTTTACTCTGTTTCTGGGAAACTGATCTTTGTGTAATTTTTTACTTCTTGGGAAACTTATCTCTTTAGTAGGGATAATAATTTTTTTTTCTTATTTTGTAAAACTGTTTGCTTCAGTGTACTGAGGTTCTATTTTATTATTTTCAATTCCCCTCCTTTCTGTTTTGATTCCCCCTTCCCCTTCTTTTAACAGGCATTTGCCCAGCTATTGCATGCTCCTCATGATGAGGCACAGATGATTATCCGGGATCGATTCCCTGTCCCAAGATTGGTGGTTTGTGATCAGCATGGCTCCCAGGTTAGTATTTTTTTTTTTAAATTCCTTCATCCGAAATAATTTTTCTGGCTAGTAAGGCCTTCATTGACCTTTCTAAAGTGCCTCTGATGTTATGTTACTCCAGTCTACTTTGGCCTTTAAATAAATTTAGAAGCTTGTTTCGCATACATTGGTTGACTTTTTCAACTATTGACTTGAAATGAATTTGGTTGACTCTTTCAATTATTGGATTAAAATGGATTGCAATTATGAAGGCAATTATTAAATCATTGCAATGACTGTTGTAAGAAGATACATTACTGTTACTGCAGTAAAAATATTTAAGCTTTTTGAATAGCCACTCGATTAGAGAAAGTTGAAACTTATATTTTTTGCATACTCAACAAGTTATCTAGAAGTCATCCAAGTTCAACACAGACAAGGTGTTTTGTCTAATCAATCTCAAGATGAATGGAGTTAGGTCAATTAGGGCAATCTGCTAAAATACTTCACATTACGAACAGATTCTAATTGCTTTAATGCAAGAAAGCTACTTTCTTTTCTTGTGTGGGCTAAATATAATTTTTAATATAAAATAGTGAAGGTTTAAAGCTAATTTTGTTGAATGGTTTAACAATAGCCCTTATAGGAGTCTAAATAGGTCATGTTTGTGTTTTTCTTTTTCTTGAAAAAGCTATGCCAGCTATATACTGACTGTTACTGTAATCACGTCATTGTAGGAATATTTTATTATTTTAAAGATGTTTACTTATTTATAGTTAAGTAATACAAAATATGATATGTTGATAATGAAATACTGCTAGATGTGACTAATTTGCAGTACTAATACTCGAGCAACAGTGGGCTGCATTGCTTCTTGCTATCTCTAATTTTTGCATTTGCACAAGTCATGGCCATATCTTTTTCACGCATCAGATCGACCATGTAATGCCTTGACCTTCACTTGTTCAAGGCTGACCTAAGCCATTTGGTACCTTCTCAGCCCATAACTACTCCAAAATTATGCCTTGACAGGATAAATTATGCTTTGAATTCCTGTATGTAAAGCCGATTTTGGCTGCCCATAGGTTGCTTCATAGTGCTTAACTGTGCTTACATATTCATAAATTTCCTTTTGTCATCATGGTCTATCCAACGCCTCTACAGTGGCACTAAAATCCTTGACCAAACTGATCATAGCCATACGCATAATGAGTCCTTATAGTATCTCAAACAACCATGGAGCCCTAGTAGCCCAAGTCACCTTGGACCGAGGACATTTAATTCATAGTGCATTCATTGAACCATTATCTGTTGTGCCAATTAAGCAACTTGCTTCTGGTGGCAGCAACAAAATATTAGAACAATTCGTGCCTGGAACAAGCCAGTTGTGTCATTTTGATGAGGCTTCATCCTGCAATATTGCCTCCTGCACTATGCAATCCTCATGAAGCATACTGAACCCAAGACATGACTTCATGTGAGTGTGGACTAACCTCTCATGAAAACTCATCAGCTAATTATGATTACTCAAGCATGTATGACACATGCAACTAAGGTTAAATGACTTGGAGTCGGCCTTCATGTCGCCCAAGGCCAATACCGAGTTGACAAGGTTGATAGGGGTGGTATTAGTCAAGTCAAGGTCAAGACCTGTCAGGTTGACCAATTTACCCTGGATTTTGCAAGAATTGGGTTTTGTTTATTGTGGTGGGGGAGGGGTTGGTGTGTCTGTGTGTGGAATACTAGAAAACCCAAAATTATAAAAAATATAAAAAGGCTAATTGAACAAGATAAAAAGATCAATTTTTAAACCACAAACCACAAACCTATCTGAGTTCAAGCTATTTAATATGTTTTTCAAACAATACTTGTTAATAACCAACAATGGATAAAATCAAAATTACTAATTGAAATCTACACTAAAACAACTTCCAACAAATGATATACTTCTCATTAACTCCACAATCTTCACCAGCTGCTGCTGGACTCTCCACCTGCCTCACTATCATTGGCATCCTTCTATTAGTATGCGTAGTTCACCAAATCTGTCCCTCTATTGGAAAATAAGAAAAAAGGTCATGAACTCTTCAACCACATGCCTCAAATCATTTGGATAGTCGTAATAGCTAGAATTTAGGACCCAGAACTACTACTAGAGTAAGTGTCATGCTGATAACCATCCTGATATCTTGAAACCCAACTACACTACTACTAAACTTTAATGATAGCCGCGGCCGTGAATGAGAATATGGGTAATATTGTAGATATTGATATGCATCTGGATATAGAGGAAGTTGAGAGGACCCTGGACAATCTATAAATCCCATGCTCCCAAACCGTTGCTATAATTCATCACGAGGGTAACTGTGAGGTGGCTGAGTCTTATTGTTGTTGTGCCATGCAGACTTACCTTGATTCCTTTAAATCTGACTATGTGAATTATGTGAATCAGCTCCACATTGATGATACACTCACTGTGATGAGTGTCTTGTATGGCCGTATGGTCATTGTCCATCATTAATGGTACACACTCGTAACATCACCACCATCTGTAGGAGCACTAGTATTGGAAGTTCAATGTTCATGACTTATATCACTTTTGGGGCTCTTGAAGTCATCATCATCCTCACCCTTGTTGATACATTTATATAAGGCTGAATCATTCATAAATAGCATCTCACTGCCTTCATTACTCATTAATTGCAACAATCATTTTGTGAATTATTTATTTATTCTCCTCTCTCTCTCTCTCTCTCACATTAAGTATATCCTCTTCAAATTTGACATTTGGTCTACTGGATTGTAAGATTCATTATCTTGGCTTCTAAGTTGTACACCCTTTATTTTAAGTCATAAGGCACAAAGACCAGTTCTTGAAACTTTTTATTATTATTTTGTTGAACTGATTGTGAATCTTAATGTGGATTGTTTGTGAAAGTATTTCAATTATGCTCGTAATTGGATGATGGTTGGAATGTACTTAAGACTTTCAGTACAGTAGAACTAAGATTTAGAATCTAGGGTCCATTATTATTGCATGAAGAACCAATAAAATATATATCAAATTTAAGTTATAATTAGTTATAAATCTTCATTTATATAGATAAATTTTTGTGATCATCGTATATGGAAGGTATCTGTCTTGTTTGCTGATGACAATCGCATCTCCACATGGATAATTAACCAATGAGAAAAAAAAGCTTCCATGAATTAAGGTTTCTATTTAATTATCTTCTTTTTAACTTATGAATGAATGCATTTTTTTACAGGTTCTTAATGAAATAATTGTGGATTGCATACTCCAAACCTCAAATCCCATGCCCTGAAGATCTTAAATGGAGTCTGTCAATTGTCTAGTTGTGAGCATAATTGGAATACTTTAGCAACAATCCTTACAATGGCTCAAGATTGACTTAAAACAAATAGGTTGCATGAATTGGACTTTATTCATTATGACTTTAGCCTAAGGCTGTGTTTGGAGCCTTGGATTTGGGGAGAAAAGAAAAAAAAGCTAAAAAAGAAAAGAAAAGAAGAGAAAAGAAAAGAAAAATACTGATTTTATTTCCTTTTCTAATATTTGGATGAGATGAGAAATGAGAAGAAAAAATATATATATTTTAGTAAGATGATGGGGTTGGGGTGGTGATGGTGGCGGTGGCTAGTAGTGGTGGCTAGTGTTGGTGGGCGATGGTGGCGGTGGCTAGTGGTGGTGGTGGGAGGTGGTCGGTGGCGGCGGCTAGTGGTTGTGGTTGGCAATGGTGGGTGGTGGTGATGGTGGTGGTGGATGGTGCTAGTGGTGGGGTGGGTGGGTAGTGTGAATAGTGATAAGTGATGGTGAGTTTTTTTTTCTTTCAAAATTTCTGCCTTTTTGGAAAGAAAATTTTTTACATTGGAGAGAAAATCTCATTTTCCTTCATCTAAATCAAACAAGAGAAAAGAAAATTTTTGCATTTTCTTTTCTTTCCTCCCCAAATCTAGGGTTCCAAACACAGCCTAAGAGTGCACAACTGTTAGTAGATAAGCCATGATGATGAGTTTTACAATCTGGATGATGAATTCTACAATCCGAAAATTAGTATGATATTTATTCTAGTAGTAGTTATGGGTTTTGGATTTTAGGCTATTATGGCTATTCGGAATTAAGTTCATTCTACTCATGTGATTAGAGAGGAATTTGTGTCCTTTTTTGAGAGAGAGAGAGACAAATCTGATGTACCACATATATCAACAGAGGGATACTGATGACGGTGAGGGAGGTGGAGACTCTAGTAGTAGATGGTGGAGACCATCGAGTGGATGTGAGGTGCATTATTTGTTAGAAGTTATTTGTGGTGCATATTTCAGTATTTCATCTATTGTCGATTATTTTCAAAAATTTTTTGCACATTATATTAAGTAGCTCAAATTCTGATAGAGGTTGCGATTTAAAATATTAGTCTTTCTAATTTTCTAACTTTGAAATTTATTCTGTTGAATTAACCCTTACATAATTCTTGTAGAAAATTTTTGGAATTTTTTCTTTTTGTTTTTGTTTTTTTTTCAAAATTTTTTGGGCTGGGTGTGTTGGACCGGGCTATCTTGGCTCTAAATTGTCTAATACTACCCGTATTGGCCGAGTCAACTCAATATTGGCATTGGACAATACTGAGTTATTCAACCTTAAGTTGAAGAACCTTATTATACCAAACACCACGCACTAAGAACATATAGTCCACAATGCATTCCTTGAACCAGTAGCAAATTCTATTGAGGCAACTTGAACTAATGCCAATTCAACATCAACGCAATCCTTCATAACAAGCGCAAGCTAATTGGGGCATCCTGACAGGATTTTGTCTCTCATTCTTGCCTCAGCACCATGTGATCTATATGGAGCATGCTGAACCAAATACATGCCTCCGCACAAGCTTACACTAAATCGTTATATCCTAGCCATAGCCATTAGCTTACTACACCTTCCAAAGCTTGTATGACTTATTGTGGAACCATACAGCATACTAATAAATGTAGTATTGTCCGACAATCACATTCATACTTGGGACATAGAAGAGACCTTATGTATCACCTTAGTGATGCTATATCTCACCTATGCTCCTTGGTGATTGCCTATGTCGTACCATAATAAGCATGGGAAGAGGCCAGGCAACACCACTTTTCCTTGATGTGGATGTTAAGATTTTACTTTTTCGTGATGAAGACTAACTTTTGTTGGTGCAATGATATTAATGATTTCTATAGTTCTAAAAGAGGTCTTTGCAAGTCACTTGAACCACTACATTTACATCACTGGCTTCTTTAATCTTGACCCAACCCAAACATCTAACTCTTCATCAATTCTTCTCCATGCCTTAAACCCGGTACGTTCCATATACTATAAGTCAGTCTTCTAGTCATTTCTTTGTACGAGCAGCATGACCAAATTTAGGCACACTCTTGCTGTGTACAAAGTAACATCCCAGATTTGATCTTGAAATACCTTGTGTTGGTCTCACTTGACCAAAGCTCGCCATATGTTCATTGTGATATTGTAACGGGTCATGCACCTTGTATATTTGACCCATGAAAATGTAAAAACTGAAAATAACCCATTTTGGGCGCCATGTTGCATGCACTTCTCTAAATGAATGAAATGCTCATGCGACATGCACAAATTATTTTGATGCAAAGATTTTGCTGCATATGCTTCTAGTTTTCCTATTATTCTTTTTGCCACTATTAATAATCGTTTGAAATAATTATCAATTCTATAGTTGCTTTATATTTTTGTTTAATATTTTCTATGTGGTAATATAGCATCAACATGCTCCCTTATGTACTTCCCATAGGTATAGTCTTAAAAGTATCATACATATGATGTTCCAGATTTGTGAAATAAGTTATTTTATAGTATATTTATTTCAATAGAATTCTAAGCTCTCAACTTTTGAATATTTTCAAAATCTCAGACCTGCTCTTGTACCAAAGCAACATGAAATAGCCCTTTGCTATGTAAAATACGTTGTTGTTTCAAGCATGTTCAGAGGTATACTTTTCTTGGATAGGACAATGGTTTATTAACATGCCTGCCACTTAGTAGAAGATTAGTTTACTGAAATTTGCTTAAGGAGGAAGGATTGTAGCAAGGTTCTGAAAATCTTTTAGTGTGCCATCTCATTAGTCACATATAAAAAGTTAAATCTTCTATGTGGTTTTCCCCTCTGTTTCATTTGTGGGGGCATTTTTTTTTTTTGTGTGTTTTATTTTATTTTATTTTTTGGTTTTTATTGATTTATTTGCAGGTAGCTTTTTCCTATTCCAAAGTAGAAAAAAAGTTGCAAGTTTTGTTGTGAAGTTAAACTATGAAACAATAGTCAGCATGTGGATCATGTGTTCATTATGCAAAATGGGAAAACGCATTACAAGCTAACCGGGAGACCACACTTGAGGCATCTTGCCATGGAAAATCCTGATATGGACTTTGTCCCCCAATGCATTATTACTTTCCTTATTCCAGGCCTTGATTTTGTCACCCAGTTCATATTTGGTTGGTCAATATGGTGGTGAAACGTTTTGTGACTAATAAAAAAAATAAAAATTAGCCATCTGATAAATAGACATTTTCTACGTTTGATTTAATAAAATCATAAATTTTTATTGTAAGGACGTAAATATGAATACTTAATAGACCAAATAGCCAATCCAGAGCAACAGTGTAAGAAAATTGTAACGAATATGAACATGGGAAAAATAACTCACTCTTCCCAACTAACTTCTTGTGATTATGAATCACCTTAAATGATTGGATTGCCCAAAGAAAACTCCAACTAATTGTATAATTTGGATTGCCAAACTGGCTAATGAGGCCCAGAGTGTGAATTTTAAGTAGGTATAATAATAAAAATGAGTGATTATTTATTTTGTCAATCAATACTTCTGGAAAAATGTTAATGTAAAGCTTAAACAAGATTTTAATTTTCTCCAGGTTTTACGGTTTTTCCTTCTCAATTTGGTGGAACTAATCCCAAGTGCTTGCATTTGCTTTTGTTTATTTGAAGATTTTAAGTTGGAAACCATGAAAGTTTACAGGAAGCTACTTTTCTGCCTGATGCTCCTGTTGTGGAAGAGGGAGCTGTGGAGCTACATTTCCTGATATTTGTTACTAAATTCACTGTGGAATATTTCTTTCTTTCATGCAATTTTTGTTATCATCTTTAAATGGAATCAGGCTTATTCAAATGGCTAGTCATGCAATTGAACTGGGATTCGGGTCTTCATGTTTTTTGGATTTAGCTAGTCTGGAATTAGAAAATTTTTATATCAACATTTACATTTTTTCCTGTTATTGCAGGCAAGGTTCCTATTAGCAAAGTTGAACCCATCGGCCACACATAACACATTCAATGATTTCGCTGTTGGGTCCGATGTGATCTTCACGGATGATGTAAGCCTACAAGTGTTCTATGAGCATCTTCAGAAGCTTGCTGTACAGTCTTGACAAGGCTAAGGAGTCTGGATATTTTTCATTCGCATTTGGATGATCCTGCAGTTCATTTTCGCTTACTCCTTTTATAGTTCATCCAATGCGTGTTCAAACCCAGCATGACACAGAAATGAGGAAAGCACTTATCGTTCACTTGGGTGTTGGGAGAGATGTTGGCTTGTAAAAACAAGATCTATTGCCAGGCAGTTTGATTTCAAGGTCTCTGTTGGAAGTTTTGGAGCTTGGCTTCCTCTGGCTCTCTGTTACAGGTGAGTCAGATGGGATGATATCTAGTTGGCTGTGCTTCTACTCTCTGTAAATAAAGATATGATCTGTTTTTGTATTGAAATTTAAGCTTTATGTAAATATTCAGATGCCATTCAAGTTGCTAGGTTTTCAAGTCCATAATGCACCCCCTCTTTGCATTTTTCATGAACAATAAGTATATCTGTCAATGGTAGGGTTTGATTTGGACCATAATATATTCACATTTGGTGAATTTGATCAAAATGTAGTCAAACTTGATCAATGATCAGAATGAGTCCCCAATGTATTGGAATATTGAATTGTGGTGCATATTCGAATTCTACTATTTTGAAATTTGAATGTGTTAGATAAAAAAAAATTAAGAGAGAGAATTGAATGAGCAAATAGTGATTCAGCTATCATTTAAGCGGGTTTTTTGCATCTATGCCCCTGCATTATAATAAATTTGCCTTTATATTCTCTTTTTTTTTTTATATAATATTTTTATCTATATCCCTCAATTTAGCATAATCGTTGCAATTATACTCTTGATGTCAAAGTTCGTTAACTTTTATTATTTATTTTTAGTAAATGACTAAAGTAACCTTTTATAAAATAAAAAAATATTTCGTATTTATCCTATTATATTATCTTATATTTTATTTATGTTATTGTATTATTATATTTATTTCGTTTATACCTTAAGCCATTGATATTAATTTGTTTAAGTGATAACTATTCATTTAAATTCAGCCAAGCACGTAATTATTTGGTTATCTAATATATATTTTTATCTTATAGAAAGTTATATTAGTCATTTAATAAAAATAAATGACAAAAGTTATGGAATTTGACGTTTAGGGTATGGTTATAACGATTATGCTAAATTGAGGGATATGGATACAATTAGTAAAATCAAGAAAATATAGATGCAAAAAGCCCACCTTTCTTTTTCTTTTCTTTTTTAGCCCTTTTAAATTTGCTATACCTACTTCATATGAACATGTTAAAATATATATATATATATATATATTTATCAATAGATGTATTAAGATGCAATAAAAATGCATGAGTAATGGGTGTGTATTTCGGTCAGAGCTTTGTAGTCGAACCAAAACCAAACTAAATTATTGAAGACTAAACTGTAAAACGAACCAAACCTAATTAGAGATCTAAATGTTGAATGGAACTAAAAATCAAAATGAATGTTTGGTTAAACTATGAAAACGAACCAAAAACCGAAATTGTAAGTTGGGTTTGGTTTTTACTTTAGTTAACCAACACACATACATATGCCTTTTTTTTTGGGCTTATGTATGTATGCTATTTTTATTTGCTTTACTTTAATGAAAGGTTAAACTTTCAACCAAACCAAATCACTTCTGTGACTTTTTGTAATCAAACCAAACCTATTTTTCTTCTTCTTTTTTTTCTTTTCTTTTTTTTTTTTTAAGCCCATTTGGTTTTTTTAATTTCCTGTTTACTAAGGAATGTAGCGCAAAAGAATTAGAATGTTATGTGGGCAATTAGTTATGATATTCATACACTTTTGTAGGCATGGGAATTAGGCTGTTGGGTTTGCTTTTATTAAATTTCCTGTTTACTAAGGAATGTAGCGCAAAAGAATTAGAATGTTATGTGGGCAATTAGTTATGATATTCATACACGTTTGTAGGCATGGGAATCAGGTTGTCGGGTTGGCTAAGCGGTGCTAGCCATGTTGTGCCCAGTTTCTGAAAGGCCAAGCACGGCCTAGCCCGTGGCACGGCTAAGCCTGGGCTGTGCTGTGCTGGTCCGTGGGTCAATTAATATTCAAAAAAATAAAAAAAAGGAAAAAATTAATAAATAATACAAAAAATTCTGAAAAAATACTCATTATTCATAAAAAAAAAATTTACACATTTTGGATACAATTTTCACCAAAAAAAATTAAAAAAAAAATCAAGTTACCCAAATATCAACATGATTTCTTTTCAATAAAGGAAAATGTTTGTACTTTCAGAAAAAAAAAATTGTTAAAGTGAGAAAAAGGAGATGACATCGTCTGTAATGTAAGCCTAAGTTGCTGACTTAAGTTGAAGGGTTTATGATTTTCACTTTTTATAATTGCTTTATGTGGGGCCCACTTAAAAATTCATAAACCATGGGATGCTCCACTTGGAAGCATCCCATTCCAATTGCGGTGAACAATTCAGAAAAAAATTGTAGACGATTTCGTTCCGAGAAAAAGGAACCAAGTTACTCAAAGAACTATATTTGTAATACTCCGTAAAAATATATTATAATTAGGCATTATAAAATTGTTTTGAAAAAAAAAAAAAAGATTGTGTTTGCAACTTTGCATGTTCCCCATTATAATTTCTAATTTTACCAGTTTGATCTATCTCTCTCTCGTTAGCTGGAAGAACCTGAACTAAGAACAAGCAAATGTTATTCTTCAGGGAAACAGAATCACGACGACAAGAAGATTACGAATGGAGAGAACGCTCGTATTCGTCTTCGTATCCATACGCGGAAGGTTTACAGACTCCATCGTCGCCGTTATCGTGCTCGCAGGGACACCGATCGTCTCTGATACTGGAGACGCCGGAGGGAGGAGCAATCTGTCTCGTCTGCTTCTGCAACCTCATATCGAACCCGAGCTCTCCTTCTGTGCACGTTTCATACGCACTCTCGCAGCTTTCCGAGGCCATCTCAAACCCTGCCTTCCTTCAAAATCTCCGCACCTTCCACGCTCACCTCCTCATCTCTCCTCTCGTTCAAGCCCTCTCTTCCTTCGATGACGAGCCCATCGCACGACAAACAATCGACCTCGTCGTTGATCTCTGCGACTCCGAAGATCCTTCAGTCTGCCCCGATTTTATTGCTCGGATTTCAGATCGGCTCTCCTCTGGTGCTCTGGCGTGGAGCCGCCGTCAGAACTACATGGTAAGTCGCAATTCTCTCCAGTTTCTTTGCTGATTCTCTGATTTTTCCTTTTTCTATTTCATGTCAACTTCGAAATAACTTCAGATTTGTGTTCGAATTTCTCTTTTAACATTTTAGAGAGGAATACTGTCTATTGAATTGAATCGGATGAGGAGCGTAGGTTACTACGATTCATTCGGTAATTTCTCAAGTTAGGGGAAAATTTAGATTTTCATCTTTCGAATTAGAGCTCTGGTTGTTGAGGATCTGTCAAAGAGTCTGTTGCTTGAAATTTGGCGGGAAGAAGCGGGTTGACGCACTGTGTCTAGAGAACGAAATCCACCCAAACGGTCGGACCAGAAATGTGAACCACCATTTCCGGTTCTGAGACCTTCCATCTTAAGGAACAACGACTTATTAAATAAATTTTGTCATACAAAATTACCTTCGCGCGTTTCACATGCCTACAGTTCTTCCTCTTCTTCATTTGTTTCCTTTTTATTATGCAAACAAGAGTTCAATTCAGCCATTCATGAACTGTATGTCTTCCTCTTGCTTGCTTAGTGCAGCTTCATTGCTTTGGGGTTCTCTTGAACCGAAGGAGAGATAATCCCTCTGCCCACATCAAAGACAAAGGTGCTCTTATATCCAACCTCACCACAGGCCTTCAGTTGCCAAGGTATAGAAATCAAATGCAAAAAGAAAATTCAAATTTCTTTACCATAAAGACATTCAAAATTAGCGACTATTTTAAACCCTCCTCTGCTCTGCCTTCTTACAGTGAAGAGATTCGCGGGGAGATCCTATTTGTGTTGTATAAACTTTCTATCTTGGACGATGTATGTAGCGATGATGACGATAACGATCATTATTTTGCCTTCAGTCTCCAGGTCTTACATCTATCTCTAGAGGCGCTTATGAAGACCCAAAGTGATGATGTCCGTTTGAATTGTATAGGTATGTAAATTTCCTCTTGAACCTTTGATCTTTTGCCTGCCATGAAATGCGCAGATTACGAAATGCCATTTCTTAGCCTCATTCTATCTCTCTCTTTTTTTTTTTAAAGTAATAAATGCCAGTCACCGATGCTGAAGCTCCTCATAAGATGCAGCAACTTTTGTAAACCAACTTTAAACTATTTTGCAATTAACAGAGCTTGATTTCTACATTTCTGGGGACTTTCCTTAATCCCGGTCATGGCCATAAATAAAATAAGAATAGCCCAAATGCAGGGGTTATCGATTTCCCCATTTGGGTCTCAGTTTCAACTCTTTTTACTTATCGATTTCCCCACTTCAGGGAAGCATGACAGACGATTTCAACTCTTTTTTTACTTATCGAAGATTCAAAATCCAACATGAATAAGTTACTTACCTTGGATACATGCATCTCTTGAGTAACTGTTGTCCAATTTTCTTCCTCAGCGCTTTTGACAGTGTTGGCTCAAAAGGGATATTTGGGAGATTCATTCTTAAATGACCAAATCAGAAGGGATTCTGCTGAAGCAGATAATTTCATGCAAACAATAGAATCTGGAACAGACGAGACTCCTTTGATATTCTTGTTTGCTGAGGCTATAAAAGGCCCTCTACTTTCTTCTGATAGCCAAGTCCAGATTGGCGCACTTGATTTGATTATTTATTATCTGACATGGGAAAACGCACCAGTCAAACAAATAGAAGCCCTGATCGAAGAAAGCATTGCAGATTATGTGTTCGAAATACTGAGAGTGTCAGGTAAGTGAACTTGTTCTATCAAGAGGGATCGAAATACTCTTTGAGTGTCAGGCATGTAGTTGTTCATTTTGCCACTCCGCCAGTTGTAGTAGCCCTTCACTGCATATACATCATGAAAAATGGTTAAAATGTTTTCTTTTTTAAATTATCCAAAACATTAGCACAGAATTGGTGACTTTAATCATAAAATAGATCACGCTATCTAAGGGCTCATGCAGGCATGCCTGGAATGCTCAACATGTACCTTATGTATTCTCATAGTAAGGTAGTAAAATCTTAAAAAGCCGTTGTGAAAATTATCAAATTTCTTGAACTGAACTATTATTCATATTAATAAGCAGGATGTAAAGACCCCGCCATCAGTTCCTGCATCCGGGTTCTGGATCTTTTGTCAAGAGCTAAGCAAGTCTTCAAACAAAGGCTCTTCATTGGGTTCTCAACACTGATTCCAGTTCTATGTTATGTAGCTGAATCACCCTTTCATCCAGTTCAAACTCATGTGCTGAAGCTCATATTGAGTTCCATTTCCAACTGCCCTGGAATAGCATCAAGGTCTCGAGTAGAAGAACTGGTTGTAGCCTTGACAGGTATGTTCAGAAGACATACAAGTGGCGAGCTTGGAATGCTTCCTGAGACCTTCATCCTAGCCTGCTCCATCTTTGTAGAAATCCTTAGATCCCCAACTTCTCTGGGGATTTCTACTCTAGCAATGTATATTCAGGAAGCATCAGAAAATGCAATTTTAGCTTGTTTTACTGCAACTCCTAGACGCTCTGTGGAACCACATTTGCATGCCCTTTACCTTATGAAAGAATCATACATATATGGTCATGAGGAGAACTGTGTTCACTCCTCAGTTAACGTTGAACTATGTAACTCTATTATAGAAGTATGTAAAACCCATTTAATACCTTGGGTCAGACAAGTTCTTGATGAAGGAGAGGAGGAAGATATCATCCTGGGAGTATTGGAGACTTTTCATTCAATCCTGCTCCACAAATTCAATGATTATGCGAGGAAGTTCACTGATATTCTGGTTTCATCCTCTTGGTTCAGCCTATCATTTGGATGCTTAGGTTTGTTTCCAACAGAGAAGATGAAATGGAGAATATATCTGATGCTCAGTTCACTTGTAGATGAAGTTTTGGGACAGGACTCTGGGCAACCAATAAGAGATGCTGCCCCATATCTGCTTCTTGATCCTCTTGATTTATTATTTCTGCTTGGACAGAAGAGCTCTGATAATCTAGACTTACTTTCTTGTCAATCTGCAGTTCTGCTAATACTATATACCAGTTCTTTATATGATGAAAGGTACTGGATCTTCAGAATCCTCATCTTGACTTTCTTGCTTCTAACATTCTGCTGTGTCAATTGCTTCTATTGTTTTTAGGTCCTGACATCTTCCTCTTCAGACTTGCAGATGAGAAGCAAGTGCTGGCTTCTTTAGAGCAATACATTCTTGTCAACAGCAGCAATCTCCTCTGTGGGATGGTTGATTCAATGACGTTGATGCATTTTATCCATCTATATAGCCTCTATAGAGGTATTGCAAAGATGAGTTACCAAATTCCTTACAGTCCAGAGGCTGAAAAGCTCCTGTTCCATTTGATAATTGAACAGGAGTGGAATATGCTTTCGGTAAGACTTCACCCAACTGCACTGAAATGGCTATTTCAGCAAGAGAAGATCATCAGGCCATTGTCTTACCAGATCTTGAACTTCTGTAGATATAGTTGCTCAAGTGGTAGCCACATTATTTTGAGTGGAAACAATAGTATGCTAGATGTACCAACACTTGCAGTGCTAGTTGGAGCAGGAGATAACTTTGGAGCAACGCTTCTGGTATCCTTACTGAAGCAGCTCCAAGAAGAAGAAGGCCAAGAGGATGATTTGGATTCGGTGATGAACATCATGGTAGAAATCGTTAGCTTCTTTCCGTCTGCTTCAAACCAACTATGCCTTCATGGAATTGACAACGCAATCCACAATCTTTATTATTCTTCAATCTATTCTTATTCACAAAGGAACTTCATGAACAGCTTACTCCTAATTTTCAACATTCTTCGATCAGCACAACCTGAAACACTCTTCGATCAGGACGGTTGGCTTCCTATAACTATGAAGGTAGTCGAGTAAATTATGCTTTCAATCCAGTTCATTGGTGACTTAGAGGTTCTTACCGGTGATCTACCTTCTTTTGTAGTTGCTGGAATTCTTAATCCCTGATATGGCCAAAGAAAACTGCAGCCAACAAGGTCTCTTAGTAATTGGCATTCTTTCTCTGATCCTGCACCATTCAACCAAGCAGGCATTGGTAGAAGCTTCAAAAGCTATACTTCTGAATAGTGCATTGGTCTGCAAAATCAACAGCACAATCCATGCAGCTTGTTCAAAGGGCCTAGCTCTTGTCGAGCATGATGAGGATACAAACACAGGAGAGACTTTAATATTTGTGCTTTTGCTTTGCTTTTTTGCATTAAGAAGGTAAGTACTTCCCATGTACTGCACTGAAACAAAAAAGGTTGATTCTTCTGGTGGCTAACATTTCTGCTTTACACCAGTGTGCATACTCTTCAGCCAGAAAGTCTTGGGTGGCAGAATTTCTTTGGGATGTCAAACGAGGCTCAGCCACTTTCCTTGATCTATATTTGCTGCCATGATTTGTGCAGGCTGATATATTTTGGGTCTCCAGCTATCAAGCTGGTTGCTTCCAATTGCTTGTTGGAGTTGCTTGCACACATCTCAGATCAGCTAATTGACAAACACAAGGACCTCGAATGCCCTGTTGGGTACTTAAAGTCTGTGATGGCTGTATTAGAGGGACTGCTTTTCTACAGCGACATTAGAGTGGCCTTGAACTGTGGTCTCTGTTTATCCATGATTCTAGGGTGGGAGAAGCTGGGCAGGGTGAAGGCAGAAGTAGTTGTGCACAATAAATGGTACAGGCTGATCGTGGAGGAGCTGGCAATGTCTTTGGTGGCTCCAAGTTTGGCATCAAAAACATTCATGAACCATTACAAGCCTGCAGCCCATGTAGCCATTGCATTGCTGAGACTAGCCAAGGTACCTGAGTGGATGAGAAATGTGCTTGGTGATTCATGCATATCTGGTGTGGTTCAAAACCTTTCAACCAGTAATGTGAGCATAGAGATAGTAAATTTATTTCATCAGCTTCTTCGCTCCGGGTTCCTTAATGCAGAACAAATAGCAAGTCTAAATCTCATCTTCCAGGTGGTGGTTCTCTTCTTTGTTATACTCTTTACCAATGATTAATTCTACACTGCACCATCTAAAGGGTTTCGCTCGATTTTTTTTACTCTCTCTTCAGTTGCTGTCATTTTAATCTTCTTTCTCCAGTTATCATATTTCCTTTCTGACTAGCCCGTAATCTTAAAACATTCTGTGATCCAGAATTCCATTAGAACTACAACAAATTTATGAGTACCTAAATTCAGTTTTTTTTTTTAATAAAATATTGCAGGGTTGCAGAAAGCATGTTTACACAAACAAATTCCAAGAGAGCAGAACAGAGGCGCACCTTGAAAAGGTGGTTTCCATGCCAGATGATTTAGGCAAGGTATGTGAGTCACTTACTCACATCATGTTGTGTGAGTCATATCCAAGTATGGCTTCCAGGGAAGAGCAAAATGAGAATAAGAGACTCTTGGAAGGAATAGACATGTTTTCCAAGGAGTCTTCCACAAGAGGATAACAAGGACATCTCTCTCAAAAGGGTTCCCATTTCATGACTTTTCCTTGTGCTCCATTAAAACCGAAAATTTCAAGGGAAAATTATGAAAAAGCTCACTTTTGACAGGTATTTATAAAACGGTCCATCAAAAAACTCATTTCTAGAAAAAGGTCATTTTTCAAAATAAATAAAATAAAATTGAAATTTAGCATCACTTTACTGTAGCTACGATATAGCGTAGTTTACTTGGGACACGAGTGCATTATGCGTTAGTATCCCTAACTATAGTAAAGTGATATTACTTTTTAATTTTTTCTGAAAAGTGGCTTTGCATGTCAATTATTTTTAATAGTGATTCTTTTATGCAAATGAGATTTTTGATGGACTACTTTATAAATAAAGGCCAAAACGTGATCCTTTTCTATAATTTTCCCAATTTTCAAACCAAGGTTAAATTCAAATCCTAGAACCCCAAATTGAAAGCCCTAAAACTGAACTAATCCAGATTATAAACTTGGTTATGTTTGGATTCATTCAAGTCAATTTAATACACATTAAATGAGTTTACTAATCTTTATAGTCCAAGATATAAAGACAAGCTTTGTCTTTATATTATAATAATTATAGTGTGTACATGCATCGATTCATCCAAAATGCCAACGCAAAACCTAACTAATTCAGGTTAGGGATTTTCAAACCAAAACCGAACCAAATGTGTAAAATTAGTCCTTTTTCTGTTTTTTTTCCCTTCTTAATTGATATGGATGATTTTATTTCACCATACCTCATATAAAATTTATCATTAATAAAAGAATACTATAAGACCATCTCTAATTAAAAAAAATACATTAATTCATATAAATACAAACACATTAATTCACATCAGCAACCAATTAATAGTACTTTCATGCACATAATCTTGCAATATGGGTGGAAAACATGCTGTGAGAAGAATTAAGTGCTCTAATTTCTACTATTTTGAGTATGATTTATCTTTAGATAATCATCTTTTCCAAGTGTTAGGTTGGATCATACTATTTGCCCTACAATAACTTGGGATCATAAGTCCATCCCACCCAATTATCACCACCACGCAATTCGATAAGTTTACATGTCAGACAACATTCATATCTTATTTGCAAGCCATAAAGTAATAAAATTTAATATTTATTTATACCTTATCACTAGCATAAATCATATGATATATAGCAGTTTAACACATCTTGTTGAAGTGATGTATGTGGTTTTAAGTGCTTCAAATTATCTTTAAATCTATCATTAAATTACTGTTGTTTAATCACAAATAAAAGAGCAATCAAATCAATTACACACACTTAGTGTTCCCTAGAGTTAGCAGTCATCTTTCTACCCACTTCTTGCCTCAGAATTATTACATCAACAAAGGTTTCGAATAACTACAAAACTACACCCTCAAACAAAACAACACCAAACCCAAAAAAAAAGGAAAAAAGAAAAACACAGCAGTTTAGTACATTTAATTGCAAACTAGATTTGCCGATAAAAACTATGAAACATCAATGAATCAACTAGACTGAGTATAGGAACCAAGTGGATTCGAACCTCCAACCTCTCAAAGCCGTAATTGACGTTGAGCGCTCGTACCATTTTGAGCTGATGGCTCCTTTTGCGACGGTCAGTGGACAGTAATAGTACTACGAAAAAGGTATGTCTCATACAAAACTAAACACTAAGTATTTTGAATTGAATATATGTAATCTTAGGGTTGAGCGGCGGGCCTGGGCCGGCCCGGGCACGCCAGCGGCCCTGCCTGGCACACCCCAGCCTAGGGCCCTGGGGCACGGCCCGTTTGGGCACGCGGGCTCGCGTGCTGGTCCGGGCCCGCGCGTGGTGAGGGCAGCGCGTGCTCAGGCGGGCTGGCCCACGCGCTGGCCCGCATAGGGCACGCCTAACATAGTTGGGCTTCGTGGATTAGGTTTGAAAAAGGAAACAGAAATTGTCAAGAGCAAGATTCAAACTTAGATCTACAATTTTCAAGTCTGTCTCCTTAACCACTAGGACAGATCGACTTCTTGTCTCAATAGTATCATAATTAAAATATTTTACCTAAAAATTAAGGATACCCCCATGATTGTTGAAGCTCTTATATAATCATTTAAAGCTAAGAAAATAACTAGGTATAAATAAGCCCAAAAAACTGTTATAAAATCTCCAATTAAATATATTTGTTAAGTTCATGGTTTTTAATTAGACTACTTTAAGTCTTTAATGGGTGTAATTTATATTTTTTTTGAGCAAAATCTATCCCAATATGTGTAAAACAATTTTGTAAATAATAAAAATATTTTTCAGAATTTTTTAATGATTTTTTTGTGATTTTTTTGAATTTTTTCTTTATTTTTAAAAAAAAATTATGTTTAATACCTGGCCCACCAGGCCCGACTAAACGGGCCGCGCGTGCTGCAGCCCATGGGGGCGTGCCGGGCTGGCCCGCAAGCAACCCTATATATATATATAAGAAATTTAAAATATCCACCTCCAGGGAGGACTTAAGCAATCGGACGAAAATTACTTCAAACAAAAAGAGAGAAACGAAGAAGAAATCAAAAAAAGGAAAAATGAAAAACAATTACAAGACACTACCTGGTCGTACAAGTCCCTACATTTCCAACCCATCGAAATTTTTTTATAACAAAACTCAAAACAATTTTAAGTAGTAATTTTAATTATTAAGTAAAAATAAAATGTAAATGAAAATACATTCAAAATGCAAATCGTATTTTAGTCCATACCACGAAAAAAAAACATAAAACTTGTTTTCACTCAACACCGTTTAACTACCGAAATTCTAGCCTATGAGTATTGAGTATTTCACAATTAACTTTGCATAGGACATGTCGAACACAACTTGCTCTGCAACGATTGCTTTTGGAAAGGGTAGAAATCCTTGAATTTTTTTTTATTACTTCTACGATCGAATGATACAGCCACTTCCAAGAACATCAAAGGTTCTCAAGACTCAATCCGATCATTCGAACATCCTGCAACGGTGGGAAGCCCCTACAGTCTCAAGCTACTGACAAAATCAAATCCTGGTTACAAAATAATCAAGATTATAAACTTGGTTGTGTCTTGATTCATTCAAGTCAATATAATACACATTAAATGAGTTTCCTAAAGACAATAAGACAAGCTTTGTCATTATATAATAATTATGGTTTGTACATGCATTCAAATTCTATATATGCATTGAATCGATTTATAGAAGATATGTATATGTCGGGTTTCAGTTCAGTTCGATTTATCCAAAACGCCAACCCAAAACCTCACTAGTTCAGGTTAGAGATTTTCAAACCAAAACCGAACCAAATGTGTAAAATTAGTCCTTTTTCCTTTTTAGATGATTTTATTTCACCATACCTCATACAAAATTTATCATTAATAAAAGATAATTAACTGCTCTAATTTCGACACTTTTTAAGTCAGAGTATGATTTTTCTTTAGATAATATTAATCATCGACTTGAAATCTATTAGAGTTCTTGGCTGAAAGATCTGCTGATCCAACGGTGAAATACATGTCCACATAGGTGACGGACCAGCTAATATGGTCACATAATCATCCGTTCTAGGTGTTAGGTTGGATCATACTATTTGCCCTACAGTAACTTGGCATCATAAGTCCATCCCACCCAATTATCATCACCACCTAATTCGATAAAGTTCACACGTCAGACAACATTCATATCTCATTTGCAAGCCATAAAGTAATATAAGTCAATATTTATACCTTATCACTAGTAGCATGAATCATATGATACATAGCACTCAACGCGTATTGTTGAAGTGATGTATATGTATTTTAAGTGCTACAAATATCTTTAAATTTATCATTACATTACAGAAGTTTTATGACAAATGAAAGAGCAATCAAATCAATTACACACATTCAGTGTCCCCTAGAGTTAGCAGTGATCTTTTTACCCTCCTCTTTCCTAACATTACTACATCAACAAAGGTTTCGAATAACTACAAAAGCACACCTCCACACAAAACAAAAAACCCAACAAAAACAAACCCAAAAAAAAAAAACACACAGTTTAGTATATTTAATTTAAACTAGACTAGATTCACCGATAAAAACTGTGAAACATCAAAGAATCAGCTAGACTGACGATAGGAACCAAGTGGATTCGAACCACCAACCTCTCAAAGCCATAATTGGCCTTGAGCGCTCGTACCATTTTTGAGCTTATGGATCCTTTTCCGACGACCAGTAGATAGCAATAGTACTACTAAAAAGGTATGTCACATACAAAGCTAAACACTTCGTATTTTGAATTGAAAATATGCATATATATATATATAAGAAATTTAAAATATCCAACTTCAGAGAGGACTTATGCAAGCGGACCAAAATTACTTCAAACAAAAAGATAAAAGACACAACCTTACAGAATAAACAACATAATTTAAAACACGAAAAATGTATTTTCAGAAATGCACCTCACGAGTAGAGCTTCGTTCTTGTCGACCATCGTCTCCAAGCGAAATTAAAATCAATAACAAACAAAAATAAAAATTAAATTAACTACACGGCCTCAACACCATCGGGAAAATTATCTCTTTGACACTACGAATAAAAAACCCGTCAACTAAAATGATTTTTACACAGACCGAGCCTAATAACCGTAGTTTAAATTCTGAAATCTGAAATTTTTAATTAAAAAACTTTTAAATTCAAATCAAGATGGATTGAAAACGTCCCTTATAGTAGAAGTGAACTTTATTTATTTAATTATATTCAGACGCGAATGTGCAATATCAATGGCAGATTTTCACAGCAAACGGAATACAAAAATAATATTTTTTTAGCATACATCGATCACTCCCACAAAAATTCAGCGTGGAAAAGCTTTAACACGAGCATACTTTCCTCCATCCCATAAGCCTGGTGAGGAGTGCTCCCGTCGTACCAAACTATACATTTCCAACCCATCAAAATATTTTTTTTTATAAAAAACTAAACCAACTTTAAAACAAAAATGTAAATGAAAATACACCAAAATTTATATCGTATTTTAGTTCATACCACAAGAAAATACACTAAACATCATTTTAACTACTGAAATTCTAGCCTATGAGAACTTCACAATTAACTTTGCCATTGACTGCTTTGCCAAGGGTAGAGATCCTCGAATTTTTCTATTAACTTCCAAGTACACCCAAAAAGCAAAAAATAAAAACAAAAATCCGATTTGTATATATATTTTTATTACTTCTATAATCGAATGACAGTTCCAAGTATATCAACGGTTCACAAGACTCAATCCGATCATTCGGGAAGCCCCTATGGTCAAGCGCCCGGGCTCTCTATTACGCTGCTGACCCCCCTTCTTCCCCCCCTTTTTTTTACAGAAAAAATAATAATAAAAAAGACAACCTATTATAGAGTCTAAAGGGACTGAATCCTGGCTACAAAATAATCAAATTTCAACTTCATAAAAATAACAAAAATCTAAAAGAACCAAGGTCACCGACTCGTTCAGCCCACCAACAATTGAACCAGTCAGACAACGGAGTACTTGGATTACAACTTTATCCCAAAAAAACTTGGTAAGAACTTTAAATCTTCAACAAATAAATGAACAGCTCCAAATTTAAATAAGCATGTATGCAATTTAACGATATCAATAATCTTGAACGAAGGATTCAGAAATACTTCACCGAAACCACTGAAGGCGACTGCAGCAAAGATAGATATTTTAATAGATAACAACCAAGCTCAACAGATGCTCTTGTAGCTGGCGAAGCCGCGAAGGCATCAACGCTCTAGAATATCACCACCATCAGCGACGCAGCTGCATTAGAATCATATATTTCAAAATCAGCATGCTACAGAAGAGCCTCCCCAAGTCATTATTCTCAGCCAAACTTCTCTTTCAAGAGCAGCAGTTCCTCACAATTCAACTCCCTTGGACGGCCGATGCTTGACCCAGCTACGCATCAAACATTAAGAGGACCGGACCATATCTCCCTTTCAGTGCATTAACCAAATACAAATTCATCTTACACAGTCCTTCAAAAATTTATATAAAAAAAGACACCACCTCCGTATCTCAGAACATACATTTTTACTAACAGAAACAGCCGACACTCAGAATGACTTCAGAGACCCAACATACGTAAACCAGTACAAACAGATTAATAAAAGAAGCCACAACTGGAATCATATCATATAGAACAATAACTTCAATGGGAATTATTAATGCAAGCATTACGAACTAAATAAACGGCAGAATGCATTTGAAAAATTCTTAAACTTAAGCTGGCATAGCAAGAGTGGATAATCACGCACACAGGAATAACCCATTAAAAGGGGGAAAAACCCGTAGATGAGCTGATCTATTAATTACAATTTGACTTTTTACTGCTCTCTGAAAGAAAATTTGGAAGGCTTAAACGACTAAATATAAACAATGCGAAGAATAATCAACAAATTAATTCCTCCATCACGTAAGGATTAAACCAGTCGCAGCCTGATTCTCTTCATAAAAAATGGTAGATCACAGCTCAATGATAAAAACAAAAAAGATGCCGGTCAAAATGAACAATTAAATGGCACTGGAAGTTAATTGTATACCTTAGGGACTTCAAACCTCATTTTTATTCCAGCCTGTCGGATCTGCTTTTCATGGAGACTAAAAATCGCTAACGTTAATTGAAGATATGATCGCGATGCCTCGTGACGTGCCGTTGGTACTAAACATGGCAGAGTAATAGATAAAATCAGACCTAAGAAAGATACCAGACAAGAGAACACACACGCCGAGAGGAGAGACCCCGGGCAAATCCCGTGCGATCTCCCCCAAAAACGAAAAAATAAATATTTTATTACGAGTTGCTTGACCTGCCATGCAAGCGCACCTGACATGGCAAAGGTCTGAAACAGAGATCATTCAACACAAAGGCCTATCCAGCTTCCACAGCACAGCCGAAAGTACTTCGCACAAACAATCAGATCGCATCACAATACCTCGAAAGATACTCAGATCCATCATCACAGATGACAGCCTTTCAAGATCGAAACCAGGAGACCGTCAAATACCACCGCAAAGCACCAGATCTAAGCAAGGTGACCATATCAAGCCCCGCAGTAAAGATCTGCAGCAAGAAATACGCCTTCGATACCTGAAGATGGATAAGAAATCGTTCCAGCAGAAATACGCCTTCGATATGAGAAATTTAGGCGTTGATGACTTCTAGCCCCCGATCCTCGCAATAACTCCGCAGCTACAGCTGAATCTGCAACAATGAGTAACAAAACCAAAAACCCCCAAAGGAGATCTACTAGAATAACGCTTTCCAAATAAGAACAAGATTAACACCAATTATTGGAAAGCAAACAAAAGAGATCCAGTTACAAACGTTAGATGAACATACAAAGCATAAAAGAACCGGATCAGACACAAATCACATAAAAATCGCGAAGGAAACAAAAATTAAAAATCCACAACAGATCTTACGCCGATTACACATAAGATTTCAATAATTGAAAATAGATCTTATCACAGAAGAAACGCGAAAAGCATCAAGAACTCGACAACTCGAGAGGAGATTCACGCCAAAACGTACAAGACAAGAAAAGGCACATAAACGCAGTAAAAATCCAAGCACTCAACAGGCAAGCCAAGAAGAACAACGCAACAGATATTTATCGAAGATAAACAGAAACAGAAGAAAAGAACGCAACACAGATCCAAAAACAACAGGCAAACCCAGAGGAATGAAACCGGTATAAGGAGAGTGTTAGAATTTATAGATGGGGAGGCACCTTCTTGTTGAAACCCTAGAGCGAATCGACGGATGTCAATAAAAGGCTGTCCTTTCGATGGACGGTAACGATATAATTTCCTAACCAAAGTCGGTCACAAAGGCGGCTACGCAGAACGGATGGTTCTAGATAAACTTCGTGGAAAACATTATTCAAGAGTGACACGTAGGGCTCTAAACGCGTAGAGATTTGGACCTATCCACCAAAATCGGATAAAAATATACAACGCTAAGGGTGCTCAACGGGCCGACCCGGGCACGACTGGGGCATGCGGGGCGGGCCATGCGGGATGCGTGCCCAACAGGCCAGCCCGCAGCACACCCGGGGCTCGGCCGAGCCAAATGATTCAGGTCCTATTTAAAAAAAAAAATTCAAAAAAATCCATAAAATAAGAAAAAAAGGTAAAAAATTTACAAAATTGTTTCACATAAGAGGATAGATTTTGCTCAAAAAATGTAAATAAATTAATTCTTGCAAGTACAGTACAACTTTGCATTGGTGATGCATAATACAATTGCACAAATAATACCGTATCACTATAATATGAATACATCCCAACTAGGTTGGCACCCACTTTTGATGCTTAAACAATTTAAAAGATAGTAAGGGAGATTGTAGAAGAGAGTAAGAGATTATAGAAGATGTGTGGTTTGGAGTGGGAAATGTTAGACTATTTATAGAAAAAACCAAAACTGGGTTTTTACCACCTCTACCCTCCAATATGACTGCTATTTGGCAGTTGGAATGGTAGAAATTGTCATTTACAATCAATTACAAGCATACCCCCCTAATATTGCTCGTGTGCTTGGGTCAGCACGCAAGCAACCCGGAGGCACGCAGCATGTCTACAGTGTTGTGCCGTGCCGTGCCGGACTGGCCCATAGGCGTGCCCGGGCTGGCACAGCCTGATAAGCACCCCTATCCAATGGATCCTTTATATTTATTCTAAAATCCAAATCCAAATTTAGTTATAAAATCTATATTTGAATGCAATTATCCAATTAAATATTTAAGTTTGAATAATTTAATTAAATAGGCTTTTTTTTATTATAATTATACTATATAATATTTCAAATAATCTAAAAATCTATATCTTAGAATCACATTTAAGATGACATATGTTATTTTAAAAGAATAATATTAAATTTACTTAAACATCCTTAAAAATCTAAAATTTTTTTACAAACATACATATAATTTAATTGAACTCGAACCTTAATCCAACTGATATGACCTTGATCTGAATCTGATTATAAATAAATCCAATTTTTCAGATCCGAATCCAACTCAGTGGATATTTAATAGGCGAATAATCGAATAAAATCAAATTAGTTAATCCAAAACGAATGGCAAACGAGTCATGACCAAATCCATTAACACCTGAAACATTAGGCCCGAAGAGCCTACTCCAGTTTAAACCCGATTGCTCATATGTCCGAAGCCCACTGGGCCAAAAGTCTAAAATAATTAGAGGGCAAGTTCATATATTTAAGCTTTGCTCGAGTCCAAAACAATAGGGAGGGCTTCTTCTTTTTTTTGTTTTTTCTAAAATAGTAGGGTAGCCTTTGGACAAGGCATTTTGAAATTTGACTCGAATTTCAAATGTTTAGAATGCTAATGCTAAGATTAATGGTTTTACGTAGAGATGGCAATGTGTCCAGTTCAGGTAGGGTTGATGTAGGGGGTTAACAAGTTAAGGCTCAACTTGAACCCACCCGTTTAAGACTAGGCAGGTTGGCAGGTCACAATTGCCAGCTTTGGTTTTATGCATTACATGAAATTATTTTAATGATAATTACAATTTATCCCTTGAGGTTTAAAACAATCCTAATTTTCTCATTTTAAGGTTTTTAAAAATTCTAATTTACCACCTTAAGGTTTGTTGTATGTACAGTTTACTATTAATATAATGTAACACCCTGATCCCTATAACAACAGTATTGCCTGCTTTGGCCTATTGGGTCCCACGGTTTTGTTTTTGATTTTTACCCTAAAAGACCTTATTGCTTGAAAGAATCACAAACCTACATATATAAACCTACACCTTTTCCTCCTCGAGCAATGTGGACTCGTGATCTCACAATCAACCCCCCTTAAGGGTTGCACATCCCCGTGCAGTAACCTACCTGCTCTAGTAACCTCCCAACCCATTATCCCAAGCTCGTCCACATGAACTAACCAATGTCCCACTCCCACATTTCCGATTGGGGTTTGGCTTTGATATCATTCATAACGACCAAACTTAGCAAGGTATTATCCGCTTTGGGTCTAAGCCTGCACAATTTTTGTCCTCAAAAAGGCACATCATTAGTTATAGTATTATTCCTCCTGATTCTTAGAACTTAAGGAGAATTCATCTGTTTTTAATGTGAGATCGAGATGTCACAATCTCTCCATTTCGATGTGTCCTCATGAACCTGCCTTCGTTGATTCAACCACTTCCCATGAACAATGCTAGGATTCACACCAATGACAAATTACTAAACTCGAATCTGACTCTAATACAATTCTGTAACGCTTCAATCCATTGGGCCTCATGGTTTTACTTTTGAATTTTACCTTAAAAGGCCTTATTGCTTGAAAGAATCACAAGCTTACATATATAGACTTTACCTTTTCCTCCTTGAACAATGTAGAACTTAGTATCTCACATATAAATATGACCAATAAGATAGCAAGAGAAAATATATATATTGATAAAAGGGTGCCCACGGCAAACAACAATTAGTGTTTAAACGATTATTAAAAAATTAAAATAGAGTCAAAATTAAATAGAAATTTTTTAGATAACTATAGTTAAAATTATAAAACAAAAACAATAAATAGACTGAAATTTTATATGCCAATGTACTAATCCAAAGAGACAAACCTTTTAAGCACAAAATAAATAAAAAGGTTTCTTAGAACGTCAACGTTGCTGTTAGATGGTGGGACCCGTGAGGACACATGGTGCAAAACCAAAATAACCAAAATTTCTATAACAATATTTTCATCGACAAGAATATAATCCTTCGGTACGGAGGAAACAAAAATTTACCTTTCAGCTTAAAACAAAGGAAGATCAATAAAAAAGAAAAGAAAAAAAAACACCTTTACCCTAACGATTCTAGATAATAATTTGGATTTTAAAATCAAAATTTTAAATGCTCATTGTTAAAATCCAAAATCTTGTTTGGATTTTTCAAATTTTAACACTTTTTTTTAAATAATAAAACCCACCATCATTAATAATTCCTTAATACTTGTGTGCAAGTAAAACCCACCACCGTTAATAACTTGAGACCCACCACTTTTTAAATAACAAAATCTATAGAAACCCATTAAAAAAAAAGGATTGTGGTTTTTAGACAGATTTTAACATCTACTTTTAAAATCAAACTTTCGTAAACCCTACTAAAACTTAGGTGTCGTTTGGTGGGGTTTCTGGTTTTTAGATTCTACCAAAAACCAAGGTCCGTTAAGTTGTTTGGTAGGGTTTTTGCAAGTTTGATTTTAAAAGCAGATACTAAAATCTTCCTAAAAACCACAATCCTCATTTTATGGATTTCTATAGATTTTGATACTTAAAAAGTGATAGGTCCCACTTGAATACAAGTAATAAAGAGCTATTAATGATGAGGGGGCCCACTTGTACACAAGTAATAAAGAACTGTTAATGATGGGGGGCCACTTGTACACAAGTAATAAAGACTTATTAATGGTGATGAATCTCATTAAAATAAGGTGCTAAAATCCTACATATTCAAGCAAGATTTTAGATTTTAAAAATAAGCATTTACAATCTTAATTTTCAAAATCCAAATTATTATCCACAATCCACATTCGAGAAGCCATACCAAATGACCCCTTAATAGGCCTTGGTTTTTGGATTATAGCATAATCCAGAAACCCCAACAAATGACACCTAAATGTCAAGAATCTTATGTTCCTAATTAAAAACGCAAAATACTCGATTTTTTAAAGTTCACAAAAAGGACGAGGGACCCAAGTGGATTCGAACCACCAACCTCTCAAAAAGCCAGAAGTAGCCTTGAGCACTCATACCATTTTGAGCTTATGGATCCTTTTGCTAAGGTTAGAAAATAGTAATTTTTATTTTTAAAAAAGAAACCACAAAGAAAATTAAAAAAAAAAAATTCCAGCATGAACAAGGCAATGAAAAAGATACACATTTACAAAGTTTTCAATCATGCAAACGAATGTTATACAGCTCAGAAATAAACCTGATCTTCAAAGACGCAAACATTGTGATTAGTCAAGGCTTACGAGAATATTTGAAATCAGCTACGGCCAGACCCCGTCAAAAAAAGCCCGCCAGTAAGCTACATATTCCACCGTCATATAGGACGGCATAATACAGTCCTGAGAGCTTTCAAGAAAACATGGGTAGAAATCGTCTATCAGCTTAAATTCTCCCATGTAAATATCATGTGAGAGAGTGAAATACACAGCAACCATTGGATGTAAATATCATGTGAGAGAGTGAAATACACAGCAACCATTGGATACTGTACATGGCAAATATTATTCCTTCAGCAACAAGGACCAACACACAAGAAAAACCGGGTGCAACTACACTTCAATTAGAACTTCGGTTTGGTTTTAGCGCCAAACCTAGAAGCCAAACCGAAGTTATCAAAATTATTATAAACTGAAAACCGCACCGTAATAAAATGAAAAACCAAACCGACAAATCAAATTATAATATCTTTATAGTTTAAACCATATTGTTTAGTAAATATAAATTTAAACAATATTGTTTACAATTCATTTCTATTAAAATTACATTTTTACATTATTAATAAAAAAAATCGTCACATAAATACATAAAAAGTGCGTCAAGAAATTTTCAAATTTTATTATATATAAATATATATATAATTATAAATAATATATAAATTTTAATTTTATAACTAAATATACAACATAATTCGGCTCAGTTTCTCCGTACTTTTACGAACCAACACCGAAATTTTTTGGTTTGGTTCAATAGGATTTCGGTTTACACCGATCTAGTTGACATCCCCATCAACGTCCAGTTTGGTAGGTAAAGTCTTCCCCTTGCTCGTACAACAGGGAAAAAAAGGTCAAAAAAAAAACAGAAACAAAATATATAAATAAATAAAAGTTCAAAGATGCTTCTCAACATCCATACGAGAAACCCTTGAGGAAGCATGCCAACTATAATAACATCTTACAAAAACTATTCCCTTTTCCTTTCCCTCTTCTTTGCACATACGTAAACCATTCCCTCCGTTTTCTTTTCACACAGGTGTAACTGCACGTACACTCAAATAATTTCTTTTCAAACAATCAGACTACACAGGTTACTCTAAAACGTCGAGATCAAGTTCTCAAAATACTCACAAAAATTTTGAATAAAATAATTACATAAAACATAATGCTGCAACGCCAAAATCCCAGCAGGAAATACCTCAATCAAATACATGAATTTAGCTTGACTACACACCTCGCGGCCTTGAATACTTGAAATGAATCCCTTAATCAAAGCTGTTACTCAAAAATATATAGTACGTTCATAATGAAATCCTTAAAACAGCAATCACTTGCAAAAACCTACAATCCTTCTTATCAAAAATGAAAATTTATGAATTTAAAAGCATTAGAATTAACGACGAATCACGCCTTTCACAAGCTTCATCTTAAAAAACAAAGTTAAAAACTCGAACCACCTAGTCATTCTCTTATTTATCCGGTATAAATAAATTCATCTCGAAAACTATAACGACACCACTATGATTAAAGATTAAAAATAAACCCAAAAACATTTTAAATCACGATTTAATATTACTTCAATCCAAGTTAAGATATTGTTCATTGCTAAGTTCTTGTAACCAACAAGCACGATAAATTAGTATGTTCATTAGAAGGGTAACAACAGATAACAAAGGAACAAATAAACAAAAAAGAAAATAACTTAGTGACCTAATAAACATTTTGTACAACCATTACAAGTGTCGGTGCGTGAAACAGAGGGCTCCAAGATTAAAAACTTAAACAACTCAGTAACATGACAATTCTGTAACCTGCTCAGCGTGTTTAAGATTGTTCCTAAGATTATCTCTTTAACAAAATTAAATTCTTTAACTTGGAATTTCAACCTACTCGTACAAGCAGTGCAAACCTAAACCTTTTGGGCAGAAGAAGAAAATGCATAACCATTAAAAAAAAAAAAAAGACAGCAGTAACAAAATTTCTTACAGAGTATCAAAAGCACACCAATTTCAGTAGAAGCCGCAGAATCATCAACGCTTCATAGTACCACCACCAAAGCAGCATTAGAACCATATCAAGAAGCATGCAATAGAACCTCCCAACAACATCAACTCAGTACCTCCACTTCTATTCATCCGGAGAAGATCTATCACATTCTTGGCAGGCCTGACGACTGGCCCAGCTCCACACCATCATCTGGATACAATAGCCTCCATTTACACGTACACCTCCATGACTAAAAATTTTATAGCATGAAGGATCTATACACACATTGTACACAAAATTCCTTGCCATGATAAATAAATTTTAAAAAAAAATGATGCCTCACGTCTCATAAGATCCAACATCTAATCTTCTCCACAAATGGAATAAAACCAGCCCCCAATAAATAAATTTCGGAATTGCAGCTTGTAAATGGGAAATACTACAAAAATATTTCAACAACAAAACAATAACTTTGAACATGGCAAGCTTGGAAGTGCAATGGTAAGAATCAACTGGTTATAGGATGCATTTTTTACTGTTTCCCAGAATTTAGTTTCACACCAACACACTGAGACTGTAATATTAGAGGCGACGGAAGACATTGATTAGGTTAATCCACAAGAGCTTCAATCACACAGAACAGGAGGGAGATGGGGCTTTGCCGTAAAGTCAAATCTAACTCATTAGGTGTGACCAACCGCGAGCATTAGAACACGAAACGGAAACCGCAGATAAACTCAGCAAAATTTATCACTGCGACTTCCTTTCTTGCTGTTCTGCGCAATATATAGTGTAAGGTCTAATAACTCAGCTAAAAGCGGACGAAGAATTGATAGGGAATCAATTTTTCAATCACCTCTGGGATCAAATGCTAATAAACATGTGCAAGAAATATAATACTCAGAAAGGAATAATAACAAAGCAATGGAAATTTCTTGTATACCTTGCTGGTTGAGATCTTCGATTTATATTCCCCAACCTTTTCCATCTGGTTCTGGTTGATTAATATCGTGAAGGTGAAGTGCAGATATGATCGAAAGGCTTCATATCGTTGGGGCCGAAGATGGGCATGTAAGAGACAGAATCAAGCCTACGAAAAAGATGAGACAATACAACACACACACAGAGGAGAGACCCCGGGCAAATCCCGTGCTATCTCCCTCAAAACCAAAAAAATAAATATTTTATTATGAGTTGTTTGACCTGCCATGCAAGCGCACCTGACATGGCAAAGGTCTGTAACAGAGATCATTCAACACAAGGCCTCTCCAGCTTACACAACACAGGCAATTTTTCTCCGCAGAAACAATCAGATCATATTACAATACCTCAAAAGATAGAGCAACGGTCATTAGAGCGCGGATCGCACCTTCAAATCGGAACCAGCAGATCGTCAACAATACCATCGAACAGAACCAGATCTAATCGGAGGACGTCAAACATCTTCGACCAACACCAGATTTAATCAAAGGCAACCATGAATTAGCAAAACGTAAAGATTTAAGAGACAAATAATTCTTCGCTATCTGTAGACGTATGAGATATCATCCGAGCAGAAAGACGTGAAGGAATCCTGCAAGTTTAATAGAAACCACCGAGAAGGATTATCAATAGATGAGGAATATGGACCTTGAAGTCTTCTAGATCCCGAGCCACGCAATAACTCGGCCGCTACTGTTGAATCTGCAACAACGAAAAACAAAACCAAAAATTCCCCAAAAAAGATACACAAAAAAGATCGCTTTTTATCTTAGAATACATAGATTAACGATTAACATCGACTAGAAACCAAAGAAGGCAGATCCGATGACCGTATATTAGACATATATCACAAGAGAACCAGATCAGAAACAAATCAAAGAAAAAATGGGGAAGGCATCAGAGCTTAAAAACCCAGACCAGATCTCACGCAGACTACAAATAAAATATCAACAAACAAATACGGATTTCACCCGGAAAGAAAACACAAAAAACAAACCAGAAAACCAACTCGAGTTCAACAATTCAAAAGAGAGATTCAAGCCAAAACACAAAGACAAGAAAAGGGATACAAAATAATCGAATTAATGACCACCGCTATGACTCGCAGAGAAGAACAAGGCTAACCAGAGAAAAACAACGCAACACACACCCAACAAGCACCAGAGACACAAACCACGAGAAACCCTAATTGCCCCAAGAGGGGGCTTCGAATTTATAGATGAGGAGACACTTTCTTGTTGAAACCCTAGAACGGATCGACGGATGCCAATAAAAGGCGGTGTTTTCGATGAACGGTGTGGATACAATTGTGTGACGATGTCGGTGCCATGGACCCCACAAAGGCGGCCACCGAGAACGGATGGTTCCAGAAGAACTTCGTCAAAAAGCAAGCACGGACGAAGGGAATATTCGGGTTCCAATTTTATGCCGACACATTGAGCCCGACGAGACTGTACCGGGTTAAACCGGACCTAGACTCAAAAATCTGAGGCCCACTTGGGCTATTCCGTTCGATTTTCGAAAGTTTAGAATAATTAGGGAGCACCGGAGCACGCTTACAACACGAAACCGGACCCGGAATTTTGGTCTTGAATTTTGGTCTTAACTTGGAAAATTAGTATTAAATGTACAAAAATAAATATTAATAATTTTAATTTTTTTTCCTAATAAATTTACAGAAAAAAAAAAAAAAAATTAGAGACCGGACAGAACTGGCCTTCTCATTTTAAAGCACTATGTCTAAAAGGGAAATAAAAAAAAAGAATCAAATTTTGAAGATAAAGAAGGAAATTAAATAAGTCATTATTTAAGAGAACCATCTTTTATCAAAACCGCTAATATTAAAGGGGTTAGTAAAATTATCCAAAATTAAGGACAATTAATCTAAATGCAATGTTAATGGGGAGGCTAAAGAGGGACATAAACGTGAAAACCAACAAATCTAAAAGGGTTTAATGTTAATAGTTTTACTCAATTTTAAAGGAAATAAATAAATGTGAAAACCATCAAAATCTACAAAGACTAAGGGAATGCAATTGTTATGTGCGTGACAAATTTGAAAGAGAATTAAAGGCGTTTCGGGTATTAAAATGTTAGGCACAAATTTTCATAAATAACCAATCAATCCTTATCATATGAGTCTTTAAAATAAGTTCCATTAATCTCCTTCAAAATTTACAAATATTAGAAATATGCCACCATACTTTTATAAGACCCATTCAGAAGATCCAAATAAAACCAAACAACCATTAAACCCCTCAAATTCATTCTAACCTCAATTTTGTTCCAACCCCAAATGAACAGTAAATGAACCTTAATCATAAAGATAAAGATATGCAGGAAAGAGAGCCAATTCTATCTCAATTAAATGCTTTTACACAAGGATGGCAATTTGGCAGGCTGGGCGAGCTCGGACTGGGCTTAATAACTCATATAAACACTTTTAAGGCTTGCCCAAGCCTTAATTTCGAGCTTGGAAATCATACCCAAGCCTAGACCTAATAAAGTAGAATAGCCAAGCCTGGCCCTCTTTGGACCGATTATTTTACAAATGATTAAATTATTTTTAATCATGAAACAAAAAACAAGACAATTTGAAGCCTAATTAAATCCCAAAAAATAGACAATGTTGTCAAATAGACAATGAGACAACATGTTCACTAACAAATTGTCATATTTAATACTCCAAAACATAAGAATTCTAATGCACATACAACATATATTTGATAAGAATTGTTTTCTTGAGACTTCAATACATGTCTAAGTGATTCCTTATATTGATTAAATATAAAAAATAAAAGTAACAAAGACACGACCAAACAAAAGATAAGATGTATTGTTAGAAAGTTTCTATATTGCTTAGGAGAATTAAATCTCACAATCCAAGTACGTCAGAACATGTAAAATATATTAAACCAATCAACTTCGGCTGAGATGTCTTGTTAGAGACTACAATTAAGAATTTTAGTAAACGTAATATAAATAACTCGGGGCTGAGTCAATCCAGGCTAAAATAAACACACCCAGGCCTGGCCTAAAGATAAATCACAATTAAAATCATGCCCAAGCTGATTAAAACCAAACAGGATCGGGTTGGGAGGGCCAGGCTGAAAATTGTAATACCTACTTCACAGCTCCGTTTCTTCAAGAATTGATGGATGGTCCTAATTTTTCAACCACTTCATTATAACACAAAAACCGGTTTCTTACATTGAAACGCAACAACAAAAGCAAATAGTCTTATGGCGTACTGGAATTCACATTTTCATCTGTTTGGAAAATTAGTACTTCTCGTTTCAAAAATTAGATAAAATATATCCAACTTTTGCCCTCCATTCATCTGTTACACTTTTATATAAATCTATCTTCCAATTAACTTAGCAATTCCTAAATTAAAAGGTCCGAAGTAAAATAACTTTTCAGTTCAAAACAAACACATATAATTTCAGTCCAAAACATGTTTCTCAGTTCAAAATATACCCCAAAAACAAAAACAAAAAAAACCAAGGGACCCAAGTGGATTCGAACCACCAACCTCTCAAAATGCCAGACGTGGCCTTGAGCGCCCGTACCATTTAGAGCTTATGGATCCTTCTGCTAAGGTCAGTAATAGCAATCGAACTAGAAACATGTTTAGATTTCAAAAACAATAAATAAATTTAGTAGCATTAAAAAGATGGATCATTTTATAGCGCCCTTGCAACACTTAAATAAAAAATAATTTAATCAAACAGAAATCACTTAAGAAGAAAAGCCTTCTGAAAGTAATCAAACATGCAAATAATATGTACGCAATGCTCATTAATCTAATGATGCCGTGCCCTCCTTAACTGTGTGCTGTTTTCTCTTACAATCTGGGAACTAAACCAAGTTGCAGATAGGTTGGCAAACTATGCCCTTGATTTCTTTCCCTGTTTATCGTTGGCAGCCCCCTCAAATCTTCTATTTGATGAGGTGAGGGGCTGCACTTATGTTCGCAATGCTCATTAATCTAATGCCATGTTTACCCAAAAAAAAAGCATGCAAATAATATTATGACTTGAACAAAAAGATGATCTTCGATAATAATTTATAAAAAAAATGAAAATACCTAGGACGCACCAAAAAAAGAGTTACCGCAACAGAAACGTGCTCAACAAATACCATTACATGACACTAGAAATGACCTAGCGCCTCAATTATACCAACAACGAAAATTAATTCTGCAGCTTTGGCTTCAACGAAAAACAGATCCATACAAATTCTACACCTTTAAACTTCTTGTACAGATGCATTGCAGGCAGTGTGTTCAGATTTTTCCCAGGCATACCCATGGTTAGAAGGAAGGATCCAGATAACTTTTTCCAAAAGTCCATCTAAACCATTTGAGCAATGAAAATACACTAACCATTTCAAATGACGGCAGTAATAAAAATTCTTACAGAATATCAAGCTCACCAATTTCTGTTGCTGCACAAGTGATCAATGCGCTAAAATTCCACCAGCATCAGCAGAGCTACATTAGAATGATATTCAGAAACAAAATCCCAGAGAAAAACTTCCCCAATGAATTATCTCAAAAAAAGCTTCCACCACCATTCAACTAGAGAAGTTTTACATTTGAACTTCCAAGACTTCTTGGCAGGCACAACGACAGTCCAGCTGCACATCAATATCAAGATACCATGGCCTCCATCTACCCGTGGACCTCCATAACTAAAAAAGCATTCTAGCATGAAGAATCTATATACAACAATTTTCTTTACAAAATTACTTGAATATTACAAAAAACCCTTGCCTTCAGGTATCAGAACATCTGATTACATATGTTACAAATCATAAGAGCAAACATCCACCATTATATCCCCAAATGAAGCAGTCAAGCAGTTAAAAAAAAACTAACAATATGCCTTCGCATTAGATTCAACAACAGTTGTATGGAAGAATTAATTAGTTGAAGGATGCAATCATAAATAGTTCCTAGAGTTGAGTTCCACGGCAATAAGGCAATGAAAATTCTTATCAAAAAAAAATAAGGCAATGAAAATACAAGTCAAATATAGGCGAAGAAATGTATCACCACGAATCCTTGCTGTCTGGGCAATAAAATGTTGAAGGTTGAGCGACTCTGCTAAATATGGGCGAAGAAATAATAGGGAAAAAAATCTTCTCAGGAAAAGAAGGATAAACACATGCCAGAAATATAATGGTTATACGCAAATAATAAGGCAGTGGAAGTTGCTTGATACCTTCGAAATTGATAATCCCGTTTTAGATTCCACAACCCTTTGATCTGCTTTTGGTGGATTATAATATCGTTAACATGAAAGGCAGATATGATCGCTTTTCCTTTTCCTCGTGAAGTTGGGACCGAACATGGTCCGGTAACAGAAAGAATCAAGCCTACGAAAGAGATGAGACAAGAGACAACGCACCGAGAGGAGGAGACCCCGGGCAAAATCCCGTGCGATCTCCCCCGGAAACAAAAAATACAATATTTTATTACGAGTTGTTTGACCTGCCAAGCAAGCGCACCTGACATGGCAAAGGTCTGAAACAGAGATTAATCAACACAAGGCCTCTCCAGCTTCCCAAACACATCCTATGGTTCTCCCAACAAAACGATCAGATCACATCACAATAGCTCAACAGATACAGCTAGATCCATTCAAACGGAAGACCAGCCCTCAAAATCGAAACCAGGAGACCGTCAAATATCCTCGAACGGCACCAGATCTAACCAGAGACCGTCAAATATCCTCGAACAGCACCGGATCTAATCAAAGGCGAATATATAAAGCCTGTGGAAACAAATAAATCTTCGATATCTAAAGACAAACAAGAAAGTATCTGAACAGAAGGCTTGAATCCAGCAAGATAATAGAAAACCACCAAGAATGACAATTTTTATGTATGAAGTATGCGCCTTGATAACTTATAGCCTCTGAACCTCCCAATAACTCGGCAGCTACTGCTGAATCTGCGACAACGAATAACAAAGCCAAAAACCTCTAAAGTAGATCTATTAGAAGATCGCTTTTCATATAAGAATCCATTAACTATCGATTAACCCCGATTAGAAAGCAAATAAGGGAGAATCGATGACAGATGTTAGACAAATATCAAAAGAGAACCGGATCAGAGAAAAATCACAGAAAAACCGGCAAGGCATCAGAGCTTAAAAATCCACAACATATCTTACGCAGATTACACATAAGATACCTACAACAAATGAACGATTTCCTTCAAAAAGCCAAAACACAGAAAGATGAAACGCAAAAGGCACGAAGAACTCAACGACTCGAAAGAAAGATCTACGCCAAAACGCACAAGACAAGAAAAGAAAAGGCATACAAACTCATCGATATCTGTACATCACCGCCATGACTCGGACAGAGCGATTAGAAATGAACCAGCGATGACCAATGAATCAAATATCAAAGACGCAACCAACAGGAAAAGCAAAAGGAACGATTCTTAAGCGAGGCGATAAGATTGTAAGAGAGAATTTATGGATGTGGAGCCCTTTCTTGTTGAAACCCTAGAACGAATCGACGGATGTCAATTAAATTCTGCTTTTGACGGACGGTAGAAGATATAATTACGTGGCTATGTCGGTGCCTTGGAGTCGGGGAAATTAGTTTTTAGTGACACGGCTTGGACATAACTCGGATTCAATCACCTAATTTTATCTAATTGAAAAATAGTGATATTTTCTTAACATAAATGAGAATTTGTGTCACTTTACTGTTCCAAAAGGATTTCTTTGAAAAACGCCATCAAAAGACTTCGGCTCCAATTGGTAATGCTTTTGCTTTTAAAAGTAAGAAAACAAAAAAGTATTTTTCTGCTTTTTAGAAGATCTTTTATTGAAGTAAAGCTGTTTGGTAAACTTTTACTTTGCTGCTAAAAAACAAAAAAAACATGTTTGGTAACTACAATAGCATATAAATTGTTTTTATGCTATTATATAAAACTATCATAAACAGTTGATGCATTCTACTTAAAAATATACTTGACGTATATTATAATAGGTTGAGCAATAATCGGGTCAGTTTATGTTGAATCTGTTTATTTGTGGGTTGGGAAAACCCAAAACCAAAACCAAACTTAACTTGCCAATAGTTGAGTTCAACCCACCAAACCGATTAAATTTTTTATTTTTTAATTATAAAAATATCCCAATAGAAAATAACGTGAATTAGTGATACAATTTAGGGTTAACGGGTCATTATCAGGTTAAACTGATCATTATTGGGTTAAGCGGGTCATTATTGGGTTAAACGAGTCATTATCAGGTTAAACGGGCCATTATCATGTTAAACGAGCCATTATTGTGTTAAACAGGTCATTATTGGGTTGAACAGATCATTACCGGGTTAAGTGGGTCATTATCGGGTTAAACAGGTCATTATCATGTTAACACAGGCCATTATTGAGTTTAATGAATCATTATTGGGCTAGATTTGAGTTTGACCCGAATACAAATGAGTTACTAAATCCCCAACTCGAAGCTAACACAACTATTACAGGGTTAACACGAACCCGTTTATTCGGGTTGGATTGGATATAATGGGTCAATTTTTTCCTAGTCTAGTTTTGTGTCAAGGGTTTTAAAAGTAAGAAAACAAATTTATGGTTAAAGTGAGAAGTTACATTTTTATGTTTCTTTTGAAAAGCAATGAAATTGCTTTTTTGCTTCTTATAAATTGCTTCATGTGTACATAACCCAACATTATTTTTGCTTTCGAAAGCAAAAAACCACTTCTGAAAAGCGTTACCAAACGATACCTTCTTTATAAGCAATTTCTTTAAAAAAATTACTAACAGCAAGTGCAGTATTGCACTTGCCAATTCTTGACTTTTAAAGTTATACCTTCCTTTTAGACATGTTACCGAAAAAAAAAGAAAGCATTCAACTCAACAAAGGAACCACACATCTCTGAGCAAAACACTAATCGTGGGTGAAAAGTATTCCACTCAACAAAGGAACCACCTATCTTTGGACAAAACATTAACCTGTAGGCATCCCACTCTAACAGAGGAAAGACATGTCTAAAAGGAATCTATGGAGACAAATATCAACTGCCGATAAGTTATAGTGGAGAGCATTTCATATTTCTAATGAATGTATCCTATAGAAAGGGCCAGACAGAGAAGAATTGAATCCTAGTAACAAATAATCTGGTCCCTATGACAAATAGAAATTAGAGAGCTGATACAACACAATGTAACATAGTACCTCAATTAATCAAAATATAAAGCCCAATTAAGGGGATAAGAAATAAGTTCTTCAATGATCCCTAACATTCACGAATTGTCAAATAAGTATTAATGGTGAGGTATCATAATTTATAGTGTTTACTAAATAACCTATGCACTTGTGTATGTTCATTTCTTACGCACAATTCATTATCACGTTATTTGTCTAACTTATTAATGAATTCATGGCAGCTTCTCCTACTTCATTGGTTGAACAGTAGCCTCATCTCATCATGCAACTACAGCTATCTCAATCAGGTCCCCCTCTCAAATTTGTACGCTAGCATGTCACTTTGAAAAATATCTGACATAATTGGAAACCCTTATTTTTATTTGAATTATTCATTTTATGCAAGTACCATTCTTTACTTTCATTTTGTTCCTCTTTGGTCTTTTACACGCACAAAAATACGTGCATACATGCAAATACACACAGAGAAGGAAACAATTCTTGACTTTTAAAGTTAGACTTTTTTGTTTGTTTCACACTACTCATTGGTCTATATTTCTACATATTTGCAATAGCTTAAGATCATCCAGGATATATATGTGCAACACTAATTAATTATACAGACTGTGTCTTGGAGATTCTAAGCCCGAATTACCAGTTCAATGAGGGCTATAATTGAAACTTCTTGCAATTTTTTGGGACCAATGCTTGCTTCAAGCTCCTAAAACTTGTAGAAACCCTTAACTTTCTTTAGTTTGATGCCTGATTATACTCTGAAGTGGAGAAATCATAACCAGACACCTAATATGGTAGTTAAAAGCTTGTTATCTTTGAAGTCTAATTCTTTCAGTTTGATTGATAAAAAGCTTGGTATATTGTTTTTTGGTTGTAATCAGGTGAATGCCCAGGCAAGTCATATTCCAGTTGGTTGTTTGCAAGAAAATCTTTTACTTGGAAGGAGTTGTGAATCCATGAACATGGAAAACATAAACTTACATGGTTTGCCAATGTCAGCTCATGGGGTCATTCAGATAGATTTTACATGAATCTTTTGTTAATTAATGAGAGCAAAGTTTCTGTAGCATATAACATGGCTCTCCATTAAGGCTCATTAATGTTTTCAAGAATAATGACAGATTCTGCAATTGCCTTTTTCACTGTGCAAAGATCACTAGAACCTTGTAAATCTCTCTCCCTCTTTCTCTGCTCTCCGCTTTCTTAACAATCTGTGCGGCGCAAGAAGGGCTGTGGTCAGACCATATATTTGTGCTCCATCTCATTTCATTGAAACCATGCTTTAATGGCATCTGGGGAGCATGCCAACTGGTGTCTAAATTTTGTGTTCTGTATTTTTGTCGTCTTCTAGCATATGCTATGATAAAATTGTTTTTTTTGGGGTTCCTTGTTCTTCTTTTGTTTCCTCATGTTTCATTTATACAGTAATTTTAGGTGGAAGCAGCATTTCAGTAGGTCTAGAATATTAGAAACCATTGTTTAATATTCCATGCCAGGTTGGAAGCATTTTTGCATGATCTATCAGGATAGGGGATGTTAAAAATTGCAAATCAGGTCAAATCAGCTATTGGTTTGTTGAAGAATTGGTGAAAGAGTGGAAACCTCTCATAGGTTTCTTGCATTCTTCTCATAATGCTACTCGTTGAATCAAAGAAAACAAACCCTATAAGAATACATTTCGTAGACAACTCTAGAATCAGAGAAAATTATATTTTTTAGTCTTAATATAAGATACCTCTTTCCTTATTATGAGTGGCTTGAGTTCCATATTCCACTCATTGTGGGTATAAATGAAATCTTCCTGACTTGCACAACAGAAAAAAGAGATTTTAGGTAAGTCCTACGATGCCAAAGATAAGATCAATGACAGTGAGGTGTAGCAACTGATTTGTAGATCATCTGATGACAGATGATGACGGTGAGGTTCTCCGCAGATGTTGAGGGCTTCGCAGTGATTGTGAGAGAGAGAGAGAGAGAACCAAGTCCCAAGTCCCAAGTCCCATGTTTTATGAGAGCAGTGAGCTCATTGAACATGGCCTCACGCCAGTGAGGTTCAGAGATGGCTTGGCTCACACTTGTTGGTTCAATAGTTTGGGGGAGAGAGTATTTGGACACGGTATTGATTTGTTTTGGCTTGAAAATTTGATTCATTGATCTGGTAGTCATTGTGTGAGTCCGTTGGGGAGGATGAGGTGTTTTGGGAAGGATTGGGAAATTTAAGTTTGTGGGATTGTGAGTTGAACGTAGGTTTAAATCAGTAGAAGAATCATGGGACAGCAATTGCAAATGTGCAGAGGATCATTCAGATTTTCATGTGAAGGATGATTCGGTTGGGTGACTGTGTGACCAAGGGTTTCCAAGCAATTGTGAAGTAAATGACCAGAAGAGTTTTCGAAATTACCTGAGGAGGATGCGACGATGGCAGGTGTACCTTCCGGAGGCAACAGTGATGGTTGCGCGTTGGACGACGTCGATGGAGGTACAACAGTCATCTGAGCATCGAGGAAGAGGGAAAGGCATGTGTGAGATTTTAAAATTTTGCGTCGTGATAAACGAGATTTTAAAATTTTCCAATGATACCCCTCTTTGTAGTGTGGTTATCTTCTTCAACCCTTCTTCCTATATGTGCATGACTCTTCTTTACATTCCTTTTTTAATTTATTTTCTTCTCTGCAACTTCTTGGATTCTGGGTATGGGGAGTGCATCATGAGCATAAATTGAAACTATCAACATTGTCTCATGTTAATAATTAAATTTTTAGGTTTTATATATGTAAGGGTAGGATTGAAAATATTGTTTAGGATTCCTATGATTTTCTTGTTATATAAACACAAAATGCAAGATATTTAGTAATAACTATATAATTTTCTTATAGCATCCAAACAGCATCAAGAAAGTTATTTTTCTGTTTTTTTTTTTTTCACTTTCTTCTCTTTTCTTTTCTCATTGTCCTTTCTTGTATTACCTAGACATCCAAACAAAGCTTTAAAGAAAAAAAATAGTGAATGTACGAGAAAGTATTTGTCTAAAAAGGTCCTTTATACCATTGAGCGCGCCTTCAAACTTAAGAAAACAATTATTAGAAGAAAGAAAAATAGTCTTTTACCTTTTGTTTTCCATTATTTTCCACAGAACCCAAAATAAATTAAGGGCTTTAAGCCTTTAACCAAGTTTATTGAATTTTTTACTAATTGAAATCATTATATGTTCATAAAAGTTATTTGTTTAAATAAATGCCATTTTTTTTTATATTGGATAAAATGTTTTAAATACATAATTTTAACAGCTAAAGTAGGGATTTTAACAATTGGTTTATAAGGGTAAGCTATCATTTGCCTTAACCATTAACTTTAAAGCGTAACCTTATCCTATCACAATTCTAAAGTTTATTCGCTCAGATTTACCTTTTTCCCTTTTTTGGGTAAGAAAAATGAAAATTGAATCAGACTTACTTAACTGCTTCTTAGGCCTAACCTTATCCTATTTCACGCGATATATCAATTATTTTGGATATATTGGGGGATCTCTCTTAAATGGACTTGTACTAATCTACCTCACTTAGAGGCCGTTTGGTAACGTTTTTTTTAAAAACAGTTTGAAAACTAAAAACGTTTTCAATCGTTTTTGAGTTTTTGAAAATAGGAGACAAGAAACCCATTTGGTAACAGTTATTGTCTTTTGGGTTTTCGAAAACAGGTGACAAAAAACCCGTTTGGTAACACTTATTGTTTTTTTTGTTTTATTATGTATGTTTTGTATATCATTATAATAATTTTTTTAATAGTTTTTTCAATTAAAATTATATATATATATATATATATATATATATATATATATATATATATATATATATATCTTTCATATACAACTTTTTCCTTACAATTTTATACTTATGTATAATTTTGAAAAAAAAAATCATTTTACGTGGAAACCAAAGAGGTTGTCAGCGCAGAGAAGATTTCTAGAACATCATGACATTAAAGGTTTGACTGCGTTGACTCTAGACAGGCAGGTATAATGAACCGTCCGTTTCAATCACGAATTGTAAGAATGCTTTCTAGTGAACGATTCAGATTATTCGATGGTCAACATGTATGTAATACCAGAGAGATTCCTGTTCTAGCAGCCGCCTTCTTCTTCGCTTTCTCTTCCAATCTTGTCTCCGCAAATCTTCTTCCTTCGTGCTTTACTTTCCGATAATCGCTTCTAGATCAGTTTGAAAACCAGGATGCGCGGGAGATTCGATGCCAGTTCGAATCGGAGAGACTCGGTGTTCACTCGAGCGGTGAATGCGGTCTTCGCCTTCGTTTGTCTTGTAGAGTTTGAGATCTTGTTCGTCCTTTTATTCGTCGTTGCCTTTATCATCTTCAAACCGAGAATGGAGAAAAGACACCGGTGAAGATGGGAGTCAAGAATATCTCTAACTCAGAATATTACAAAACTACCACAGTAAAAAACGCAAAACTATTACAAAACTACCATTGTAAAAAATGCAAAACACGGTTTTTGGTTTTTAAAAACCTGTATTTTGGGTTTCTAAAATCTTTAATGTTTTCCCAACCGTTTTTTTTTTAAAACAATTTGAAATCCCCCAATACCAAACACGTTTCTGGTTTGCTGTGTTTAAAAACCGAAAAACTGTTTCTGAACACGTTACCAAACACCCTCTTAGTCTCTTGATTTAGCTGTCTTGTCTATCCTTTTGGATCTTTCCATGGATTTTAGTTTGGTGGTCCACTGGTCTTTTGAGGCCGTGTTTCATCTGGTCTAGCATACAATTGTATATCTTTTGGAAATATATTTACCTTTTCCAAAAAAAAAGAAGAGTAAAATGACCTATAATTAATTAAATTCATTGTACTCGCTCAAAAATGCAAGAACAGCTTTGCTGATGGTTAATTTCCATTATGAAATTCTTTTTATTCTCTTTTAGGTTAAGACAATGAGAATCCCTATGCTGATTCTCCTGTTGTAACTTGTATCTCTGCCAATTGATTGATATTGACATTTCTAATTACTGTTTATGTATAAGTAAGAATGTTATTACCTTCTTAATTCATGAATCAATACAAAGGCTTTGGAGACCTACCACCAGAAGCAAATGCAAGTTGGAGCCAAATTCCAAACCATACAGTATATTCAAATATTCCAAATCATACATCACAGACATCATGATTCCAAAGCATACATTACAGTCAAGTTCCAAATCATACGTTTTATATTCCATTATTCTCATTGGAATTCTGATTGCATGATTCATGATTAATAACAATAAATTTGATTCCAACATGAAAATATACCAAAACAAAAGCAAAGACTTCAATACATTACAGTCAATATTAAATTTAGTTTCTGATCACCCTTCACAACTTCAGAATAAAAAGTGACAAACTAGAGTGTATTTGGTTGAAGGAACAAGGGAGCATTTCTAATGATGAGAACCTACCATCAGAAGAATGGATAATATTTATCGTCCTTTTGGTGTGTAAAACTGAACAGAAATGCTATTTAACTGTTTCTGCTAAATGATCATGCCATGGGCTGCAGCTCCATTAATGCATCTGGTTATATGTTTCGAGCACCCAAACCATTTTTGCTGATTACGGACCCTTTCTACTTCATTCCCTGTGAGATGGTAAACTCTCTCTTCAGAAAAACATAATAATATGTAATTATCGGCATGCTTTAGATAAATTACCAACATTCGTACTAAGGCACAAATGAACGCTTCATCCACTATCTTCTGTCTCATTGTTGGAACGGTTTTTTGGTGAATCTCTGATCGTTGGAATAAGTTTTTCTTCGACATTGTTGGCAAACCTCACCGTTGGCCGCTTCAAGGACTGTTTGGGAACAAGTTCAACTCAGTCACCCCATTAAAATAATAATGACAATTAATAAAAACACTTACAGTCATTTTGCAATGAATGCTAAGATCATAATTCATTTGTTTTAGTCGCCCTCTTGCCCATTCTTCTGCTTTGGAGGCTTTGGCGCAAGCATCTTCAACCTGCAATCAAACATGTAAATTTCAGATAATAACGAGACGGTCTTAGATTTCAAAGCAACTATCTAAATAAACAATAAAAAGATCGCAACATCAAAGTTTCTTTAAACCAGAACATTCATATGCTTGCGGTAAATGCCACTGCTAGTATCACTAAAACGCTATATTGTTAACTTGTGTTATGCAAAGCTGCCACGATAATGGATATGTGATGAATAAGAAATAACTTGACATTTTTCTTTTAAAGGAATATTGAAAATCAAAATGCAGATTTTTGGGGTTTGCTCAAAACATGTCTACATCAGTAGGCGAATAAAATCAAGAACATCATTACAATAGGGAAGTAAAAACTAAAACCATTTTAAAGAAATGTTAGACACAGACTAGATCCAAGAAGAGTGACACGTACTCCAAATAAGAATCATACCATCACAACCGTGAAAAAACACCATTAATGGGAGGAAGTCATCCCAAGGCCATCCCATTGTTCTCCTTAAGGAAAACTCAAACCTTTCTCCAAAGAGGAATAAAATACACCAAAAAGCATTTCAACCATGGAGAATTGTTCCAAAGGGAGATAACCTTTCATATCAACCAAACAAAACTTTACAAAGAAAAGTTTATTAAGGGAGAGTTCTCCCATTATGAAGCCCAAAACCAGTCTAAAATAATCAGGAAAAGGTGCATTTTCCATATTAAAAAATCAAAATTTTCCTCACGAAAATATATTTTGTGGAATTTCAAGGAAAACCTAACAATTTGTCTTACAAGGCTTTAGGGAATTCTAGTCATAGTGACATCATCTGTATGGAGGAATTTTTAATCATTGACACTGGTCTTTTTTTTTTTTTTGTTACCATAAAATGATAATCAAACAGTCGTGTGTGGATAACTGACTGAATTCTAACAAACAAGAAAAGCAACAAAACTAGAAAGACATCTCAATCAAACATCACTTCTACCTGGCTACCTTGAAGAGCAGCATAATTCTTTGAACCACCCACAGATTTCTCCAACGTATTTCGCAGGTATGACAATTCTTTCATCAGCTCAACAACCACTTCTTCAGCATCTTGCATTTGATTTTGTGAGAACTCAAATGCTCTCTCTGCGTGGAGACGAAATGAAGCACAATTTAGACATGTGCAAAGTCCTCTGCATCCTCTTGGATTTCTTTTGAGAATTCCTTGCCTAAGACCAGTAAGAGGCCTTTCTGAGCAGGAATACAATTCAAATTGAGATGAATCGTGATACAAGCTGACGGATTCAATAGAATTTGCATCAGTATTTACTGCTGATAATGGACTAATGCAGCACTTTTCAGCTTCTTTGGACAAATGAGAAGGGGATTCCAATGCAACTCCTTTTACTTGCAAAGCTTCAGGGGTTGGAGAAGAACATAGCAACTCTGTTGATGGATCTGTTCCAGGGCAAGAATTTATAGCTTCACAATGCCACTCCAACCTGCTGCATTTCATTGTGGCTATTCCAACAGTAGAATTTATAGAATCAGATGTTATCGTGGTTGTCTCATCATCAGTTAGACTAACAAGATGCGGATTCTGTGGATGCTCCACACAGGATCTAGCAATGAGCAATTCAGCAGAGTCCACACATGGGATCTCAGAATTTGTTTCACTATTCTTTTCAATTTGAGGAGAACTAGACATATGGCCCTTGTTACCCTCCATGGAGGTATCTTGGGAGGGAGAAGCACACATTGGCGGGAGTGACCTTTCCTCTACAGGGCATTGAATTTTGTGGGGTGGGTGCATTTCAAAAGATTCTGCAAGGAAATTATTTTCCATGAAATAACTTCTAATTTCATATAGTTTAGTTGAAAACATTAAGTACAACATGGGAAAAGATTAAAGAATTTACTAGAATTATCTCTTGTAATATCCATAAGAAACGGAAGCAATCTTCTATAGCTGAATGAATTAGGAGTTTTAAACAGCTTCAACCGAGAACACGGGATAAGACCCTCCTGAAAAATACCATTGCCGCAATCTCATTATCAAACATCACAGAAGCAACAGAATGGGTAAAATGGCATCGCCCAATGAAATCTCCAAATCTAGAGCATCATACTTCTATTCATTTGGGGAAAAAAAATTCAAGGTGATGAAACAAAGGTAGAATAAAATGAAATCAATATCTGAAAAACAAATCCAAGTGGTAATGATGTAAACGAGACGACATTAAAAAAAATGAAGGAGCTCACGGTTCATATATAACAGGGTAATAATTTATGTAGATAATAGCACCTACGTAACCAATGTTCTTTTTCTTTCTATCAATTGAAAATTTCTATGAAATAAGTCAAGACTGAAAAGAAAAGGGCATTCGGTTACCATCCTATCCTTATAACTGGATTTATAGCTCTTGTCAGTCTTCGTTTGATCTTTAATCTGTAAGCCACACCAAGTAGGGTATTCTCCATTATCTTCAATTTCAGATTTACAGAAAATTTCAGCATCCGGGGGTGTTGTCTGAACGCAATCCTCGACTGAATCATCTAGCCCGCATGAAACAACTCCATCTTCGTTACTGATCTGCTCTTCTTTACAAGAATCAGCCTTGCGTTCCTTTTCTGACAGTCTTGGTTCTTCAAATTTCTCGTTCTGCGCATTGTAGGGAAAGAATGAGACGAACGGCTCAATCCCTTCGGCTCCAGAAGATTGGGGTTTTGAGCCATCAGAACAGCCATCAGAATGGATCAAAGCAGGAGAGAAAACCCTTCTGGTTCGTAGATCCTTTATTGATATTCGACCAATGTAATCGTCCAGAGCTTCTTCGCTGGATAATCTAGGGTTTTCCGGCAACCAACCAGGATTTTGAGATTTCGAATTGTGGCCAGGCCGTGTGTCAGGATCCAATCGAGCACGGCCGGATCTGTTGCGGTGGAGGAAGATCTCGGACTTGCTACGAGTGGCGATCCCCGTGAAGAGATCGGATGAGGAGGAGGGATGCTTTCGTTTGTTTGAGCTTCGAGTTGCTTTCATGGCTTCCGCTGCTTTGGAATCCGGATCTAGAATTCGTAGTGAACTGTTTTTAATACTTTTGGGAGTAATGGAAGGATAAAGAGGTCGTAATGGCGGGAAAAGTGCAAGAGACCGGAGGGAATGGATTTTTGGCGGGAAATGCTTATTAGACCGCATCTTTTACCATATACCCAACAGCTTTTCTTGAAAAGAAATTTTTTTTTTAATTTTCATTTTTTTTTGGTTCATTTACTTTTCATTTTTTTTTTTGGTTCATTTGATAACCCACACACCAGTAGTAATAAGACCACTTACCACCAACCATCACCACCTACAACCCATCATCACCTCTATACACCACCCTCACTTGTCACTATAGGCACCACCACTAACACCACTCATCCTTATCCAGCCACTACTACCTCATCTACCATCAACATTACTACCACCCATCACCTACCACCACCACCCATCATCCACCATTACCATCATCACCTCCACCACTAGTACCCTCCACTATCATTACAACCACCCACGATACACCACCACCACCAAATCCCCCACCCATTACCACCATCCCTCACCATTATTATCGCCCACAATAAACCACCACTATCAATACCCCCACCACCCACTACCACCATCCACCACCTATCCCTGTCATAATAGCGCATTTTGTAATAATATTAGTAAATAAGCAATTATTATGTTTTTTATATATTACCAAACATGACTCTTTACTTGTTTACAAACAAAGCAAATATGAACCATATAGTTTTGTTTCATGAAAAGATCTTTATGGAAGCAAAAACAATCTAATTTTTTGATTACCTTTTTGCTGTAATTTTTGATAAGCAATACCAAATGTACCCTAACACTAGATTGGTTATGTCAAATTAATCAATAGGAAAATAGATATCTTTTCATCTTTATAACTACTAGTAATGCAGATAAGAATGGTTATAGTTGGAGTACCAAATGTTCTAAGAAGACTAGATGGGATGGGGAATGGAGGTAATTATTATTATTATTATTTAATGAATTATCAGTAATGAAGGTAATGTTGCAGGTTTAACGGGTAACTTGCCCCGTTCCTAAAGGTTAGGGTTTGGTATTGCTAAATTGGGATAGGAGTGCGTTTGAGTAGCCCAACCCACCCCGACCATGATAAATATGTATTTATAATTTTAATATGTTTAAGATATTACTTCATATATTTATATAAAAATATATAATTGCTAATAAATATATTATTTAGTATTAATATATATATAAAAAAACACTTTGTTTGCATTTTCTACTCCAATCGTGTTATCCTTTTAGCGGCAGGTTCGTTGCCATCCCTATTTATCAAGTGGTATCCTTAAGCTGGCTCTAAAAATAAAGCCACTAATGGATCCACTGATGCGAGATTACAGGGCAAACCTAGGGCAGACCAGAGGCATTTAGTGGCGGGAAAGAGGGCTTTTACTGGCTGTGCTTGCTCGTCGGTAACAGTTTGAATTTTTGTACTCACATCAATGAAAAAATTTTTTTTTTTAAGACCCATGACAACCAAGCAGCAGTTGTAATGAAGGATGATTCAGATTATTGGTTAAAACCATTAAATAGAATCTAATTGCACCTATTAAGTCAGTTTTTTGGTTTGTATTAATCACTTACAGTTTTAAACTAAGAAAACCAAATCAATTTTGGTTCGGCTTCAATTTAGAGGCTATTTGGTAACATTTTCAAACACAGTTTTATTGTTTTTTGAAAGCAAGAAACATAAACTCATGTTTGGAAAGCATAGTTTTTTAATTGTTTTTGAGAAAAACGATTGAAAAACTGGATCATTTTTGAAAACCAAAAATTTTGAGATTTTAGAAAAGGGAAATCGTTTTTTTTATTGTTTTGGAAATCTTGATACATCACCTTGCTCTCGTCTATGTTTTCTCGCCTATGTTCCTCAGAAAGCTCTAGCCTTTCTTCCTCACAAGCACAAGAACGAATAGAAATGCAAATGCAGGTATAAATCCAATAGGGGAAGTAGAAATCTAGAGCATTGTTTCTAGGTTTAGAGTTTTAAGTTGGCTGAATTCTGAGCCAAAGGTATGTTTAGTGTATTTAGGATAGGCTTTAGGAGTTGTGGTTCAAATTGTGTTGAAAAAGTGTTGACAATAAGCAAGATTAGGATTAGTAATTAACAGCCAAGCAAGCATCTAGCGTGAAGAATAACTTACATTCGCTAGACCCAAGCTTGAGCGTGAGGTTGGCATGAAGTTAAAATAAGATCTCAGACTTGAGAGTAGTTGTAACGCCCTAGATCCGAGTTACGTAGTTAAACCGTAACATGTCTCCAGAGGTTAGCATGTAACACAGGACCGCAATATCAGAGTGAAGGAAAAACATGAATATAACAATAACTATATAACAGAGTGTGCTAAAATAATCCCAATTGAAATAAACTCACATGTTCAAGTAACTACCCACAAGTATCGAGTTCTCCAAGAGTATCTGAAAACAAAATGAAAACAACGGAATGAGATACGGAAATCTCAGTGAGTAGCATATGCATGCAGAAATAGTTATCCTCAGTTATAAACATGCCACGATAAATAACCAGCACAAATAGTCGATAGAGATAATTTCCAAAGTTGAAAACCCACATCCCAATAACAGTTTCCAATCATAGACTAACCATAATGCCGGTTAAACAACGAATGGTCAATGTCATGCCTATTGTTTCAATTGGTTAATTGACATGCCAAGGAGACATTCACACCTCCATGTACACAGTTTCGGCCTATTCAGGGTTTTGGATACTCTGAAATGATGGTATACTCAGGGTTTCGTTATCCAATGTCGGTCTACTCATCGGGTTTCGGCATTGACAACTAGGCCTACTCAGGGTTTCTGGCTACTCTACACCGGTCGTGGCAACACACAAGGCCATGCAATTACACCAACAAACAATACCATCACGTTACTAAGCTTAGACATGGATCCTGGTGAAGCTAAACCAAAACAGAAAACAATTTCATAAACTCACCACTGACAACACATTAAACCAACTATTATCATCATCATGTATAACCCAATACAACTCATTACAGGTCACTCTGGACCAGAACAGAACTCATGGAACACCAATAGATATTTTAACCCAAAACTAACAAATTCCACCAGTAGGAAAATTCTTTTACTCACCCAAAGACAAATTTTCAAATAAGCTCAATACTTTGAAAACACATAATCTCATATTAAACAAGTTCACAACCTCAAAACAGCTATAAAACATGGATAAAATAAAATCATTAACTCATGATATCAAGAATAGAAATTTGACTCCCAACAGTCATTTGAACATCACTTTTGGAGACTTAAGAAACCTACCAAAGTTGACTTAATGATCTTCATAAGTTTGGAACAAATAAGAATGTCTCTAGCAACCTAATCGAACTTCTAGAGAAGAGGTGTAAACATTAAAGTGCCAAAATAGGCTCAAATAGGTCAGTCGCTCAATCCCTGGAAAAATGGAGGGTGCGTTGACCTCGACCCCCTTGGTGCCAGGTCAGTGCCAGCCCAGCGGACCCAAATTTTTACTTGCGCTAAGCTGCTGCTGAGGAGAAACAGGTTGGCGGCAAGCCAGTGGACACTCCCTGTTTTTTCTCGGTGTGATTTTAACTCACTGTTTATACGATTTAACCATGACTGTCCTAGTTTCAAGCTTCTGTAACAATTTTCTTATGCATCTACCACCCTCAATAGGTGATTAAACTCCAATAGAAATTAATCTAACACACTTCACAACACGTCTCGAAAATCTCTTCGAAAAACCTAAGTCTGAAACTAACATATTCTACAACCATGCATTACGGCTAATCTCAGAAATTAAAACCCAATACACAGATTAAAACGGTGCTACTCACTTGATTTATTGAGAATTTCTTCTAGCTTCCAACCTTCCTGATAATCGCCTCTGAAAGAAAAGTTTAACGGCCGATGACCCCAAGTCCAAGGTAGCATTCAGATCTAATTTCATCTGAGCTCGGCCTTTGGTTTCTTTCCCCAAAATCCGAAATTTTTAACCTAGCAGTCTGTAAAACCCCGAATTTTCACATAATAAATAAATAAATAATAAATAAAAAGAAAATAGGAGTTAAGTCCTAGTTAAAATAAAAAGTGAAGATTTAAAGGATAAGTAATTCTAATAAGTCATAAGTTTTAAATAAAGAAAGAATTTTAATGAAATTAGCCTAAAAGAGTAAAAAGGGTATTTTGGTAATTTTCAGAAAAGGGTAATTAATAAATAAAGCATTAAATAATAACTAGAATTAGAAAATAGAAGAAAATAATTTATTTTGACAAGTTAGAAATTAAAAGGAATTAATAAAAACCTAAAAGTGGGAAAAAGGGTAATTAGGAGATCTCAAGTCTTAATTTGGAGAAAATAAGGTTTTAGGTGATAATAATGTTTAATTAAATATTATGCACGAAATTAGGTTGTAAATAGGAGTTTAGATGATAAGAGATTAAATTATTAAAGTTTAAGTAGAAAAATAAAAGGTGGAGAAAAAGTAGGAATTAATTAGAAGGGGTTAGACATTAATTAGACCATGGTTGGGTTAGCTCAAATTAAAGTAGCCTATTAGGGTTGGTTTAGGACTTCTAAAGCCTAGTATAAATAGGAGATTAAGGTTAGACAAGAGAGAATTTTCGTGGGTTTATTATTGAGAGAAAAGAGGGAGAGAAAGGAAGAAGGCTGCTCATGGACATGTCTGACCAGCCATCATCAAAACATGATCGGGGAAAATCCGTGCTGTGGATCACCGTCAAATTTGGGGGTTTTGTTCATGACGGAGGGAACTACAATGTGAGCGGTGGAGATGTGAATCAGAGAGCTCTAGCTTAGTGCGTTTGGGAGCAAAAGTAAGGTCCAGAATTAGAAGATTCAATGGAAGAAGGATTTTAGCGTATAAGGCAAGTAGTAACCTTGGAAAACGTGAGGAACTGCATGATTTTGCTTCCTGTGATTTCATATGGTTTGAATGGATTAGCCGGAACTGTATTTACATGGAATCAAAGTGCTCATATTTTAATGGTTGGTATTCTTGATGAATTTGTCAAATTAAAGAGGAAAACTTAGTTTGATTATGTAAATAGAGGTAGGAGGGTATTTAATTTATAAGAATTAATCTAGAAGGCTCTAGGTATGTTTCAGAAAGGTTGTAGATTAATTTAGACCAAGAAAACATATAGCAAAAGCCTAAAAATCCAAACTTTGTAAATCTGGAAAATTCTGTTAAAAATTGCACGAGCGCCTAGGATCGCCTAGCCCTGTAGAGGTAGGCGCTCTATGTAAAATTTTTAGATTTTGGGGATTTTGAAATACGAATAAAAATCCAATAATTTTTCTGATTAGTTAAGCATATTAGCATCTTTATAAGGACCTAATTAAGGTATAAAACTTATAAAATTAAATTGGAAAGGTTAATCAATTAATTGAAGGTTATAATGAAAAGTTGTGAATAAAAGGGTCTAAATGGTATGGGATATTGATGGAAATAATTCTACTGGAATTCTTAGGATAAAAACACTTTCTAAACTTTATTTTAGGTCTGTAGGACATGCTGGAGAAATAAAATGCAGAAAACCTAAATAGAAACTATCTTAGGTGTTAAGATAGGATATTGGATTCTAATAAAGGAATTAATAATGAAAACTCTAAGTATGATTTGATTTACTTTATTTACACTTTCAATATGCATTTTGGCTACTGGAATTGCATAAACCCTGAGTTTTATCAAACGTATGATACATGAGTTTTATTTTGAATATATTTGGGAAATTGCATATGTTATTCTGAAAAAGGCTTTAATTGGATTTGTAAGGATTGAATCATGATTTTCTCATGGAAGTGAATATTTGGGTATGGATTGGTATGTGGTATGATGTTGTGAGACACGGGAAAAAATCACCGGAATGATCATCTCTTCGCCAACACACGGGGATCGACGCAAAAGTGGGAGAGTCGCCACCATTCAGAATTTTGGGGTGAGAATGGACACCAAAATCATCAAAAATAAGCAAAAAGGGTTAAAAAGCAAATTCTAGGATAAAAATAACCCTACTTGAAAATCAAATCCAGAGATGGGTAAGGGGATTAGATTATGAACGGGGGAAGGTGTTAGGCACCCCCATTCACCCACACAAGGTGGTTGCCAAGTGTTTGTTCATGCTAAAAGGATAAGAAAGCTTGCTAAAGATCATTAAAAACATTGGAAAAAAAAGTTAAGCCAATGTGTGATATTTTCACATGAGGAATCCACAGGGATTCTAGATCCTCTTTTACGTCAATATCACTTCTGGAATACCACAAAAAGATGGAAATCATAGCAAAAGTTGTTCAAAACCAAGTTGAGGCAAATCCGGAGAAATTGGTAAAAATAATGCCATTTATCTAGAAATCATTCAAATCCCATTTTAAATTGATCCAAACCAAATCCATTTGAAAGATTATGGTAAATAAGGGACTCATGCAAAATTTCAAGTCAATCTGGTTGAAATCCTAGGAGCTATGCTCCTTTAAAGTTGCTGCTGGGGATGATTAAAAGTAACAAGTAGGCAACTTTGGAAAATCACCTAGAAAAATCTACTTCATAGAAATCCGTGAAATTTGGTGTCAATGAAGTCTGTATGGCCATCTTTCAAAAGCAACTAGCCTCATACAAAAACTCATTCGGATGTACCTTGGGTGGTCTCCCAAACAGGCCCCGAAGATCACATATTTACCCAGAAAAGTGCCATTGAGCAGTTCTGAGTAAATCTGTTACCAATAATTCAAATGGAGTCAAAAAATTATGAAATCAACTGGATTTAAAAATATACTCATAAAGGAGTGCCCAGAAACAAAAATCACTCGAATCGGACTTAAAACGAACACATGGCGCTCCGTCGAAGTGACAAGTTCTGTATTTAAACTTGAACTGACCAGTCAACTTCGACAGAGAGGTGTCAAAAATCCGTTTGATAGAAATTAATGAAATTTGGTGGACATAAACTAGACAGCCTCAACTTTCCCATGATTCTAGAATCACTCCAAAATTCATCCGGACGATGAAGTTATGAGTGTCCGAAGTTGGGGTACAGTTACTGTCAAGTAAAGCCCATTTTGAGTAAAACCAATGCAAAAAGTGACAAAGTGTGTGCAATTCGTACAAGATGAACACAAAACCTTTAAAAATCATCCAAAGACATTCCAGAATTGATTGAGGCCATTTATTTGAGATTTATTGCATTTATGATTTATCACAATAAATGCAATAAACCCCAAAATGTGAGCCTATCCCGCCAAAATAGTGCTATGTATGTGCAAGTGTGAAAAACCATATAAGAGCAATATAACAACATAGCATGCATGCATATTCATCAAAATAAGGTTCTAAAACAACCTAGGGTTCCGTTCCATTATCGTTTCCCTTTGTTCTCTCTCCCCGTTAAACACGGTTCTTCAAGATAATCAAGGGTATTTTGAATATGAAACGGTTTACAATCAATCAAAAGGCTTTATGCTACATAGGTTCTAGTACTAGGGTCAATCCCCAGTCTTGTTTCTCCTAGATCCCGCCTCCACGTTTTACGGCTAGGGGGAGTCTCGAGATACTTTGAGCCGGGGAAGGATTTTCACACACATAGAAGGCCTTATTCTATAGAAAGGTAGAAGAAGAGATCTAGATCTAGAAATATAAAGACAGAAAATAAAAGAAAAGTTTGAGGCTTACCTGGGTTCTGGAAGCACTTCCGCAGCGGTTTCCCTATTCTCTTGGAGTTCTTCTTGGCGAGAATTCAAAACAAGAGTTAATGGCCATTTGCTTAAGGAGGAGCCTCCTATTTATAGGCAAAGGCTAGGGTTAGGGTTGGTGAGAATGGTAGACACAATATAATGTCTATAGCCCACCAACCTTAACCCTAAGGCTATTTCCGAGATTTCCCTTCATTTAATGAAGGACATGATGGTAAAAGTGAAAAGCTCTCGGAAAACCCTAATTTTGAGCAAAACTAGCGTATCCGGCATGTCAGGCCGGATACACAAGTGCCTTAATGTATCCGGCATATGATGCCGGACACACTAGAGCCTATGTGTATCCGGCATATGTTGCCGGATACATTAAGGGCTACTTGTATCCGGCATTATTTGTCGGATACAAAAAAGAAGAAGCTTTTATCCCAATTTTAACACAGGCAATACTTATTTACATGTAATATCGTTTAAGTAAATGTCCTCGTATTTTTTAATCTCCATTTACTTAAAATATTACATGTAAATAAGCAAACACCCCCCCATTTGAATCCATTAAAAATAGTTCCAGACCCAAATTCCAAGTGAATAAAAAGTCAACTTTCCAGTTCTAGGCAAAATTCTGATTTTTCAGGTCTGGAAAAGAAGTTCAATATGTTAAAACCAAGGTATTCGCCAAGATTTAAAATCTTAAAAAATTCTTTTATGCAATAACATGGCTAAAAACCTAATTACCGGGAAAAATTATCTTGAAATCTGGCTTTAAAAAATATTGCATTTTCTGGGGTCAAAAGTCAACAAAATTCAACCGGAAAAAATTTGACTTTGCACAAAAGATTGAATTCGGGCCTTTTCCTTTTCCGTTTTGGATTCAAATGGGTTAAGTATCTCAAACCCAATGCAAAGAACTGAAAATTCCAATAAAATATTTCTCTCCTTCAAGATTTATCAAAAATCGTGCAATTTTGGGGTGTCTACAGATGTCATTAGCTTTTCTTTTACGGTTGGGTGATACGGCTTCTGTGGTTGAGTTGATGTTAGGTTTTACGGCAGAGATGGGTAATCCTCTGTGTAGAGATGTGTAATCTTTTACGGATAAAAGTGTGTATGCCTTCTACAGTAGTGTGTTCTCCCTATGTGGTTTTATTGTGGTTTGTGTCAGTGGGCTTAGCTGTATATGGATCCATAGTTTTGGCTGGTTAGCTAAGTGGTATTTAGTTTAGGTTGAGTTACTCCTATATGCGAGCGCGCTTCCCTTGCAAGTTAGTTTGCTCTGGGAAGGTCCTATGTCTGGAGGGACACCCCGGTGCACCGCTGGTGATTCCCTGTACATGTGGATAAGCGACTATCTCCATGTATTGATTCTGGTTCTGCATGCTGGTGGTACATGCCAACTCTATTGAGTTCGTGTGCAATAAATCGGTAACTACGGCTCTTGTCTATAGCTGCACTGCATGGGGCTTGAGTATCATTAAGTAGCACTACCCCTAAGCCACACGTTGGTATAGCAGTTAGTTAAGAGTCATCTCAAATACTTATCATCTTTGTGAGTCCTGCAATGGCACGTGTTTTATCGCTTTTGTTGGTTTTACCCCGTTAACATCTAATTACTGGTATTTTTACATGATCATCTGTTTTATCGCTTTATTTGGAATTGCCATGGATAACTTGGATTTCTCGTCTTATTGTGGGTTAATTGAATACCTCATGACTATTTGTTTACATTTGGACTGTTTCAAATTGCATGCACCTGCTACTTGCTGAGATGTAAATCTCACTCCGTTTTTCCCTATTTTTCAGGTTGCTTGGAGAGATCGCGAAGATGGGGTTTAATTTGATGGGTAGAATTGTAATTGGTATTAATGTCACATGTTGATTAGATAAACTTTATTGTAAACTGAATTGATATTATTGAATAAAGAATTGTTTTTATTGGTCACCAGAATTCTGATGTAATTAATTAGTAAAGTTTAAAATTATTGTGAATTTTGGTTTGTATTTGACCTCAACTTCGTGGTAACACCTCGAGTTTGGTTGTTGAACCGGACTTGGGTTGTTACAGTAGCGAACCGGGTTCGGGTTGGGTGTCGGTTTGCATTGACCCAGGTTTGGGGCGTTACACAGCCTATTTATAGGCTTCGCAGAGGTCCACCCTTAACCTAATTTATTATTGCTTGCCTTAACTTAACCTTCGAAATTTCATATTTACCCTCTATTAATTTTTAAGAATAATATTATTAATTCGGATTTAAGATTTTAATCACCATTAATTATATTTTACGTACTCTCATACTTAATTTAAATAAAAATTCAAATTACCCTTTACTACTCGATAGCCCGAAATCTCCACTCACAAAATTTTTAATTAAACTCATTAGTTAATCTTTTAAATAAATACTCACTAAAACAAGGGTTTTACCGTAGTATTTGAGAGAGTTTGATGTGGCATTAAAGCGACCAGGAAGCCTTATGGTCATGTGCCTAATTCCAGGCTAAGGCGCGGCTTTAGTGCAAAGAGGAAAATCTAATTTATGCCTTCACACTTATCCTGTGCTCGAGCGTGAAGCTTTCAGAATTTCTAAAACCTAGATTTCAATACCTATTTGATTCCTACCTCTTCTATAACTCCTTGGAAATCTATAAATATGACTAGGGACATTTCTAAAAGATATTGGAGATACTTTTAAAACCATAGATGTCCTATTCAATTAAGAGAAATCTCCTTTCTTAATTCATCTCTTTGAACTATCTCTTTTTCTATTCTTCCTTGTTCAAAAGCTTGGAGTTTTAGATTAGGAAGAAATGCACATGGGAGTTCTCACAGTACCAAATGAGTTCATTTGATGTGCTCGTGTGAGAACTTCGGAGTTCCGGAGTGCTACTAGTGGCAGATCTGAAGAGTTCTTTAGTTGCTTGACAAGTTTGTGGGTTGTAGAGTCCAGCAAGGTTTGTGGAGCAGTCTGAATCATGCTTGTAAGCCTTCTTCTCATAATGGATCTTTTAGGTAACTCCTGCATAGCCCGAAGGGTTTTTCTATAGTGAGAGTTCTCATAAAGTTTTCCATTCACCACCAAATAGCTTGTCACTTTTATTGTTTTATGTGCTTCAATTATTACTAGTTGGAAGCGTGAATGATTTCAAATTATACTATAAGCGAATATTAAATATCAAATTGGTTAATACCGAAAAATTGAGAAAAAAAACTCTATAAAATTACATATTATTAAGTTGGGTTTTAAGAACAAATCAATATTTATCTCACCTCATAAATCACAAACATAAAATTCTATACATCATTTATATAAATTGAAATTTTTTTTTACGTCTTTCAATAAGGAATAAATAAAAAGTTAATTTTTACAAGAAAATTTATACAACTCAGAACTATATTTGATATGTGGATGATAATGTATCCACAAAATAAACAAATGTTGGTAGGCTTGTAAGCGAAACTCAGTGGGAATTAAAATGTTTTTATACTTGCTTGATGTTTGCTTCTATAGGATCCATAGTAATTGATTAACCATGAGCAAATCCTCTTTTTATCTTCCAACAAATGTAGCTATAAAACATTAATTAGAAGGGCCGTTCAAATTGTCTTTTTCTTTTAATATTTGTTGGAAAAGAAAATAAATTCACAAATAGCTTATAGTTTGCCCACATTATTTGACTCATCAGATGATTCTTAAATCAATGATTCACAACTGAGAATTGCTAACATAGAGCATATAAGGAAAAAAAAATTATTGCAAAAAATCAACTTTCTATTTTTTTTCTTTTCTTCTTTAAGGACTACCCACATGTACTTTTTGAAATCTTATATACATTTTCCCCTCTTTTAGTCTCTATAATGCGATAATAGTTGAACCTTAACATTTTAGATGAAAAACATGACACAATGGTGTAGACACCTCAAATTACACGAGTTTGAATTTGAAAATATCAAGGTTTTTTTATGTTTTGACCAAAGTCAAATTTTGTCAAAGAAGAAAATGTGAGTAACCGAAATCAAATTTCGGTTATATTAATCGTATGTGTAACCGAGGAAATATTTCGGGTATGAGTAAATTGGCTTTTAACCGAAATTTAATTTCGGTTTGTTCCGGAAAGATCTGGCAAATATTTGGTTGTTGGGCTTCATCATGATTTCCGCATGGGTGTAACAGAATGGCAACCGAAATGCAATTTCGGTTAAACTCCTTTTTGTTGATAACCGAAATTTAATTTCGGTTAAAGGTCCCTTTTAGTATAATCGAATTGTGTTTTCGGTTATACTATTTTTGCTTCAAATTGAAAAATCCCGTGAGATCTCGCTTATTTACAGCCATACCTGTGTCTGGGAGGTGAGAATTCCCCAATTTAGCCTTCGGAATTGATCTAATTCCATCAATCCAAGCCTTAGAGATGAGGTGGAAGGATTTAGACACATTTTTGTGCCTACCCTTGTGACTATCCTACCCTTGGCCTTGCCTATAAATAGAAGGCCCCTCTTCTTGCAAATGGCTGGGAATTTGAAGCTTGGAAGCTCTGCAAGAAGAAGGGAACCCTTGCCGGATTGCTGTCTCAAGACTCTCAAGCTACTAAGGTATAATTCTAGCCTTCTCCTTTACATTTTTAACTCTTAACTTCTACCTTTCTGTAGTGTAAGGACTTGATTGTTTGTTTGTAACCCCTAACATCTTTCAAAGTACCTGGGAATCCTCTCTAGCCGTAAAACGTGAAGAGAGAGCCTTGGAAAAAGGAAGATGGAATGGATCCTTTAGGCTAGAACCTACCTTGGATATTTTGCATATTATATTTTTATGTGTTGATTACTTGTGCTATTTGAATCTGGAGGAGTCAATATGATCCATGCTCTCAATAGCAATGTATCTTAAATTTCTCCTAGAAATGTGTTTTTCACCTATACACACATGCCTTTCACTATTTTCATCAAATAGGCTAGATCTGGGATTTTCCATGTTCAATATGGGAAATCTGAGATCATAGGCCATAGAATGATTTTTAGAACTTCATGAGGTGGTTTTTTAGGATTTCAAGTTGTTTTGGTCGAATCCACTTGCACTGATTTTGGCCTTTTATTCAAAGTTCTTCAAAACAGGACAGCGTCTGTTGCCTATCTTAGAATGCTCATAACTTCATCATCTGGATGAATTTTTGAGTGATTCCAAAGACATGTGATAGATGAGTTTGTCTATTTCATTTCTGGAAATTTTCATTAATTTCTATGGAGCCAATTTTTGATACCATCTGTTCAAAGTCGGCAGGTCAATTCAGTCCAGATTTCTGAACTTGTCACTTTGATTTAGCACTATTTGCGCATTTTTTATCCGTTTTGAGTGATTTCAATCTCTGTATTTCCCTTGAAAAGTCTATTTTCAGTTCCAATAGGTTTCATGAGATCTTGTTTTGATTTGTGGCCTGTGCGCTTGATCGACTTAGAGTTGCTCTGTAAAAGAGTTCTGGGTTAATCTGTGATCCTTTAGGCATGTTCGGGAGGTCGTACAAGTCACATATGGATGGAGATTTGTGTGAGGTCTATTTCGTTTGAAATATGACACCACATACTTCATCCATGTAAGTTTTCATAGACTTATATGGAGCCAAACTTCACGAATAAAGTTTCAAAGATGCCTACTCGTTACTTTTTCTGATTTACTACAACAATTTTGACTAATTGTTCCTCTATTGTTTTGAATCGCATTGAATTGAAATTTTTACTGAGTAGACTTTTTCTTACTAGTTTTCCAATAGCTTTGGTTTCATTGGATTTGGATTTAAATTGAGTGATTTGTGGTTAATCGAAGCTTTCAAGCTATTGCAATTCGATTTTCCAGATTTTACCTTAGCTTGGTTTCTCTTCATTTTTATTTGGATTTTCATTCACTCATGAAGTTCTAGAAGTGGTATATCCATGAGGAGAGTCCAAATTCATTGGTCTACTCATATGGAATAATCATACACATTTTGCTTACTTTCAAGCACTTTTTGTTTATGTTGATTAGCAAACAACCTTTTGAGCATGAAAAAGCATGTGGCTACCGTTTTGTATGGATGAGTGGGGGTGCCTAACACCTTCCCCTGCTCATAACTAATTCCCCTTACCTGATCTCTGGATTTGACTTTGAATTAGAGCTGCTTTGGTTCTATTTGGCATTTATGATCCCTTTGGTGTCCATTCACACCTTAACATTGAATGGTGGCGACTCTATATCTTTTTGAACCCCGCGTGAAGATGAGGAAGTCATCTAGGTGATTTTCCATGTCTCACAAATGGCAATGGTAAATAGGACATTGCCCACCATAGTTAGTTTTTTTTTCCGAGGGGAGGGAAGGAAGGATAGATTACTATATTCAATTTACACAAGTTCTTTAAAAGTGAAAGAGGCCATGAAAATGTTTCCCCATATATTGGCAAAATTAAATCATGACTATTAGAAAGCATGAGCTATATCCATTTACTCTCATAATTCAATCCAAAGCCATCAGAGCAATCTTTACACCTTTTAAAACATACATACTAATTGACATCAACAATTAAAATTTTCAAATTCAATATTTCAAGTTCCCTTCTACAATGAAATTTCAATAATTCTGATTCAATACAAATATTACAACTATACATTATTATCGAAGTATAAGAATTAATGTATAGAAACCTGCGAAACACCATTAATATGAAGAATAATATACAGGAGAAATTAAGATTAATTAAATACCTATAAAACTATAATTAATTAAATACATATAAATAGAAAAAGGATATACCAAGTAAACCATGCAAAAATCCACCAGCCGAGCAAGCTGTGAATAACCGATCCCTCAAAATTGGTCTTTTTCAAAACCCAGTATAAACGATTCTCCCTCTCTTAGATTGAATGAAGCTCACCCAGAACTCTAGGTCTTTTTCCTCTCACTTCCTTTTTGTCTTACACTAAGGAGCTCTTTATATCGTAGAGGATAGGTAGTCTAAGAGACTATCATTAATACATCAATTTTATGTTGAGCATTAATAAAATAAATTGACAAGTTTGAGCTTCTAAATTGAAACCTTTTGAACTTCTAAACTGAAGTCTTTAAGCATCTAAACTGAAACCTTTTGAATTAAATTATTAACCTTTAATTTTAGTTACAACTTTAGCTTGATAAGGCATTTTTTTCTTCTTAATAAAACAATTCTGTATTGATGTAAAACTCCCTTCCTTATTCCAGCGAGAGGATCTTGATTTATAGTTGATGAGGGTGCAAAATCATCGGGGAAGGTTGCACATTGAGCTTGGTCCGTAGAAGAGCAAATCTTGCTGATACTAATGGCTTGGTGAGACCATCGGTTAATTGGTCCTTGCTGGAAATAAAATGAACCTCAAGAGATTTTTGCTGGACTTTTTCGTGAACAAAGTGGTAATCGATTTCCATGTGTTTTGTACGTGCATGGAACACCGGATTAGCGGTTAAATATGTCGCCCCTATGTTGTCACACCAGAGAACAGGACGCTGGGAAATAAATATGCCAAGCTCACGTGACAAGGACTGGAGCCAAAGAGAATTAGCGGTGGCGTGTGCAACCGCTCAATATTCGGCTTCGGTGCTTGATCGGGCTACTGTTGGCTGCTTCTTTGAACTCCAAGAGACTAAGTTATCACCGAAATATATGCAGAAGCCAGAGGTGGATTTCCGGTCATCAGGGTAGCCGGCCCAGTCAGCATTCGAGTAGATATTGAGCTGTGTAGACAAGCTGGTGGGCCGAATGAGTAAACCAAAAGAAATAGAAAATTTGAGATACCGCAGGATGCGTTTCACGGCTGTCCAATGCTCCTCAATGGGCTTGTGCATGAATTGGCAGACCTTGTTGACCGCAAATGAGATATCAGGGCGGGTCAAGGATAGATACTGCAAGGCTCCTACAATACTCCGGTATGTTGACGGATCAGAGTGGTGAGCACCTGAAAAGAGAGAAAGCTTCTGTGAAGAGGACATTGGCGAAGACACTGGTTTGGCATTGATCATGTTGCTGTGCCGAAGAATATTGTAGATGTATTGACTCTGTGATAATAGAAGGCCATCTTGAACACGGTGAACTTCAATTCCCAGAAAATAGCTTAGACCACCCAAGTCTTTGACAGCAAACTCACTGCTAAGGGCTGTAATGAGCTGAGATATGGCTGCGGAGTTGGAGCCAGTTATTAGTATATCATCTACATATACCAAAACAAAGAGAGTAACCGGACCTTGTATGAAAATGAATAGGGAAGCGTTAGAGCTTGAGTTGACAAAACCAAGGGATTTGAGGTGCTCACTTAGGCGATGATACCAGGCCCTGGGGGGCTTGTTTTAGTCCGTAAAGAGCTTTGTGCAACCGACAGACATGAGTAGGAAAATTTGGGTGCACATAACCAACGGGTTGGTGCATGTATACTTTTTCAGACAGGTTCCCATGGAGAAAAGCATTCTGTATGTCGATTTGGTGGATGGACCAATGGCTGGAGATAGCGATGCTCAGTATAAGGCGGATGGTCGTAGCCTTCACTACCGGACTGAAGGTGTCGTCAAAGTCGATCCCTGGTTGCTGGTGGTAGCCTTTGGCAACTAACGCGCCTTTCGCCGATCAATAGAACCTACTTGAGTTTGGACTTGAATATCCACATGGAGACGACTATGTTAATTCCTGGTTTGAATGGCACAAGAGACCATGTACCATTATTCATAAGGGCCAAGAACTCATCATCCATGGCTGAGCGCCACTCAGCATGCTTGCTTGCTTCAGAGTAACTGGTGGGTGAGTCGGGGACAGAACCTTCAGCAAGAAAAGTCTGGGAAAGTGGATAGCGCACTGTCCCATCAGTGTATGTCTTTGGTTTCACAATATGGTTCTTGGACTAGGTGATCATCTGGTGAGGACGATGCTCTGGAGATTCTGTAGCGGCAGCAAGCATAGGTGACGATGACTGGTTGGATGTGTTTGACAGAGGAGCAGGTGACTTGAGAGGAGCACCTGTAGGTGATGATGTCATGGGAGAAAGGTGAGTGGAAGACATTGCTTGTGGGGAAGGAGGAGGAGATGTGTAAGACCCTGATTTTTGGTAAGTTTTATTGTTTGTTTATTTTTTTATTCTTATATATATAACTGTGTTTATCAGGTGATTTTGTGGTTTGAGGGCTTAGCCCATACTCGTATGTACAGGCGTTATATAGCCATTTTTCTGAAAAATCATATTATTATCATTATTATTATTAAAGTATAGTTGTGTGCTTATTAACGTAAGTGGATGCGGAACATGTAGTGTTTCCGGTGGGCGAGCATGCATAGGATCAAGGGGTTAAAAGGGTTGATCGAGCGGCGTATGTATCTCGCAAGGTAAATGTACAAATAGGGAAAGTAGGGTTTTGGGTTTAAAGGAAATACGCGTATTACTTACGGAAACATTTTTTCGCTAGTCTGAGTATCAGGAGAACTGAGCGATTTCGGCTGGAGTGGCGATTAGGGCTCTGCTCGTGAAGAACAAGCATCGCAAGGGCTAAGGGAAGGATTTTGGAGTTTAACTTCAGTGGGTTATCTCTCTCTGCTCGAGAAGTTTTGTTTGGAGAGATTTTTCATTCGCGTGCGTGGCCGGAGTAGTGATCGGCCGAGGTTTTAGTATTCTGGAATAAGCGCTTTCAGGTGAGTAGCACTGATTTACAACTGGGTTTTGTGTTTGATGTTTTCGTGGGCTTATTCTTATGCATGGTTTGTATTTTAAGGGATGTATGAGTTTTCTGGTTTTCTTTCGGTTTTCTGGAATGGCATGAAACAGAGTCGGAGACCGAAATTTATCTTGAAATTAAATGTAGTTAGATTAAATCCAAAAATGTTTGGGAAGTCTTCTGGGAGTACTAGGAGGGTATTGGAGCAATAACAGACCGAAACAAACCAGCCAGAGATATGGATCTCGAATTCACAGAGAACTGGAAATCGCAAGGGGTATCCGCGAACCCGGCGCCCACTGCCGCTCACCTCTTAGCTAGACGCCCCGTTAAAATTCGACTTACCGCCGAGCTCGCGCGAACCTGGCGCTCAGCTCGCGTGCACTCGAAAACCAACCGCTCGGCTCGCGCGAACCTGGCGCTCAGCTCGCGCCTATCTCGCGCTCACCTAGCGTCGAGTGAGCGGAAGCAACTTTAACCCTAATTTTCTTACCGCCGACTGACGTCCACCTGGCGCCCACCTCAGGAAGTGAGCGCCTACCCTATTTTACTTCCTGAAATGGAAATCTGAATTAGCCAAGAGTAATTGGGTGTCTTAATGGTTAAACCACTTCACTATTCACTTTTTTGGGAACTTTGGGATCTACTTTGCCTATGAAATTATTAGAGGAAAATTTAGTTAACTTCTTAAAAGCTTCCAAGTTGAATTTAGGTTATTTATGAGTGTTGTGCCGGATGCCAAACCAATAAGAGTTACCAGTTACAATTGCTCGGTTTTATACACTTTTGATTGAGGAGTTATTCTATTCTGGTTTCACTTGTTTGGAAACTGTAAATGTATTGTGAGGATTTCCTTGGTATGAATGAATTGAGTTTTGTTTCCGAATGGCATGTGTTATGAAAATGAGAAAATGCTGAAATTACTTGAGATACTGCTTGGTCCAGAGGGACAGGTGATGAACTGTGATGGGTTTTACATGATGTGGAATGAATAGTTTTACCTTGATATTGGAATTGTGATTATAAGATGTTTTACTGTTTTGGTCTAGCTTGTCCTGGATCCAGATGTTTAAGCTTAGTAATATGATGTTATTGTTGGTTGTTGGAATTGCATGGCTTTGTGTGTTGCCACGACTGGTGTAGAGCAGCCAGAAACCCTGAGTAGGCCTGTTGTCAATGCAGAAACCCGGGGAGTAGGCCTGCATTGGATGACGAAACCCTGAGTAGGCCGTCATTTCAGAGTATCCGAAACCCTGAGTAGGCCGGAACTGTGTACATGGAGGTGTGGAGTGTCTACTTGGCATGTTTAATTTATCAACTAAACGATAGTCATGACATTGACCAATCGATGTGTTGTCGTACTTAACTGAGATGTGATTTGTTTGATCAGAACAAGTTTTGATTTGAACTTGGGAATTGATGATTGGTTGTTAATCCGTATTGAGTGTTTGTCGATGCATAGTTTTAAATTGTGGTCAACTATTTCTGCATGCATGTGCTACTCGCTGAGATATTCGTATCTCACTCCGTTGTTTGTTTTGTTTGTTTTTCAGATACTCGTGGTGAGGCGATTACCGGGGTAGATCCTGCTGAGGCTTATAGGGAGGAGGATTACTATTACCTTCCTTAGACTTGTAGGTTATCTTGTTCTGAATTTGAGAACTTTGAATAATTGAGATGTGTTAAAGTTAATTGGGGTTGAACCATATGATTCTAGTTCAGTTTTAAATGTTACAATTTTGGATAAATCAAATTGTGCACTCTGTCAGGTTATAGCTAGATGATTATCTAGCGATCATAATTGTTAAACGATCCTTGCCTAACCTCCGTGAGACGTGTTATATCTTTATTGAACAACACGGATCTGGGGCGTTACAAGATGATGTCGTGTTAGGTGGGGATGAAGTCATCTCACTTAATGGGGGATGAGATTGTGGGTTTGCAGGCACGTTTGAGCAAGTGGGTGGGCCAAGGTTGACTTGAGGACTGTCGTGTATGGTTATGGGAAATGGGAGAGGGACAGTTGGGCTCCAAGTGGTTGTAGATGGTTTGGGTGTGGGGTTTTGGTCAGCAAAAGGAAATGAGGCTTCATAAAAAATGACATGGTGTGATACGAAAATCTTGCCAGTGGAGAGATCAAGACACTTGTACCCACGGTGCATGTTGCTAAAGCCAATAAAGACGTAGCGCTTTGAGCGGAAATCAAGTTTATGACGATTAAATGGACGAAGGTAAGGGAAGCATGCACAACCAAATATTCTTAGAAGAGAAAAATCGGGGGCATGCTTGAAGAGTTTTTCAAAAGGGGAAATTCCAAGGGGAGTAGTCGGTAGCCGATTGATGAGGTATGTAGCCATAAGGAAGGCATCATCCCAATAGGCATGAGGAACACGACCATGGGATAAAAGGGAAAGGCCCATTTCAACTATGTGGCGGTGCTTCCGTTCTATGGACCCGTTTTTTTGGGAGGTGTGAGGGCACGTGACTTGATGGTGAATGCCAATTGTGGCAAAATATGAGTGAAGGGAACGGTACTCTCCACCCCAATCGGTTTGAACAGATTTGATTTTGCAATTAAACTGGCATTCAACCAATTTTTGGAAAGAGCCAAAAACTTTCATGACATCAGATTTATTGGGAATGGGATAGAGTCATGTGAATTTGCTAAAATGATCCACAAATGAAACATAGTATTTATTTCCATTGGTTGACATAATAGGTGATGGACACCACACATCGGAGAAAACTAATTCAAGAGGAGAATTTGAAATAGACTGGGAATCTGAAAAAGGCAGGTGGTGGCTCTTTCCTTGTTGACAGGCGGAGCAAACTCCCGAGATTTTATTGGATGAAGTAGGTAGAGAAAGGTGCCCCATTCGGTAATGCCACACATCAAGCGGAGCACGTTGACAAAGGTAGGACTGACGAGATGTTGTGGGAGAGATGGATGTGGGGAAGGTGTAGAGACCATCTTTAGGCTTGCCGCGTAGTAGAACTTTCCCCGTGGCCTCGTCCTTCACCAAAAAAGAGGAGGCATGAAACTCAATATAGACATTATTTTCACTGGTAAATTGACTCACTGAAATCAAATTTTTCTTAATTTGAGGTAAATGTAATAAGTGAGATAAAGTAAAAGAATGGGTTGGTGTTGAGAGATTGGCAGAGCCAATATGTTTGATAGCCAAACCTGCCCTGTCCCCGACATGGATCTGATCGCCTCCAGTGTATGGTTCGGAATGAACTGTTAGATTCTGAAAGTCATTTGTTATGTGATTAGTAGCACCGGTATCGGGGGTACCAGTTCGCATCTGGGGTTGAAGTTGGCAAGGTCAAGTAGGCAGCCATGTTGGGAGAAACACCTTGATAGGCTTGATCAAATCAGTGATAACATTGTATGGCAGTGTGGCCTGTTTTGCCACACACTTGACACATAGGCCTGGAGTTGGATTGGGAGGCTGGATGTTGTCCTCCTCGCCCGCGATTACCACGACCTCGGCCTCTGGAGTTGGAGTTCTGATTGTAGAATTGCTGATGCTGCTGTGAGGAGCGTTGGTGAGATTGTGGTTTTCCACCCCGAGAGCGGTTGTCATTTCGAGTAGCCACATTAATAGATCCAACCGTGCTTTCAAGAGTAACTTGATGTTGCTCAATACGTAACTCAAAGCTGAGAAGATGGTTGAATATTTCTTCAGAGGTCATTTTGTCAATTTGTGTAGAAATTGACGTCACAATTGCATCATAGGAAGTATCAAGGCCCCCAAGAAGATAGGCAGTGAATTCACGAATCTGTAGAGGCTGTCCAATTGCAGCCAAAGTGTCCGAGTAGGACTTCATTTTTTGATAATAATCGGAAATAGACATGTTTCCCTTCTTAGTGAATGCTAGAAATTGTTGAGTTTGGATAGCTCGAATAGATAAGTGAGAAGAAAACATTCTTTCAAGGGCAACCCAGACTTCTCTGGAAGTGGAGAGCCCCACCATCTGAGCCAAGATGACTTCAGACAAAGATGACACCAAGGTACTGAGGATGATCTGGTCTTGGTTATACCAAGAGATATATTCAGGATTTGGAATTTCTGCAGGAGCCGTGGCTGATGGTCTTGCTTCAAGGTTGGCAATAGTAGGTTGAGGACTGGACAAGGTACCATCAAAAAAGCCAAACAAGTGTTGGCCACTCAAGTAAGGAACAATATGAGTTTTCCATAGTAAGTAGTTGTCTTTTGTGAGCTTGACTGTGACAAGGCTGTGTATGTTGACTGGGTTGACAGAGGTGGGGTAGGCTGATGACACAGTGAAGGTGGAAGGGGTAGAAGAGGAGTCAGAGGCCATAGGAACTAAAGGACAAAGGTCACTGTGTGGCTCTGATACCATAAAACAATTCTGTATTGATGTAAAACTCCCTTCCTCATTCCAGTGAGAGGATCTTGATTTATAGTTGATGAGGGTACAAAATCATGTTCTAGAATTATGGCACATGTCGCCAACAGAATAGCTAATTTACAAGGATTCTATCGACAAGTAAAGAATGGCTACAATGAAGGAAAGATTTGATTTATAGAATATGTTAAACTCCTAAAATCATGGTGGCCCAAGGATATCCTGCTGTTAATCTTTGCTAGCAATATTTCCGAATGTGATTTCCTTAATACTTAAAAAATCAATTATGATAAGCAGAAAAATAGCGGCTACAAAATTTTCTTTAATAGTTAACTTTAATTATAAGCTAAAGAAAATAGGAGAGAATATTGGGGTGGGGGAGGGGTGTAACTTGAGACTAAGAGAGGAGAATAGTCATAAGACAATTATTTCAGATATTGATTTTATTTAATCATGAAAGCTACATGTTGTATGTGTGTTTCTTTAATGGGTGTCAGGATCAATACCTAGCAGTGAGATTGAGAACACTTTGCATGTGTGTTTCGTCAAAGACACAAAAATGGAAGCACTTCCCATTAGTTAATTTCTAAGTTTTGTTTTAAAATTATTTTTTACTCCGAAAGCAGTGTGTTATTCCCTTGCCCTAATAGTTAGTTTGAAGTTTAGTTGACTACTAAGTCAGGAAACTCTCATTCCCTCCCTTTCTCCCTCTGCGATACATGACATGGACTTACATTTCAAGGTTGCCCATCAACTCTCTCATTTCGTTCAATCACGTTTTGAATATTTAGTATCTTGGTACATCACCTGTCTCCTTCTCATGTATATATATCCTCAAAATGAATGCCATGATGATTATCTTCAATTACCTCCATGAGTAATTTGTTGTACTCGTCATACCTCTATAATATCAGGATGATGTAATAATGCATATTTTGGCTTCAGAAAAATATCCGGAGCACTCAAACTCAATTCAAATCTTGCATTATTGCCAATTGCATTAGAGACAGACATGCATAGGGTACAAATTCCTTGTACAACAAGATCTCTAAACCTTGTGCAGCAATAATGGAGGAAATGAATTTGTTAAAACATCAAATACATAATTGTGAATACTAACTGCGTGAATTACAAGGTTTGAGGTATCCTTAAATTCAAAGGTTAAGTTATGTAAGTGTTGTACAAATAAAGGACCTTATGCTTGGGTTCCCTGTTGATGATAAGGGCTTCCTCCAATTGCAGCCCAGTAGACCTTATGAAGTGATCCCTCCTAAAGCATTATGTATATAAGGGTATCTTGTGAATTTAAGGGCCACCAATTAAGATTGCCTTTGAAAATACAATGATAGCAAGATAAATTACATAGGTTATCTACTCCTTTATTGTAGAAACATACACGGCCAACTATTCTACCTTAACTGAAACTCATTTTTACAATAAACAACATGATGTAGTTGGTGAATACAATCAATTACTTTTGCATGTAAATAATAATTAATGCAGGTTGGCAGTGGCGGAACCAGGACTCCAAATCTAGGGGGGCAAAAAAAATTTTCAATTAACACTTCTCATGAAATATAGAAATTTCAATGAGTTGGGGGCGCAAACCAGAAATTTTAGAGGGGGTTCTCATGAAATATAGAAATTTCAATGAGTTGGGGGCGCCAAACTAGAAATTTTAGAGGGGGTTCTCATGAAATATAAAAATTTCAATGGGTTGGGGGGGCAGAAATTTTAGAGGGGGGCAAAACATAAATTTTAATTAAAAAATATATAAAATATATACATTTTTTATTAAAAAATAAAGGGAAATTTACACCTAGACCCCCTGAGGTTTGGGAAAGTAACACGGACACCCCCTGTGGTTTAAAACCGATCACTTACTACCCTTAACGTTTCAAAAAGCGTCATTAAGCACCCCTACCGTTAGATCAGAAGCTAACAGCGTTAAATAATTTTTTAAATTGTCAGAAATACCCTTCAATAACTCGTCTTCTTCCCCAAACCAAATAATGAAGCCCCTCTTCTAAAACCATCAATAGTTGCAGTTAGCCAATAACAGTTGGGATTTTCCCAAAACTAACCTTGGTTTGATAAGAAAATCGCCATCTTTGCGAAGAAGAACCAGAACTCACCCTCTCCGCCGAGTTTTAATTGTTTCTTGGGATCTTCCAAGATCGACAATTATATTTCAAAACCAGCACTACAGGTCCAAACAGGGATCTGAACAGGAAAGGATTGAATAAAGTAGCGAAATAGAATTTAATATAGAGAGAGACCAATGGCCAATCAAGAGCGATATCTAGGCAATGCTCTGAGCGAGGCTGCTGTGCAGTCTTCTCAATGGGTAAGGTCGTCTTCTGTGATTTAAGTTCCATCACCCATAATTTTAGTCTGTATTGCATCTCTTCTATCCTTTTTACTGTTCATCGAACTAGCTCGTCTAGTTTCTCTCATTACTCCCTTTATTTTGGCTCTCTGGTCTTCTTCATGTATGGGTTAATTTCTGTGGATTGTTTTCTCATATGTTTCTCGATGATGGATAAGACGGAAAGGGAAAAAAATTATTTTCCTAGAATCCTTCTCATTAGATTGAGATGTATCCTTCGTTTATAAACTAAAAAAAAATTTACGACTTGTCCTTGTGCAGTAATCTTACACTTCGAACAAAGTTTCTACAAAAACAAGTGATATCAATTCTTTTCTCTCTCCTGTTTTCCAGATATTACGATGAGAGAGAGTTAAGAAATTGAAGATCTTTAAAGATTTTGTTTGATCAAGAGATGTTTCAGATATTTGCTTTTACTTTATTTTATTTTGATATTCTTGCCTCTGTGGTGTTGATGATCATGAATGAGGTCATGAGGGAGATGAGATTCCGCACGAGCACCGTCGTTTTCATCTCTAGGGATAGATTCTCTAAGTGCTGATTAAGCGCACCCAGACACGTTGAATTACACTTCTCTCAACTGAAACCGCCCCATATCCCGCATGCACCATGGCCTGTTTGAGCTGAAACTTGAATCCATTTTTGTATCTAAACATAATGAAGCCAAAGCTATAAGAGAGAGAGAGAGAGAGAGAGAGAGAGAGAGAGAGAGAGAGAGAGAGATAGATAGATAGATAGATAGAGATGCAACGAGACCGAGGTAGGGGGAATAGAAGACATGAAAGGATTACAACAACGGCAAGCTCAGTCACTGAAGCCACTGCAACCAGATATTCAACAGCAAAAACAGGTTTAGAAGAAATTCTTTCTTTGAAGAAAACGACATAAGGGTATTTTTGATTTTTTAAAAAATTATTTAACGCTGTTAGCTTCTCATCTAACGGTAGGGGTGCTTAATGACGTTTTTTGAAACATTAGGGGTAGTAAGTGATCGGTTTTAAACCACAAGGGGTGTCCGTGTCACTTTCCCAAACCTCAGGGGGTCTAGGTGTAAATTTCCCAAAAAATAAAAGTTGGGGGGGGGGGGTCCAATTGAGGCCCAGCCTAGGGTGGGTCCAATTGAGGGTTTACTCCCCTAGGGTGGGTCCAATTGAGGCCCAGCCTAGGTAGGCTCCCACATTACACAAAATAATAATAATAATAATAATAATAATAATAATGTGGATATACACATAAAATTGAGCATGGATTATACCAAACGATATATAGATCCATCAGTTGATTAACATTTCTCTCACAACATAGTTGCTTCATATACTCATTTAATTCCATCCATGCTTCTTCTTAAATGTTCTAGCACATTTTTCTCACTTGTGAGGTATTCCACATATCCACAGCATAGATGTCCCCTCCTTGTAGATGGAATGGAGCTCACCTAGAACAAGAAGAGAGCTCAAAGTCTTTTCCTCTCACTTCCTCTATGTATTACACTAAAGAGCTATTTATAGCATGTAAAGGATGGATTGTAAAACCTCGACCTGGATTATATCTTAATTACTACGTTTAATTAATTAAAGTAGGATTATGAGACTAATTAAGTATTTGTGTTATGAAGGTGATGTGGATGTGGATCATGCTCGAGGATTTGGGGAAATCGAATTGAACTTTATTGAAGGTTATTAAGGTAAGCTTAGTTAATGTTATGTCTCAATTTCAATTGGCTAAGATACCCTCCAAATAGTTCTAGTGAATTGGAAATCAAATTCTAAAAAATTAGAGTTAAGTGTGAAAATTTTCCTTAACGTGTGAACCTTGAATTGCACGTTGAGCTAAATCCTGTAGAAACCATTTAATAAAGGTTTAACGCTCGAACGACCAACTTTAACGTTTGCGCGTCCAATACAAAATTCCCAGATTTTTTGTTTTGAGCTTAAACTCAAATTGTAACACTTCTAGATCATTCTTGACCCCTCATTAACACCAGTTTGGGCCAAGCACACCTAGAGCACACTCCCAAGTAAACATAATGTACACCCTCTTATGTATACCTCAAAATACACCCAGGTATACCCAAAGAACCTCCTAAGTATACCCAAGGTACCTCTTAAGTGTACCTAAAGTATCTTCTAAGAATATCTAAAGTAACTCTTAAGTATATCCAAGGTACCACCAAAGTATATCTAGAGTACACCCTATATAACTGTGAGACATGAGAAAAAATCACCGGAATGATCATCCCTCCGTCAACACACGGGCTCAACGCAAAAATTGGGAGAGTTGCCACCATTCATGATTTTTGGGTGAGAATGGACACCAAAGAGTTCAAAATAAGCAAAAATAGCCAAAAGAAACATTCTAGGATAAAAATAATCCTACTTGAAAATCAAATCCAGAGATGGGTAAGGGGATTAGATTATGAACGGGGGAAGGTGTTAGGCACCCCCATTCATCCACACGAAGTGGTTGCTAAGTGTATGTTCATGCTAAAAAGAAAATAAGAAGCTTGCTAAAAATCATGAAAAAGCCTTGAAAAAGGAACAAGTGTATGATATATTCACATGAAGATCCAAATGGATTTTAGATCTTCTCTTATGTCAATATCACTTCTGGAATATCTCAAAAGATGGAAAGCAAAGCACAAGTTGCTCAAAAACCAAGTTAAATCAAATCCGGAAAATTCGGTAAAAAGTATGCCATTTGTCTTAAAATCATTCAAATCCAATATTAAATTGAACCAAACCAAGTCCATTTGAAAGATTACAGTAAATAAGGGTCTCATGCAAAATTTCACTTCATTCCGATAAAAATCCTAGGAGTTATGCTCCTTTGAAGTTGCTGCTGGGGATTTTTAAAAGTGATAGGTGGGCAACTTTGGAAAATTGTCTAGAAAAATCCACTACATAAAAATCCACGAACTTTGGTGTGATTAAAGTCTGTATGGCCATCTTTCAACAGAAATTAGCCTCATACAAAAATCCCTTCGGATGTGCCTTGGGTGGTCTCCCGAACAGGCCCCGAAGATCACAGATTTACCCAGAAAAGTACAAATGAACAGTTCTGAGTAAATCGGCTACCAATAATTCAAATGGAATCCAAAAATTATGAAACCAACTGGATTTGAAAATAGACTCATAAAGGAGTACTCAGAAACAAAAATCACTCGAATCGAACTTAAAACGAACACATGGCGGTCCGTCGAAGTGACAAGTTCTGTATTTGAACCTGAACTGTTTACTTAACTTCGACAGAGAGGTGTCAAAAATCCGTTCGATGGAAATTCATGAAATTTGGTGGACATAAACTAGACAGCCTCACCTTTCCCATGATTCTGGAATTGCCCCAAAATTCATCCGGATGATGAAGTTATGGGCGTCCGAAGTAAGGGTACAGGTGCTGTCAAGCTAAGCCATCCTTGAAGAAAAACCAAATCCGAAAATTGATACAAATATGTGATTCGTGCAAGATGAACACAAATACTTTAAAATCATCCGAAAGGCATTCCAGAATTGATTGAGGCCATTTATTTGAGATTTATCACAATAAATGCAATAAACCCCCAAATATGAGCCTATCCCGCCAAAATAGTGATATGTATGTGCAAGTGTAAAAAAACCAAACAAGATCAATAGCATGCATACATATTCATCCAAATAGGGTTCTAAGATAGCCTAGGGTTCCGTTCCATTATCGTTTCCCTCTGTTCTCTCTCCCCGTTAAACACGGTTCTTCAAGATAATCAAGGGTACTTTGAATATGGAACGGTTTACAATCAATCAAAAAGGCCTTATGCTACATGGGTTCTAGCAATAGGGTCAATCCCCAGTCTCGTTTCTCCTAGATCCCGCCTCCACGTTTTACGGATAGGGGGAGTCTCGGGATACTTTGAGCCGGGGAAGGGTTTTCACACACAAAGAAGGCTTTACACTACAGAAAGGTAGAAGAAGAGATCTAGATCTAGGAATGTAAATACAGAAATTAAAAGAAAAGTTTGAGGCTTACCTGAGTTCTGGAGGCGATTCCGCAGCGGTTTTCTTCTTCTCCTGGAGTTCTTCTTTGCGAGAATTCAAAACAAGAGTTGATTGCCTTTTGCTCAAGGAGGAGTCTCCTATTTATAGGCAAAGGCTAAGGTCATTGGTAGACACAACTTAATGTCTAAAACCCCCCAACCTTAACCCTAAGGTTATTTCCGAGATTTCCCCTCATTTAATGAGGGACATGATGGTAACAAGTGATTTCTTTCGGAAAACCCTAATTTTGAGCAAACTTAATGTATCCGGTATATCAGACCGGATAAAAAAGGGCCTTAAGGTATCCGGTACATGGTACCGGATACACTAAGGCTCACATGTATCCGGCCTGAGTAACCGGATACAGGAAGGAGTACTTGTATCCGGTCTGAGTATCCGGATACAGGTAAAAGTTTATTTTCTTCAATTTCTGTGCTGGCTTTCAAGGAGATAATGATTTTTGATGATTGTTTGTGCAATTTGGGGTGTCTACAAGTGCCCCTCTTTGCGGGAGCTGTGAAGCAGTGAGCTGCAAAGAGTAGACAAGCCCAAATTGCATTCCCTTGAGCATGATTTGCTCGGTTCAATTCAATTTTTGTAGAAAACAATTTTCGGGTGGAAATTTGCCAAAAAGCCCTAACTTTAAGGGGGGCATTTCTCCAATAATTCTTAAATTCCACTGAGCTCTCGTGGCTATGAAGTGGATTTTAAGCCCAAAAATGGGATTTTTTGAAAAACTGATTTCTTATCAAACCAAGTTGAAAATTGAGTGGATATCATCCTTTTGACCAGGCACACTTCCCAAGGTTGTCCCAAATTCCACAGAGCTCTCGTGGCTGTGAGGTGGATTTCAAGACAAAAATAGGATTTTGAGAAAATAGTAAGAATTATAGCACAAGTTTGCTTTTTTCTTTTTTTTTTCTTTTCTTCTTCTTCTTCTTTTTTTTCCTTTTCTTTTTTCTTTTTTTTTCTATTTTTTTTCTTTTTCTTCTTTTTCTTTTTTTTTCTTCTTTTTCTTTTCTTCTTTTTTTTTTTTCTATTTTTCCTGTTTTTTTTCTGCTTTTTTCTTTTTTTTCTTTTTTTTTTCTTTGGTATCCGGTATGTATATCCGGATAATCAAGGGCCCGCGTGTATCCGGCCTGAGTATCCGGATCCACCAGGTTTACTTAAGTCGCGCGCGACCGTGACTTTTCATTTCTTTTCTTCATTCTCCGATAACTCAGACCAGCTATTTTCTTCTTCTCCTTCACCCGACGGTTGCTCCCTTCTTCTCCGACGATTCCCCGGCGATTCTTGGAGCTCCGGCGATTACTGTTGACGCCGGCGACACTCACTCCTTGCTGCGACCGAGCCCTAACTTGGGTTTGCTTCTTCAGTTCTTCATAGCTCGAAGACATTCTCTATACTTCGGTTGGTTCATCCGATTTCCCATTAATTTGTGCTACATTCCTTGCTCCTCATGGATTAGATTTTGATTTTTATGCTTGATTGCCCAGCTCCCCATTGTTCTTCACAAGTGCATCCGATTTTGTATTTTCTGTTGAATTTTTGTATACTGTCCGAATCTGCTCATGAACCTTTTGTACTGCCAGACTTGATGCCATGCCACATTTTCTCTGTCATTTACTTTATGATTTCTGATGACCATGGTTTGTTGCCTTAGCCTTTGGAATTGCCTGCCAGTGATGGACTGAATTGCTTATTTCCTGATTTCAACATGCTCTGAGTGACATGGGTTATTTTTACCAATCAAAAATAATCTCCAATTGATTATTTTTCAAAAAGGAAACACCGCTGGGGATTTCATAATTCTGATTTACTGCAAAGGGCAATTTTGCCTGCCATTTTTTCCCTTTTTTGTGATAATCTCCAATTGATGGTAGAAACCGTATTGCATTGCTCAAAGCCAATTCTTGATCCAAATTTTGCAATTCTGATTGATTTGCCTAATATGTATGTTAGACTTTTTGTTAGCACAAACTTTGATCTCCAATTTGCTGCAATTCTTTGGCTTGTACTGATTGCATGCTTCTGATAACGAAAGCCTTTTGAGGAATTATTACTGGTGTACTGCCCCTCTATTGTGAAAATTTCTCCTGACTTTCTGACATGCCATATCAAATTCGAATTCCTGTTGCCTTTCCTATAACTCCTGTTTTCGATCCTTTGGTCTTCACTTTTCCCATATCCTGCAACCACAAAATATTAAGAAAGGTTAAGTGCTGAAATAATCTTTTAAGGTTGAGAAAAATGTTTTAGAATAAGGAATAGAAAATATCTCTCACTTCCCCCATAATTCACGATAATTTTGAAAAATAATCCTGTGAATCTAGACCAAAAGCAAGGTAAAATTTTTAACAAATTCATAAAACACTTCCCTGTGTAGATGGCTAGGAGTCGTTCTCGCGTTCGGGAGGAGGCTGACCCAGCTGATCAGCCCTCCACTTCGCGGGCTCGGACGGAGGCGAGTTCCAGCGCCACCTTGTCTGAGCCATTAGATGTCTCCCGAGAGAGCTCTGCTGAGGTAGGCTTTCAAATTCTTCTTTTCCTCCTTCTATTCTTTTCCTACAACAATCCTCACACCTTTCTCTTGAAATTTAGCCCGTGGTTGCACCGGCTCGAGGTCGAGGCCGAGGTAGAGGCAGAGTTCAGGATCAGGCCCTTGAGGGCGAGAGAGGCCGTGGTCGAGGCCGAGGCAGAGCCGGAGGTGCAGCTCAGGAGGGTACTGCTGTAGCTCTGGCAGGAGTCTCTGAGGAGCTGAGGGCCTCTGTGCATGATACAGAGCTCCTCCATGGCTTGAATAGCCACCCTTCTATGTGCATCAGGGCTGATGTGCCGCTTCCTTATCACTCCTCCCATTTGCGAGGCAGCTGGGGGAGATTCAACGAGTTGGCCCAGTCACTTTCTCTGGCCCTCCGGCGCGAGTTTGGGAGGTGTCATCTGGACCATTTTCTTAGCATCCCATCCTTCAGAGCTGATCGTCCGCTCATCTTCACCATGATGGAGAGGTATTTCCCGGAGACCCAGTCATTCCATCTTCCGGACGTGGAGCTAGGGATCCGCCCCTCAGATTTTGTGATGATTACTGGTATTCCGTTGATGGGGCGGACCATTGTCTTGGAGCGGCCTTCTGCGGAGGACATCAGCCTTCTCTTGGGATATCAGGCCCTGCCACCTGCTGCTTGGGATGGGTGGAGTGGTCGTCTTTCCATCAGCTGGCTGCGGGAGAGTCTGGCTCGTCATTTTGAGAGGAGGCATGAGACCGTCTCTGTGGAGGATGCAGCCTTTGCACCGATCTTCCGACATGTTTTTCTGTTGATGCTTGGGAGCTGCTTTTTTCCGGAGGATACGACTGGCGTCAGTCCGCTCTTTTTGGACGCCTTGAGAGATTTCCATCAGACCCGCCAGCTAGCATGGGGTCGGCTGATCTATGGGACCATCCTGGCCGGGCTGTGCCGAGCGGTTCGAGGCTTAGCATCTCCAAGAGGTGATGGAGTCAGCAGCCGGTTTTTCTGGCAGATTCTACAGGTATTGAATTCATTTGTCCGGGTTAATTCGTTTAGGCTTTATCCCTTCCTGACCGATTTTCCTTTTACCAGGTGTTCATGTACACCTACATGACTTTCTTCCGTCCATCCCGGTACCTGAGGTCGCAGATTTCCCAGTGGCTTTGCGATGGTCGACCCAAGTCCGGGATGCTGATAGGAGCCAGCCTCGTACTGCCCGGGTGCACTTAGACCGTGCCCGCCGATATGATGTAAGTCCTCTATCTTTTTTTCTTTTATTTCCTTTCCTGTATTTTGACTGTACCTGACAGTTTCCCTTTTTTACAGCTCCTTTTGTCCCGATTTGATGACGTGGATGTTGGAGTGGCTTGTGAGATGGCGGTACAGGACGCCTTCGATAGAGATCGGCGACGTCAGCCCTACCAGTGCTTCCTCGGGAGGCTTGGTAGGGTGATGTACTTAGGAGAGCGCCTGTACTTCCAGCACACCAGCGCACTTCGCATCCCCGTCCCTCCTCCTCCTGTGGGTCCCGACACACTCCTCCCGGGTTTTGATGTTGATCAGTTTGATCATTTCCTGGATGCAGAGGGGCTCACAGTAGCCGGAGATTATGACGAGTGGTTCCAGAGGGTATCTATTGGATGCTTGATGGATCGACCCACTCGTGCTGGGGTGACAGAGATTGGCGGGATCCGTATCCGGATCCATGAGGACACGGTAAGTCTTGTACTTTTCATATCTTCATCTTTTTCTCCCTTATGCATTTCTGACCCTTCTTCTGTTCTTGTTGGCAGGTACACGAGCTGAATACCATTCGGGACCGGTTCGAGAGCCAGCGGGCTGCGATCGATGATATGATCGCGGAGCACGATGCGGTCGTGGCCCAGCGGGATGCCCGGATCAGGGAGCTGGAGGCCTTAGTTGCTGAGCTCCAGTCTAGACAGGTATCTGGCCTTCTCATATTTTCATTTCTTTCATTTTCCTGTTTCTGCTATTCTGATGTGCTTGTTTGCCTTGTGCAGGGCTCGGTCCCAGATCAGGATATTGCCTTCGAGCATGATTTTCTCATTCCTGACCCGTCTCCTGCTCGGGCTGCGGATCCTGTGGATGTCTCATCTGCTGACCCGGTGGTAGCTGCTTCTGCGGATCCCATGGCGGATACTCCTGGTGAGTATAGCTTTACTTCTTTGGTTTATCCTGATATTTAAATTTCTGACTTTTTCTGTTGACCAGATATTACGGCTCCTAATCCTCCTGCTACTGCTGCCGAGCCTTCTGTGGCTGCAGGAGTTGTGGTTGAGGATTCGGCCGTACCTGAGGCAGCCCCCCTGCCTGCCGAGACTGTCCCTGCTGGCTCTTCATCTCCTATGGTGGTTCCTGACCTTGCTCCTGAGGTCCTTGGTAAGTTTCTTTAATTCTTCCCTCTTTGGGTTTATCCGGGTACTTCAATGTTCTAATTTTTCTATTGACCCAGATATTTCTGCCCCGGGTCCCTCCTCTGATGCTGCTGGGCCATCTGGATCTGCGGGAGTGGAGGCTAATGTAGCTGCGGGCCCGGTCGAGCCGGTTGCTGCGGAGCTAGAGGCTTCTTCTGATTCTGTCCCTATCCCTTCCCCTGATACATCGGACTACTGCATCGAGTACCAGCTTCAGTCCTTCATAGGACGGAGACCACGCTACATGGCGGAGCGTCTACTGTCCTATTATAGGCGCCGATCATCTCGGGGGAGAGGTCGTAGAGGAGGACGAGGCAGAGGTCGCGGGGATGATCCTGCACAGTAGCAGTAGATTAGGATTCCTGTTTTTTTATTATCACTTGTACAAATGAGACTTATATATAAAAGAATATTTTTATTCATTTTCTCTTGTCTTGTACATATTTTGTTTTCAATTTCTTGCAAATATGACATGTAAGCAGGTAAAACAGGTAAAAATTCGGATTTTTTCATCCTTAGCTCTTTTTTTGCATTTTTTCTTGGTATTCGGTCTGACATACTGGATACATTGATTGGTCTTTGTATCCGGTAGGTCATACCGGATACTCATGGCATCCTTTGTATCCGGTATACTTATCCGGATATTACTAAAGCCTTTTGTATCCGGTCTGAGTCACCGGATACGTTAAAAGATGCTATAAATGCAACCAGCCTCGGGATTTGAGCATTTTTACGAGTTTTTGAGTTTAGAAAACCCCTTTTTCGCCTTTTCCTTCCTCCTCTTGAGTTCTAGCTTGCTCCCGTCAACTCCAATGGAATCCGGATCATTTTCTGCCCCATTATTGTCTGTCCACACTGCCTCCCCTGCAAAACAACCTTTTAGATCAAAACCCCCAAATCTCACTAGGTACAACCCTGTGGATTCCTTTTACACAAGGTGGGTTAACTCTATGACCCTAGATGAGGAGAGGAGATGGGGTGCTACTAATCTAGGCCACATCCTGCTTATTCCCAAGGTTCCCTTCAGGTGGGAGATTATAGAGGCCATGATTGGTCATTGGGTTCCTGACCTCAACTTGTTTCGTTTCGGGAACCATGAGATGACCCCAACCATTGAGGAGGTGGAAACCATCCTGGGCTTGAGGTTTGATGAGAAGGTGGTGAATCCACCTCTTAGGCCCAGTTACAAAAAGGAAGCTTCTACATTCTTGGGCATAGGGAAGAAGGACTTGGGGGATTCTGACACCCTTTTGACCCTATCTAAGGCCTTTTTGACTGAGAAGCTTTTGAGGGGGGAAGATAAGGAGGCCCGGTTCAACGCCTTGACCTTGATTGTGGTCAACCAGTTACTTTTCCCATGGGAGGATGACGAGGTGGACTTGGCCTTGATCTCAGTGATATGCCAGGTTAGGGAGCGGGAGAGGTTGGCCCCTATGATTTGGCTGGGATGTATCAGGCCTTGACCGACTGCTACAATAGGAAGTCGAAACGCTTCCTAGCATGTGCCCAGATCCTGCAGGTAAAAAAAAATTTTTTTTATTTCTTTTTTTCTTGCTTTTTGGCTTTCTTTTTGCCTTTTTTTTTTGTTGCTTTTTTTTCTTTTTTCTTTCTTTTTTTTTTTTACAATGTGCTGACATATCTCTCTTTCTTTGCAGCTTTGGCTACTTGATCATTTGAGCTAGATTGAAGAGATCAATCGACACTTCTTCCCGAGTCTAAAAGTCCCCCTCTTGATGAGCAACAGGGGGTGCCCCGATATTCCAGGGGGCAAACAGGGCTGGTTCACTTTCTTGGGCTCGCTTCAGGATGTCCAGATGAGATGGCCTGGTACTTATCAGCCTAATGCGGAGACAGTGATTAGCTTTCGAGACCGCAACTTTCTGATTCTGGCTGGCCTGAGGCATGCAGTGCTTTATCTTCCTCTGCGGGTCCTTCGTCAGTTCCGAGCGACCCAGGGGATTATCATCCCAAGTGGGTATGAGGATCGTCTTGGGCCCCTTTCTCCAGATACCATGAAGCTGAATACCTGGTTGATGAGGAAGTGGTCCTATGTTCGCTTTATGCGTGGCCCGGTCTTCTCAGAAGCCCATGTGAAGGATTATCTTTTCTGGATTAAGGAGCAGATACAGAGTCAGACACCAGTACCCGAAAATCCTCCTGTAGTCTTGGCTCCCACCTATGAGGACATTCTAGAGTCCGAGCGGGCTTCTCATAAGCGGCTTCAGCAGATATGGGTACGAGAGGCCCAGGAGCTTAGGATACAGGGCACTTATCTGGAGAGGTAGCTTGAGGAGCAGATCTTACGCCGTATTGCCGTGGAAGAGAAGCTGGAGGAGCAGAGGCAAGCCCGTCGCTTCGAGGTCCGTATGATCCGGCAGAAGTACCAGGATACTTTGGCCAGCCTTAGGAGTATGCGGATCAGGCAGGCCCTTTCAGATGAGGTCATTTCCTTCTTGAGTGATCCCGCTGCAGAGGGGGCTTCTGGGGTTATCGCGGCTCAGGCAGCTCGGATTCGGGAGCTTGAGGAGCGGCTAGGAGATAGAGATTAGCTTTATTTCCTGCACATTTTTCATACCTTTGTACAAAATTGAACTCCAATAGTGGAAATACAAAGGATTTAATTCAAAATAAAGTTTTTATATTATTGGCCTCAGAATGCTCAGATGCTTGTAAAAACAAAGGTTTTATGAAAAGTATTTGATTTCTCATCACTGGCCAAAGTATAATTTTTCCTTTTTATATTTTTTTGTATTTTTTGAAATTTGGTCCATGCACTTAATCACCATAATTAAAGGAATTAAAACCAGGTTAAATAATGAAAAGGGTAGTCCACAAAATACTGAGGGATCAGAACCGTCCATCTTAGGACCTTTAGAGTCATCCCCAAAATTCCAAAACTGCCCCATTCTGCTCATGCCAACTTTGCTTGAAGCTTAGATCCCCATGATCAACTCAACTTCTGATTTTCTTTCATTTTTCTTATTTTTTTTCTTTTTGCCTTTTTGCCAATATTGCCCCAAGCGCCAGTTACGGTTTTCACTAGGGCCGGCTTCTGAATTCCGTCATTACCCATCTTATTATGATATTTGAATGAACAAGCTAAGATCACCGAGGGCTTAAAAATAGGACGAAATAAAGGCTAGGCTCAGTTTATGAAAGAAAGGGTATTAAAGGCCCAAAAATTTCAAAGGTGGAAATAGGTCAACCGGACTTACAGTCATGATGAATTTAACCCTTTTCCCCCAAATTGCATTTTTTGCATTTCTTTTCACACTTGGCTTTCATTTGCCATTTCCATTGCTTTTCCTCTCTTTTTCTTTTTCTTTCCTTACTTTGCCCCAATTTGTTTTGCCCCAATTTAAGACTGTAAATCCGGTTTGGGTTTATCAAAGAAACGAACCGGCTCAACTTGGCTAGACTAGGGATTAAAAATTTTGAAGGAAATAAAGAAAAATGGCCTCGGATCATTTCCTAGAAATATTCACTCAAGGAAAATACCTTTTTACCGCATCAGAGTTAATGGGCTCAGGAAAATCTGACCCATCCATTTCTGCTAAGATGAGTGAACCCCCTGACAGGACTTTCTTGACGACATATGGGTCTTCCAAATTGGGCTTGAACTTACCACGAGGATCTTCCAAAAATGGTAAGATTTTCTTTAGCACTAAGTTTCCTTCTTGGAAAGTTCTGGGCCTCACTTTCTTATTGTAAGCCCGGGCCATTCTCTTCTGGTACAACTGTCCATGGCAAAGCGCTTTCAACCGCTTTTCTTCTATCAGGTTAAGTTGATCATGTCTCGACTGGACCCATTCGGCTTCTTCTAGTTCTGCTTCCATGAGCACTCGGAGTGAGGGGATCTCTAGTTCCACGGGCAAGACTGCTTCCATCCCATAGACTAGGGAGTACGGGGTTGCCCCAGTTGAGGTCCGGATCGAGGTTCTGTAGGCATGTAGAGCAAGTGGCAGCATTTCATGCCAATCCTTGTAGCTCACTACCATCTTCTGAATGATTTTCTTTATATTTTTGTTTGCTGCTTCCACTGCCCCATTCATCTTTGGCCTGTACGGAGCTGACTTATGGTGGGTGATCTGAAACTGCTCACACATTTTCTTCATGTCCTTGTTCTTAATATTTGAAGCATTGTCTGATACTATGGCACTTGGCAGTCCATAGCGACAAATAATGTTGTGCTTCAAAAATTTAATGACATGGTTGCTTGTGATATTTGCGTATGATGCTGCTTCTACCCATTTAGTGAAGTAATCAATTGCCACTAAGATGAATCTGTGCCCGTTCGATGCCTTAGGGGAGATCATGCCGATGACATCTATGCCCCACATAGAGAAGGGCCAGGGTGATGTCATGTTGTGCAGCTCACCTGGGGGTGCATGCTTATTATCTGCATAGATTTGACATTGATGGCACCTCCTGACATGTATACAGCAATCATGCTCCATGGTCATCCAGTAGTATCCCAGCCTCAGGATCTTCTTAGCCAGCATGTGCCCACTCATATGGGGCCCACAGACTCCTCCATGTACAGTCTCAATCAGCCTTGGTCACACATCTGAGCAGAATGTCGTTATGTGACCTCTTGTACACATGTCCACCACTTAGTAGAAATTGACCAGCCAATCTCTGTATTGTCCTCTTCTCAGTAGCAGTGGCATTTTCTGGCAAACTCCGATTATTCAAGAAATTCTTGATATCTTGAAACCATGGTGCTTCTTCTTCTGGTGCTCCCTCTAGAACGAGACAGTAAGCCGGTTCATCTCTAACCTCAATTTCCAGCGGTCTGATGTCTACTCCTTCTGGTATGCTGACCATTGAAGCCAAGGTGGCTAGAGCATCTGCAAACTGATTCTTGGCCCTTGGCATATAGTTGAAGGAAATTCGAGTGAAATTTGTGCTTATTTCTTCCAAATACTGGTGATAGGGGATCAATTTGTGATCCTTGGTTTTCCACTCACCAGTTGTTTGGAAGATGATAAGACTCGAATCCCCGTATACGTCAAGTTCCTCTACTCCATGATCCATGGCTGCTTGCAATCCAATTATGCATGCTTCATATTCTGCTATGTTGTTGGTGCACTGGAATTTCAGCTTTACTGCAATCAGGATGTGCGAACCATCTGGTTTAACCAAGACTGCCCCTATTCCATTACCATTCATGTTGGCGGCCCCATCGAAGAACATCTGCCAAGAACTCTCATTTTCCTCCTCTTCAGTGTACAGAATTGCCTCATCTGGGAAGTTGGTCTTCAAAGGTTGATATTCTGGCAAAGGATGTGCAGCCAGGTGATCAGCTATGGCTTGACCCTTGATCGCCTTCTGGGTGATGTATGTGAGGTCAAATTCGGATAGTAGTAGTTGCCACTTTGCCGTTCTGCCAGTTAGTGCCGGTTTCTCAAATAAATACTTTAGCGGGTTCATCCGGGATATCAATAGTGTGGAGTGACTAAGGAAATAATGCCTTAGCCTCTGAGTGGCCCACACTAGAGCACAGCAAGTCTTTTCCAATGGTGAGTACTTGGCTTCATATTCCGTGAATTTTTTACTCAGATAGTAAATTGCCCTTTCTTTTCTACCAGTCTCATCATGCTGCCCCAAGACACATCCCATCGACGTTTCCAACACTGACAAGTACAGGATTAGTGGTCTTCCTGGAGTTGGTGGCACTAGTACCGGCGGGTTCAGTAAATACCTCTTTATTGTATCAAATGCCTGCTAGCAGTCCTCATTCCAGACCGTCGGGTTATCTTTCCTCAAAAGTTTGAAAATTGGTTCACAGAAAGCAGTGAGCTGTGCTATGAACCGGCTTATGTATTGAATCCTTCCAAGAAAGCCCCTGACCTCCTTCTCGGTTCTGGGTGCTGGCATTTCAATTATGGCCTTGGCTTTAGCCGGGTCAATTTCAATTCCTCTTCGGCTCACTATAAACCCTAGTAACTTCCCTGATGTAGCCCCAAAGACGCACTTAGCCGGGTTAAGCCGTAAACTGTACTTCCTGAGCCGATCAAACACTTTCTTCAGATTGATCAAGTGGTCCTCCTCTTTGCATGATTTGGCAATCATATCGTCCACATAGACCTCCATCTCCTTGTGGATCATGTCATGGAATAGTTCAGTCATGGCCCGCTGGTATGTTGCCCCAGCGTTTTTAAGCCCAAACGGCATGACTGTATAGTGGAATGTGCCCCAAGGTGTGATAAATGCTGTTTTTTCTTGATCCTCCTTAGCCATCTTGATCTGATTATATCCCGAGAAACCATCCATGAAAGAGAACAGGCTGTGTACCGCAGTATTATCGACCAGAATGTCGATGTGTGGAAGCGGAAAATCGTCCTTTGGGCTTGCCCTGTTTAAGTCTCTATAATCCACGCACATTCGGACTTTCCCGTCCTTCTTTGGTACTGGCACTATGTTTGCGAGCCATTCTGGGTACGTAGAGACTGCCAAAAATCCGGCTTGAAATTGTTTGACCACTTCGTCCTTGACCTTTAAGGTCCATTCAGGCTTCAATCTTCTCAGCTTCTGCTTAATCGGCTTAACCCCTGGCAAAATTGGCAACTTGTGCACCACCATGTCAGTGTCCAACCCCGGCATGTCCCGATACGACCAAGCAAACACATCCTTGTAATCTGCCAAGAACTGTGACATTTCATTTTTCTGCACATCAGACAAGCATGACCCGATTTTCACAATTTTTGGGTCCTCTTTGGTCCCAAGGTTTATGGATATGGTCTCCTCAATATTAGGTTGGACCCCTTTTTCATGACGTTCCAATTGGTATTCAATTTCTTTTGGAACGTCATCTTCTTCGACCTCGATCTCTTCTTCGATCCCCATAAGGTCAAAGTCGAGCTCGAAGTCGAAGTCATATTCAACTTGGTCCAATTCGGTCTGATTATATGGTTCATAAGTGGTTTGGACCTTTTTGAAAAATTTAAATTTTCTAGAAAAAATAGAAAAATCTTTTTGGGTTTTTTGTGGGCCTTCTAAACATAATTCCCCTGAAGACGAAGGCCCATTAGAACCTTTAGGGAAATGGCATTCCACTATTGGAGTTTTTTTTTGGAAGCCGCATCAGTTTGCCGAACTAACGCTGCTTCAAAGGTAAGGGGAGTTTCCTCCCAATTGTTTAATACAAAATTTTTGGGAGCAGGGGAAATAGGGAAAGCCTGCTCCTCAAACCCAGAATCCGATGCCATCATCACCGGGTGGGTACTGCCCTTTTCTGCTACGGGGCCCAATCCAGAAATGACCTCTTCCGGAATCTTTACTGCGGCCCAGTCAATGAACGGCAGGTCCATGTCACCGTCAGTCTTTTCGCCTTCAGTCATGGCGAAGAAGGCCCCAACATCTTCAGAATAGTCCAACTGCTGCTCGGGCTGTGGCCCAGGCCCATCCGCTGCTCCCAGTATTGGAGAGGGGTTATAGGGTTGTAGGGCCGAAACAACAGGCTTCTAAAATGGGTTGATGTTGTAGTAGGGAGGCTTGGACTGGTCCATGGGAGGAGAAATTTGGATTGTGTAGGAGGGTTTTGGAAAATTCTCCCTTAGATGAGGGAGTTTTCCTCTGCTTCTGCTCTCCCCTTCTTCATGTTTCATTCTTCTCCATCCTCTGGGCTTGAAGCCCAACCATATCCTTGGGACTAGTTTCTTAGCCCTGATTGGCTCCACCATCCCTTGCAGATTGATCCCCAGGCCTTTCCCTGGGTGAAAGTGGTATTTCTCTATCACTTTCTTGACCATTTTTTCTACAGTGGTCCCTTTTTCCTTCTTTTTCTCACACCCCCCAGGTATGTAATTTACCGCCTCAAATTGAAATGAGTGGAATGCAATCTTGTCAACAGTCAAGTCCACATTGATCAAGGGTACATCAGGTGACACGATGGGCGGCACCAAGTTTTCGGCTAGGACTGTTATCACCCTTTGCCCTCTTATGTACTTCACTCTTTGGTGGAGCGTGGATGGTATTGCCCTAGCTGAATGTATCCACGGCCTTCCTAGGAGCAGATTGAAGGCTACGGGTATATCCATCACCTCAAATGTGATGTTAAAGATATTCGGCCCAATTGTGACCGGCAGTTCAATCTCCCCTAGGGAGTGGGTCTTGGAGCTATCAAAAGCCCTTACTATCCGCCCATTTCGTTTGATCCTTGACTGGTCCAGACCCAGCTTGGTAAAAGTGATTAACGGGCAAACGTTTAATGCCGACCCGTTGTCAATTAAAACCCGTGCAATCATGCAGCCCTTACAAAGCACAGTGATGTGCAAAGGGTCCACATGATAACACCCACCTGGGCTGATCTCACCATCTGAGAAACTTATCACATTATGTGACAAGATTTGACCAACCATTTTACCAAGCTGGTCCGGATCAATGGTCTGGGATACGTGTGCACTTTGTAGCACCCTTAACAATGCATCCCTATGCTTTTCGGAATTCAGCAAAAGGTCCAGTATTGAAATCTAGGCCGGGACCTTGTTCAGCTGATCCACAAGATTAAATTCACTCTTTTTTATTATTTTTATGAGGTCGGCTGCCTCATTTTCTGCACCCTGGGGGGTGTCTTCTACCACTTTATTTTTTCCTTTCTGTTTTCTTTTTTCTTCATTTTCTTTTTTTTCTTTTTCTACTTCTGTCTCTTTCTCTTTCTCTTCACCCCCTGCACATCTCCCTGACCTCGTCATGAGGTTCACCTCCTCCTGGTTCTGGTCCTTGACCACTGGAACCGTAACCGTGATTCCCTCGCTGTAATTCCATGGTACAGCGGCCTCAGAATAGGCTAGTTTGGGGATGTTAACCACTAATGGCTGGAGTTTGGACCGGGATGTATGGGCCGGTTTAGGGATAGTATGGGCTGGCTGCACATTTACAACCAAGGGTTGAAGTTTGGAATTTGTGGGGACATAAGAAGTGATAGAAGCATTGGTGGGGTCAAGGTTGATGACCAGTGGAGCCTTAGATGGCTTGGATGGTGAGCAAATGGGTGGACTGCAATTGAAGACCAATGGAGGCCTTGCAGTATTTATCTGGGCCATCAGAGAAGAGACCCGGTTTAAGGAGGAGCTTATGTCCTAAGCAGCAAGATTATTATTTTTTTGGGAGACCATGTTGATCTCCTCTTCGTCCTCCTCTTGGAAGAAATGAACCTGGACTGTGGTCCCCACGGGTGCTATAAGCTGAGATGGGTCAAAGGCCCTTCTCGTGGTGGATATGGCTGTGATGGAGTTGGATGGGCCTGCCCCATTGTGGTATGGCAGAGGGTTCTGCCCAATATCATTTCCCGACGGGGAGGGTGCAGCAGTGTTAAAGACCAAAGCCTTCTGGTCCAACAGGTCCTGGACCGCATGCTTCAGCACCCAGCAGTTATCTGTAGAGTGCCCTGGTGCACCCATGTGGAAGTCACAGGTGGCTGCCGGATCATAATTCCTCCCCTTCAGGGCATTTGGGTTAGGCTCCTTCAGAGTCAAGTATTCCCCTTTCAGCAGGGTTGGCAGTAGTTGGGACAGAGATATCAGGAGAGGAGTGAAGACTCGGTTCTTCCTTGCTGCGAACCAGGCATCCCGCTCCTCCTTAGTAAAGGTCCTCCTTGTGTTAGCTGGCACAGAGGGAGAGAAGTTGACATTTAGCGGGGTCTGGTACAACTGCTGGGCCTGCTGGGGTGCCGAGATGTTCACATGAAGTGGCTTCTTGGCTGGAGGAGCCTGGACCAGGTTCACCTCCCCTTCTTTTCGGGCCCCCGTCTTTTTAAATCCGGCCCCTTTCTTCTGGGCCATGGAGGCAGAGGAATCAGACTGCCCAGTCAGAGAAGAGTAGTCTATCAGCCTTCCTGACCTGACCCCTTCCTCAATCCGGTCCGCCACTTGTACCAGGGCAGCAAAGTTGGTGGTTATCTGATCCACCAGATGGTTGTAGAATGGCTGCCCCAGTTTGCCCATAAATGTGGAGATCATCTCCGGCTCTTGCATAGGTGGCCTGACCTGGGAGGCGGCCTCTCTCCATCTCTTGGCGTATTGATGTACTGGCTCATCTTTGCCCTTGGTCATCCTCATCATGTCGTACCGGTCTGGCACAATCTCCGAGTTGAACTTGTACTGGTCCAAGAAAGCATCGGCCAAGTCCTTCCACCTCCTGATCCTTCCATGGTCCACTGTAGCGAACCAACGAAGGGCTGACCCGGTCAGACTCCTCTGGAAGAGCTGGATCAGTATGCCATCATCCCGGCCAAATTGGCATAGGGCCCCGCAGTATAATTTCAAATGGCTCAATGGGCAGCCCGTGCCATCAAACTTGTCAAAGTCTGGGCACCTGAACTTAGCCGATAGACAGACGTCCGGGTACATGCACAGGTCTTCGAAGGTGGTGCCTCCATGGTTGCTTCCCCCCTTCACCTCTTTCAGCTCTGCCTGGATTCTTTCTATCCTCAGCAGCATTTTCTTTTCCATCTCATCCCTCGCCTTTTCTTTTTCCAGCTCTTTCTCAGACTCTACTGTATTTTCCCTGATCAGAATGGGCTCAGGGACTGGTTCAGAAATGGGCTCAGGCATGGGCTGAGCCGGAGGCGGTATGTAGGCCTGAGGTGGCGGTGCCGGATGAGAAGTCGACGCCTGATTTTGGGCTTGGGCCTGCTGGGCCTGAGCCGCCAGTAAGTCTCCCAGCATTTTGGCCAGACCGGCCACTTGCTCCTGCAGCTGAGTAAAGTCCTGAGCGGGGACAGTAGCTTGGGCTTGGTTCTCTTCAGTATTCATGGCTCTTGCTTTGGATCTGGTCACGGGAGCAATGACTGCAAATAAGTGCACCTGGGTTGAAAGTAAATGTACCTGAGGAAACAAATGAACAGAACATGTTAGTTTCCATTTAACTTGAGTCACACCCCTATATATGTAAACTAGTATAGGTGAACACCAATCCAGATTTTTTTTTTGTTTTTTGTTTTTTTTTTGTTGTTTTGATTTTGTGTTGGAATATTCTAGGGCTTCCAAGGGTCCCAAAAATTTTTTTTTTATTTGATTGATAAAAATAACCAACCAAGGTTTTCATGGAATATTCTAGGGCTTCCAAGCGTCCCCCACATGTTTTGATTTGATTGATAAAAATAACCAACCAAAGGTTTCTTGGAATATTCTAGGGCTTCCAAGTGTCCCAAGAAAATTTTTTTTGATTTGATTGATAAAAATAACCAACCAAGGGTTTCTTGGAATATTCTAGGGCTTCCAAGTGTCCCACAAATGTTTTGATTTGATTGATAAAAATAATCAACCAAAGGTTTCTTGGAATATTCTAGGGCTTCCAAGTATCCCACAAATGTTTTGATTTGATTGATAAAAATAACCAACCAAAGGTTTCTTGGAATATTCTAGGGCTTCCCAGTATCCCACAAATGTTTTGATTTGATTGATAAAAATAACCAACCAAAGGTTTCTTGGAATATTCTAGGGTTTCCAAGTGTCCCACAAATGTTTTGATTTGATTGATAAAAATAACCAACCAAAAGTTTCTTGGAATATTCTAGGGCTTCCAAGTGTCCCACAAATGTTTTGATTTGATTGATAAAAATAACCAACCAAAGGTTCCTTGGAATATTCTAGGGCTTCCAAGTATTCCACAAATGTTTTGATTTGATTGATAAAAATAACCAACCAAAGGTTTCTTGGAATATTCTAGGGCTTCCAAGTATTCCACAAATGTTTTGATTTGATTGATAAAAATAACCAACCAAAGGTTTCTTGGAATATTCTAGGGCTTCCAAGTATTCCACAAATGTTTTGATTTGATTGATAAAAATAACCAACCAAAGGTTTCTTTTTTTTTCTTTCAAATTTGCTGAATTTTCTCAGTTTTCAAGTTCAAAAGCTTGATTGAAACATATTTGAGTTGAATTGGTGTCAAGAAATATGACACCTTGGTTTCCTCTTTGATTTTCAAACTTAGGTTAAATCCTGAAAGAATATTTTATTTTATTCTTTTTTGTTTTTTTTTGTATTATTATTATTATTTTTTTGATTTTGTATTTTTGGGAACATTTCTTATGTTCTTTTTGGGGCTGCCTAAGGATTATCCACAGTGTTTTAGGCATTTTATTCTGAAAATTTGGGCTGAACAGCCAATTTGTGCATTTTTTGAACGTATCCGGTATAATATACCGGATAAGAATATGCCTTATTGTATCCGGTCACCCTAACCGGATACACGCATATGCCTTTGTATCCGGAAATACATACCGGATATGAATAGAGTTGTTATTAACCGGCCTGAGTTGCCGGTTATTGCCGAAATGGCCCTTTTTGACTCATTTTTTCACCCGATTAGTTTTTTTTTTCATTCCCAATTGATGTTCACCTTAATTTGACCTTCAAAACTTGCCCCAAATTGGGCTTGGACATCATACTTGCAAAATTCCCTAAATTTAGGAAAAGAACATGGCTTTACCTTGCCACCTTGTATTACCTTCATTCAATATGGTATTCACATTATACCTTGGCCTGTAAAACATGCAAACGGCCTTCCCACATTTACACCCAATTCCCCAAACGCAATTGTGTGCTTTTAGCTGAAAACGTGTTTCTCCACCTTCAAGCGTATGGTTTTTGGGTTTTGGCTTAATTGGCAACTTAGAACTCAAGTCTAGTGATGCCCGGAATCGAATCACAAATCCCATTGTCATCACATCATTGACCCAAATTCTAAGGTAAATGTTTTCACTTTCGCTTTCCGAAGTCACGACCTCGGTGCGCCAAGCTACACACATTCATGGTTCAACTTCCTAATAGGTAAAGGGTAGGCTGTGCAAATTGTTTCAAGTGCTCAAGTGCAATTTTAAAATTGTGGTAACATTCACAACGTCCCAGCCCCTTGCCACTCTTTTTCGTAGCCATGCATTCATTTCAAGCCAAGACACATATGACAAAATAATGAAGCTAAATACAAGCAAGCAAGAGCCAAATATGCACAAAAATATTACATGCCCAAAAAGTGGTATACAAAACATGTTATTTGTACAAACAACAATTAAACCATGGAAGCATGCTTGAAACCCAAAAGCATTCCCAAAATTCCAGATTTTCATGTTCTTTTTCATGCTCAAAGTGTACCATTTCTACCCAAATTGAAGCCTAAAATTTTAGCACTACTTGGCATGGTTCAAAAGTGTTTCAATGAGGTCAAACATGCTTAAAAACCCCCAAATATACACTGAAATTTCCAGATTTTTTTTCTTCAATTGGATGCTCAAGTGACATGGTTTTATGCTCAAATCCAAGCCTAAAACCCAGAAGCTAACAATATGACATAAAAAGCTTTTAGCTTGGGAAACATATGCTTGAAAATCCCCAAAATTCCCACTAAGCATTTCAGATTTTTTTTCATTGTTTTCATGCTCAACTTATGTCATTCCATACCCCCAAGTTCAAATCATGGCATAAAACAACCATTAAGCACAAAAAGTATTATTCATGGGAAACATGCTTGAATACTCAAAATTTACACCAAATTTCCAGATTTTGAAAATTTCTTTTTCATGGCATAACAACTTAAATCAAAGCATGTCATCACAAAACACATCCAAATCATGTTTCAAAATAGGCTTCTTCTAGACACATTTCTAGCCAACATCAAGCCACACATACATGCTTTTGATCCATACAAATTTCTAAGCATCTTAATCTGATTTGAAATATAACAATATGCACAAACGAAGTAAACAAAATAGCAAGCATTCAAAAGTAGAGAAAAGCATGAACTAATACACAAAAAATGGCTTAAATCCACAAGTCCCCAGCAAAGTCGCCAGTTGTGAGACATGGGAAAAAATCACCGGAATGATCACCCCTCCGTCAATACACGGGCTCAACGCAAAAATTGGGAGAGTTGCCACCATTCATAATTTTTGGGTGAGAATGGACACCAAAGAGTTCAAAATAAGCAAAAATAGCCAAAAGAAACATTCTAGGATAAAAATAATCCTACTTGAAAATCAAATCCAGAGATGCGTAAGGGGATTAGATTATGAACGGGGGAAGGTGTTAGGCACCCCCATTCATCCACACGAAGTGGTTGCCAAGTGTATGTTCATGCTAAAAAGAAAATAAGAAGCTTGCTAAAAATCATGAAAAAACCTTGAAAAAGGAACAAGTGTATGATATATTCACATGAAGATCCAAATGGATTTTAGATCTTCTCTTATGTCAATATCACTTCTGGAATATCTCAAAAGATGGAAAGCAAAGCACAAGTTGCTCAAAAACCAAGTTAAATCAAATCCGGAAAATTCGGTAAAAAGTATGCCATTTGTCTTAAAATCATTCAAATCCAATATTAAATTGAACCAAACCAAGTCCATTTGAAAGATTACAGTAAATAAGGGTCTCATGCAAAATTTCACTTCATTCCGATAAAAATCCTAGGAGTTATGCTCCTTTGAAGTTGCTGCTGGGGATTTTTAAAAGTGATAGGTGGGCAACTTTGGAAAATTGTCTAGAAACATCCACTACATAAAAATCCACGAAATTTGGTGTGATTGAAGTCTGTATGGCCATCTTTCAACAGAAACTAGCCTCATACAAAAATCCCTTCGGATGTGCCTTGGGTGGTCTCCCGAACAGGCCCCGAAGATCACAGATTTACCCAGAAAAGTACAAATGAACAGTTCTGAGTAAATCGGTTACCAATAATTCAAATGGAATCCAAAAATTATGAAACTAACTGGATTTGAAAATAAACTCATAAAGGAGTACTCAGAAACAAAAATCACTCGAATCGGACTTAAAACGAACACATGGCGGTCCGTCGAAGTGACAAGTTCTGTATTTGAACCTGAACTGTCCACTTAACTTCGACAGAGAGGTGTCAAAAATCCGTTCGATGGAAATTCATGAAATTTGGTGGACATAAACTATACAGCCTCACCTTTCCCATGGTTCTAAAATCGCCCCAAAATTCATCCGGATGATGAAGTTATGGGCGTCCGAAGTAAGGGTACAGGTGCTGTCAAGCTAAGCCATCCTTGAAGAAAAACCAAATCCGAAAATTGATACAAATATGTGATTCGTGCAAGATGAACACAAATACTTTAAAATCATCCGAAAGGCATTCCAGAATTGATTGAGGCCATTTATTTGAGATTTATCACAATAAATGCAATAAACCCCCAAATATGAGCCTATCCCGCCAAAATAGTGATATGTATGTGCAAGTGTAAAAAAACCAAACAAGATCAATAGCATGCATACATATTCATCCAAATAGGGTTCTAAGATAGCCTAGGGTTCCGTTCCATTATCGTTTCCCTCTGTTCTCTCTCCCCGTTAAACACGGTTCTTCAAGATAATCAAGGGTACTTTGAATATGGAACAGTTTACAATCAATCAAAAAGGCCTTATGCTATATGGGTTCTAGCACTCGGGTCAATCCCCAGTCTCGTTTCTCCTAGATTCCGCCTCCACGTTTTACGGCTAGGGGGAGTCTCGAGATACTTTGAGCCGGGGAAGGGTTTTCACACACAAAGAAGGCTTTACACTACAGAAAGGTAGAAGAAGAGATCTAGATTTAGGAATGTAAATACAGAAATTAAAAGAAAAGTTTGAGGCTTACCTGAGTTCTGGAGGCGATTCCGCAGCGGTTTTCTTCTTCTCCTGGAGTTCTTCTTTGCGAGAATTCAAAACAAGAGTTGATTGCCTTTTGCTCAAGGAGGAGTCTCCTATTTATAGGCAAAGGCTAAGGTCATTGGTAGACACAACTTAATGTCTAAAACCCCCCAACCTTAACCCTAAGGTTATTTCCGAGATTTCCCCTCATTTAATGAGGGACATGATGGTAACAAGTGATTTCTCTCGGAAAACCCTAATTTTGAGCAAACTTAATGTATCCGGTATATCAGACCGGATAAAAAAGGGCCTTAAGGTATCCGGTACATGGTACCGGATACACTAAGGCTCACATGTATCCGGCCTGAGTAACCGGATACAGGAAGGAGTACTTGTATCCGGTCTGAGTATCCGGATATAGGTAAAAGTTTATTTTCTTCAATTTCTGTGCTGGCTTTCAAGGAGATAATGATTTTTGATGATTGTTTGTGCAATTTGGGGTGTCTACAATAACTAAGGTATCCCCTTTCTATAACTAAGATACATCTCTTGTGTTAACTAAAGTACGTACCCCCAATCATACCTAAAGTATAACCCCTTGAATAACTAAGGCAAACCCTCTTGTAACACTGTGAGACATGGAAAATCAACCAAATGACTTCCAAACCATTACACGGGCTCAATAAAAAGGAGTCGCCACCATTCCTTTTAGGTGTAAATGGATACAAAAAATAATTAAATAAAATACAAAGAGGAAAATTAGAGTAAAAAACAACTCTACTTCAAAAATAAAAATAAAAATAAACCAGAGATGGGTAAGGGGATTATGTTATGAATAGGGGAAGGTGTTAAGCACCCCTATTCATCTACACAACGTGGTTGCCAAGTATTGTTCATGTTCAAAATAAAGAAAGCTTGCTTAATTAACACAATAAAAAGGGCTTGAAAGTAATCAAACATATGTATGATTCCTCCTCATGAGTAATCCAATGAATTCTGGACCCTTTTTTTATGAATGTATCACTTCTAGGACATCATCTTTAATTGCCAATCAAAGTAAAACTTGAATACAAGCAACTTAAGGCAAATCTTGAAAGTTTGGTAGAAGATGGAGCCATTCGACCATAAATCATTCAAATCAAATTCAAATTGAATGAAACCAAAACCATTTGAAAGATTATGTAAAGTAGAAGACTCGGGAAAATTTTCAATTAAATCCGACAAAAATCCTAAAAGTTGTGCTTGTTTGAAATTTACTTTTGTAAGTTGGTAAAAGTGACAAGTTGGCAACTTTGAAAACCTATTCGTGGAGATTGGCTTCATATAAATCTTTGAAAACTTGCATGAATGAAGTATGATGTGCCATATTTCACATGAAATAGGCCCCACACAAAACTCCATTCGAATGTGACTTGTATGACCTCTCAAACATGCCTAGAGGATCACAGATTAACCTAGAATTCTGCTATTGAGCAGTTCTGAGTCAATCAAACACACAATATACAAATGAAAGCAAAACATTTTGAAACCATTTGGATTTAAAAGTACACTCACAAAGGAAAATACAGAGATTAAAACCACTTAAATCGGACTAAAAACGAACAAATGGTGTTCAATCAAAGTGACAGGTTCATCAATCTGGCTTGAACTGACTTGTCAACTTTGATCAGATGGTGTCAAAAATCCACTTCATAAAAATTGCTGAAATTTTACAGACAAAAACTAGACAATCTCACTTGTCACATGTCTTTAGAATTACTCAAAAATTCATCCGGATGATGAAGTTATGAATGTTCTAAGATAGAGTACAGGTACTGCTTGATTTGAAACTTTTAAGTAAAATCAACCCAAAATAGTGGGTATGTGCATACAATCTCTATGATCTGAACTAAAATCACTTGGAAAAATGTTGGAAAACCTCCAGAAGGATATAGGGCACGAATTTGGCTCAAAACTCTCATTGATTGGAGAGAAAATATCAAAACCCCCAAAATAGGGCAAAAATGCCCAAAACAGAGAGAATAGATCATGAGGTCTTCTCTACTAAAAAATGAACTTGCTTGTATTCTTTTGAAACCCATTAAGAAATGTCCAAGAAAGATTTAGGGTAAGGAATTGGTTCATACATCTTATTGATTAAGAAAATGAACCGAATATGCCCGTATCGAGACAAAAAAATCCTAACTTGAGAGATTAGGCTATGAGAGCCTCTTCTCAAAGATAGGATTACTTGAAAATCTCCTAAAACAGTTAGAAATATTAAAAAAATATTTAGAGTAAAGATCCAATTAATGAATCTTATGGATTGAAGAAGATGAATCAGATGTACCCGTATTGAAACGAAAATCCCAACTTGAGATCCATTCAATGATCATAAAAAGATTGATCTAAGGCCATTTATCTTGGATCTATCATAATGAACATGATAGATCCAAAATACGAGCTTATTTCATCAAAAGAAGTGAGATGTGTGCATATGTAAAAAATCATATTTTTTTGGGGGGAATGGATCTAGTGCTATAAAGAGCATGAATCTTGGTATTCTCTCCAGAAAACAAAATCAAACTAACAAGATCAATCCACACATATACATTTCAATATACATCATTCAAATGGGGGTTCTATAACTATGGTTCCATTCCCATTCTTGTTTCCCCTAACTCTCTCTTTACGTTTTACGTCTAGAGAGGGCCTTGAGGTACTTTGAGATAGGAATGGGGTTCCAATCACACTCAGGCCTTACTTTAAAGAAAAGAAGAAGAAGAAACTAACCCTAGAATTTAAGAACAGAAAAGTAAAAGGGTTTTAGGCTTACTTGGGTTTTTGGAAGCAATGAGGCCGAGGTTCCCTTCTTCACTTGGAGCTTTTCAATCTCCAATATTCTGGCTATTTGCTTGAGGAGAGGCCTTCTATTTATAGGCAAAGGCTAGGGCAAGGGGGTGCCCTAATGGTAGACACAAGGATGTGTCTAGAATCCTCCCACTTAACATTAAGGCTAAATTCGGGAATTCCCACCTCTTAGACAGAGGTAAAACAGTAAAAAAAGTGAAAACTCTCAGAATTTTCAAAGTTTGCAGCAAAACATTAGTATCAAACAACTCAGGTCGGATACAAACAATAACCCTTGTATCCGACATTATCTGTCGGATACAATAAAAGTAATTTGTATCCAACATTATCTGTCGGATACACAGAAAGAGGCTTTTATTCGAACTTTTATTTCGGATACAAAAGAGAAAGCTGTTTATTATGATTTTGGCCAATTATTCATATTTTTATGCAGTGTAAATTTGGGGTGTCTACAAACACTAAGGTACCCCCCACTTAATACTAAGGTACCCCATAGTATGCCTTAGGTACCCTCTAAGGATTTAGTGGAATAAAGTGTAACTTCCTGGACCCATACCCAGCAAGATATTGTTCGCTCTGGGCCCAATGGGCCTTCACGGATTTGTTCTTAAAGGATAACATGAGAAAACTTCTAAGTGGTCACCCATCCTAGCACTGCTTTCATTTGAGCACGCTTAACTTCAGGGTTCCAAGGGGATTTAGTCTCGTGTTATACCTTAAAAGGCCTCTTGCTTTGTAGGGGATCTCAAGACTACTTATAGCATCCCTGAGTGTTGTTTAGGGGCAGATTTGAAAGACCAAAAGTTGGGCATATAAAATGATGCCCTAGCTAATATTTTAAGTGTTTTGAGAACCTTTCCCCTTGTATTGGACGTATAGAACAAGGAGAAGAGTGAGAGCTTGCTTGAAAGCTTGAAGAAGAAAGAGAAGAAGAGGAGAGATTAAAGAGAAGTAAGCTTTTCTATTAAACAAGTAGAAAACCCTTTAAACCAAAATGTATTGTGAAAATCGTATTCTCTCTTTGGGGTTGATTTATTTAAAGAAATGATCTTGCATGTTGGTTTTTACTTCTAAAATTCGTAGGGTTTTACTTGTGTAACAATATTATTTAGTTTTCTATTGATTTGCCATGGATTTCCAACCCATATTGATTACCTTTCAGTTTTGGGTTTGAGTTTGGTGGGTTGAATGAGGTTTCATGTGATTATACTTGTGTTTATACGTATTTTAGATGGATTCTTGTTTTGGAAGGTATCTTTGAGTATGTTGGGATGTTTTATGATCATCCCATTTGGTATTGGAAATGTTAGGAATGATTTGTATGAGTTTTGTGTTGAAAATAGCAAAAAATATTTGAAAACCTGAGGTGGCGATTAATCCTGAAAATGGGTGATTAATCCTAAGCCAAGACCCCGAAAAATCAGTCTCTGTTAGCTTAGGATAAGTCTTGGTGATTAATCTCTAATCAGAATTAGGTCGGCAACTAATTGCGGACCTAATCGTGGGGGCTAATTGCCCCTGGTTGATTAATCGTGAAAGCTAATTGGGGTGATGTTTTGACAGTTCTTCACCCCTTTCTTCCCCAACCATTTCCCAAACAATCTAAACCTCCTACACAGCATCCTTATTATACAAAAGATATTTATGTTTTCATTTACTTAAGTCTTTACATGTAAATAAGGTTTTCCCCCCATTTGGAACCACTAAAAATACTCTCAAGATCTAATTCCTCACCAATAAAAAGTTAACTTTCCAATTCATGGCTAAAAATCCAGTTTTGCCCGGTTTTCATCAAAAACCACTTTTTGAGTTTGATATCCAAATGAGTGATTCAGAAGTCCATAAAATTCCAGAAAATTTTTCTACCTTTCATTAGACTACAATCCAAATTTGAGCCCGAAATGCCTTGTAGATTTGTTTAGGAAAATCATATATCCAAGAAGTCAAAGTTTTAACCAGACTAAGAATATTTTCAAAGTTGAAAACTTTTTGTCTTGGAATCCATTGATTTTTGGTATGGTGACTTATTTGGAAGTCTTAAAACTATCCCACTCACCAAATATGTATTTTGAGGATTTCATGGTATTCGTTTTGATTGATTTGACAAGGCATTTGGCCTATGGTTTTATTGGCGGTGGATGGAGAATTCTACTAGGCCTCGGTTGATTTGGTAATGGATGGGGAATTCCACTTGGCATATGTTGTGATTTGGTGATGAATGGGGAATTCCACTTGGCCCTGGTTTGAGCACTGGTTATACTCATGGATTTGATTTGAATGGTTTGTTTGAATTGTTAGTCGTCTAATTGGACGTTGTTCTTAGTGTGAATCCATAGTGAGTCTAGTTAGTGTGTTGCTGTTGGCTTGTTAGCGTACAATGTCCTTGTCCATATAGCTTTCCATTGTTGGGTATTAGTGAGGCCCTCTTGGGGCATAGAGGTGCTACGGCAACCACCTGCTGTGGGGTATCGGCGGGAGTTCTTGTGATTCATATGGTTTGGTTAGGCAGTAGATGGGGTATTCCACTTAGCCTTAATTATTGGTTTGGTTGTCACTTGCTAGCCCATACGTGGGTGCTCCGCTCACTGAGATGTCCCTAGCTAGGCTTCTCTCTGTAAGTCATGTAGGTGGCAAATGGACAGTAGTCATTAATCTAATTTAGAGACACGCTAACCCATGAGTCCTATCATGACATGCTTGCAATATTTGATTGCTTTTATTGAACCGATTTCATGTGTTATCCGATTAAGATACTTTGACTTGAGATGTACACTTTATACTTGAGAATATTATCATGATGTTATAAAACTGCATAAACTGTTTCTATTCATGTATGTTTGCTGCTTACTCGGACTCTTGTCTTACGCGTGCTTTGTTTTACTGGATTTGTTTTCAGATCCTCTTGGCGAGCCACATATTGGGGGAGATATATATTAAGGATGAACTTGAGTACAGGCTAGAGGATTACTATCACACATAGTAGGGTTCTCTTTGTGTTATTGTATTTAGTTTTTGGAAACTATAAATGGGATTGTAAATATCTTTTGGACTTATACACTTGGGAGTTGATTTTTGTACATGTTTGTATATATGAGAAAGAGAGATGGTGAGCATCTTAGTTGCCTTTTTGTATCCACAGACATCATATCTTTTGGAGTTATTATACAGGTGTATTTTGTTATATGGAAATTTTTATTCCATGCTTCTTTAGCTTATGTACTCTAATGATTACTTTGTAATTGCCTAGGATAATTGTATTAATTAGGTTCTTTTGGGCCCATAAGTAGGTCTCAGGGATGGGTTGGTGCCGTGATAGAGCAGACCCGATTCTAGGGCGCTACATGGACAATCCAAGAGAAAAACCATAAATACATTAATTTTATGTTGAGCATTAATAGGATAAACGGAAGCCTTTTAAGATCCTAAATTGAATCCTTTTGAGCTTCTAAATTGAAGCATTTTCAGCTTCTAAACTTAAAACTTTTGATTTATGTTACCAAAACATTTCATTGTCTCATTAATAATTGAAACTAAGTAGTATTGAATGGCAATTAGTGACATTAGGTAGAAACTTCATATTTTTAACCTATGTATCCCAATATGTAAAAGTTACTTTCTTAACCTTAAGAAATTGAGAATTGTCAGTGCGTATGAGAATTAATTCCCATCTCAAGGGTACTTAAGTAATTTAAACTAAAATCATAGGGAAAAAGAAGATGACGACCAAGAAAGATTGTTTTTGCTTTCGGAGTAGTAAAATTTGTAATTTGTGTGGCTATTGCCTATTGTGGTAGTGATTAATTGAGGACTTGTGTATGCCTATTAATTATTCAAAGAGTTGTTTTTAAATAGTAGAACTTTTAATTCTATTGTGCTATACTTATTCACCCCCTCTAAGTTTATTTTAGTCTAAATCATATTTTTCAGTTTTTCCCTATGATGGTTTCGGTTCACCTGAAATAAGCCATCAACGAAGGGGTTTCGACAGTGTTACTGTGGTCTGCGAGCTCTAATCAATTGGAGAGCTCTAATCAATTGGAGAGGCAGGTGATGGGCAGTGGCCAAAAGCTCTGTCTACCCTTTTTTTCTTTCCTGTGTCAACTCATAGCCTTCAACATGTGGCTCCGTTTCTCTCTTTTTTTTTCTTATATGAAAGGACAAGAATGAAAAAGAGAGAGACAATGAATGGCTCCAGCTCTTTGGAAATGATTAATTACAACTCATTATTATTGTCAATTTGTAAAGAGCTGCTAGAAAATTAGGAAAAAGGATCATTTTTTGGCCTATATTTATGAAAACAATCCATAAAGATCCCATTTTACAAAAAGGCCACTTCTCAAAAGTAATTGACCTAAAGGGCCGCTTTTCAAAAATATTAAAAATATTGTTATTTTATTGTAGGTAAAACACGTTTGTATCCACGTATTATGTGCTCGTATCCCATGTAGAATGTGTTTGTGTTCCGATGTAAGATGTGCTCGTATCTCATTTAAAGAACTTGTGTCTATACATGATGCGCTCTTATCCTACGTAAAGTAATCATTAAATTTAATTATTTTTGAAAAGTGATCCTATAATTTAATTATGATGGATTGCTTTTATAATTATCGACAAAAAAATGACCCTTTTATGTAATTCCCAACTATGATGGACTGTTTTTATAATTATCAAGGAAAAGTGATCCTTTTTCATAATTTAGGTAGATTTTGTGCACTCATCAAACATGTTTTTATAGATTTTCAAAATTATAATTGACTTTGGGATAGTTGTTGCAAAACGGGCTTATGCTCAAATTATTTTAAAATTATAAAAATAAATTGAAAAGTTTTTGTTTTTAGAAAAGCAGAACATAACGTTACCAAACACTCTCCTGTAGAAAAAACAAAAAGAAAGAAAAATCTGATCCAAGCACGAGTGAATAAAGTAATACCACATTCCACATACAAGCGGACGACGACATTTTCGTCACTACAAACGTCACGGACGAACGACACGCCAAGAGCATTTTCTCTATCTATTTAACCGGACTCTTCTATCCTCACAAGTTACAAACTCTCGAGGGCCTCATACTTGCTGAGATCCAAAACAGTGCTGCAATCTGCAATCAGCAGCAAGTATGGATTCGGAACACCATCAGCCTCACTTCCTCTTCGTCGCTTACCCAGCTCAAGGCCACATTAATCCCACTCTGCAACTCGCTAAGCGTCTCTTGCGCACTGGTGCGCAGATTTCCTATGCTGTCAGTGTCTCTGCTCACCGGCGCATGGCAAAATCTTCACTCCCAGACGGCATAACCTTCGTTTCATTCTCCGACGGCTATGACGATGGCGTTAAACTCGACGACGACTTCAAACTCTTCATGTCCGAGCTCAAGCGCCGCGGCAGCGAGGCTCTCGCGGAAATTGTTCAGAAACTCCGACACGACGGCCGGCCCGTGACCTGCATATTGTACGCCTTGCTTCTACCATGGGTCGCTAGAGTCGCGCTCGAGCTTGACACTCCATCGGCTCTTGTTTGGATCCAACCTGCTACTGTGTTCGATATATATTACTACTACTTTAATGGCTACCGAGACGTATTCCTTAACAACAACGATGACCCCTCTTTCTCGATTGAGCTTCCAGGATTGCCACTACCCCTTACATGCCGAGACTTGCCCTCCTTCTTCCTTCCTTCTAATCCTTACACGTTTGTACTGCCACCATTTGAAGAACAGTTTGAGATTTTAAAGACTACAGAAGCAAATCCAAAGGTGCTTGTGAACACATTCGATGCTTTAGAAGCCGAAGCACTGAGAGCAGCACAAGATATTACTCTGGTCGCCATCGGACCGTTAGTTCCATCAGCCTTTTTAGACGGGAAAGACCCATCTGATACTTCGTTTGGAGGGGATCTATGCCAGCGTTCAAACGAGGACTACGTCGAATGGTTGAACAAGAAGCCGGAATCCTCGGTGGTTTACGTGTCTTTCGGAAGCGTCAGTGAGTTACCAAAGCGACAAATGGAGGCGCTCGCGCGAGGGTTACTAGACAGCGGACGGCCATTTTTGTGGGTCATTCGAGCTCCCCAGCCACCGGAGAATAATGGAAAGATAGAGAAAGAAGAAGATAAATTGGACTGCATTGAAGATCTGAGAAGAGAGGGGATGATAGTGCAATGGTGTTCACAGGTGGAGGTTCTATCTCATGCGTCTGTGGGGTGTTTTGTGACGCATTGCGGGTGGAACTCGACGTTGGAGAGCATTGTCACCGGAGTTCCGGTGGTGGGGTTCCCGCAATGGACGGACCAAGCAACGAACGCGAAGCTCATGGAAGACGAATGGAAGACGGGGGTGAGGGTGAAGGTGAACGAAGAAGGGATTGTGGAGAGCGATGAGATAATGAGGTGCTTACAGACAGTAATGGAGGGAGAGAGAGGGGAAGAGATGAGAAGGAACGCTAAGAAGTGGAAGTGTTTGGCTAGAGAAGCTGTGGCAGAGGGTGGCTCTTCGGACAGGAACCTTCGGGATTTCGTGGATGAGGTTAGATCAAATCGTGGGAAAAATTTGTGTGTACAGTCGACAATATCGGCGTCAGCTCCAACCCGGGACAGCGACAGTGTTGCTTGACGATACAAAACAAAAAAAAAAAAAAAAAAGAGTCGGACTTGCATCGTCTACAGCGACGCTTACAGCTTTAACCCATGTGCGACATGCGTATAGGAGCCGTCGTGTTTGGAAATCCATGACGGAGCTGCTCTGTGTCGTTATCAGATGAATTTCCTTTTTTTTTTTTGTTCAAACATTAAAAATAGTTGGTAAAAAAAAATACAAAACAAAACAAAAAAAAACTTTTCTTTTTTCAGTAAAGAACGGACCATAACAAGAATGCAAAAGAAAACCCTAAAAAGATTTTTTTCCTTTTTATCTAAAACCATTGTAAGGTGTATGCAGCATTCTTGGTTTGATTGTTCACCGTTGAAGCTAACAACATTCCAACAAGATTTTTCTTTCTTAAGCAAAGAACGGACCATAACAGCTTAAAACATAAAACCCCCCAATGCCGAAAAGAATGCAAAATAAAACCATAAAAGATTTTTTTTTCTTTTTTATCTGAAACCACTGTAAGGTGTATGCCACATCCTTGGTTTGATTGTTCACCATCAAACCTAACAACATTCCAACAAGATTTTGCAATTACTAGTTTCAAAATTAATAAAAACTGAAAACCCACTTCTGATTGAGAGGATAAACAAGGCAAATCACATCAAACTTCCAAGATTACAGAAACTGCTCATTCCAAAGAAAACCCAAATTTTCCCATCTAAATCACACTAACATCAAGCGAGGTTCAAATTTCCTTTTAATGATCGACTTTGATCTCTTTTTAGATTGATTGAATAATACTTAGAGATATCCACCCCATGTTTTCGATGATGTGCCATTCAGAAACTGGTCTTGCGTGGGAAGAAAATAACGAAGAGTTAATATTTTCAGAAAACCAGTGAAGAGGAGAGTTTTCTTGAAATTATGAACAGCATTCGCACTGAGCTCTTCAACATGGGAGACTCAAGAAATTCTTAATGATTTAGAGGTTCTATTGAGGGAAATAGTTCTCATAAATAATCAAACCCAAAAATTTGTGTGCTTTCTACATCTACAAGTGTCAATGAGAGCTTTGATGGTCCACGGAGAGTAGAGATTATTCCTGAAATGTCTCCTTCAAGGGCTGATAATAGTGCGACGGAAATGAAGGAAACAATAACGGTCGAAGCTAAAGAAACAAAGAATTTCACTTCGCCAACTGTTGAGGAGGACAAATTGCAGACAGATATTTCGAGTTACTCTCACTCAGAAGTAACAGTCGTAGACACAGTTCGCAATTCGCGTCATCTATAGCCGAGATTGCGATAGTTGAATCTTCAGTATAAGAGAGAACTGAGAAATCTCTTTTGATGACGATGACTGCAATCATCCAGCAAAAGAGACGATGAACAATGACCTTCCAAGGTTTTTCATCTCCCCCAACAACAATTGCTTTCTCTTTTTATTTTTTGGTTAACCGGCGTTAAGCGGCGTCTCGTTAATGATTCGCGTGCCTTGCATGCGAGAATTTATGGAGATGTGTCGGGCTTACAGCAATGCTGTAACGCTCCGCTGTAAGCCCAATGCTGTAGATGATGTGCGTCCAAAAAAGACAGTGTTGCTTGATTACTCTCAATTTCACTGCTTCAATAAATGATGTATTGTCCGATTCCCAATCCTATGTTAACCATAGTTACTTAGCCTCGATTATATGATTCAGTGTTTTGCCTTGCTGGAACCAAAAGTTTCGGATTATCATCATTGCTTGGTGCCCAGCACAGCTGGGCATCCCGTACCCAATAGTATCGCGCCACATTAGGATCATGCTTTGGCACAAGCCACGTCATGACAAGGTGTTTGTGTTAACGCCGTTCCCTTAAAAAATATATATATTTTCTTATGGCGCTCGGATCCTCTGTGAAGCAAAAACATCATCTGTAAAGCGCAATCCAACGGACCAGAATAAGCGAAGGCTATAATAGTAATTTTGAGCGCAATACTTAAAAAAGTATTAAAATTCTACTCGGCTCTCTCCTCGGCAAGACGAAAATGCGCGAAACATTTATATTATTTAACTTATAATCTTGTCCACGTCCAAACTTTCTCTGTGTTTACTCAGACATTTCTGTGTTTACTCCGACATTGGCGGGAAATGTGCTGTCTTTACTCTCACTTCGAAGAAAAGGAAGGCAGCTACCACAGTTCCACTTCCAAGTGTTAAAGAATAAGGGACCACCACTCACTCCACCATTATTTGTTTCTATTTAAGACTCCAACAACCAATCAAAACCAGGTACATAAATATATTTTTGGCTTTTTTCCATTAATGTCAACCCTCGAAGATGGTGGAACCTTAAATAAATTCAAATGATGGTCGGGTGAACAACGCCGCGCCGCCACACATCGACAGGGTACCATGTGTTATCCTCAATGATACACCTGGGGTACTAAAAAAAATTCAGAAGTAAAGGGAGAAAATAAATTTGTAATTATGATTCAACCAATTAAGTAATAGGTATCTACCGAAGTAAGCCACAGGTTGGGTGTACTTAAGTCGTAGGTAGCCCCAATTAAGCCTAAGGTACACGTTAAGTTTCAGGTACACGCATATTTAGCCATAGGTACACCCGAGGACAACCCTTAGGTACCTGGAAAAAAAAACCCTCCCAAATAAGCCTTGGGTAACCCCATTTAGAACTCATTACCCACACAAAAAGACTAGTCAAATAAGAATTCAGTACCCCCGAAATGAACAATGAAGCACCCCCAAAATAACCTTAGGTATACCCAGAAATAAACAGCTGTCAAATAAGCCATTATCACCACTGAACAAGCCTTAGGTACCCACCAAATAAATGTGAGGTTCACCACAATTAAGCCTTAGGTATGCACCATAAGAACCTGTATGTACCCACCAAAAAACCGCCAATAATGCCCTAGGTACCCCCAATTAATCGTTAGGTATCCCCAAAATAAGGCATAGGTACCCAAGAAATTTTCGTAGGTATCCCAAATCGCCTGGCACCGATTAATCCTGGGATTTAATCGTGATGAAACGGAGACTTCATGTTCTCTGTAAATTTAATCGGGAAGGTCGCGATTAATCTTGAGATTAATCGCGAGACCTAATCTCGATTGGGCGATTAGTCATGGATGCTAATCGTGGAAAATCCGTGTCTTAAAATTCTAATCGCGGATCTCACGATTAATCTTTGTGCTAATCACGCTGACATGTTTTGTCTTTTTTTTGGCTTTATTTTTTGCCAGTATATTCTATCTTATTTTAACCAAACCTATGGGGATGAAGAAGGTCCAAAACTTATGTACCACCTTCGTACCCTTGGCGTACCGCAAAAATAATTCGTAGGTACCATGTGTCTAGGTACTAAGAAATTATTCCGACGTAATCTACTTTTGTAATAAGCCCTCAAAATACACCAACTTGGCACATAGTTGAAGAGAATGGTTACCCTGTGATGTTGATGGGTACTATATATTGTTATTAATATGATATTCTAAGTGGAATATCTGTTTTATGTTGTAGGGACAAATGGAGCAAGTCGTTTCTACAAGTGGAAGTGAGCAATTAAGTGGAGATGAAGTCAGTGATGATATAGCGGATATAAATACAGTGCCTAGAGTTGTAAGAGCGCTAAGGTTCGATGACGGCGAAGGGCATACTCAAAATTTTAGGCCATCCGTGGGAATGGAGTTCCCATCTACCGATGAAGCGTATAGATTTTACAATGTTTATGCAGCACAAAAGGGATTCAGTATTCGAAAGAGTACGAGATGGAAAAGTCGGAAAGATGGTAAGGAGTTGTGTAGGAAGTTTTGTTGCTATAAAGAAGGGAAGAAGGGAACAGACAAACGAGATAAAGATGTGAAGAACCATAGAAAGGAAACACGTACGGGTTGTTTGACACACATGAATGTGAAAGCTCAAGACAATGGCATGTATTTTGTATCGAGCTTTGAGGAGGAGCATAATCATGAGGTTGTTATCCCAAGTAAGGCCCACATGATACCTTCACAGAGGAAAGTTACAGAGGCGCAATTAGCTGAAATTGTATTAGCAGAAAGCAGTGGCATACGACCAAAGCATGCTTTTGAGTTCATGGGTAGAGAAGCCGGCGGAAGAGAGAATTTGGGCTTCCTACCTATTGACCATAAGAACCAGATGCGTGACAGACGGAGAGCAATGAAAGTAGGAGACGGATCAAGGTTATTAATTTATTTTGAAGGACAACTGATTGACGATCCATCTTTCTTTTATGCTGTACAAGTTGATGATAACAATGGAATAACAAACTTTTTCTGGGCTGATCGGAAGATGCAAGAAGACTACAATAATTTTGGGGATGTCGTTTGTTTTGATACAATTTATAGGACAAACGAAGCTCAAAGGCCATTTGCACCATTGGTTGGAGTCAACCATCACAAACGAATGGTAGTGTTCGGAGCCGCAATGCTTTAGGATGAAACAAAGGCATCCTTTGTGTGGTTGTTTGAAACATTTATAAAGGCAATGAATGGGAAAATGCCAGTTACCATCTTGACAGACCAAGATGCAGCTATGTCAGCTACAATTGCTTTTGTTTTGCCGAACACCTATCATCGGTTATGTGTATGGCATTTGCACCAAAATTCATTGAAGCATCTCAGTCACGTATTCCAAACGAGAACCTCCTTTTCATCTGATTTCAATCGGTGTATATATGATTACGAAGAAGAGGCTGAGTTCTTGGAAGCATGGGATGCAATGATTCAAAAATACAATCTCCAAGACAATGAGTGGCTGAAGGGCATATTTAAGATAAAGGAGAAATGGGCCCTTGTATATGGAAGAACTACATTTTGTGCTGACATGAAGAGCACCCAACTGAGTGAAAGCTTCAACAGTCGGTTAAAGAAATACACGAAGTACAACATGGACGTCTCGTGTTTTTTCCAGCATTTTTCAAGGCTTTTGGATGATATCCGTTACAAGGAACAGGAAGACAATTACAATATGAGTCAACGTATTTCAAGAATGATGGCGGAAATCATCATATTAAAGCATGCAAGGGAGGTATACACACTGAAGCTGTTTGAGATTTTTCAATCGGAATATGCAAAAGCTCAGAATCTTGTTGTTAATGAGACTTCACATACTGAGACATCCAAAATCTATAAAGTTAGCTTATTTGATAATCCTCGAGGGCATGTTGTTACAGTTAACACTGAGGATGATATGTTGAAATGCAGTTGTCGTAAGTTTGAATTTGTTGGGATTTTGTGTAGCCATGCACTCAAAGTACTTGACATGCGAAATATTAAGAGGATCCCAAGTCAATACATATTAAAGCGGTGGACAAAGGATGCAAAGGGTTGCAGCCAAAGTTATAGTCGTATGTCAGAAGAGGAAGTGGCAAAGTTGTCCATGGTTAAACGGTACAGAGAACTTTGCCATAATGCCGTTAAATTATTAGCAATTGCTGCTGAAACTTTTGAGGCATATGAATGTGTTGCGAATGGGTTGGCCATTTTAATGACCGAAGTTGGAAATGTGCTGAAGAACAAGCCTCTGAGCGCAGTGGATGGGAATGAAGGAGAGAATTTATTTGAAAATATTCCAATCACTGTTGCTGGACTGAAGAGGAAGCTGGGTGGAGGTAGTAGTGGACGTCGACCAAAACATTTTTCAGAAAGGGCTCCAAAGAGGAAGAGGAACCATGACGTACCAACTCAAACGGCAAATACAATTTAGACTCAAACTCCACCACAAACACAATATGCAAGTCAAAGCTCTAGATGGAGTGAGGCAATGATATAATACTTACCTCATACTAATGTATTTGTTTTATCATATCATGTTTATGGTTTTATTGGGGATTTTCTGATTTTTTATGAATTATATCTATTCCATAGGCCTCTCATTAGTTTCGAACAGATGGAGTGGTGACGGGAATGCAATCGAGAACATATCCTATGGCTAAATATGCAATTTTGTCTCCATTCCAACAACCTGGTACTTACACACAGCTACTGCGGGTATATTTTTTAGAAGATCCTACTCTTCAATACTTTGTGAAGAATTTCAATGCTTTGCAATGACATTCCATTAATGACAGGAATCAATGAGTCCAAACATATTCCAAGAATCCAACTCAAGCAATACTGTTGGCCAGAATCAATTTGGCTCCTGTTCAAACTCTACTGTAGGGAGATCTCCAGGAGTTTATCGTGGAGATGGGAGTTTATATCGTCAAGAAGGAGATTTAGGTCATTTCCTTGGAGATTTGTGATTCTTTTGTATATTGGTACGACAAAAAAGGGGGAGTGAATTGTGTATATTGAATGTGATGACAGTGTTAGTCCTGTAATTATATTGTTTTTGTAGTGCAATGTAAGTGTTCATTTTTTCTAATTGTACAAGGATGTGTATGTACCAAATGTATACTTCCAGTGGAATGAGAATCGCAATTTTGAGTTAATTATTTAGTTCCGTTAATTGGTTAATATTTTCAGAGCTTCTTGCTGTTCCTCTTACAAGTACATCCCAAATCAAAATAAGGTTCCCCATGAATAACACAGGTACATCCAAAATCAACCCTTAGGTACCCCCTATCTACCTTAGGCACCACCCATAATGGCTCCCAAAACCCCCCCAATATATATATTTTGTACACCCCAACTGAAGAGTTAAGGTATCCCCTCAAACAACAATAAGAACCCACCCATCTGGACCTTAGGTACCCCCAATTAAGCGTTAGGTACCCACAATCATGCTTTAGGTACCCCACAAATAAGTCTAAGGTACCCTCTGCACAAATAGCATGACGCGCGTACCTGGGATATCAACGCTTGAACGTTTCAGTACGAATTGGTGATTGAAATTTCAACGCGTGAATGTTGCTTCCTAACGTCCGCGCGTTAGAAGCAAATTCTTCCTACTTCCTAACGTACCACTTTGTTCCCTATAATTATGCCCTTGTCCTCAGGCAATCCCCCCAATGATGCCTTAGGTAGCCCCCAAATGAGGCTTACAGTACACCGCCAATCATCTTTTCAAAGAAGGAACTGATTCGGAGTAGATTGATGGACAAAGTTATATCAAATGGAAACAACAGAGGATTATGATGCTGTAATTACGAATACTTTTAGTATGTGAAATGAGTACATTCTATACATCTGAGTTTCGTTGAGATAAATACATTTATATCCAAAACATACAAGTACGTCTAAAATCAGCACACTACGGTGCAATGTCATCGTCATCAGACCCAGGAAGTGGTGGGAGGGCTGGATTCTGCTGACTGGAGCAAGTGAAGAGATGAGTCACTATCTTCACGGCTTTCTTGGCCAGCTTCTTTAGTCCACCAACTTCATGAGTGATAGATTCCTGAAACATTCCAAAATCACGTCGTAGACTGCCAAAATCCTCTCGAATCTCTCCAACATCTTGGCTAAGCCTACGAAAGGCTTCTGACGATGGTCCACATTATGAATATGTCTTGAATGAGCTGGGTTGAGAAGTGGCTGGATGAGGATGTGATGACGAAGGTTGTGCTGGCTTTGCTTCCTCTCTTTGTTGTGGCTACTGTTGGTGCGCCATTGATTCTCCGGATCTTTGAGCCGCGTGATAGTGGTGGTGCAAAGGTGCAAGTTGCATTTGATTTAGATTCATCTATGAAAAATGTCTTGAAATAACCATGGAATCAGGAGGTCCACGTAAACCAAACCTCGTCCCAATCCTGGTCATAAGATAGGCAAACGGAAGGGCTCTGTGACCAGATGAATGGACAACTTGACATATATGTCTGCAAATGAATGTGGGTAGACAAAGGCGCGTCCGAGTAATGAGACGGTAGAGAAGGAAGACCATGGCCTTGGTCAGCTCGAACTTATTACCACACCTAGGATAGACATTGAATGTGAAGATGAGATGGAGTATTCTATACTTAGGGAAGAGCTGATTAGCTTGAAGCACAGTCTTTTTCCATGGTGCATCAATCCCACAAAGACATTGAGTGGCCTCAGCAAGTTCCTCTTGGGTTGGTGGGTTCAGGAAACGGACCTCTGATCTAGGTATACCCATTAGATTACTTATCAAGTCAGGTGTGACAGTATAGGTAGAGTCTGCCACTTTGATCTCAAATGCAGGCTCATGAAAAGGAGGGGTGGACAAGTTACGGGATATGGCGTAAAGTTGAGCAACAGTCGAGGAGTTGGTAGCATCCCCCCAATCTAGAATGTCGGACCAACCAACAGCTTACAGAATCTGTACAATACCATATGGTGCTAAACATGATTTAATAACCGGTTTCTCAACAATCAAGGGTCGCTGCCGAATCTGCTCGGCTTCAGAAGGTGTAGACGATGAATTATCAGGAGAATAAGGCTCCCTATGGATGGTAGACTGAGAGGGATTGGGTTCCTCTGTCTCAGAAGGGCTGTAATGAGAGCCGGAAGATAATGAGGGACTTGCAGGTGCAGGAGTCCTATCCCTTCTCCTCTTATGGCGCATGCTAGAATTCTTTGTTCGAGGCATGATTTTAAAAAATGACAGAGAAACAAACAATGTTCGACACAACTCACAGTGGAAACTTGGTGGAGCCAAACCTTAAACCCCGTATATTTGGCCACAATGTTGGAGAGTATAGAGACTTGGAGAACCCTGGAAGAAACAGGAAGTGCGTATAAGATACCGTAGATTAATCGTGATTTGGAGGCGAGAGGCAGCAGGAGAACAGTGGAATAAGGGGACCCATGCGTAGGAAACCCTAGATTAATCGTGAGTATGAAGTAGAGCGAAACCCTCTATTTATACACCCAAACATAAACCCTTGCTTTCGCAAATACAAATAATACATACGGCCGCAAGATTAGTTGTAAAAATCAGTAGATTAATCGCATGCTTAATCGCCATGTTCCGATTACGCATGGGACCTAACCCTGATGAAACATTGACTTGCTGTATTAAAATATTATATTATTATGATATAACAATGTGTCTACAAATCATGGGAAAGTGATTGAATGATGTGAGAGTTTATAACATTCATGTAATGTTATGAATGTGACTCTTGTAAGATATGTGTACGTATTTTTGAAGCTTCAATACATACAAATCTGAGTACCCCCTAAATAAGGCCAAGCTACCTCAGACTTAAGCCCAAGGTACTGTGCAAAGTTTTCCAAAATGTAACCCCACGAAGAGAGCACCAATAGCATAGAGTTGTAGCGAGGTAACCCAAGAAATACGACCAGGGCACCCCTCAAATAATTCTAAGGTACATCAAAAAATAAGCCAAAGGTGCCCCCAAATGATGCCTTACGGTAGCCACAATTATGAAGCCAGGTAATGTATGGGTACCCCACATAACACGTAGGTACCCCAAAAATAACATGAAGGTACGCTATACATAAGGTGAAGGTACCCCATATAAGGAGTTACCAAGAAACGAAAACGTACAGATGTTAAGGTCCAACGCGTGAACGTTTAAGCTATAAAAGAAGATACCGCGCGAGTGTTTAGAAGAACGTCCGCGCGTTGAAGTTTATTACAGAGAGCACGTACTGAGGTACCTTCGGTATAATGCGGTGTACCCCAATCTTCCATGGGGAGTACCTGAATTTTACAGGGGGTACCTATATTTGATTTTGTGACTTATTTTTTTGGGGAGAACTAAAGGCTTGTATGGGGGGGGGGGGGGGTACATTAAGATGATCTGGGGGATACCCCACCGGCTTACAAGATGGTACCCTGCCTTATATATGCATGTACATGTGTACACGCGTACATGGCTTAGATACATAGTGTGCGGATGTAAACACACACACACACATGAAAGATTACGGAACTCCCAAAAAAATTTTGCCCAAAAATAATGGTAAAGGTACCCCTGTACCGCATGTAGACATAGGTACACCACAATGAAACATTCAGGTACACACACTTATACCGAAGGTACCTCAGGAAATAACTATTAACAAACTTCAACGCGCGAACGGTCCTTTTGAAAGCGCGCGCGTTAGATGTCTTCTTCAGCCGGAACGTTCGCGCGTTAAAGATCAACGTCCGCGCGTTGACGTTTGTTGATATTTCATTCTTCGGGGTACCTTCGCCCTAACAGTAGGGTACCTTCGTATTATATATTGGGGTACCTTAGTTTTAATTGGGGTACCTGTTGCCTACTTTATTATATGCGACTGTACATGTACATACATGTGTACACATATATACAAGTAAGCCGGTACACATCAAAAAATGTACTTAAATGTGTACACAAGTACACACATGAATACGCAGGTATACATGTGTGTGCGCGTGTACACGTACATCTACACAAGTATATGTTCTTGTACGTGAACATGTACATATATGTGTACACATGTACACACATGTGTACATCTGTGTGTAAAAATGTACACACATGTACTTGTGTACACATATCAACATGTGTACTTGTGCACACATATATACATGTACATGTGTACACAAATGTACATGAGTACATACATGTACCTGTGTACACACATGTACATGTTTACACATGTACACACATGGGCACACTTGTTCACACATGTACATGTGTGCACATATACACATGTGTACATGTGTAAACAGATAACAATGTACATGTGTACACATGTACACACATGTGTACACACACATGTGCATATGTAAAGGTTCACGTATACATGTTAGTGCACATGTACATGTGTACACGTGTACATGGATCAGGTACCCAACGAATTTAGACGAAGGGCACCCCTCAAATAATTCTAAGGTACATCAGCAAATAAGCCAAAAGTGCCCCCAAATGATAACTTACGGTAGCCACAATTATGAAGCAAAGTATGGAATAGGTACCCCAAATAAAACGTGGGTACCCCATACGTAAGGCGAAGGTACCCAATATAAGGAATTACTAAGAAACGTTACCACGCGGACGTTAAGGTCCAACGCGGAACGTTTAAGCTATAAAACCGTGCGCATCAATCGTCTTCTTCAGCCAGAACGTTCCAGCGTTAGAGAGCAACGTCCGCGCGTTGACATCTGTTCGCCTTTCCTTCTACGGGGTACCTTCGCCTTAACTGAGGGGTACCTTCGTATTATATCCTGGGGTACCTTAGTTTTAATTGGGGGTACCTGTTGCCTATCTTAATATATGCGTGTGTACATGTACATACATGTGTACACATATATACAAGTAAGCCGGTACACACCAAAAAATGTACTTACATGTGTACATAAGTACACACATGTATACGCAGGTAAACATGTGTGTGCGTGTGTGCATGTACATGTACACAAGTTTATGTTCTTGTACGTGTACATGTACATACATGTGTACACATGTACACACATGTGTACATCTGTACACAGATGTACATGTACATGTGTGTGTACAAATGTACACACATGGGCACATGTGGACACACATGTACATGTGTGCACATATACACATGTGTACATGTGTACACATGTGTGCATGTCTACGCATATATACATGTACATGTTTACACATATACACATGTGTACATGTTTACACATATACACATGTGTACATGTGTAAACAGATGTACATGTACATCCATACACATGTACACACATGCGTACATGTGTGTGCATGTATATATAAATGTACATGTGTACACATATACACATGTGTGCACACACATGTGCATATGTAAAGGTTCACGTACACATGTTAGTGCACAAATACAGGTCTACACGTGTACATGGCTCAGTTACCCAAAGAATTTAGACCAAGGGCACAACCCAATTAAGCCTAAGGTACATCAGCAAATAAGTAAAAAGTACCCCCCAATGATGCATTACGGTAGCCACAATTATGAAGCCAGGTACTGTATGGGTACCCCACAAAACATGTAGATACCCAACAAATAATATGAAAGTACCCTATACGTAAGGCGAAGGTACCCCATAAAAGGAATTACCAAGAAACGAACACGCGCGGACGTTAAGGTTCAACGCACAAACGTTTAAGTTATAACAGAAGATAACGCGTGAGCGTTTAGAAAAACGTCTGCGCGTTGAATTTCTTTACGCAGAGCATTTACTGAGGTACCTTCGGTATAATTCGGTGTACCCCAATCTTCCATGGGGAGTACCTGAATTTTACAGGGGGTACCCATATTAGATTTTGTGACTTTTTTTTGGGGGACAACTAAAAGGCTTGTATGGGGGGTAACATGGGCTTATCTGGGGGATACCCCAGAAGCAAACAGGATGGTACCCTTCTTTATATGTGTTACATACACACATAAGATATACATACAACTACGTACGCATGTGTACATGTACGTGTACGTGTGTGCATGTGTACACATGTGTGCGTGTGCATGAACATGTGTACGTGAACCTTTTATTATAAGAAATTTCTTATACATACATACATATATATGTATCTATATAAGAGATGTATAAACATTCTTATACATTTCTTACTTATATATATGTATATAACAATTGATATAGAAATTTATTTATTTCAACCTATAAGAAAGTTCCATATATATTTAAGAAAATTTCATATATACATTTAAATGTATTAGAAAAATAAATTTTTTACTTAGGATATATATATATATATATATATATATATATATATAAAATCCAATGCTATTATATATATGTTAATTCTATGAGAATATATAAGAATTTAGGTACCCCCCCCCCTTCCCCATACAAGCCTGTAGGTGTCCCCAAAAAAAAAAAAAAAAAACCCAAAAATCTAGTATGGGTATCTCCAGTAAAATTTAGGGGGTCCCCCATGGAAGTTTGAGGTACACCTCGTTATACCGAAACTACCTTAGTAATTGTTCTGCATAAAGATCTTCAACGCGCGAACTTTCTAGAGAACGTTTGCGCATTCACTTCTTTTATAGCTTAAACGTTCGCGCTTTGGACCACAACGTCCTCGCGTTTTCGTTTCTTATTAATTCCTTCTTCGGGGTACCTTCGCCTTACCTATATGTGCATACACATGTACATTTACATCTGTTTACACATATACACATGTGTATATGTGTACACATGTACATGTCTATATGCGTAGACATGTACACATGCGTAGACATGTACACATGTGTACACATGTGCACATGTGCACACTCATGTACACATGTGTGTACATGTGTACACATGTACATGTACATCTGTTTACACATGTACACATGTGTATATGTGTACACATGTACATGTCTATATGCGTAGACATGTACACATGCGTAGACATGTACACATGTGTACACATGTGCACATGTGCACACTCATGTACACATGTGTGTACATGTGTACACATGTACATGTACATCTGTTTACACATGTACATACATGTGTACACATGGACAATTGTGTACACGAACACATGTACATGTGTGTACACATGTGCACATGTGGGTACATTTGTACACACACATGTACATGTACATGTGTGTACAGATGTAGACATGTGTGTATATGTGTACACATGTGTGTACATGTACACGTACAAGAACATATACTTGTGTACATGTACATGTGCGCACGCACACACATGTATCCCTGCGTATACATGTGTGTACTTGTGTACACATGTAAGTACATTTTTTGATGTGTACCGGCTTACTTTTATATATGTGTACATATGTATGTACATGTACATACGCATATATTACGGTAGGCAACAGGTACCCCAATTAAAACTAAGGTACCCCAGGATATAATAATAAGGTACCCCGCGCTTAAGGCGAAGGAACCCTGTAGAAGGAAAGGTGAACAAGCATCAACGCGCGGACGTTGATCTCTAACGCGCGAACGTTCTTCCTGAAGAAGACAACTAATGCGCGCGCTTTTATAGCTTAAACGTTCGCGCGTTGGACCTTAACGTCCGCGCGGTAACGTTTCTTAGTAATTCCTTATATTGGGTACCTTCGCCTTACATATGGGGTACCTTCATATTATTTTTGAGGTACCCATGTTTTATTTGAGGTACCTATTCCATACTTTGCTTCATAATTGTGGCTACCGTAAGTTATCATTTGGGGGCACCTTTGGCTTATTTGCTGATGTACTTTAGAATTATTTGAGGGGTGCCCTTCATCTAAATTCTTTGGGTACCTGATCCATGTACACGTGTACACATGTACATGTGCACTAACATGTATACGTGAACCTTTACATATGCATATGTACACATGTGTGTACATGTGTATACATGTACATTGTCATCTGTTTACACATGTACACATGTGTAGATGTGCACACACGTACATGTGTGTACACATGTGCCCATGTGTGTACATTTGTACACAAGTACGCATGTCAATATGTGCACACATGTACATATGTGTACATTTGTACACATACATGTACATGTACATACATGTGAACAGATGTAGACATGTGTGTACATGTGTACACATGTATGTACATGTACACGTACAATAACATATACTTGTGTACATGTACATGTACACATGCACACACATGTATACCTGCGTATACATGTGTGTGCTTGTGTACACATGTAAGTTCATTTTTTGATGTGTACCGGCTTACTTGTATATATGTGTACACATGTATGTACATGTATACCTGCATATATTAAGGTAGGCAACAGGTACCCCAATTAAAACTAAGGTACCCCAGGATACAGTCAAACCATACGCAACAATTTACAAAGAAACAACGCATAAAACATAAATATGCGAAAGTACGTACCCTGGATCGAGGTCCTCACGGAATGCATAGTCGCAGACCGCGCATCCAACATCCACCGGAGTCCTACTAGAAGATGCCTCCACTGGTTCGCTTCCCTACAAGTTTATTAAAAATTCCAAAAAATGAATATATGTCTGTCAACCTAATTCTAACCGAAAAACATAAACCAATTCCTTTAGAAAAACTGAGAACAAACATACCAATGGCTGTATGGCCGGATCTGCAATGTTCAGATCCAGCAACAACCTAGCCTCCGCACATTGATCATCGCCAGATGGCACCTGAAATATATTTCATGTAGGTCACACGATCATTACATCGACAATTTTGCTCTTCAATCTACTATAGTAAAGTTTTACATTAATGGTTGACATGCAATTAGACATCCAATTATATACTACTTACCGTTTGCGTTGGCCTCTCGGCATCGAGTGATTGCTTACTCTTTCTGGCCCTCTTCTTTTTCTCCCTGGTGATGGTTGTAAAAGGACTCCTTTTTGCCTTTCCGGGCACCTTCATTCGTTTCAATCTCGGAGCTTCAACGGGTTGAAATGGAACGATTGAACCTTCATATTCTTCCGCTGTTGGATCTGGGATACATTCCGCCCTAAGTTCAATATCTTCCATTAGCGACACTGGGCAAGGGCCCTTCGGTGCAGAAGCAACGTTCACTGGAACCTCAAATGGTTCCCGTGGACATTCAGGGGCAGAGTAGCTTCGATAGTCACGAGCGTATCCAACAAGCTCGAGAACCATCTCTTTTAATTTAGCTTGCCCTACTTCAAGATTGCTTATCATCAACTTCAATTTCTCCACCTAAACAAATCAAGCCACAAACATTTGTATTTCTATAAGATCTGGAACTTATAATGAATAATGACAAAAACCGAATTCCATTACCTCATACTCCAAAGCCTTCAATCTTGGGGATTCGGCTACCTCACGCTGAAGGGCAACAACTCTTTATCGCTGCCCTCAATTTATCCTGCTAAAACACACAATCAAGTAAAATTTATGTCCATGTATGTATAATGAATATTGATATTGAGTACCCCCTATTAGAAAATATAAATACAATATAATATAATATACCTTCTTCCTTCCCTTTGATTTATCGGACTCCGGAACATTTTCATATTCAATATGTTCCGGAGTTTTCATGTCCTTTTCCTTTCCTTCTTTCTCCCTCTCCAACACATCCTCATCATTCCACACGGTGATGAGAGGAGCTGTTGCATCCAAGTCTATCGTGGTCCCATCCATGCGTAAACATTCATAATAGAACATTTGCGATTGAGTAAACATTTCTTCCATTACAATTTAAGCATATCAAATATATGAAATGTGTGTATAACAATAATTTACCTTTAGAAAAACAAACAACCACCGACATATATTTGGCACTTCTCCTTGTATCGGCGGATTGCGGCAATGAGCCAATCAAGAACCAACTTCGATCAGTTGAGGGTACGGAGTCCCTCCATATCTATTACAAGATTTAAGAACTTTGTGCTGGCCTTTGGTTTAGCTTGAGGGCATAAAAATGGGCCCAATGCAAGCAAGACAAAAAGCCTCAAAAAATCTTCATCCGCCGTCTCCTTCTCTTGCAATCTTCTCTCCAGCTCTCCTAAAGGTATCTTAACCTTATCATCACAATACATTTTCTTTAATTCTGTGAGGTCGTTTTCCACCTCATCAATTTCTATAGTCTCCCTGGCAGAGGTCACCCCCAATATCTGCTCAACATCAGGAGGTGATATATCAAACGTCCTTCCACTTACTTCAAGGCAACATTTATCGGGATCAAATGAAGCCAATAAGGACACAATGTTGCCCTTATAACAGTGTTTAATCGTCATATCAAGAAGGCTTCCCAGCCCAATTTCTCTAACAGCTAGCCTCTGGGACTCGTTCAACCTTTCGATAATTTTTAGCAGTCGTTGAGGAGTACATCTATTGCGAACTCCTTCCCCGCTTGGTGCCATTTATCTACAAATAAATACACAAATTGATTAAAAAAAACTTTGCAATGTGACTATTTACATGTCCCATCTATAAAATCAAAATGTAAATTGAAATACGCCTTACGTACCCCATAAATATGCAATTTGTACCCCACGAATAAGAATTGGGTACCCACAAATAGGCCCCCTAAATTGGTTTACCTACACCTACAAATTGGCTTACCAAAACCCAATTAAGCTTTAGGTACCCCCAACAAAATAAGGCTTTCGTAACCCACAAATAAGCCTTGGGTATCCCCAAATATCCCCCCTCCAAAAATGTTCTAGGTACAACCCAAAAATGCCTTGGTACAAACAAGTGAGCCTTAGGTACCAGCCCCATAAGCCTTGGGTAACCCACCAATTATGAATTAATTGGGGAGGGGAGCGGAATCTAGGCCTTACTTCACAAGATTTTCATCACGATTAAGTACAGGATTAATCGTGACCTGACGATTAGGTGCCGCGATTAATCAAATGACTAATCGCGGATTTGCGATTAACTGTAAGCAGTGAAACATTGTCTCTGTTTCGTAGCGATTAAGTCAGGACAAATCGCCGAATCATGATTTCAGGAAGTACCTTAGCCATATATTGGGGATACCTTGGGCTTATATTGTGGGTATCGTAGGTTTAGGGGGTACCTTAGGCTAATTTTGGTGAGTGGGTTTTGTAAAACCCCTGTTTTGAGTAGAAAAAAAAATAAAATAATAAACAATATAAAATAGTAGATAAAATAAAATATATGCAAAAGTATGAACACATGGATTTATGGACAGGCTTAATCAAAATTTATTTATTGCTGGAGATTTGTGGTCATTAGTTGTCAAAGAGAATAAGCTTAAGTGGATGCGGGAAAATGTAGGGTTTTCAGTGGGCGAGCATGCACAGGATCAAGGCTTTTAAAAGGTTGTCGTGCGGCAATACGTATGGGAGCGTGTGGAAGGTATATATACTAAAGGGGAAATTAGGTTTTTGGTTTCGAATGCTCGCATCATATTTTTGTAACTGAAGAGGTTTGGTGTTTTGCGGCTACTATGGCGATTAGGGTTTCTCTAGGAAGAGATGAGAACCGCGAGAGCTAAGACCGGATTAGTGGAGTCGGATTTCAGTGGGTTATTCCTCTTGTGAATAGGGGATCAGTTCGGTGACCTTCGCATCCACGAGCGCAGTTGGAGTCGGTGATCGGCCGTGGTTGTCGAATAACCTGTTATTCTGGGATAAGCGTATAAGGGTGAGTAGCACTGATTTAAAACCGAGGTTTTAGTTTTCTTCGTGGCATATTTCGAATGCCATGGTTGTATTGTGAGTTCTGGGTTTTTCTGGAATACCGTGAGTCCGAACGTTAGATTGAAAAATTAAATTGAAATTAAAGATGTTTAGATTAAATCCAAAATTGGTTGGGAAGTCTTCTGGGAGCATTGGGAGTGTATTTGAGCAATTACAGACCTAAACAAACCAGCCAGAATTGGAGATCTCGAAATAACAGAGACTTGAAAATCGCAGTGGGTATCCGCCCACTTGGCGCCCACTTCGGGAAGTAGGCGCTTAGAAATATTGATCTAGCGCTCTTCTCGCGCCTTTCTCTCGCTCAGCTCGCGCTCACTTAGCGTCGAGTGAGCGCATAGTCCATTTTCGCCAAATTTCTATCCGCCGACTGGCGCTCACCTGGCGCTCACTTCAGGAAGTGAGCGTATACCCAATTATACTTGCCGAATTTGATTTCCGACTAAACCAAGGGGGATTTTGATGTCTTGGGGTTTATACCACTTCACCAATCACTTGTTCTGGTAACCTTGGAACCTGCATTTCTTATTTAATTCCTAGGAGAATTCTAGTGGCAAATTCTTAAAGGCTTTTAAGGATGAGTTTAGGTTATTTTATGCATGTTGTGCTGGATACCAAAACACTAGGAGTTCTTAGTTGTTTTCTCCTCGAATTTATACACTGTTCTAATTGAGAAATTATTGCCTTCTGGTTTTATTTGTTTGGAAAATTCTGGATGTATTGTCTTGTTATAAATAACCGTGTTTTGTATTCAAATGGCATGGTTTGTGGAAATGAGGAAATACTGAAAGTACTTGAGGTATTGCTTGGTCCAGAGGGACAGATGATGAACTGTGATGAGTTTTACATGATGTGGAATGAATGGTTTTACTTTAATGTTGGAATTGAGATTATACGATGTTTTACTGTTTTGGTCTAGCTTGTCCTGGATCCAGAGTCTAAGCTTAGTAATGTAATGTTATTGTTGGTTGTTGAAATTGCATGGCCTTGTGTGTTGCCACGACCGGTGTAGAGCAGCCAGAAACCCTGAGTAGGCCTAGTTGTCAATGCAGAAACCCGGGGAGTAGGCCTGCATTGGATGACGAAACCCTGAGTAGGCCGTCATTTCAGAGTTTCCGAAACCCTGAGTAGGCCGGAACTGTGTACATGGAGGTGTGGAGTGTCTACTTGGCATGTTTAATTTATCAACTAAACAATAGTCATGACATTGACCAATGTTGGTATTTGATTTTGTTTGACGTGATATGTTTTATTCGCTGGTTTGTTGGTATTTATGGTTCATGGAATATTGTTTACCGATTATTGGGTATTGTACCTCCCGCCGGTGTAGAGCAGCCAGAAACCCTGAGTAGGCCTGGTTGTCAATGCAGAAACCCGGGGAGTAGGCCTGCATTGGATGACGCAGTCATTTCAATATCCGAAACCCTGAGTAGGCCGGATATACATTTGGAGGCGTGGGCATGGTTATAAGAAGACTTTGTGTTATATGACATTGGTATATCTGGAATTATATCTTGAGATACGAAATTATGGTTATTCGCTATGTTGTTGTCAGTTAATCTTTATTTTGTCGAATTCTTCGGGATTTGAAACGGATTGTTATTGTTTGATTTACCTGATGGTTTTCCGCACTGATATGAATTGGATTATTGAAGTTTAGTCGGATTATTCGGAATATGCGTATTATCATCATTGTACATGGTTATAATCGTGGCATGTTTTAGAACTGAAATAAATGTATTTGTGCATGCATGTGCTGCTCACTGGGATATTCGTATCTCACCCCGTTGCTTTCGTTTTGTTTCCAGATACTCTTGGAGAGCTCGATACTTGCGGGTAGTTACTTGGACATGTGAGTTTTATTTTAGTTTGGGAATATTTTAGCGCACTCTGTTATATAGCCATTGTTGTACTCATGTTTTCCTTCACTCTAATATTGCGATCCTGTGTTTTATAATAACCTCTGGAGATGAGTTACGGGTTTTTCATGTGACTTGGATCCGGGGCGTTACAGGTTTGGCTTACCATGGGGTACCTTAGGTTTATATGGGAGGTACCTTAGGCTTATATGCGGTACCTTGGGCTTAGAGTGGGGTACCTTAATCTGATTTGTGGGGCGTATGTATGGGTTATTTGACTGGGCGTACCTACGCTTTATTTGGGGGGTGCCTGTGAATTAAATGGGGATGTAGCTAATGCTTATTTGGAGGGTACCATAGGTTTATTTGTTGACTACAAAAATGTTTTTTGGGGAGCTCTTCGGGCGTACCTAAAGCTTAACTCGGCAGGTACCCATCGTTATTTGGAGCAGTACTTTTGGCTTATTTCGCTTGGTACCCATGGCTCATTATGTATACATTTGGTCATTATAAAATTAAATAAGGGCTTACAGTCGTCTTTCAATGAGGCTGGTTGTTGTCGTGGTGGTCCCTCGCTTACAAAGTTCTTGTGATGGTGGTGGTCCCTTTCTTTCGTCAAGTGGGCGCGCGCGTTTGTAAGAAAGGGAAACCTCTGTGAAGCAAATGGAGTATGATCTTGTCCTTTTCGTATGCGATGAGGATGACGAAGACGAAGAAGGTCCAGAAATGGCAATGTCAGGTAAGGTGCGGACGTGGAGAGGATCCTAAATTAAATAATATGTTTCGCACGTTGCGGACGTGGAGAAGATCCAAAATTAAATAATATGTTTCGCACATTTTCATCGAGACGAGGAGATTGTCGAGGACAAAGCCGAGGAGAATTTTAATAGTTTTTTAAGCGTTTCGTTCAAAATTACGCTACTACCCTTAGCTTATTTTGGTCTGTTGGATTGTGCTTCACAGACGATGCGTTGCTTCACAGAGGATGCGCTTCATAGAGGATCCGAGCTCTTTTTTATGTCACAGCAGCGAAGGCATAGACCTTGACTGCCGAACCCAAGTCGCAGAACCCTCTATTCTCTTCCCTTTCTTCCTCTTCTTCCTCCCTCCCACCATCTTCGTACCCTTGCTAATCTGCGACCAGAGACCATTTGATTTTCGAAGGCCAAAGGAAACTCTGCCGCGGCACAAGCAGATCTCGTGTACAATAGGGAGGGTTGAAAATGCAGGAGCCAGCAGTTGTGGATCTGTTTCTTCTGTGTTCTTTTACGCGCCTTTTTCTAGTTTACTTTGGAAAGCTATTCACTGGTATAAAGGAGGATGGAAGAAAGGTTTTGAAAAAATAGGTGAAATATACAATGTTTCTATTGGACCATAAGCACTTTTGTCGGGGTTGATTTGGAGAGAAGCATACTAGAAATCTTGTTGAGAAAAAGAGGGTATGAGACAGGTATTAACATTATATTAGGTCCCTTGTGTCTAAAATGGAAGATCAGATGGAAAATAAGAGTCATTAAATTCTATCCTTAAAAGTAAAACAATATGATTCTCTATAGTTTTTATTGTTACCAAGATGGACGATTTTGGGTAATTCTCAAAGGTGCATTTCATGATAGTGCTTGATGATACAAACGATCCTTGTGCAATTTGTTTTTTTTTTGTGCATATTTTCCTTATTTTTATGACTGGTTGGTATAGGGATTGATGGTTCGGGGTATTTGTCAAATGGTGGCAGTAGTGAGATTTTAATCCCCGCTCATAGTTTGCACAATAACTTCTTCATGAGCAATAGCATCCAAGTTAAAATCCTTATTTGGCTTTTCTGAAGAGATGGAAAGCGAAGCAGAGGAGGTCCTTCTAAGCTGGATGAAGCCAGTTTTGGGTTATGTTGAATGTTTCATCATTTAGCCATTTTCAAGCTTGTCATGTATGAATCAAGTTGCTGGACTAAGGTTAATTTTTCTTATATCAAGTTATGAACAGAGTCAGCAAAAAGTAATTGACTTACGGGAAGAAATATTTACATGCAATCATACAAAAGAAAATTACTTACATTATTATTTAACAACTTGATTAACAAGTTACATCTTCTGAAATCCAAAACAACATAAAAAATACCTCCAATAAGAGATTGCTATGACATTGATCTATAATCAATTCCTTGGAAGAAAGACCAGACTGCATGAAAAACGCTCTATTGAATTTTTTCTGTGAATAAATCTAAGCAATCTGGAAACATATATAGATTACATTACAAATTTACAATTCCTCTTGCCGAGCATCGAACTTTGAACAAAATGCTTTGTGTAGCTTATTGATCTCTTCTTTGACTTGTAGCGCAACCGACGATGTTCAACGAGGCTCAATCTAGACCTGGCATATCCTAAAATATCCATGCAAAGAAATCAACGTACTCTTGGAGGACAGAAACAATCTGTTATTTCTCTGCGGGGCTGAGTGTGCCATTGATTAGCACTCTCTTAGGTTCTTATTCTGGCCCGGGATTAAGATCTTTTGTTTTCTAAGCTCATCAAAACGTTGGAGTACCTTTTTAAAATTCAACGGTCTTTTCTTGGGCATCATCCATTTTTTTTGTAACTTCCCCAAGTCTGTCACCTATAGATGGCTCACTAGTGTCTGGAATTTCTTCGAGACAAGCAATGGGTGTAGGACAAATACTAAATCCATCACTGTTTAGCAGAAGGAAGACAAGCCAAGCTCTGTTAGAATATCCAATAGATCATAAAATGATAAAAGCCATACAATAAAAAGTTTCTCCTACTACTTTGAACTCAAAAATGGCACATGTACTTCCACGAAACAATTTAATCCAATTTATGCTTTCAACCACATACCTTATGATTTCCTCCTTTAGAACCACTCATAATTTATTTGAAAATACGGACCAGGAGATGTGAGACATGGAAAATCAATTAAATAACTTCTTGATCTTCACACGGGATTAATAAAAAGGAAGAGTTTTCACTATTCCGTTTTAGGTGTGAATGACCACCAAAATGATCATAAAAGTAAAAATAAAGTCAAAAGTAACTCTACTTCAAGGTTAAATCTAGAGATGGGTAAGTAGATTAGGTTATAAATAGGAGAAGGTGTCAGGCACCCCTATTTTTCCACACAAGGTGGTTGCCGAGTACTGCTCATGCTTAAAAAAGGCTTGCAAGTAAAACTCAATCAAAAATATATATAAAAAAAAAGAACAAAAAGGATGTATGGTTCTTCCATACGAATGGCCCAATTAATCCTGGACCCTCCATATGAATACACCATTTCTAGGGTTTCATGATTGAATAAAAAAATCAAAATAAACTCAAAGAAAGTAAACCTAAAGCTAAACTTGAAAAACCAACCTTAGGTTAAATCATTGAAGTCTTGAAAATCCACATGATGCAAGTTGAAATCATTTGAAAAATACATTGAAGAATAAACTTGTAACCATTTAGGGTACAAATTTTGCTTAGATCTCTCATTGATTGGGAAAAGAAGCCAAATCTACCCATGTTGATAAAAAAAATCAAAACGTGAGAGTTTAGACCATATGATCCTCTCTAAAAAATTGAAGCTATTTTGAAAACATTTTATGAAACCCTAGAGATCATTTTAAGGCTTTTGATTTTAGATCTATCATATTGATCATGGTAGATCCAAAATGTTAGCCTATAATGACCAAAAGAAAGAGATTAGTGAAGTGGCTGTAGTTATGTGATAAATCAGAATTTTAGGATGGAACTAGGAGATCTAATGCTATGGACGGCATAGATCTACATGAATCCTCCAGATTTGAAACAAAATCATAAAAATACAATCACACCCAGAATATCAAAAGGCATATAAAAGATTATCACAAAATAGGGTTCCAACCTAGGGATCCATTCCTATTCTCGTTTCCCTTAGCTCTCTTTTAACATTTTATGGCTAGAGAAGGTGCTTCAGGTACTCAGAGATAGGTCTAGGGCTACAAACACACTGATGTTTCTATTCTACAGAAAGGGAGAAGATGAGACCACCATAAAATTTAAAAAAAGAAAAGAAGAGAGGAGAGACTTACCTTGGTTTGAGAAAGCAAAGAGGCAGGGGTTCCCTTCTTCTCTTGGAGCTCTTCAAGCTTCAATTCTCAGCCATTTGCTTGAGAGGAGAGACCCTCTATTTATAGGCAAGGCCAAGGGCACATGAGGTCACAAGGGTAGGCCAAAGTTTATTTCTAGATTCTTCCAACTCAATTCCAAGGCATGAGTTGGAGTAAATATAAAAATTTCAGAGTATAAATAGGGGAGATCAAGTCCCCTAGAGAGGTAAAAAGGGTAAATAAAGCTCAGATCCTGAGCCTTTGCAAAAAGGCCAAATTTACGCGTGTCCGCATATAGCATGCGGATCTGTTCTGTCTGCATACTATATGCGGACAAGACCAAACCGCACTATATATGCGGACAAGACCAAACCGCATTTATAGTATGGGCAAGCTCTGCCTGCAAACACTATGCGGACAGAACAAAACCGCAATATAAGTGCGGGCAGCACACCTTTGTACGGCCTTGACCCCTACCTGCACAGTCAATACTTATTTATATGTAATATCATTTAAGTAAATGTTCTCGTATTTTTTAATCTCCATTTACTTAAGATATTACATGTAAATAAGCAAACACCCCCTCCCCCATTTGAATCCATTAAAAGTAGTTCCAGACCCAAATTCCAAGTGAATAAAAAGTCAACTTTCCAGTTCAAGGTTAAATTCCGGTTTTTCAGGTCCGAGGCAAATCCGGGAAATTTGGTAAAAAGCAATGCCTTTTGTCTTGAAATCATTCAAAATCAATTTTAAATTGAATCAAACCAAATCCATTTGAAAGATCATGGTAAATAAGAGACTCATGCAAAATTTCAAGTCAATCCGGTTGAAATCCTAGGAGTTATGCTCCTTTAAAGTTGTTGCTGGGGATGATTAAAAGTGGCAAGTGTGCAAGTTTGGAAAATCACCTAAAAAACTCCACTCCATACAAATCCACGAAATTTGGTGTGATTGAAGTCTATATGGCCATATTTCGAACGAAACTAGCCTCATACAAAAATTCATTCGGATGTGCCTTGGGTGGTTAAGAAGAGCATTCACATGGTGCAGACAGCATTCAGTTCGGATCATCCATGTAGACTTCCTCGTGCATGTCACCCCATGTAGTTAAAAAATTCATTCACGGTGTAGTGAAGTGCTTGTATGTGAAATGGGGTCAAGTGCTGTGTCTGCTCAGGTGATTCTCGGATAATGGGCTGATTAAGGGTTCCTTAATGTCACTTTTATAGTGAGAGTACAGAACAATATGCAATACAATGTCTGGGTGGATCCCCAGGTAAGTGGAGGGTCACAGGGAACCGCTTAAATTCCACTTTCCTTAGGCAATTATCTCGTCCTTATGACAGGATCCCCCAATACCATGTAATTGCATAAGTTCCATAAACCACTAAAGTTGGACAAGAAGTACTTCCTAAATCTGCTTATATCCACCTAAGTTGATTCATTTGATAACTAGGGTCCGACTGGGTTGAGGGAGTCCCCAGCAGAGTCGCCAAGCTATGCGCACCTAAAAACCTGGATCCTAGATCGCACACCGGGCGCACGTTCCGCGCGTGCCTCGGGACATTCGGAGTCGCCACTGCCTGAGAGGTGCAGGCAGACACGGTTTTGCCCTATCCGGGTCTAAGTCTGGTTTGCGGTTTATTAGAGATCTAGCTAAGTCCTTGGTTACGTCCAGGGAAGCCCTAAGACACCCGGCCCGCCCCGTCGGTTTGACGGGTCCCTCGGGTCTCCCTGGTTTTTGAGTCAATTTCACCCTTTTCCTAGACCAGCATGCTGCCATGTTAGGTCTGTCGGGGTCCTCTGGAGGTGTGGGTCCCCTTTTATTTGATTTTATCTTTTTATTTATTTAAGTGAAGTGGGTCAGACCCGGGTCCCGTTGGAAGACCCGTGGGTTGCCATGGTTGGGCCTTGGGCCCAGTTGGGTTATTGGGTAACCCATTTGGTTATTTACTTAAATTATTTACACATGCCATGGGCTTAATGGGCTTGGATTTGGCCCATTAGCCAAGGGTCAAAGGGCCTGTGCCTGTTTATTGAAAACAGGCTTGGTTCGGGCCGGTCTAAGGTGGACTGCTCATGTGGGCCAAAAGGAGGTCTTGGTGGGCCCATTTGGGCCCACGGTCCAAATATGGGCTTAAGATAGCCCAAGTTGTTAAAGGGGCCGGTTCAGGCCGGAATAGATCCAACCGGGCCGAAAAATTACATTTTTTTATGTTATTTTTATATCTGCCCGTATTTGTTATACGGGCTACCGCTGCACGTAAATGAAATCCGGTTCCGCCTTGCCCATGAAGCAAACACGGTCCAGCCCGGACCGTTCTGAGTTTACGGGCGTCTCCAATTTTGCATTTTGGCCGCTGATTCTTCCTGGGATCAGTTCCGTGGCCTCTTTGGAGCTTTCCACAACTTCGGTGGTAGTTCTGGTGCTTTCAATCACAGCACATTTGCTTCATTTGGCCTAAAAGGCCTTCTTCTTCTTTCTTTTTCTTTTAACATGAAAACCAGCATCTCTTGGGTGGTCCATTATCATCTTTTAGATGGGGGAAATAGTGAATTACAGGGCATTTATTTGACTTCAAGAAGGATTCAATCCTTCCATGTCAAAGATTGAAGAAAAGAGTTATTTGATTTGTTAATTCAAAATGCTCTTTAGGCACTTTCTTTTCCTTCTTTCTTGTAATGACCAACTCTTTAATATCATCACAATGTTACTCCTTTAATTTGATGATGTATTGGTTCTCGGAAGATTCCGGTAGCGCTTCCGCGTCCTCCAAATTTTGTTAGGACGAAATGGGAAGAGGTAGGGAAGGTAGTTTATGCATGGAGTTAGGAAAGGGAGAGTTTTAAGCAAACAAGGGCATTTTGGGTACTAAAGGAGGCTTGGGTATTGGAGTGGCAGTAATTTGGCAGGGGTTGGCCGTGATTAACACACAAACAGAGAGGGGAGAGGCCAAGGAGAAGGCTTGTTGAAATGGGGGGGGGGGGGGGGGGGGGGGAGGCCTCTCTATTTATAGGCAAAAAGGGGCGTGCCCGTATTTGAAGTACGGGCGTGCCTTGCCCGTACTTCAAGTACAGGCAAAAACGCACATTTGTAAATCTAGCAGAATCAGCCGTACAGGACGCATGTCTCATCATACAGCGACGCGTGTCTTCTTCCAGAAGCTTGTCCGTATTTCAAGTACGGGCATGCCCTGCCCGTAATTGAAATACGGTCCAGCACGTTTTTAAAATGTTTGGATTTCAAACCTTTATTCAATTTGGTTTTTTGCAAGATTTCGTCCGATTTCTTTGATTATTTTATTGAAAAGCGAGATTCCTTTTATTAAAATATTATTAAACACATTTATCTTATTTATTTTATTGGTTTATTCCATTTTTGCTGCCTTTTTGCCACATGGGCAGTTTTTCTGAAACTTCAACTGCTCATAACTTCTTTGTCCGGTGTTCGATTTCATCAAACTTAGTATCATTGGAACCGGCTCGGAACCACCTATCCATTGGGATCAAGTTTGGCAGTTGAATTGGGGTCGAGCAAAAAGTCAACTTTTTTGCTCCCCAAAAGTTTGACCAGCTCATATATTTCTTATCTGGACTCCGATTCCAGCAAATTCAGTTGCGTTGGAACCATGTTGAAATGCTCTTTTCAATGAGATGAAGTTTGATGGCCAAATTTACTTGAATCAAAAAGTCAATGTTTGACCCCCTCAGGGTTTGACTTTTAGTTTGACTTTTCATTTTTCTTCATTTTGGGGGTGCAAAAATCAGGTGTCTACAGTCATGCTAGGGAGTGAATCACACTTGGCATCATGCAAGCACATAATGAGTGTTAGAAAATAACTTAAAAAGCAACTTAAAGAAGGGAATGAGGGTTTTAATAGGGATACATTGGATTTAGTGAGATAGGGAGAACAGGCTCTCCCTTCATCAAATAAGGCAAGGCAAGATTAGGCATGAAGAGGATGCCTTAACAAGTGACATTGGTGACGCTACATCGTCTCCCCTACCTCCCTCTTCAGGCTTGGACACCTCCCCTTACCATGGAAGTTCTTTCAGTTGAAGGGAAGAAGGAAATGAGGGAGGAAACAAACCACAACAAAAGAGGACAACATGCATATAGTGTAAAAGTAACAAAAAATGCTCACAAACTTTCCATTTTTATATATGTCAAATAAAAGTGTCAAGGAAGCTCACCTTGGGGGTTTAAAGTCCTCTTGAGTGTGCTTGACTCCCTTGAGGACTTCGAAAATGGCTGGAGCAACTTCTCCTTCATGCAAACCGCACCTCCAAGCTTTTCCAAGGTTCAAGAATGGAGGAGAAGGAGGAGGGAGAGGGTTTGGGTGTGTCTTGGAGAGGTTTAGGGCTTGGGAGAGTGGAGGAGAGGTGTGAGAAGGGGGGACGAGCAGGGTAGAGAGGTTAGAGGGAGCTAAAACCAACCAACCCCAAGCCAAGAGACTGCTGTTTATATTTATAGGCAAAATTTTTGTATCCGACAACTCAGGTCGGATACAATACATACTTAGTGTATCCAACAATATATTTTGGATACACTAGATATACTTGTATCCGAAATATAATTTCGGATACAAGCAAATCCGACAGCAATCATTTCTTTGCGGGGATAATGTCGGGAAATCCTGACAGAAAATCCGGGAACCTTATCCTGTATCCAAAATTATATTTCAGATACACATAAAAATATGTGTATCCTACATATATTTTCGGATATTTTTAGTAAAAAATGATTTTTTCTCGATTTGCCCCTGATTTGACTAATTTGCTCTTGATTTTCTATTTAATTTAATTCGAAAAACCGAGATATTTTGAAAAAAAGCATTATTATATCCGAGATATTTTTTATGGTTGTCCTTTTAGTCCCTTGCTCGCCACGTGGCGGGTTTTTGCCCCTTTGCCACGTGGACAGCTTCCGACACTTCTGCCCTAAAACCTAAACTGCTCATAACTTTCTCATCCGAGCTCCAATTCTGGCAAACTCAATTGCGCCGAAATCGGGTCAAGATCCTCTATTCACCAGGACTGGGTTTTGCAGCAAATTCAAGTTTTTAGCTAAAAGCCGAAGTCGCGTCTGGAATCTTAATCTGCTCATATCTCCCAGATCCAAACCCCGATTCTAGCAAACTCAATTGCATCGGAATCATGTCGGAATTTCCTTTCTCTTGGGACAGAAATAGCAGTTAATTTGGGTTTGAGCAGAAAGTCAATTTTTGCTCCCCCGGGACTTGATCTACCCATAAATCTTTCATCTAGACTCCAATTCCAGCAAACTCAATTGCGTTAGAGCCGTGTCGGCAATCTCTATCCATTGGGATGAGGTATGGCAGTCAAGTTGAACTTGATCAGAAAGCCAATTTTTATTCCTTAGGGTTTTGAGCTGTTTTGTTGTTTTTTAGCACATTTTTTGGTTTGATCAAAATTTGGATGCTTACACTCGCAGACCATAGGAACATTATCGAAACTCCATTGTTGATCGCTTATTTCAGGTGAATTGAAACCATCATAGAGAAAAATTGAAAAATATGATTTAGACTTCTAATACACTTAGAGGGGGTGAATAGGTGTAGCACAGCGGAATTAAAAGTTCTACTATTTAAAAACAACTCTTTGAATAATAGGCATGCACAAGTCCTCAATTAATCACTCCCACAGTAGACAATAGCCACACAAATTACAAATTCTATTGCTCCTAAAAGCAAAAACAATCTTTCTTGGTGGTCATCGTCTTTTTCCCTTTGATTTTAGTTTAAATTACTTAAGTATCATTGAGATGGGAATTAATTCTCATACACACTACAAAATATGTTGACAATTCTCAATTTCTTAAGGTTAAGAAAGTAACTTTTACATATTAAGATACATAGGTTAAAAATATGAAGTTTCTCCCTAATGTCACTAATTGCCATTCAATTCTAATTAGTTTCAATTATTAATGAGACAATGAAATGTTTTGGTAACATAAATCAAAAGTTTTAAGTTTAGAAGCTGAAAATTCTTCAATTTAGAAGCTCAAAAGGCTTCAATTTAGAATCTTAAAAGGCTTCTGTTTATCCTATTAATTCTCAACATAAAATTAATGTATTAATGGTTTTTCTCTTGGATTGTCCATCATTTACACTGTAAATAGCTCTTTAGTGTAAGACATAGAGGAAGTGGAAGGAAAAGACTTTGAGCTCTCTTCTTGTTCTAGGTGAGCTCCATACCATCTACAAGGGTGTAGACACCCCAAATTGTACTACAAAATGAGAAAATAATGAAAACATTAATTGGAAGTAAAAACAGGCCAAAAATGCATGAAAATGAATAATTTAAGCCTGGACCGTATTATATCTACGGGCTAAGCGCGCCCACCTTTTATATACGGGCACGCAGCGCCCGTAATACATATACGGACACCATTGGACTGTAAATCATTTACGGGCATATTAGACTCGTGCGAATTTTGTTCTTCTCTTGATTTCTGAGCCTTATCTTTAGTCCAATATCCCTTTAAATGAGCGAATTATATATTTTATTCGTGTGAAATATCTTTGTGGATAAAGGATGGGCATGATCTTGTGTTTAACTCAAACTAAAACTCTATCTTGCCAAACCTTGGACCAACCATACCCCTGTGTTTGCCTATAAATAGAGGGCCTTTCCTCAAGCAAAAGGCAACGAAATTTTGAAGTCTAAGAAGCTCCAAGAGAACAGAGGAATCCCTGCTGCCTGCTTGCTCAATCCAGGTAAGTCCCTTTTCCCTTTTATTTCTGTCTTCAATTCTAGATGTAATAGGATCTTCTCTATTGCTGTAGAATAAGGCCATCTTTTGTATCTAGTATTCCTAAACTTGTCTCTAAGTACCTCAAGAGTCTCTCTAGCCGTAAAACGTGAAGAGAGAGCTAGGGGAAAAGAGAACAGATGGATCCCTAGAATAGAACCCCATATCTGTTTTTCTCCTTTTTTCTAGAATAAAGCCTTTGATTGTGTTTGTATAACCAAACCTATCTCTAAGTACCTCAAGAATCCTCTCTAGCCGTAAAACGTGAAGAGAGAGCTAGGGGAAAAGAGAACAGGTGGATCCGTAGGGTAGACCCCCATGTGTTCTAATCTGTGAGATGTGGTTGCTTTGAATATCTTGATCATGTTTTAATGGTTTTTATGATAAATCTGAATGAATCACATGAATCTATGATGTTTATAGCATGAGATCCCCACTTTTTGATAAAATTTGGATTTTTCACATATTTGCACCTACAGCACTGTTTTCGTGATTTTTGGGGTTTTAGGCTAAGATCCTGGATTTATCATGATCAATATGATAGATCTGGATTCAGAAGCCTGAAAATAACCTCTAGGGTTTCATGATATGGTTTTCAAATCGTTTTTCATTATTGAGAGAAGACCCTACGGTTTAAGTTCTCCCCTTTTGATGTTTTTTCATCAACGTGGGTATTTTTGGTTTTTATTTTTTGATTTAATGTGAAATTTGGGCTATACCTATATCCTGGACTATTCAAGTTCAAATCTGCAATATTTTATAAAAATCATACTTTTCTAGATTTCTAGAATTTGATTTGAAGCCAGATTTTTGGATTTTTCACTTTAAATTGATTTTATCTCAATATTGTTTTGATCATGAAACCCTAGGAATGGTATGATCATATTTGAAAGTTCTAGATCAATCAGGCTATTCGTATGAAAAAACCATACATTTTTGGTCTTTTTTTATGATTTTTATAGCAAGCCCTTTTTCCTTTATTTTAACATGAACAATTTCTGGCAACCACCTTGTGTGGATGAATAGGGGTGCCTAACACCTTCCCCTGTTCATAACTTAATCCCCTTACCCATCTCTAGTTTTTTTTAGGAGGGTTATTTTTACCCTAAAAATTGCCTTTTTGTGCTTATTTGATATTTTGGTATCCATTTACACCTAAACAGAATGGTGGCGACTCTATGTTTTATTTAATCCCGTGCGATGATCAGGAAGTCATTGGATTTGATTTTCCATGTCTCACAACTGGCGACTCTGCTAGGGAGTTGAGGATTTGAGCCTTTTGGTGTTTTTGTTCATGTTTTTGATTTTTTAGATTTGCTTGCTATTTTGTGTTCTTAAGCATGTTGAGTATGTTTTAAATCTGAATTATTGCTTGAGAATTCATGGGGGTAGAAACATGCTTAATTATTGATTTATAGGATTGTTTCTAGAAACATGCGTAGGGGAGGTTCGTTTTGCTAAACCATGCTGATTTCTTGCTATATTTTTATAATAGCATGTTTTAATTCTTAGCATGATCTCCATGATGTGTTTTTGGGATGTATAACATAATCAGATGTTTGCATGATTAGATGATTTTTATGAGCATGTTATAGGGACTGCTTTGTGTATTTGTTTACTTTATATATGCTTTCCTATTATGCCTTGGTTTGTGTATGCATGGCTACGAAAAGAGTTGCAAGGGTTTGGGACGTTGTGAATGCACCCTATTTTTATAATGCACTGTGCACATTTTATTTTTTTACACAACCTACCCTTAACCTATAGGAAGTTGAACCCGAATGTGTGTAGCTTGGCGCAACGAGGTCGATACTTCGGAAAGCGAAAGTGAAAACATTCACCTTAGAACTTTGGGCTAATGATGTGATGATAACGTGAATCTGTGATTCTGGTCATCACTAGGCTTGAGTGATAAGTTGCCATTAATAAAAAACCCAAAACCCCTACACTTGAAGGTGGAGTTACACGTTTTTGGCTAAAGTACACAATTATGTGGGGATATGGGCTTGTAATTGTGGGAAGGCCGTTTGCATGGCTTACAAACCAGGGCATAATGCGGATGCCATATTGAAGGTAAACAAGGTAACAAGGTAATCCTATTGTTTTGCATTATTTTCATGTCATAGGGGTGTCATGGTGCCCATTGGTTCGGGATAAAATTGGTCCCAAAATATGCATGTTTTCTAAAATTGGTGCAGCCCATAGGAAGAGCCCATAGGAAGAGTTTCTAACCTTGTTTAGAATCAATCCTACCCAATGTTCATACAAGAGGTAACAAAAGGGTACCAAATTCTTAAATATGGTGTCAATTCGGAGGGTACATGTGCCCTCCTAAACATGTGTTTTTGTAAAAAGGCCAAAGTCCACTTTGGGATAGTTTAGAAGCTTTGCAATGGGTAAACCGTATGTTTGGATGAGCAATCAAAGTGATCAAATCAGATAAAAACTGGGAAAACAAAAAAGAGCTCCGTAAAACCGCATTTGAATATGGGTAGGGCTGGACCGTACTGTGTATACTGTTTTCTCGGAAAATTCAATTTTAACCAGTTTTTCCCACTAAATCTTGTTCCTTTAACCTTTAAATAATGATAAAGGGAAATGAGTTTGAATAAAATGCTTCAAAAAATAAAAATAAAAATGTGAGAGAAAATCCTTTGGGCCCCTGAAAGCCTTTGAATTTCAGACTTTTTCTCAAAAATCCTTGGGCTTCTAAAAGCCTTTGAATTTCAGACTTTTCCTAAAAAATCCTTCGGGCCTCTAAAAGCCTTTGAATTTCAGACTTTTTCTCAAAACTCCTTGGGCCTCTGAAAGCCTTTGAATTTCAGACTTTTTCTCAAAACTCCTTGGGCCTCTGAAAGCCATTGAATTTCAGACCTTTGTCTTTTGGGCCTCTGAAAGCCTTTGAATTTCAGATAATCCTTTGGGCCTTTGAAAGCCTTTGAATTTTAGATCTTTTTCCTTTGGGCCTCTGAAAGCCTTTGAATTTCAGATTTTTCCTTGGGCCTCTGAAACCCTTTGAATTTCAGATCTTTTGGGCCTCTGAAAGCCTTTGAATTTCAGATCTTTTTCCTTTGAGCCGTCTAAAAGCCTTTGAATTTTAGAAAAATCACCTTTTTGGGCCGTCTATAAGCCTCTGAATTATAGACACATATCCTTTGGGCCGTCTAAAGCCTCTGAATTTTAGACAAATCATTTCTTTGGGCCGTCTAAAAGCCTTTGAATTTTAGACAATCATTTCTTTAGGCCATCTAAAAGCCTCTGAATTTTAGACAAATCATTTCTTTGGACCGTCTAAAAGCCTCTGAATTTTAGACACAACCTTTTTGGGCCATCTATAAGCCTCTGAATTATAGAAACATATTCTTTGGGTCGTCTATAAGCCTCTGAATTATAGACACATATCATTTGGGCCTCTGAAAGCCTTTGAATTTCAGACTTTTTCCAAATCATTTCTTTGGCCCATCTAAAAGCCTCTGAATTTTAGACACAACCTTTTTGGGCCGTCTATAAGCCTCTGAATTATAGACACATATTCTTTGGGCCATCTATAAGCCTCTAAATTATAGACACATATCATTTGGGCCTCTGAAAGCCTTTGAATTTCAGACTTTTTCCAAAAATATCCCTGGTGTGCGCACCCGATTTCGGTTGCACGACGAGGTGCACGCAGAACGATGCGTGGCTCGGGATTGTTTGGAGTCGCCACCGCCTGATGGGGTGCAGGCGGACACCTGGGTGCCTAGATTTTCTATTAGACTGGTCTGCGGCTTAGAGATTCTAAGTAAGTTCTTGGTTGCGGTCTGGGGAAGTCCGTAGACACCCCAGTCCACCCCGTCGAATGACGGGTCCCATAGGTTTCCCTGGTTTGAGTCAACTTTGGTCTCTCACTCACCCGATTCCTATTCCAGCATGCACACTTGTTTAAGTCTGGCGGGACCGCCAAAGTGGTGTGGATCCCTTTACTTGGTTTTATCTTCTTTAGTTAGAATGATCTGGGTCTGGTGGGGTGGGCCCCATTGGAAGGCCCACGGTATCCCTTGGTGGGCCAAGTGTGGCCCACATGTTCCTTGGTGGGCCAAGTGTGGCCCTTTGGACTTTGGTTCAATTTGACTTGATTTTATTTTGAAGTTCAAGTTGGGTTATTAAGTTATTTCCATGCAAGGTGGACCGGATTGCTTTGCGGGCCCCTGGGTGGGCCCCATAGTTGCAGCCAAGCGATTCATTGAGTTTATCTTGATTGGTTTCCAAAATGTGCCAGGCCTTGGGCTTGGGGCCCTTTACCTGGGCTTGGGCTTGAAAGCCCAAGACTTCCTGGGTTAGGGTTTTTGAAACCCTAACCTTGCTTGGTATTGTGGGCCTGGTGGGCCCGACAGGCCCGGCCGTGGTCTCGGCCAAACCACAGCCTAATTTAAGCATGCATGCCCCACATAGGGCTTGGGTGGGCCTCAAGTGGTCTGGCCCGCCCAGTTCCTTTGATTATCTTATTTTAGTACAATTCAATGGTTCGGGCTGGGATGGGCCCCGTTGGAAGGCCCACTGGAAATCAAGTCAGACCGGGTGGTTTGGGTCCCATGTTGGGTTCCCGGGTGACCCGGAAACCCTATTGGCATATTTGGTTTGGTTTGAGAATGTCACCCCAGTTTCAACAAAGATTACAGAATATGCAGAAATCATGAAATACCCAAAATATACGAAAATCACATACATCGGGTCCAAGGGGTATTTTCGGAATTTAAAAAAATATGAGCAATTCGGCCTTAAAAGGGTATGCGCTGACCTCCGGGAGCTAGGCGCGAGGTCAGCGCGAAGTGGGCGGACCGAAAACAGTAAAAATAGCACTGCGGGCGAAGTGGGCGCGAGCTCAGCGCACCCAAAAAAGAAGTGGGCGCGAGCTCAGCGCACCCAAAAAAAGTGGGCGCGAGCTCAGCGCCAAGTGGGCGCGAGCTCAGCGCACCCAAAAAAAGTGGGCGCGAGCTCAGCGCCAAGTGGGCACGAGCTTGGTGCGAGGTGAGCGCGAGCTCGGCGCGAAGTGGGCGGACCCAAAATAGGTGAGCGCGAGCTCGGCGCCAAGTGAGCGCGAGCTCAGCGCATACCCTGATTCTCTGATTTTTCTTTCCAAGCTCCATTTCCGACTGGTTTTTAGGGTTTTTAACCTCTGTAATCACTCTTTGGGATCCTTAGGACCCCAGAAGACCTCTAAACACCATTGGAAATTAATCTAACCTAAGTTGTGAAGATCAAACCTCCTTGCAAACCGACAAATCCGAACACCCAAACTCTAACAGAACATACAAGGAAGGGAACTGGGGGCTTTATCGGGATACAACAGAGAGGGAGAACTCATGGGGGAACATGCTCCCCCTTCGAATCAATCAAACAAGAACAAAAAATAACATGCTGAGATGGAAAACATGCTCAATTTCTACATGTTAAAACAATAACAGAGAGAGAATCACCTTGGTTTCAAACCTTTGCAGAGCAGGCCGGAGGGTTCCCTGGAGCTCACGAGCTGCTGCCGGAGCCTCCTTCTTCTCACACCAACAGCCCGACCTCCTTCGGGTTCGTCGAGGAAGGGGAAAGGGCAAGGGTGTCTGTTCTGTTTTTTTCCTTGGGGAAGATGGTGGTCAAGACCACCTTCGAGCGCCCAACGAAGAAGAAGCCGATGAAAAAGGAAGAAAACCCACTCAGGAAGAAAGCCCCTCCAACAAAAAATTCCGAACCAAAAAAATCTCGAACCCGAAAACAGCCAACCCCTGCAAATGAGGGTTGCCGCGGCTTTTATAGATGAAGACAGGGGGATCCGCCGAGTTTGGCGCCCAGCTCGCGCCGAGCGACAGGAGCTCGGCGCGAGCGACAAAATGATTAAATCATTAAATGCCGCTGCGGGTTTGCTTAAAAAATCTGAAAATTAAGATATAGTCCCTGGGATATTTTGGTTTAATATTATTTTATTCAGATATTTTCAAATATTTTCAGATTGGTCCCTAAGATCTTTTGAATGTTTGGATATTTACGGATTTGATCCCCGAGATATTTTCCTGCGCAACTTGCCACGTGTGCGGCTTTTGCCACTTGCGCAGTTCGCCGGTTTTGTTGCTCGGGAATTTTGTCAGCTCATATTTTCTTCATCCGGGCTCCGATCTGGGCAAACTCAGTTGCGTTAGAATCGTATCGGAGCCCTCTATCCAATGGCATGGGGGTAAGCACCTGGATCGGATTTTAGCAGAAAGTCAACTTTTGGCTTCGCCCAAGTTTGACTGCCAGCAGAACCTTCATCCGGACTTCGATTCCTGCAAACTCAGTTGCGTTGGAATCGTGTTGAGATTCTCTATCCAATGATATAAAGCAAGGTGGCCAAATATCACTTAATCAAAAAGTCAACTTTTTGTCCCCTCGGGGTTTGACTTTCTGCTAGGGTTTTCATTTTCAGCAATTCCAGGGGTGCAAAAATAAGGTGCTTACACCTGGGCCTCTAAAAGCCTTTGAATTTCAGACTTTTTCCAAAAATATCCCTGGGCCTCTGAAAGCCTTTGAATTTCAGACTTTTTCCAAAAATTTCTTTGGGCCTCTGAAAGCCTTTGAATTTCAGATCCTTTTCTTTTTTTTTTTGTGGGACCTTTTGGAAGCCCTAGAATATTCCAACAATTCAATTAAAAAAAAAGCAAATAAAGAAAAAAATCCAAACTCGTGTTCACCCAGCTTGCACGTAGGCATTCATAGGTATGTGAATGATATTAAATTGGCACTGATATTTTTTTCCTTTATTTCCAGGTACCAAGTACACTTGCAACCATAGCTCCTGTAACCATATCAAGAGCTCGCGCTATGAATCCCATTGAGAATGAAGCTGATGCTCCTCACCCAGATATTGTCCTGCTTCAGGAGCAGGTGGCAGGACTAGCCCGAATGTTAGAGAACATACTATCGGTGCAGGCCCAACAAGTGCAAGCCCAGAATCAAGCATCCACTTCCAACCAAGCACGTCCACCTCCTGTTCAACCTATTCCTGAACCCATTTCTGAACCCACCCCGGACAAAGAAAAAGAAAAAGAAAGGATGAGGGAAGAAATGGAAAAGAAATTCATGCACAGACTGGAGATGATTCAAGATGAACTGAGGGAGGTAAAAGGGGTGAATAACTTTGGAAGCACCAATTTCGAAGATTTGTGTCTATACCCCAATGTATGCTTACTGGCCAAATTCAAGTGTCCGGACTTTGACAAGTATGATGGCACGGGCTGCCCCATAAGCCATTTGAAGTTGTACTGTGGGGCTCTATGCCAATTCGGTCGAGATGATGGCATACTGATCTAGCTCTTCCAAAGGAGTTTGACTGGAGCTGCTCTGAGGTGGTTTGCCACAGTTGACCATGGGAAGATTAGAGGATGGAAGGACCTGGTAGACACCTTTTTGTCTCAATACAAGTTTAACTCGGAGATCGTGCCAGACCGGTACTATATGATGAGGATGAGCAAGAGAAATGATGAGACCATAAGGCAATATGCTAAAAGGTGGAGGGAGTTGGCTGCACAAGTCAAGCCACCCGTGGGAGAACCAGAAATGATTTCAACTTTCATCATGACATTGGGGCAACCATTTTATAGTCACTTTGTGGGTCAAACTACCACCAACTTTGCTGCCCTAGTGAAAGTGGCAGACAGAATTGAAGATGGGATCAAGTCTGGGAAAATAGCTGATTACTCTGCAGTGTTGAACCAGGAAGCTTCCACCACTTTCTCTACACAAAAAAAGAAGAATGGTAATGGAAGAATAAAGAATGAAGAAGGGAGAGAAGTAGAAGTGAATATGGTGGAACTTCCCAGGGAACCCTTTCAAATCAATGCCCATCCACCTCCTATCAAGCCAACCCGTCAATTTCCTTTGCTGCCTATTCAAATTAATGTCCCTTCTGAACAGCCTGTGAAGGGGGAAAAAGAAGTAAGGAAGAGAAGGGAATTTTCTAAACTGCCTATGAGACCATCTGAACTTTTGCCTACCTTACTTCAGAAGGGTTATGTGACGTTGAGGTTACCAAATCCTCATGCAAGCAGGGGGAAGAATTATGATTCATCTGCAATCTGTGATTATCATATGAGCACTTCAGGGCATACCATAGATCGTTGCTTGGCCCTAAAGCATGCAATCCAGGATTTGTTGGATAATAATTCCTTATCATTCAATTCAGTCACACCCATCCCACCTACCGATAACAATGGGGCAGGTAGCTCAAATGCAATAGGGTCAATTTTTCAGGAAAAAAAGATTTGACCCTTCTCAACTTATTGCTCCAGTTGGTACCATAGTCTGAGTTTACTTTGAAAAAGAAGATGAATGAGGCCATATGGAGAAAGAGACTCACATAGGGGCAGATTTTAAGTTGAAGTTGAAAGAAAATGAAATGACAGGTGCAAGGGCAGAAGAGGTGCAAACAATTCCCTTTGAGCAATCTGAGCAAACAAATGACCTAGCACTGGATGTTGAACAGGAATTCAGTATGGACGATAATGATTGTCCGAAGGGTATGGAATCACTCTTCATACAAGAAGAAAATGAAGCAGGGGCAATTGAAAGGGGAGAATCCCAGGAAAAGAAAGAAGAAGAATCAAATGAAAAGATTGAGGCCAGGTTTAAGCTTCCATTGATTGACTGGGCTGCAATCCAGATTCCATATCAAGGAATGTCACTTCTTTCAGAGTGTGCGCGCGTGGGAAACGCGGCACGGGGTAATTCGGAGTCGCCACCGCCTGATGGGGTGCAGGCGGACACCTGGGTGCCTAATCTTGCCTATTAGGGCTTTTTGGTCTGCGGCTTGAGATTCTAAGTCTGTTCTCGGTTGTGGTTCGGGGAAGTCCGTAGACACCCCGGTCCACCTCGTCGGATGACGGGTCCCGTGGGTTCCCTGGTTTGAGTCAGCTTCCATTGGTTTCACCTGATTCCTAATCCGATATGCAATTTGGTTAAGTCTGGCGGGACCACCTGAGTGGTGTGGGTCCCTTTAGTTGCTTTTATCTTGATTACTTAGGTGATCTGAGTCTGGTTGGGTGGGCCCCGTTGGAAGGCCCACGGTATCCTTGGTGGGCTTAGTCAAGCCCGTGTACCCTTGTGGACCTCAGTCTAGCCTGAGAGGTCCTTTGGGCTTTGGTTAGTTCAATTGATTTTACTTTAAGTTCAGATTTGAAGATTAAGTGTTTTTCATGCACAAGTGGGCCGGACCGGTTTGTGGGCCCCTAAGGTGGGCCCATATGGTGTCCAAGTATTTTTATTGGATTTATCTTTTTAATTTTGCCAAAGTGATTTGGACACTGGGCTTGGGGCCCGCAGTCCAAATTTGGGCTTGTAAGCCCCAGTTACCGAAAGTTAGGGTTTGCACCCTTCCTTGGTTCGGTTGGTGGGCTTTGGCGGGCCCGGTAGGCCCTTACCCTTGGTCTCGGCCAAACCACGCAATTCATGCATCAATTTCACATAACAAGGCTCGGGTGGGCCGCATTGGGTTTGGCCCGCCCGGTTCAAATTGTTCATTTTACTTAAGTTGTTTTAATGGCATGCTTTGGTGTTTGTTGGGCCCCGTTGGAAGGCCCACTGGAAGTCAAGTTGGACCGGGAGTCCAAGTCCCATGTTGGGTTTCGGGGTGACCAGAAACCCTATTGGTTTATCCGGTTCGGTTCGGAAATATCATTCACATCTAGCAATAATTACACAAAAAAACAAGATAGACACTCTGTCAGAGAAAAAAACTGGCTCATTGTGCTGGGTCCAAGGGGAGGTACCCGTACCAAGGTACGAGTTGGATGCGTAGCGAACAAAAGGGGTGGGGGGTGCGGGGGGCAAAGGCCCCCGCGGTACAGTAAAGGGCATTTTTGCAAATTTTCAGAAACATACCAATTTGGCATGTTTTAGGGGTATGCGCCGACCTCGGGCGCTAGGCGCGAGGTCGGCGCGGGCCGGGCGGACCGAAAACAGCGAAAAACACACAAAAAAAGGTGAGCGCGAGCCTCGCGCGAAGGTGCGCGCGAGCTTCGCGGATGCTCGATGCTCTCGGTTTTCTTTCAAACTCCATTTCTGAGCTGATTTTAAGGTCTGTAACTCATTTTTTAGGCTCTGTAAGCCCTCCCAGGGCTTCGGCCACCCCCAGAAGATACTCACACATGCATTGGAATTAATCTAATTGATTAAATTCACAACTCCATATCACTAAAAAAGAAACCAAACCCCATTATCACAAAACAACACAGTCCTAGGACTACAGACAGTTAATGGGGTGATGGGAGCATGCTTACAGGGGTGCAACAAGGAGCAAACAGCATAGGCAGGGGGTTGGGGGGCATGTTAGCAAGTCCAGCACAATAAAAACAAAGAAAACAACATGCACTTCCATCCACAGACTGGTCCTCAAGCATGCACACTAATATCCGAAGAAGGGAAGGAGGAGGGGGTTTACAGGGATACATTAGCTGAGGAAGGGAGGAACATTCTCCTTCTTTAAATCATACCAATATAACAACAACAAATAACCAAAAAACAACAACAAAGAAAAACAGTGATCCGAACCACAAGGGGACTAGGATGGACTAACTCTCACTTTTATGACACCGACATCTGACCCTCTCTTTACCTGGTAGTCTTCATGAAGGGGGATAGGGGACAGATTCATGCCACTGAAGCATTTAAACAGGTTTATAACAAGGAAAAAACACATGCAGTAACTTGCTTAGAAAAAAAAAAACTCCACTTTCATATATGAGGAATAAAAGGTAGTAAAGAGTATACCTGAGAGTCCTCGAGCACTGGTGTTGGGTGGAGACACGGGTAGTAGCTGGGTCCTCCTTCGAATCCTCAACAGCAACCTCCCTTTTTTAGGGCTTTGTGAGATGGTGGAGAAGACAGAAGGGGGAAGGGGTTGAGAATGGTAGGTGGGGTGTTTGGGGTGATAGGTAGTCAAGGCCGTATCAAGAGAAGAGGTTCGGGTGAGTGAGGGAAGAAGGAAGAGGGGGGCAAGCCAACATCAACCAGAAGCAAACCTGAAAATCCTCCAACCTCAAAAAAAAATCCCCGAACCCTTCCGAATGAATCCTCGCGCGGCTTTTATAAGCAAGGGAAAAGGGGTGCCGCTCACCTTGGCGCCAAGCTCAAGGTGGGCGCAAGCCCGCTCGCCACGTCCGCGCGAGCGGCATAATGATGACAATTCATTAAATGCCGCCGCTCGCCGGTCGAAAAAATCTTAAAAATTCAGATTTGGTCCCTGGCCAATTTCAATTCAATCCGATATTTTCGGATTTTTACAGATTCAGTCCCTGGGATATTTCGAATGTTTGGATATTTACGGATTTGATCCCTGAGATATTTTCCTGCGCAACTTGCCACGTGTGCAGCTTTTTGCCACGTGCGCAGATTGCCGGTTTTGCTGCCCGGGAATTTCGTCAGCACATATTTCCTTCATCCGGACTCCGATCTGGGCAAACTTAGTTTCATTAGAATCGTATCGGAGCCCTCCATCCCATGACCTGGGGGCAGGCCTCCGGATCGGATTTTAGTAGAAAGTCAACTTTTGGCTCTGCTCAAGTTTGACCGCCCGCAGAACCTTCATCCGGACCCCGATTCCTGCAAACTCAGTTGCGTTGAAACCGTGTCGAGATTCTCTATCCAATGACCTAGGGATAGGCCTCTGGATCGGATTTTAGCAGAAAGTCAACTTTTGGCTCTGCTTAAGTTTGACCGCCCGCAGAGCCTTCATCCGGACCCCGATTCCTGCAAACTCAGTTGCGTTGGAACCGTGTCGAGATTCTCTAACCAATGGTATAAAGCTAGGTACTTGGCACGGAATTCGAGGAAAGTCAACTCTTGGCTTTTCCTTAAGTTTGACCGCTCGCCGAACCTTCTTCCGGACCCCGATTCCTGCAAACTCAGTTGCGTTGGAACCGTATCGAGATTCTCTATCCAATGGCATAAAGCGAGGTGGCCAATTTTCACTTGATCAAAAAGTCAACTTTTCACCCCTTAGGGTTTGACTTTCTGTCCAGGTTTTGCATTTTTGGTTTTTTTTTTTCTGGGAGCGCAAAAATGTGGTGCTTACATAGAGATTGAGCATAATGCCCCTGTAGACACCCCAAATTGCACAGTAAAAATGATCAATAATCAGTAAAAATCAATATCTCCTTGGAAACCAGCACAAAATTTGAGAAAATGAGTTTTTCCTTGTATCCGACAACTCAGGTCGGATACAAGCGTATCTGTTCATATCCGATGGAAAATGCGGGATACAAGTAGCCCTCAATGTATCCGGCAACATATGCTCGATACACATAGGCCCTAGTGTATCTGACATGACATGTCAGATACATTAGTTTTGCTCAAAATTAGGGTTTTCCGAGAGCTTTCACCTTTTACCATCATATCCCTCATTAAATGAGTGGAAATCTCGGAAACAGCCTTAGGGTTAAAGTTGGTGGGCTCTAGACATTATGTTGTGTCTACCATCTCACCAACCGTAACCCTAGCCTTTGCCTATAAATAGGAGGCTCCTCCTTAAACAAATGGCCAACAACTCTTGTCAAGAACTTTTGCCAAGAAGAACTCTAAATGAAGAGGGAAACCGCTGCGGAACCGCTTCCAGAACCCAGATAAGCCTCAAACCTATATTTAATTTTCTATTTTTTCATTCTAGATCTATATCTCTTCTTCTACCTTTCTGTAGAATAAGGCCTTGATGTGTGTATGAAAACCCTTCCCCGGCTCAAAGTATCTCAAGACTCCCCCTAGCCGTAAAACGTGAAGGCGGGATATAGGAGAAACAAGACTGGGGATTGATCCTAGTACTAGAACCTCTTTTGAATAAGCCTTTTGAATTTGTGAAGACCGTTCCATATTTAAAGTACCCCAAGATTATCTTGAAGAACCGTGTTTAACGGGGAGAGAGAACTAAGGGAAACGATAATGGAACGGAACCCTAGGTTGTTCTAGAACCTTTTTTTATTGATCTAAATGCATGCTATAAACCTTGTGATTCTATGGAAACCCTTTAATATTCAAAGTACCCCAAGATTATCTTGAAGAACCGTGTTTAACGGGGAGAGAGAACTAAGGGAAACGATAATGGAACGGAACCCTAGGTTGTTTTTAGAACCTTATTTTGATTGATATGAATGTATGCTATCTTTGCTATGTTGTTGGAATGATTTTTACACTTACACACACATAGCACATGATTTTGGCGGGATAGGCTCATATTTCGGATTTATTGCATTTATTGTGATAAATCTGAAATAAATAATGTGCGCGCGTGGGAAACGCGGCACGGGGTAATTCGGAGTCGCCACCGCCTGATGGGGTGCAGGCGGACACCTGGGTGCCTAATTTAGGGCTTTTTGGTCTGCGGCTTGAGATTCTAAGTCTGTTCTCGGTTGTGGTTCGGGGAAGTCCGTAGACACCCCGGTCCACCCCGTCGGATGACGGGTCCCGTGGGTTCCCTGGTTTGAGTCAGCTTACATTGGTCTCACCTGATTCCTAATCCGATATGCAATTTGGTTAAGTCTGGCGGGACCACCTGAGTGGTGTGGGTCCCTTTAGTGGCTTTTATCTTGATTACTTAGGTGATCTGAGTCTGGTTGGGTGGGCCCCGTTGGAAGGCCCACGGTATCCTTGGTGGGCTTAGTCAAGCCCGTGTACCCTTGTGGACCTCAGTCTAGCCTGAGAGGTCCTTTGGGCTTTGGTTAGTTCAATTGATTTTACTTTAAGTTCAGATTTGAAGATTAAGTGTTTTTCATGCACAAGTGGGTCGGACCGGTTTGTGGGCCCCTAAGGTGGGCCCACATGGTATCCAAGTATTTTTTATTGGATTTAACTTTTTAATTTTGCCAAAGTGATTTGGACACTGGGCTTGGGGCCCGCAGTCCAAATCTGGGCTTGTAAGCCCAAGTTACCGGAAGTTAGGGTTTGTACCCTTCCTTGGTTCGGTTGGTGGGCTTTGGCGGACCCGGTAGGCCCTTGCCCTTGATCTCGGCCAAACCACGCAATTCATGCATCAATTTCACATAACAAGGCTCGGGTGGGCCGCATAGGGTTTGGCCCGCCCGGTTCAAATTGCTCATTTTACTTAAGTTATTTTAATGGCATGCTTTGGTGTTTATTGGGCTTGGTGGGCCCCGTTGGAAGGCCCACTGGAAGTCAAGTTGGACCGGGAGTCCAAGTCCCATGTCGGGTTTCCGGGTGACCCAGAAACCCTATTGGTTTATCCGGTTCGGAAATATCATTCGTATCTAGCAATAATCACACGAAAAAACACAAGATAGACACTCTGTCAGAGAAAAAAAACTGGCTCATTGTACTAGGTCCAAGGGGAGGGATTTATCAAGGCAAAGGGCATTTTCGGGATTTTTCAAGGCAAAGGGCATTTTCGGGATCTTTTAAGGTAAAGGGCATTTTAGGGATTTTATTTTAAGGTAAAGGGCATTTTCGGGATTTTTCAGGGTAAAGGGCATTTTCGGGATTTTATTTAAGGTAAAGGGCATTTTCGGGATTTTTTAAGGTAAAGGACATTTTCGGGATTTCATTTCAGGTAAAGGGCATTTTCGGGATTTTTTAAGGTAAAGGGCATTTTCGGGATTTCGTTTAAGGTAAAGGGCATTTTCGGGATTTTTCAGGGTAAAGGGCATTTTTGGGATTTTATTTAAGGTAAAGGGCATTTTCGGGATTTTTCAGGGTAAAGGGCATTTTCGGGATTTTATTTAAGGTAAAGGGCATTTTCGGGATTTTTTAAGGTAAAGGACAATTTCGGGATTTCATTTAAGGTAAAGGGCATTTTCGGGATTTTTTAAGGTAAAGGGCATTTTCGGGATTTCGTTTAAGGTAAAGGGCATTTTCGGGATTTTTCAGGGTAAAGGGCATTTTCGGGATTTTATTTAAGGTAAAGGGCATTTTCGGGATTTTTCAAGGTAAAGGGCATTTTTGGGATTTTTCAGGGTAAAGGGCATTTTCGGGCTTTTATTTAAGGTAAAGGGCATTTTCGGGATTTTTCAGGGTAAAGGGCATTTTCGGGATTTTTTAAGGTAAAGGGCATTTTCGGGATTTTATTTAAGGTAAAGGGCATTTTCGGGATTTTTTAAGGTAAAGGTGAAGTGGGCGCACCCAAAAATCGAGGTGAGCGCGAGGTGAGCGCGAGGTGAGCACGAGGTGAGCGCATCCAATTTTAGGTGAGCACGAGGTGAGCGCGAGGTGAGCGCATCCAATTTTAGGTGAGCGCGAGGTGAGCGCGAGGTGAGCGGACCCAAGCTAGGTGAGCGCGAGCTCAGCGCGAGATGAGCGTGAGCTCAGCGCGAGGTGAGCGGACCCAAGCTAGGTGAGCGCGAGCTCAGCGCGAGATGAGCGTGAGCTCAGCGCGAGGTGAGCGGACCCAAGCTAGGTGAGCGCGAGCTCAGCGCGAGATGAGCGTGAGCTCAGCGCGAGGTGAGCGGACCCAAGCTAGGTGAGCGCTGAGCTCACGCTCATCTTGCGCGAGGTGAGCGGATCCAAGCTAGGTGAGCGCGAGCTCAGCGCGAGATGAGCGTGAGCTCAGCGTGAGGTGAGCGGACCCAAGCTAGGTGAGCGCGAGCTCAGCGCGAGATGAGCGTGAGCTCAGCGCGAGGTGAGCGGACCCAAGCTAGGTGAGCGCGAGCTCGGCGCGAGATGAGCGTGAGCTCAGCGCAGACCCTGACTCTCTGTTTTTTCTCTCCAAACTCCATTTCCGATTGGTTTTAAGCTCTGTAACTGGTTTCTGGGGATCCTTAGAACCCCAGCGGACCTCTAACATACCTGGAAATTAATCTAACCTAAGTTGTGAGGATCAAACCTCTTTGCAAACCTACAAATCCGAACAAAACACTAACAGAACATAATAAAATAAAATCCGGAAACAGACACTAACAACACCATGAATTAACAGAACCCGAATAAGGAAGAAGGGAACGGGGGCTTTATTGGGATACATTAGATCTTCCCAGGAACATACTCCTTTAAGATGAAACCAATAACAAAAGCAAGCAGGCAAAATGCATCCGAAGCAGGCAAAAGACCAGATCTGGTCCCGGGAGAGACTTATCTTTCTAAACATGCCAAATGAATCTAATCTTAGATATGCTGTGTAAAAAATACAAGAGAGAACATTACCTTGAATGTTTCGAGACCCTAGAGGGGGGGAAGCATCTCCTTGAAGCACAAATGGTTGCCGGAGCAGTTACTCTCCACACCCACAGCGAGGTCTCCTTCGGGTTTGATGAGGAAGAACACCCACAGTGAGGTCTCCTTCGGGTTTGATGAGGGAGAAGAGGAAGAGACGAACGGGGTCTTCAAAAGCCGAACAAAGAAGGTCGAACCAAAAAAAAATGCAGAACCCCTGCAAATGAAGGCTGCTGGAGCTTTTATAGAAGGAAAAATGGGCATCCGCCCACCTTGGCGCCCAGCTCGCGCCGAGCTCCTGTCGCTCGGCGCGAGCGACAAAATCATTAAAACATTAAATGCCGCCGCGGGTTTGTTTAAAAAATCCGAAAATTAAGATATGGTCCCTGGGATATTTTGGTTTAATATTATTTTATTCAGATATTTTCAAATATTTTCAGATTGGTCCCTAGGATATTTCGTATGTTTGGATATTTACGGATTTAATCCCGGAGATATTTCCCTGCGCAACTCGCCACGTGTGCAGCTTTTTGCCACGTGCGCAGATTGCCGGTTTTGCTGCACGGGAATTTCATCAGCTCATATTTCCTTCATCCGGACTCCGATCTGGGCAAACTTAGTTTCATTAGAATCGTATCGGAGCCCTCCATCCCATGACCTAGGGGTAGGCCTCCGGATCGGATTTTAGCAGAAAGTCAACTTTTGGCTCTGCTCAAGTTTGACTGCCCGCAGAACCTTCATCCGGACCCCGATTCCTGCAAACTTAGTTGCGTTGGAACCGTGTCGAGATTCTCTATCCAATGACCTAGGGGTAGGCCTCTGGATCGGATTTTAGCAGAAAGTCAACTTTTGGCTCTGCTCAAGTTTGACTGCCCGCAGAACCTTCATCCGGACCCCGATTCCTGCAAACTCAGTTGCGTTGGAACCGTGTCGAGATTCTCTATCCAATGATATAAAGCAAGGTACTTGGCACGGAATTCAAGGAAAAGTCAACTCTCGGCTTTTCCTTAAGTTTGACCGCCCGCAGAACCTTCATCCGGACCCCGATTCCTGCAAACCCAGTTGCGTTGGACTCGTGTCGGGATTCTCTATCCAATGGTATAAAGCAAGGTGGCCAATTTTCACTTGATCAAAAAGTCAACTTTTCACCCCTTAGGGTTTGACTTTCTGTCCAGGGTTTGTATTATTATTTTTTTTTGGGAGCGCAAAAATGAGGTGCTTACAGCTGCCCCTCTTTGCCGGAGTCACCTTGCGGATGAACGGCAAAGAGAAAAAGAATCTCGTTTTTGCGCCTGGCATTTCTGTCGACACGGTCGACGAGCTTAGTCCTTTGAAGTTTTCATTTTGAAAGGGAAGCGGCCAAATCATGTGGCGTCACTTCCTGGCTTCAGAGTTTCCTTACCCTTTGCTGTTCGGGTTTTTGTAGGGCAACTCTTCAGCTTTTTAGCTTAAGTTTGAAAGAGATTAGATTGGACTTGAGCTCGCCAACCCGTTTCGGCGTCGATGCCAGACACTTGACAATATTCTTTTCTTCTTGTTTGTTCCATTAAAGCTTTTAGGTGACTTCAGACTTCTGATCCATTTTGTGTCTTTTACTTGAAGCTTGCTTGCATTTTTATGTTTTTTTATTTTTTTTATTTTTTTATTTTTATTTATTTATTTATTTATTTATTATTATTATTATTTTTTTTTATTTTTAGGATTTGATGGCCAAGGGTTGGGTTGGGATGTGGACCGAATGGAGAAAGGAGGAAGGAAGAGTGGAGGAGGAGCTGCTGTTGGTGAGGAGGTGCTTCCAGCGCTGTCCAGTGCCTCAAGGGAGCCCACACACCTGCTCTACTCTATTTACAAAAGTGTGAAATCAAAATTACAAAAGGGGCCATCTTGCCCGATGATATCTTCAGTTATGCTCATTCTTCTTCATGTCTTGTCATTCCTGTCATTTCCAAGAATGGGAACAACTTGTTCAACTTTCTGGAGACACTTTGCTCTGGGGACGCTTGGTCTTTCAACATTGGGAGATGCTCTGCTCCTTTAGGGATTTCAGAGATGGGAGGTGCTTTGCTCCTTTAGTTTTGGGGAGACACCTTGCTCTTTAGTTACTTCAAACGTGGGAGTCACCTTGCTCCTTGGGGACACATTTCCGTGTCATTCAAAGTGGTGGGAGACGCCTTGCTCCTTAGGGACACATTTCCGTGTCGTTCAAATGGTAGGAGGCACCTTACTTCAGGGACGCCTTGCCCTTTCAGTCTTGAGAGACGCCTTGCTCTCTGTGGTTGGGAGACACCTTGCTCCATTAGTTTTGGAGTCGCCTTGCTCCAGGGACGCCTTGCCCTTTTAGTCTTGAGAGACGCCTTGCTCTCTGTGGTTGGGAGACACCTTGCTCCATTAGTTTTGGAGTCGCCTTGCTCCAGGGACGCCTTGCCCTTTTAGTCTTGAGAGACGCCTTGCTCTCTGTGGTTGGGAGACACCTTGCTCCATTAGTTTTGGAGTCGCCTTGCTCCAGGGACGCCTTGCCCTTTTAGTCTTGAGAGACGCCTTGCTCTCTGTGGTTGGGAGACACCTTGCTCCATTAGTTTCGGAGTCGCCTTGCTCCAGGGACGCCTTGCCCTTTTAGTCTTGAGAGACGCCTTGCTCTCTGTGGTTGGGAGACACCTTGCTCCATTAGTTTTGGAGTCGCCTTGCTCCAGGGACGCCTTGCCCTTTTAGTCTTGAGAGATGCCTTGCTCTCTGTGGTTGGGAGACACCTTGCTCCAATAGTTTTGGAGTCGCCTTGCTCCAGGGACGCCTTGCCCTTTCAGTCTTGAGAGACGCCTTGCTCTCGATGGTTGGGAGACACCTTGCTCCATTAGTTTGGGAGACGCCTTGCTCCATTAGTTTGGGAGACGCCTTGCTCCTTCTGTTTTTAATTCTTGGAGGCGCCTTGCTCCATTCTGTGTTCAATTTTTTGGGAGACGCCTTGCTCCATTAGGGTTGAGAGACACCTTGCTCCTTCTGTCTTCAATTCTTGGAGGCTCCTTGCTCCATTCTATCTTCAAATTTTGGAGGCTTCTTGCTCCATTAGGGTTGGAAGACACCTTGCTCCTTAATTCTTCAATTCTTGGAGGCTCTTTGCTCCATTCTTTCTTTAAATCTTGGAGGCTTCTTGCTCTGTCAGGGTTGGGAGGCACCTTGCTCCTTCTGTCTTCAAATTCTTGGAGGCTCTTTGCTCCCTTCTATCTTCCAATTTTGGAGGCTTCTTGCTCCTTAAGGTTGGGAGACACCTTGCTCCTTAATTCTTCAATTCTTGGAGGCTCTTTGCTCCGTTCTGTCTTCAAATTCAATTTTTTGGGAGACGCCTTGCTCCTTAATTTTTCAATTCCTGGAGGCTCCTTGCTCCATTCTGTCTTCAAATTTTGGAGGCTTCTTGCTCCATTAAGGTTGGGAGACGCCTTACTCCTTCTGTCTTCAATTCTTGGAGGCTCCTTGCTCCGTTCTGTCTTCAAATTCAATTTTTTGGGAGACGCCTTGCTCCTTAATTTTTCAATTCCTGGAGGCTCCTTGCTCCATTCTGTCTTCAAATTCAATTTTTTGGGAGACTCCTTGCTCCTTAATTTTCCAATTCCTGGAGGCTCCTTGCTCCATTCTGTCTTCAAATTTTGTTTTTTGGGAGACGCCTTGCTCCTTAATTTTTCAATTCTCGGAGGCTCCTCGCTCCATTTTGTCTTCAAATTTTGGAGGCTTCTTGCCCCATTTTGTCTTTGTCCATTACTTATTCTGACTTGGTAATTTCTTTTTCTTTCTTGATTGCATTCAAAGTTGCCTTTACCAATTGCTGACTCATTCGCCAGTGGCTTTGGCTTCACAAACTTGGTCAACCAGTATGTGAATACACTGTGATGACTCTTTCTGCGTCCCCTATGTGAGAATACATGGTGACGATTCTTTTCTCCATCCGACATGTGAGATCCGATGTGATGCTTTCTTCTGTCTATTTCAGGCTTTGGTTGGTACCTGGAAAAATTCATGTAGAATTCAGTCAATTGGAATTTATTTATCAAAATTACATGCAAGCTCAAGCAATTTTTTCTTTGATTAAAATCTCTTGGGAATTCCTCAAGTGTTTGGATTTTTCCCTCTCAGGCGGGCCCATTGTCAAAGCCATTTGGGTAAGTTACCTGACACTCTCATTTAGACTTAGGAAGTTATGCCTCCCGGCCCTCCCTGTAAGGGTTTCAACATTTTTTTGCCTTCAAATAGCATGCCCCATGTAGGGACGAAGGGGATTGTTTTGGTTTAGGGGGTTTCTTTGGCACTGCCCCGCCCTGGCTTTTCCTTGATCTCTCTCTTTTTTTTCTTTTTCCCACCCTTGGTTAGGGGTTGTGGAATGTTTTTCTCATTGGCTCCCTCACTCGGGTTAGGTGCCTTGCCCCAGTCCGAGGGCCCTGTCAATTTCCACGGATCATGATCCAATGATCAGAGAGGACTTATTAGTAGGACGAAATGTAGGCTTTGGTTCCAGTGTTTAGAAATGAAGGATAAACAGGCTCAAACCTTATATAGCTTCACTCTATGGGTAACCATTATGTCTAGCCAAAGTTCTTTTCTATCTTTTTTTTGTTTTGTTTTGTTTTTTTGTTTTTTTGTTTTTTTGTTTTTTTGTTTTTTGGTTCTGTCATTGCCAGTTTGTCCAAGATTAAATGTTACATTCTCTGTAATCAGAAAGGGCTTCACAATAGGACGAAATGTAGGCTGGGTTCAAGGGTCCAGAAGAAGTGATATGAAGGCTCAGAATTGATGAATGGGGTAAGAGCCATGTCCTGTCCACCTTTTTTGTTAGGGCCTGCTTCACCTTTGTTCCTGCAACTTTACACCCAACTTTGATTAGCTTCTTCTCCTTTTTCCATCTTTGTTCTTTTCTTTCTTTCCCTTCTTTCTTGGGTCTTTTGCCCCAATTCTTGATTCTTGCTCTTGGGGTTTGCCCCGGCTTTTGTTTTTTTTCTCTTTTCTTTTCTTTCGAGGGATTGCCCCAGTCCTTTCTTTGAATTCTTGCTTTCTGGGGTTCTCCCCATTCCTCCTTTCTGTCCCCTTTGTTCTTAGGGTGCTTTTTGCTTTGCCCTATCTTCATCTTCATCCTTTTGTGTCTCCAATTACACGAAGCTTCATGCCCCAGTTTGAAGACAAGACATGGTAGGGTTAATGAAGGAATTGTTAGGCTCAAAGTGTTTTGCTAGGGTTTCATCTTGTGTCAGATGATTTTTGGAGAAGATCAAGGATGGCCTTCCATCCTTTCACAGAGAATGTAAAACTTAATTATTTTTGCTCGATTAACTGGTTCAAGAACCATTTTCTTCTTTGTTCATTTTGTTTTTTCTTCTTTTTTTTTCTTTTGCTTTTTGACTTTACCCCAGTTTGGGGTGGCTAGACATAACGTGGGTTAGAAATGAGACGATCAAGCTCAACACATTTAACTAGCGGGATTTATTTGAAGTATCTTAGCCGAAAAATGGCCTCTCATCATTTCATCGAGATCATTGATCCTGGATCCTGTTAGTGACCTTCGACTGGTATGGGGCACCTTTCCCTTTCTTTTCTTTTTTTTCTCTTTTTTCTCATATCACAACTTGCCCCTTGTGTTTGGCATGGAGGGGTTCAAATGTGGTGCTGCCGGGGGGATCTTTAGGCCATGTCGAGACCCGTACAGTTTGTGCTGTTTGGCACATTTCATTTGTCCAATTTGATTGTTCAGGTTTGTCCCAAAATTACGGTCATGCCTTGGTGTGGTCCAACACTTCAATGATTTCCCAAAAGATTTTATAGGCTTGCAAGAAGAAACATGTTATCAAGTTCAGAATTTAAAATGAAAAGAAAGCATAAACAAAACAGAACATTAAGCTATGCAAAAAGGGTGGCCGATGTAATTGGCGTTCTTGGAATTTAGTTGCATGCCACGGAAGGGAGCCTTTAAGTGATTTCCTTGTCATCATCTTCTCCTTCTTGCGGGAAGATGGCTGGTTCGGGTATCTGAATCTGCGCTAACATGTCTGAGATGTCTCGTCCTTCGATGGACCTTGGCTCCTCAAGAAGTTCCTTCAAGAATCCTTGATCAATCAGATCTTGAATGTTGTGCCGCAGATCCCAACACCGGCTTGTGTGGTGCCCTGGAGCACAAGAATGGTACTCGTACCGTTCTGCGGCGTTGTAGCTTCTGGCATTAACCAACCGAGGGTTCGGGGGCTTAATCTGCACATACCCCTCCTTCAACAGCGTCGGTAGTAACTCTGCCGGTGTATATGGTAGAGGGGTAAAAACCCTCCTTATTCTAGCCTCCATTTCTTCTTTTGTTCTCCTTGGGGGACCCTCTGAATGATCCATCATTCTGTCATGCTGCCCTTTGCCACAGTAGATAGTTGGCTTCTTCGGGGGTTGGGGAACATCTGCTACGACGGCTTTACCTTTCTTCCTTCGCCTTCGACCATCTGCTATGGTTAGTGGATGGCTCACTTCTTGTCTGCTCAGGGGTATCTTTCCCTTCATGCTTTTGATCTCTTCTTCAAGGACCTTCACTCGGGAACGCAGCTCAAAATTTTCTTCTCCTAACGCTTCCAAGCATTTGTTCATTGTTTCTTCCTTGATTGTTATTGTCCGTAGTAGGCTCTGTAGAGAGGCCACTATGCTTGTTATTTGCTGGGCTGCATCCTGATTTGCCCCGGAGGTATGGTCCATGCTAATTGTTGAAGGGAGTTCCTGCCAGTAGAAACAAACATTAGAAGCCAGGATACATGATATGAAATGCCTGATGATGCTGATGATTTCAATTAATTTTTCTTTTTTTCTTTTTTTTTCTTTTCTTTTCTTTTTTTTTCTTTTTTTTGGTTTCTTTTCTGGTTTTCTCTTAATTCGATGGAGGATCAATTTTGAGTTCCCCAGCTTCCAGGAGATCTTGGACTGCATGACGAAGGCCCCAACATCCATCAGTATCATGGCCTTGTATGCCCATGTGGTACTCGTAGCTCTTGTTTGGATCATAGCCCTTCATTTTTGGCGCCTTAGGATTCGGCATTGCCAATTGCAAGTGTCCCTCCCTCAGGAGCATTGGTAACAACTCAGCCAGCGTGTACGGAAGTGGAGTGAACTCCCGATTCTTTCTTTCCTCTTTGGTGAGACGACCCTTGAGGCGAGATAGAGCATTGCTGGTGGAGTGGAAGCTCACACTTCTTGAGGAAGGGATGCGAAATGGCGCCGAAGGTTGTACATAGTTAATTGAACTTGCTCCGGCGTCATTCTCTTGCCTCTTGCCACTTGAGATAGCTCCATGCAACAAGCTTGTCATGGAGCCTCCGAGCTTCTCCATTTTAATCGCATCCTCAATTCTATCAGCCGCCATTATTAGGTCAGTGAAGCTTGTAGTGCACTGTCCCAATAGCATTGTGAAGTAGGGTTGTCCCAGTGAAGATATGAACAAGGAAGTCCACTCTTGTTCAAGAAGAGGGGGTTGCACCACGTTGGCTAGCTCCATCCACCTCTTAGCGTAGTCTCTCACAGACTTGCTATTCCTCTTTGATAGCCTCTGCAGTTCAGTTCTGGTCTGAACCATCTGGCTATTTAAGCGATACTGCTGGATGAACACAGCGGCAAGGTCATTCCACGTCTTGACCTTCTGCTTATCCAGACTTAGGAACCAAGCATATGCTACCCCAGTTAGAGATCTCTGGAAGAACTGAACCATAATCTTCTCATCCTTCGCGTATTGGCACATGTCGCCAACATATGATCGCAGATGTGTCAAGGGACAACCAGTGCCATCAAAGCTATACAGTTCTGGACATCGGAACTTTGCTGGTAGTTGGATGTCTGGGAAGAGACACAGACTTTCCAAAGTGGTTTCATGTTCCACTGGGTTGGGTTGGAGTAGCTTCAGAAGGTCTTCCTTCATTGCGGCCATTTGGGCTTTATTATCTTCCTTCATTGCTCCCAGAATTTCCTCGAGCTGGGCCTCCCGTGCCCTATTCCGGTCCCGCTCTTCCTGTCCCCATTGGGCAAGCACAAATGGTTCTGGTTGTGCAGGATGGATAGGAATTGCCGCTGGATGTGGGAATGGAGTGTCCTGTGGTGGCGGATGTGCCGCCATGGGTGCTGGCTGAGGCGGTTGCCCATGTTGGATTTCTGGCATTTGAATCCCTGTGGCATGTATCATGGCCACTTGTGGGCTTAGATCCGTTATGACCGGATGTTCTTCAGTCCCTTGCTGTGATGATGATGGAATTGGGGCTTCGGAAGAATTCATTGCAGTCCTCTCTTACTGTGAAGGCTGAGTTATGAACGATGCCCTAAATGTGTAATACCTGAACTGTACCTGTTTATCAAAAATTTTGATCAGTCCCTGCTCTAATTATGAAGGGGGTGTTGTGTGTGACGAGATCATTGCACCGTGAGAGGTGCTCTTGTGCCATGATTGGCAAAACAAATACAAGGCGGTTCATGCATGAACATCACGACTTAACCAAACAACACTGCAAAGAGAGTGTGACAGTGCCCTGGTTGACCAAAAAGCTCCTAAGACTTGTGAAATTTAAAGCCTTGTCACATGGTCTTTTAGAGATCTGAAACTCTGGAGGCCATGCCGTATTTGACAATTTTCAAAATTGTGCAACGTGTGCTTTATGAGTAGAAATCCTTGAAAATCACGTTGCGAGGACTAAACCTCAAAATCCATGCCTTAATCGGCAGCGATTGTAAAATCCTTTGAAGTGATGCAATGGTGAGTGAATCACAACAATCAGAAAACACGTCCTGGACAACCCGCATCATGCCATGAACGGCATGAGGAATGTCTGCCACAAGATGGGCGATTTGATTTACGTCTATATGGATAGCTCAATATAACCATAAACGACGGCTTATTGTGCATCACGAGAGACGATGTTTATGTCATGGAAGACGATTCAATGTAGGCCTGGAGGCCATTTTATTGTGTGCTTTGAAAAAGCAACTTTGATGTGCGCCCCGAAAGGTGGCTTGATGTACGCTCAAAGGCGATTTAATGTACGCCCGAAGGCGACTTTGGTTTAGGAAATTCTTTTGTGCACTTTTGAAAGCGGTTTGGCCAAAAACATTTGTGCAAATGATCTCGAAGTGAGTGCACTTAATATATAAACAGGCATGCACATAAGCAAAATGAACTCAAATCCTATTACCATCTAGCAAATCTATGTTATTAAACAACCATAAAAACACCCAAAAGTGTGTGTACAGTCCTAAAAAATGGTTGGTGCCTATGAAGGCACGACTCCTAGACATACTTGTGTAAGGAAGCACGTCCAAGTCCCAACTGGCCTTCTGTCTTTCATCTGTTCTTTCCTCTACTTTGTGGTGTCGGTTCACAACAACTTTACAACTTGCCATCGAGGGCGAAATTTACATGATATTTACAAAAGCTGCAAAGAATTCATCTTTAGGGCTGTTGGGAGCCCTAAAGAAGGGTACAAGTTGCTTCCAAGGCGGGTGAGCTAAAATCCCTAAATCTAGGGCTTTCTGCCTTTTCTCTCATCTTGCCTGCTTTCGTCTGATTGTCTGATCTGGCCGGCTCTCGTCTGCTCTTAAAGACCAATCTGGACTCAGAGTGCTCCCCGAAGACTCAATGGGTCAAGGCCCACGGCTCTCGGGACTCAATGCATGGATCTGGGGTGGTTCCCCTGATCAAAGTTAGGTTGGCTTTCAAAATTAGGGCTGAGGTAGCCCATGATCTAGGGTTCACTCAATTTTGATGCAAAAGGCGGGGGTTGCTGCCCCTAATGGACTCTGGGTTTTATTGTTGATTTTACTCCTCTTATATTTATCATTCACAACATTCTCACCCTCGCATGCTCAACGCGTAGTTTACTCAGAAATGTTAGGTGGGGAAGGATACCCAGCCTGAGACATAAGCCTACAAGGGTCTGGACCAGTACTGGATCCTCGCGTGCCACGGCAAGAAACCAGTGGTGCTAATGGACTCCAGAAAACTGGGGGGATGGGTTTACCCTGCTTTCCCCGGCAAGCCACGGGAGCGTAGGTGCTAATACCATCCCAAAGATCAGTTTATAGGAATCAGAAGGGTAAGCTGCTAGAGAGGTCTAGGTTTCGGTAAAGAAGTTGCAATATCCGCTCTCATCAATTCAAGGTCGGATCATCCACGCAGCCTCCCTCGTGCGTGTCACCCCACGCAGTTTATCACACAAGGACGAAAAATAAAAAATCCATCCACGGTGTGGTGGTGTGCCCGTGTGTGTAGTTGGGCTGCGTGCTGTGTCTACACAGGTGAGTTTTGTCTAGATTTTGTTGGTAAAGGGATTGTTACTGTCTCGTATAGTAAGGTGCAGAATTAGCACGCAATACGAGGTTCCGGGAGAATCCCCAGGTAAGTGGGGGGTCACAAGGGACCGCTTAAATCCCACTTGCCTTAGGCAATTATCGCGTCCCTTTGACAGGACTCCCCAGAACGCGTAATTATGCGTATTCTGTATCTTACTAAACGAGGTAGTAAGAAACCCTAAACATCAACTAAATCTCTCTTTATGCTGACTCATATAACTAGGGTCCTATTGGGCTGAACCATCCCCAGTGGAGTCGCCAAGCTGTGGGCGCGTGGGAAACGCGGCACGGGGTAATTCGGAGTCGCCACCGCTTGATGGGGTGCAGGCGGACACCTGGGTGCCTAATTTAGGGCTTTTTGGTCTGCGGCTTGAGATTCTAAGTCTGTTCTCGGTTGTGGTTCGGGGAAGTCCGTAGACACCCCGGTCCACCCCGTCGGATGACGGGTCCCGTGGGTTCCCTGGTTTGAGTCAGCTTACATTGGTCTCACTTGATTCCTAATCCGATATGCAATTTGGTTAAGTCTGGCGGGACCACCTGAGTGGTGTGGGTCCCTTTAGTGGCTTTTATCTTGATTACTTAGGTGATCTGAGTCTGGTTGGGTGGGCCCCGTTGGAAGGCCCACGGTATCCTTGGTGGGCTTAGTCAAGCCCGTGTACCCTTGTGGACCTCAGTCTAGCCTGAGAGGTCCTTTGGGCTTTGGTTAGTTCAATTGATTTTACTTTAAGTTCAGATTTGAAGATTAAGTGTTTTTCATGCACAAGTGGGTCGGACCGGTTTGTGGGCCCCTAAGGTGGGCCCACATGGTATCCAAGTATTTTTTATTGGATTTAACTTTTTAATTTTGCCAAAGTGATTTGGACACTGGGCTTGGGGCCCGCAGTCCAAATCTGGGCTTGTAAGCCCAAGTTACCGGAAGTTAGGGTTTGTACCCTTCCTTGGTTCGGTTGGTGGGCTTTGGCGGACCCGGTAGGCCCTTGCCCTTGATCTCGGCCAAACCACGCAATTCATGCATCAATTTCACATAACAAGGCTCGGGTGGGCCGCATAGGGTTTGGCCCGCCCGGTTCAAATTGCTCATTTTACTTAAGTTATTTTAATGGCATGCTTTGGTGTTTATTGGGCTTGGTGGGCCCCGTTGGAAGGCCCACTGGAAGTCAAGTTGGACCGGGAGTCCAAGTCCCATGCCGGGTTTCCGGGTGACCCAGAAACCCTATTGGTTTATCCGGTTCGGAAATATCATTCGTATCTAGCAATAATCACACGAAAAAACACAAGATAGACACTCTGTCAGAGAAAAAAAAACTGGCTCATTGTACTAGGTCCAAGGGGAGGGATTTATCAAGGCAAAGGGCATTTTCGGGATTTTTCAAGGCAAAGGGCATTTTCGGGATCTTTTAAGGTAAAGGGCATTTTAGGGATTTTATTTTAAGGTAAAGGGCATTTTCGGGATTTTTCAGGGTAAAGGGCATTTTCGGGATTTTATTTAAGGTAAAGGGCATTTTCGGGATTTTTTAAGGTAAAGGACATTTTCGGGATTTCATTTCAGGTAAAGGGCATTTTCGGGATTTTTTAAGGTAAAGGGCATTTTCGGGATTTCGTTTAAGGTAAAGGGCATTTTCGGGATTTTTCAGGGTAAAGGGCATTTTTGGGATTTTATTTAAGGTAAAGGGCATTTTCGGGATTTTTCAGGGTAAAGGGCATTTTCGGGATTTTATTTAAGGTAAAGGGCATTTTCGGGATTTTTTAAGGTAAAGGACATTTTCGGGATTTCATTTAAGGTAAAGGGCATTTTCGGGATTTTTTAAGGTAAAGGGCATTTTCGGGATTTCGTTTAAGGTAAAGGGCATTTTCGGGATTTTTTAGGGTAAAGGGCATTTTCGGGATTTTATTTAAGGTAAAGGGCATTTTCGGGATTTTTCAAGGTAAAGGGCATTTTTGGGATTTTTCAGGGTAAAGGGCATTTTTGGGCTTTTATTTAAGGTAAAGGGCATTTTCGGGATTTTTCAGGGTAAAGGGCATTTTCGGGATTTTATTTAAGGCAACGGGCATTTTCGGGATTTTTCAGGGTAAAGGGCATTTTCGGGATTTTTATTTAAGGTAAAGGGCATTTTCGGGATTTTTTAAGGTAAAGGGCATTTTCGGGATTTTATTTAAGGTAAAGGGCATTTTCGGGATTTTTTAAGGTAAAGGTGAAGTGGGCGCACCCAAAAATCGAGGTGAGCGCGAGGTGAGCGCGAGGTGAGCACGAGGTGAGCGCATCCAATTTTAGGTGAGCACGAGGTGAGCACGAGGTGAGCGCGAGGTGAGCGCATTCAATTTTAGGTGAGCGCGAGGTGAGCGGACCCAAGCTAGGTGAGCGCGAGATGAGCGTGAGCTCAGCGCGAGGTGAGCGGACCTAAGCTAGGTGAGCGCGAGCTCAGCGCGAGATGAGCATGAGCTCAGCGCGAGGTGAGCGGACCCAAGCTAGGTGAGCGCGAGCTCAGCGCGAGATGAGCATGAGCTCAGCGCGAGGTGAGCGGACCCAAGCTAGGTGAGCGCGAGCTCAGCGCGAGATGAGCGTGAGCTCAGCGCGAGGTGAGCGGACCCAAGCTAGGTGAGCGCGAGCTCGGCGCGAGATGAGCGTGAGCTCAGCGCAGACCCTGACTCTCTGTTTTTTCTCTCCAAACTCCATTTCCGACTGGTTTTAAGCTCTGTAACTGGTTTCTGGGGATCCTTAGAACCCCAGCGGACCTCTAACATACCTGGAAATTAATCTAACCTAAGTTGTGAGGATCAAACCTCTTTGCAAACCTACAAATCCGAACAAAACACTAACAGAACATAATAAAATAAAATCCGGAAACAGACACTAACAACACCATGAATTAACAGAACTCGAATAAGGAAGAAGGGAACGGGGGCTTTATCGGGATACATTAGATCTTCGCAGGAACATACTCCTTTAAGATGAAACCAATAACAAAAGCAAGCAGGCAAAATGCATCCGAAGCAGGCAAAAGACCAGATCTGGTCCCGGGAGAGACTTATCTTTCTAAACATGGCCAAATGAATCTAATCTTAGATATGCTGTGTAAAAAATACAAGAGAGAACATTACCTTGAATGTTTCGAGACCCTAGAGGGGGGGAAGCATCTCCTTGAAGCACAAATGGTTGCCGGAGCAGTTACTCTCCACACCCACAGCGAGGTCTCCTTCGGGTTTGATGAGGAAGAACACCCACAGTGAGGTCTCCTTCGGGTTTGATGAGGGAGAAGAGGAAGAGACGAACGGGGTCTTCAAAAGCCGAACAAAGAAGGTCGAACCAAAAAAAAATGCAGAACCCCTGCAAATGAAGGCTGCTGGAGCTTTTATAGAAGGAAAAATGGGCATCCGCCCACCTTGGCGCCCAGCTCGCGCCGAGCTCCTGTCGCTCGGCGCGAGCGACAAAATCATTAAAACATTAAATGCCGCCGCGGGTTTGTTTAAAAAATCCGAAAATTAAGATATGGTCCCTGGGATATTTTGGTTTAATATTATTTTATTCAGATATTTTCAAATATTTTCAGATTGGTCCCTAGGATATTTCGTATGTTTGGATATTTACGGATTTAATCCCGGAGATATTTCCCTGCGCAACTCGCCACGTGTGCAGCTTTTTGCCACGTGCGCAGATTGCCGGTTTTGCTGCACGGGAATTTCATCAGCTCATATTTCCTTCATCCGGACTCCGATCTGGGCAAACTTAGTTTCATTAGAATCGTATCGGAGCCCTCCATCCCATGACCTAGGGGTAGGCCTCCGGATCGGATTTTAGCAGAAAGTCAACTTTTGGCTCTGCTCAAGTTTGACTGCCCGCAGAACCTTCATCCGGACCCCGATTCCTGCAAACTTAGTTGCGTTGGAACCGTGTCGAGATTCTCTATCCAATGACCTAGGGGTAGGCCTCTGGATCGGATTTTAGCAGAAAGTCAACTTTTGGCTCTGCTCAAGTTTGACTGCCCGCAGAACCTTCATCCGGACCCCGATTCCTGCAAACTCAGTTGCGTTGGAACCGTGTCGAGATTCTCTAACCAATGATATAAAGCAAGGTACTTGGCACGGAATTCGAGGAAAAGTCAACTCTCGGCTTTTCCTTAAGTTTGACCGCCCGCAGAACCTTCATCCGGACCCCGATTCCTGCAAACTTAGTTGCATTGGAACCGTGTCGAGATTCTCTATCCAATGACCTAGGGGTAGGCCTCTGGATCGGATTTTAGCAGAAAGTCAACTTTTGGCTCTGCTCAAGTTTGACTGCCCGCAGAACCTTCATCCGGACCCCGATTCCTGCAAACTCAGTTGCGTTGGAACCGTGTCGAGATTCTCTATCCAATGATATAAAGCAAGGTACTTGGCACGGAATTCGAGGAAAAGTCAACTCTCGGCTTTTCCTTAAGTTTGACCGCCCGCAGAACCTTCATCCGGACCCCGATTCCTGCAAACTTAGTTGCATTGGAACCGTGTCGAGATTCTCTATCCAATGACCTAGGGGTAGGCCTCTGGATCGGATTTTAGCAGAAAGTCAACTTTTGGCTCTGCTCAAGTTTGACCGCCCGCAGAACCTTCATCCGGACCCCGATTCCTGCAAACTCAGTTGCGTTGGAACCGTGTCGAGATTCTCTATCCAATGATATAAAGCAAGGTACTTGGCACGGAATTCGAGGAAAAGTCAACTCTCGTCTTTTCCTTAAGTTTGACCGCCCGCAGAACCTTCATCCGGACCCCGATTCCTGCAAACCCAGTTGCGTTGGACTCGTGTCGGGATTCTCTATCCAATGGTATAAAGAAAGGTGGCCAATTTTCACTTGATCAAAAAGTCAACTTTTCACCCCTTAGGGTTTGACTTTCTGTCCAGGGTTTGTATTATTATTTTTTTTTTGGGAGCGCAAAAATGAGATGCTTACAAATAACCCCAAGCAATTCTGGAATGTCTTTAAATGATTTTCAAGTGATTTTGATCTATCTTGCACGGATCACACACCTCTTGTCACTGTTTTGAGTTATTTTTATCCAAAAATGGCTTAACTTGACAGCAACTGTACCCCAACTTTGGACACTCATAACTTCATCGTCTGGATGAATTTTGGAGTGATTCTAGAACCATGGGAAAGGTGAGGCTGTCTAATTTATGCCTACCAAATTTCATTAATTTCTATCCAGCGGATTTATGACACCTCTCTGTCGAAGTTAATAGGTCAATTCAGATCTGACTATGGAACCTGTCACTTCGACCAAGCGCCATGTGTTCGTCTTAAATCCGATTCGAGTGATTTTTATTTCTGGGCACTCCTTTATGAGTATATTTTCAAGTCCAGTTGGTTTCATAATTTGTTTGACTCCATTTGTGTCATGAGCAACAGATTTACTTAGAGTTGTTCAACAGCACTTTTTTGGATAAATCTGTGATCTTCATGGCCTGTTCGGGAGATCACCCAAGGCACATCCGAATGAATTTTTGTATGAGGCTAGTTTCATTAGAAATATGGCCATACAGGCTTCACTCACACCAAATGTCGTGAATTTATATGGAGCCGATGTTTCTAGATGATTTTCCAAACTTGCCTACTTGTCACTTTTAATTATCTCCAACAGCAACTTTAAAAGAGACATAACTCCTAGGATTTCAACCGGATTCAATCGAAATTTTGCATGAGTCTCTTATTTACCATAATCTTTCAAATTGATTTGGTTTGACTCAATTAAAAATTGGATTTGATTGATTTCAAGACAAATGGCATTATCTTTTACCGAATTTTCCGGATTTGACTCAACTTGGTTTTGCGCAATCTTTGCTTTGATTTCCATTTATTGTTGATATTCCAGAAATGATATTGACATAAAAGAGGATCTGGAATCCATTTGGATCTTTATGTGAAGATATCATACATTTGTCCTTTTCCAAGGTTTTTAATGATTTTTAGCAAGCTTTCTTATCTTTTTGCATGAACAAACACTGGGCAACCACCTTGTGTGGGTGAATGGGGGTGCCTAACACCTTCCCCCATTCATAATCTAATCCCCTTACCCATCTCTGGATTTGCTTTTCAAGTAGAGTTATTTTTACTCTAGAATTTGCTTTTTAACCCTTTTTGCTTATTCTTGAATCTTTTTGGTGTCCATTCACACCTCAAAAAAAAAAACTGAATGGTGGCGACTCTCCAATTTTAAGTTGAGCCCCGTGTGTTGACGGAGGAGAAATCATCCTGGTGATTTTTCCCATGTCTCACAACTAGCGACTCTGCTAGGGACTTGTGGATTTAAGCCATTTTGGTGTTTTGTTCATGCTTTTAATTTATTTTTGAATGCTTGCTGTTTTGCTTATTTTATTTGTGCATATTGTTGTATTTTAAATCTGATTGGGATGCTTTGAAATGTACATGGATAAAGGCATGTGTATATTGTTGGATTATGCCTAGGATCATGGTTATGGTTCTATCTTGGTGTGCATGCCTACTTGTTATATTCTTATACCTTGTTTTGGGAGGTTTTGGTGCTATGTTTTGAGCATGAAAATGAAGTGCATAAATTCAGTAAACTCAATGGGCATTTCTTTTGGGTTTCCAAGCATGTTTTCCCCAATTCAAACCTTTCTTGTGCCACATTTTAGTTATTGAATTTCTAGGCTTTGATTCGGGTATGAATAAAGCATGTTGAGCACCAAAGATGAATAATACAAAATCTGGAAATTCAGTAGATAATTTTGGGCTTTTTCCAGCATGTTTCCTTGAACAAAACATTTATTGTACCATACATTTAGGTGCTGTATTTTTAGGCTTTGATTTGGGCATAAAACAATGTCACTTGAACATCCAAATGAAGAACATGAAATCTGGAAATTTAGTGTATATTTTGGGAGTTTTCAAGCATGTTTTCCCCTAGCAAGACACCTCATGTGCCATATTGTTAGTTGCTGGATTTTTAGGCTTCAATTTGGGTTATAAATGATGCACTTTGAGCATGAAAATGAGACCATAAAACCCAGAATTCAGTAGAGGTTTTTAGGGGTTTTTCAAGCATGTTTCCCCGGTTAAAAGCTTCTTGTACAATGCATATAGTTGCTGAATTTTTAGGCTTCAATTTGTGTAAAAATAATGCACTTTTGAGCATGGAAAAAAAGCATGAAATCTGGAAATTTATGGGATATTTGGTGTTTCACAAGCATGCTTTTCATGTCCTAATGGTTGTTCGTACAATATGATAACATGCTTGTATGATGCCTCTTGGGTGTGTAGCGATGATGTGCATATTGAGTTGCTTTTGCTACCTTGCTTGATTGTGTTCTTACTTTCAATATAATGTCATATGCCTTGGCTTGAAATTGTATGCATGGCTATGAAAAAGAGTGGCAAGGGGCTGGGATGTTGTGAATGTACCTCAATTTTAAATGCACTTGAGCACTTTAAACTATTTGCACAACCTACCCATTACCTATAGGAAGTTGAACCATGAAGTGGGTAGCTTGGTGCACCGAGGTTGATACTTCGGAAAGCGAAAGTGAAAACATTCACCTTAGAATTTGAGTCAATGATGTGATGACAATGGGATCTGTGATTTGATTCCGGGCATCATTAGACTTGAGTTCTAAGTTGCCAATTAAGCCAAAACACAAAAAACCATACGCTTGAAGGTGGAGAAACACGTTTTCAGCTAAAAGTCCACAATTGCGTTTGGGGAATTGGGTGTAAATGTGGGAAGGCCATTTACATGTTTCACAGGCCAAGGTATAATACCATATTGAAGGTAACACAAGGTGGCAAGGTAAAGCCATGTATTCTTTTTTTTTTTTTTATCATCTTCATGTGAATTAAAAACCATGGTGTCCATATGCTTGGGATGAAATTTTTCCCAAAAATGTATATAGCCTAAGGTTGGTGTAACCTATAGGATGAGTTTCCAACTCAATTTAATAGTCATCCTACCCACAGTCCATGTAGGAGGCAACCAAGTGTACAAAATCCAAGGATTTGTGCATAACTTTGGCGGGTACAAGTACCCTCATGAATTTGGGAATTTTAGCAATAATAATGTCAAAGCCCAATTTGGGGCAAGTTTGAAAGGCCAAGTCAAGGTGAACATCAAGTGGAAATAAAAATAACATAATCTGGTGAAAAAATGAGTCAAAAAGGGCCATTTCAGCCTTAACCGACAACTCAGGTCTGTTAAGAAGCATTTTATTCATATCCGGCATATGTTATCGGTTACAAAGACCTATGCGTGTATCTGGCTAATTATGTCGGATACAATAAGCCATAGCCTTATCCGATATATTATATCGGATACATTCAAAAAATGTATAAATTGGTTTTTCAGCCCAAATTTTTAGAATAAAATGCCTAAAACACTGTGGATAATCCTTAGGCACCCCGAAAAGAACATAAAAATGTTCCAAAAATACTAAATAAAAAAAACAAAAAAAATAAAAAAGGAATAAAATAAAATATTCTTTCAGGATTTAACCTAATTTTGAAACTCAAAGAAGGAACCAAGGTGTCATACTTTTTGATACCAATTCAATTCAAACATGTTTCAATCAAACTTTTGAACTTGAAAACTGAGGAAATTCAGCAACAAAAAAAAAAACCTTTGGTCGGTTATTTTTATCAGTCAAATCAAAACACTTGTGGGACACTTGGAAGCCCTAGAATATTCCAAGAAACCTTTGGTTGGTTATTTTTATCAATCAAATCAAAACATTTGTAGGATACTTGGAAACCCAAGAATATTCCAAGAAGCCTTTGGTTGGTTATTTTTATCAATCAAATCAAAGCATTTGTGGGACACTTGAAAGCCTTAGAATATTCTAAGAAACCTTTGGTTGGTTATTTTTATCAATCAAATCAAAGCATTTGTGGGATAATTGGAAGCCCTAGAATATTCCAAGAAACCTTTGATTGGTTATTTTTATCAATCAAATCAAAACATTTGTGGGACACTTGGAAGCCCTAGAATATTCCAAGAAACCTTTGGTTGGTTATTTTTATCAATCAAATCAAAACATTTGTGGGACACCTGGAAGCCCTAGAATATTCCAAGAAACTTTTTGGTTGGTTATTTTTATCAATCATATCAAAACATTTGTGGAACACTTGGAAGCCCTAGAATATTCCAAGAAACCTTTGGTTGGTTATTTTTATCAATCAAATCAAAACATTTGTGGGACACTTGGAAGCCCTAGAATATTCCAAGAAACCTTTGGTTGGTTATTTTTATCAATCAAATCAAAACATTTGTGGGACACTTGGAAGCCCTAGAATATTCCAAGAAACCTTTGGTTGGTTATTTTTATCAATCAAATCAAAATATTTGTGGGACACTTGGAAGCCCTAGAATATTCCAAGAAAAAAAAATAAAAAAAAAATCTGGGCTTGTGCTCACCTAACCTACTCGTCTACATTTATAGGGGTGTGATTCAAATTAAATGGAAGCTGACATGTTTCTTTGATTTTCCTTATCCAGGTACACATATTTGCAATCATTGCTCTCGTGACCAGATCCAAAGCTCGAGCCATGAATACTAAAGAGAACCAAACTCAAGCCACTGTCCCTGCTCAAGATTTTGCTCAGCTGCAGGAGCAAGTGGTTGGCCTGGCCAAAATGTTGGGGGACTTACTGGCGGCTCAGGCCCAGGCCCAAAATCAAGCATCGACTTCCCATCAGGCACCACCACCTCAGGCCTACATTCCACCTCCGGTTCAACCCATGCCTGAGCCCATTTCTGAACCGATCCCTGAGCCTATCCTGATCAGGGAAAACACTGGAGAATCTGAAAAAGAAATGGAGAAGGAAAAAGCCAGGGAGGAGATGGAAAGGAAACTCCTGCACAAGATAGAGAGGATCCAGGAAGAACTGAAGGAGGTAAAAGGGCGAAACAGCTATGGAGGTACACCTTCGACGACCTGTTCATGTACCCTGATGTATGTCTACCGGCCAAGTTCAAGTGCCCGGACTTTGACAAATTTGACGGCACAGGCTGCCCTATGAGCCACTTGAAACTATACTGCGGGGCCCTATGCCAATTTGGCCGGGATGACGGCATACTGATCCAACTCTTCCAGAGGAGTTTGACCAGGTCAGCTCTTAGGTGGTTCGCCACAGTGGACCATGAAAGGATCAGGCGGTGGAAGGACTTGGTCGACGCCTTCTTAGATCAATATAAATTCAACTCTGAGATCGTGCCAAACCGGTACGACATGATGAGAATGAGCAAGGGAAAGAAGGAGTCTGTACGGCAGTATGTCAAGAGGTGGAGAGAGGCCGCCTCCCAAGTCAGGCCGCCTATGCTGGAACTTGAAATGATCTCAACGTTCATGGGCACACTGGGGCAGCCTTTCTACAACCATTTGGTGGGGCAGATCACCACCAATTTTGCAGCCTTGGTACAGGTGGCAGACCGGATCGAGGAGGGGGTCAGGTCAGGTAGGCTCATTGATTACTCTACTTTGATTGGGCAATCTGATTCCTCTGCTTCCATGGCACAGAAGAAGGGAATTGAGTTCAAAAAGAACGGAGCCAGGAAATAAGGTGAGGTAAATCTGGTCCAGGCTCCTCTGGCCAAGAAACCGCTCCATGTGAATATCTCCGCACCCCAGCAGGCCCAACTGGCCCAGCACTCTTATCAGACCCCGCACAACGTCAACTTCTCCCCCTCCGTGCCCGCAAACCCAAGGAGAACTTTTACCAAGGAAGAGAGGGAGGCCTGGTTAGCAGCAAGAAGGAACAGAGTTTTCACGCCTCTCTCAGTATCTCTTTCCCAACTGCTGCCAACCCTGCTGAAAGGGGAATATGTGACTCTGAAGGAGCCCAGCCCAAATGCCACAAAGGGAAGGAACTTCGATCCGGCAGTCACCTGTGACTTCCACATGGGTGCACCAGGGTACTTTACAGATGCTTGTTGGGTTTTGAAGCACGCGGTCCAGGACCTGTTGGACCAGAAGGCCCTGGTTTTCAATACTGCTGCACCTGGCCAATCGGGGAATGATATTGGGCACAACCCTCTGCCATACCACAATGGGGCAGGCCCATCCAACTCCATCATTGCCATATCTACCGGGAAAAGGGCCTTTGACCCATCTCAGCTTATAGCTCCCATAGGGACCTCGGTCAAGGCCCATTTTTTCCAAGAGAAAGAAGAAGAGGAGGTCAATGTGGTCTCCCAAAAAAATGATAATACTACTGAGGATATCAGCTCCTCTCTGAACTGGGTCTCCTCCCTCATGGCCCAAATAAATATTGCTAGGCCTCCATTGGTCTTCAATTGCAGTCCACCTACTTATTCACCATCCAAGCCATCAAAGGTTCCATTGGTCGTCAACCTAGACCCCACTACTGCTGTATCACCCGTTCTGGTCGATACATAAACCCTAACCCTCCACCTGCACCAGAGGGAGAAACTAGTGAAGAAAGAACAAGGAAAGAAAAAGGGAAGGGTGTGGCCGCTGAATTGCCACAGACCCATAAGAAGAAAGGGAAGGCCCCGGAAGAAGAGATTGAAAAACTTCACTATAGTGCCTTCACTCCGGAGTATGATCTAGTGCAGCAGTTGAATAAGACACCAGCCCAGATATCCATTATGCGTCTCTTGTTGGATTCAAATAAACATAAAGACGTACTTATGAAAATACTGGGTGATACTCATGTGCCTGACGACATCAGCCCTGAGCAGCTAGAGACAGTAATGTCTATAATTGCTACGCCAGAAGCAATCTCCTTTTCTTCAACAGACTTGCCCCCTGAAGGTTACAACCACACAGAACCTCTGTTTATTACTGTAAGGTGCTCCGACTTGATAGTGAGACGGGTCATGATTGATAACGGATCAGCTCTGAATATCTGCCCAGTCAGGACCTTCCATAGTCTGCAGCTAAACGCTGATTTGATCAAACCTAGCTCCAATAATGTCTGCGGGTTTGACAATGCCAAGAAGGATTCCCTTGGGGAAGTTACTCTGGAAGTTACAATTGCTGAGAGGGCCTTCTTCATCACCTTTGAGTTGATGGACATCAATGCCTCCTTTAATTTGCTGATTGGAAGACCTTGGTTACATCAAGCAGGGGCAGTCCTGTCCACCTTACATCGAATGATCCGATTTATCTCGGGAAATCAATTGATCACGGTGCATGCAGAAAATCATAGAGAATTTGAACAAGGAGGGGTACCTGTGATTGATTATGAACTGCCTACTTTCTTGAACTTCCAAGCCATTGAAATGGTGTAAGTAAACCGCATTCCTACTCCTCTGCAATCAAACTTGTCCCGCAGAAGGAAAAGGAAAAGCATGTTCGGTGCTGCTGAATGTGCCGACTGGGGTCTCCGAGTAGGAGATGGTTTATGCAAATACAAGCAAGGCATCAAGTCTGCAATCCAGCCATGTGACAAATCTGTGGGCTTTGGATTGGGGTTTGTTCCTGAACTTGAAGACTATGCCAGGTTATTTGGCATGAAAGCTGAACGGAAGAGGGCACGAGCAGAAGGAAGGGACCCACATTGGCCCATCTGTGTACATGGCCAATTATACCATCACTTTACCAATATGGAGAGGGAAGCTGCACAGGCCATTCAGAACATAGTCCCCCAGAGATGGGGTGATGAGTTCAATGATCTAGTAGATCAAGGGGAAGTTAATTATCTACAAAGGTTATGGGATGAACCTCCCTTGCCCCAGGAAATAGTTACAGAAGAGAACTCAGAGGCTCTCAGTGGGTTGATGGAAGAACTGTCTGCTCTATTCTCTTGGTAGTCAGTTGACACCGAAAAGCCAGCTATCCTAGAAGAAGCGTTTACTTACCCATCAGATGATGTCGAGGCACCGCCAACTGAGGCTGAAGAAGAAGAGCCAGCTCAGTACATCTACATGATAGAAAGCCAGGATAGTTCAGGAGAACCCACTCCAAGGCAAAGGTCTCCCCCACCTCCTATCTGCATTGTACACCCAAGTACAAGGGAGGGGCTGGGTCAGATGTTCCAGAATATGCCCCAAGTACTGGGACTGCCTACTGAACTAGCTTATCATGAAACTTATGGTAACTGGGCCCCTGACGAACATTCTTCCAGCAGGAGGGATGAATCATCAGAAAAATCTGTAACCAAGGCATTGCCTAAAGTGGAACCACCCAACGAAGTCACTGTTCGGGTACCAGGGACTGTCATCCGCCGTGGGGTATGGGTCAGTATATCCTCAGAAGATTCCAGTCAGAATCAACCAAAGAAGGGCACAGCTAATGACCCCATCTGCATCTCCTCTAACAGCAGGATCAGCATGATACAAATTGGGAAGGTGAATGCAGTGACCGCTGTAACCAAGGACAAGCACGCATTGCAGAACTGGAGTTCGATGCCACTTGCCACTCGCAAAGCCGAACTACCACAGGGAGTTTCTTCCATTTCTGAAATTCCCCCTGTAGATATTGCTGCACTTTTTAATAAATGCGTGAAGTCTTTTGATTATTTTTCTGCTTCTGTGAATAATTCTGCAAGTAAGCAAACTCAAAATCGCAACCTTAATATCAATCTCGACGCACACCCAAAAAATTTGGAGCAAGAGATAGATAATAAGGCTGCCACAATCAAACAAAAACAAAAAGGTCAAAAAGAACAAAAAGAAATCCAAAGTGTCGAGCAGGAATCAGATAGCGACACTTACTCATCACAACCCAATGATTCAGAAATTATCCCCAGTGATTCTTTTAAACTTGAGGATAATGATGAATCATGGGAGATCCCACCTGAAATCCAATTTGCCTTGGACAGACGTGAAAAGGGTCTCCAGGCTAACATTGAGGAAACTGAACCTATCAACATAGGTGAAACAGCACAACCAAGGATTCTTCAAGTTGGTAAAAAACTGACATTATTACACAAAACACAGATAACTGATTTTCTAAAATCCTACACTGATGTGTTTGCATGGTCATATGAGGATATGCCTGGGTTAGACATGGATTTAGTTGTGCATCGGTTACCTATAAAGTCTGAGGCCACACCAGTGAAGCAAAAACTCAGACGCATGAAACCAGAATGGGCCCTTAATATCAAAGAAGAGATCGCCAAGCAATTGAAAGCTGGGTTCTTGAATGTTACAGATTACCTAGAGTGGTTAGCAAACATCGTACCAGTCCCCAAGAAAGATGGAAGGGTCAGGATGTGTGTTGATTACAGGGATCTGAACAAGGCAAGCCCAAAAGATGACTTTCCATTGCCACAAATTGATATATTGGTTGATAATACTGCAACTCATTCCATGTTCTCCTTTATGGATGGATTCTCTGGGTATAATCAGATACGAATGGCACCTGAAGACATGGAAAAGACTTCCTTCATCACACATTGGGGCACATACTGCTACAAAGTAATGCCATTTGGGTTGAAGAATGCAGGCGCCACATACCAGCGGGCAATGACTTTGTTATTCCATGACTTGATGCACAAGGAAATGGAAGTATACGTGGATGACATGATTGCAAAGTCAAAAGAAGAGGAAAATCATTTGGTGAACCTTGGAAAGGTGTTTGACAGGCTCAGGGAATGTAAGCTCAGGCTGAACCCAAATAAGTGTGTATTAGGCGTTACTTCAGGGAAGCTATTCGGATTCATCGTTGGAAAACGAGGAATTGAAGTTGACCCAGTCAAAGTAAAGGCCATACTGGAGATGCCCCCCATCCACAGAGAAAGAAGTAAGAGGTTTCCTTAGCAGATTACAGTACATCAGTCGGTTCATAGCACAAATGACTCCCGTATGTGAACCAATATTCAAACTGCTAAAAAAGGATAACCCAGTGGTCTGGAATGAAGATTTCCAAGAAGGGTTTGACAAAATCAAGGCCTATTTGATGAGTCCACCAACTTTGGTTCCCCCTGTACCAGGACGACCGCTAATCATGTACTTGTCAGTCTCAAAGACAGCAGCCGGATGTGTTTTAGGGTAGCATGATGATACAGGAAGAAAGGAACAAGCAATTTATTATCTGAGCAAGAAGTTTACCAATTATGAAGTAAGATACACATTGCTTGAGAAGACTTGTGGTGCGTTGGTATGGGCAACTCAGAAGCTCCGGCATTATCTTCTCAGTCATACTGTCCTTTTGATCTCAGATACGGATCCCCTGAAATACATTTTTGAAAAGCCAATCTCCACTGGAAGGATAGCCAAGTGGCAGGTTATCTTATCTCAGTATGACATTGTCTACACCACGAGAAAGGCAATAAAGGGACAGGCAGTGGCAGATCATGGCAGAACACCCTGTGCCCGACTATCAACCACTTCTCACCGAACTACCAGATGATGAAATTATGTGCACCGAGTCAGTAGAAAAGGAACCCGGATGGCAAATGTTCTTCGATGGGGCAGTCAACATCAATGGGAAAGGGATTGGAGCAGTAATCATTTCCCCAGAAGGAGTCCATCATCCAATAACAGCAAAACTCTTGTTCGATTGCACTAACAACATGGCAGAATACGAAGCATGTGTGTTAGGCTTGCGAGCCACAATTGAAATGAATATCCAAGAGTTAAAAGTCTATGGCGATTCCTGTCTAATCATCTACCAAGTAATGGGGGATTGGAGGACTAAGGACCCAAAATTGGTGCCATATCAAGAACTGATTAAGGAATTGGAAGGATAGTTCAAAAGCGTGACATTTGATTATATGCCACGAGACAGGAATCAGTTTGCAGATGCCCTGGCAACATTGGCATCTATGGCAACCATCACTGATGATACTTGGGTACAACCGTTGGAGATAGAAGTACGGCGTTCTCCTGTCTACTGTTTTAATGTTGAGAAAAGCACGCCAAAAGGGGAACCCTGGTATGCAGACATAATGAGGTATCTGAGAGACAGGATTTTGCCAGAGAATGCCACAGCATCTGAGAGACGCACGATTCAGAAACTGGCAGGACAATTCTTCCTCAGTGGAGGTAAGCTATACAAGAAGTCCTACAATGATTCATTGCTGCTATGTGTAATAGAAGAAGAGGCACAACAGTTGGTTGATGAAGTCCACGGGGGACAATGTGGCGCACATATAAGCGGGCACATGCTAGCCAAGAAAATCTTGAGAATGGGTTATTACTGGTTGACTATGGAACATGATTGCCATATCCATGTAAGGAAGTGTCGGTTATGCCAAATTTATGCTGACAACATTCATGCACCACCCAACACTTTGTACTCAATGACTTCTCCTTAGCCCTTCGCCATCTGGGGAATTGATATGATTGGAGAAATCCATCCGAAGGCATCAAATGGGCACCGATTCATCTTGGTTGCAATTGACTACTTTACCAAGTGGGTAGATGCCGTGTCCTTTGCAGATGTCAAAGGGTCCCATGTACTGAAATTCATCAGAAATAATATTGTCTGTCGCTACGGTGTGCCTGAAGCACTTATCACAGACAATGACAAGAATTTGAATAACAAGGACATGGACAAGATGTGTGGTGATTTGAAAATTAGACATCTAAATTCCACAGCATATCGGCCCAAGATGAATGGAGCAGTAGAAGCTGCCAACAAAAATCTGAAGAAGATATTGGAAAATATGGTAGTCACCTTCAGAGACTGGCATGAGAAGCTGCTATATGCTTTGAATGCATACCGAACCTCAATCAGGGTCCCAACCGGAGCAACTCCTTTCTCTCTTGTATATGGAATGGAGGCAGTCCTTCCCGTGGAAGTGCAGATCCCTTCGCTCAGAATCCTGAAGGAAGCAGAGGTTGATGACATTGAATGGGAAGAATCAAGGTTTGACCAGTTGCAGTTGCTTGATGAGAAAAGAATTAAGGCTTTATGCCACGGGCAACTCTATCAGCAGAGAGCAGCTCGGACTTATAACAAGAAAGTAATACCACGACACTTCAAGGTGGGCAACATTGTTATGAAAAACATATTCCCCCACCAAGAAGACAATAAAGGGAAATTCAAGCCAAACTATGAAGGACCATTCATAGTATACAAAGTTCTATCCAGAGGAGCATTAATCCTACAAGAGATGGACGGAACTATCTTTCCTGAACGAATAAATGTAGATGCAGTCAAACTATATTACCCTTGAGATCATTCCAATTGGGAAATGAAGAGAGGCTATCCTTCACTCTCCCCCAAGCCTGTAAATCCTCCCAAATACCCAAAAATATTTCCCCTAGTTAGACACTTTTGGGCCTGACAATTTCTTTTCTAACCTAGTACAGATGTTCCTTCACACCAAAAAGGGCATTCTTGGCCCCGAAAAAAAAAAAAAAAAAGCAATTGCGAAGAAAATCAAGAAGAAGAAGGAAAGAAAAAGTTGTGAAAAGTAAAATAAAACAGGGAGAATGTGAACCCCATATCAAAATAAGCCAGGATGTAAGCCCCAACAATAAAAGGAGCACTGTGCAAACCCATAAAGTTACAACCTTTTGAGCCATTTGTCTTTCTTTCAAAACCCCAGCCTAACCTACATTTCGTCCTATCTCAAAGACCTCTCGGATCCTAAAATGAATGATCTTAAGCAAAACAGTCAAATCCGCATTTTCTGGTAATGACGGAATTGGATTCTCCCTGAAAGGACCAGACATAGTGAAAACCCAAAAAGGGCGCTATGTGCAAAAAGGGTCAGTCGTGGTAAAAAAAAAAAAAAAAAAGCTGGTCATGCCTTGATTATAAAGAGAAATGCAGCAAAAACAAAAATAGGATGGACAGTGCACTAAACAGGGACAACCAAGTAATCTGAAGGGCCCAGACTGGCAGACTATGTTTAGGTCAACGCTTCACAAAGGCCTATGATGACAAAGCTAAAAATACCAAGCACTCTAATCTATGTCTAACTTAAAGATTGACTTTTGTGATAATTGCAGGCACAAGCACACACTAACATGTCAGTGTTTTTCTGTAATTATTCTGCTTAACTACTCTTGGAATTTACCCAGCTGTGCTGCTAATCCTTGAAGAAGGGTTCATAGCCTTAATCAACAGCCATTTTTGATTATGATGAGTAAAAGGCTTAGAATAAACCAGCCTTGCATATCCCAAGCAGAACAAGCACTGACATTTTGTTCCTTGTACAGGTTCAAAGAAGGAAGAAAGATGCAAAGATGAACATGAGAAGGATACTTTGATCCTTCATTCCCCAGTGGAGCTCAGAAGCAGGAAGATCGTCAAGATCCTCAGACTCTCCAACAAAACTTCAAGAGCAAAGAGAGACATCACAATAATCCCCAGAGAGTCATCTAGACAGATCATACTCCCACCAGATCCCCAGTGGAGTAACTCTTGAATGGAAGAGAAGCCCTAATGCCTCGACAAGAGAAAGAACCTGGGAAGGAGAAGCAACAAGGAAGAGCAACAATTGGCCAATTCGCCCTTTCTTGTAAATTTTGATTCTCACTTTTGTAAATAGCATATGCTAGAGTAGGTGTGTGGTCTCCGAGATGATGGACAGCAGTGCAAAAGCTTCCTCCCGTCCTCCTACCGGCATTCCCAGTCCCAAACCTTGGCCTAGCATCTTTAAAATAAAAAAAAAACTCAAAGAATAAAAAAGAAATCACAACTGAAGTCACTAAAACCATTAATGGAACAAACAAGAAGAAAAGAACATTGTTAAGTGCCTTGCATCAACGCCGAAACAGGCTGATGAGCTTAGATTTAATCTTATTTCTTTTTCAAAAACAAAGAACTAAGGAACAGCCCTATTCAAACCCAAAAGAGGGTATAGGGATTCCAAAGTTAGGAAGTGATACCAGACATCTGACACTTCCCTTTCATTAAAAACAATTCAGTGATTGAGCTCGTCGACCATGTCGACAGAAATGCAAGGTGCAAAAATAAGGTTCTTTTTCTTCTTTGCCGTTCATCCCCTAAGGTGACTTCGGCAAAGAGGGGCAGCTGTAGACACCTGATTTTTGCACCCCCAAAATGAAGAAAAATGAAAAGTCAAACTAAAAGTCAAACCCTGAGGGGGTCAAAAATTGACTTTTTGATTCAAGTAAATTTGGCCATCAAACTTCATCTCATTGAAAATAGCATTTCAACACGGTTCCAATGCAACTGAATTTGCTGGAATCGGAGTCCAGATGAGAAAGATATAAGCTGGTCAAACTTTTTGCTCGACCCCAATTCAACTGCCAAACTTGATCCCTATGGATAGGTGGTTCCGAGCCGGTTCCAACAATACTAAGTTTGATGAAATTGGACACCGGACAAAGAAGTTATGAGCAGTTGAAGTTTCAGAAAAGCTGCCCATGTGGCCAAAAGGCAGCAAAAATGGAATAAACCAATAAAATAAATAAGATAAATGTGTTTAATAATATTTTAATAAAAGGAATCTTGCTTTTCAATAAAATAATCAAAGAAATCGGACGAAATCTTGCAAAAAACCAAATTGAATAAAGGTTTGAAATCCAAACATTTTAAAAACGTGCTGGACCGTATTTCAATTACGTTCAGGGCATGCCCGTACTTGAAATACGGACAAGCTTCTGGAAGAAGACACGCGTCGCTGTATGGCAGGACACGCGTCCCGTACGGCCGATTCTGCGAGATTTACAAATGTGCGTTTTTCGCCCGTACTTGAAGTACGGGCAAGGCACGCCCATACTTCAAGTACGGGCAAGGCACGCCCGTACTTCAAATACGGGCACGCCCCTTTTTGCCTATAAATAGAGAGGCCTCCCCCCCCCCCCCCCCCCCCATTTCAACAAGCCTTCTCCTTGGCCTCTCCCATCTCTGTTTGTGTGTTAATTACGGCCAACCCCTGCCAAATTACTGCCACTCCAATACCCAAGCCTCATTTAGTACCCAAAATGCCCTTGTATGCTTAAAACTCTCCCTTTCCTAACTCCATGCATAAACTACCTTCCCTACCTCTTCCCATTTCGTCCTAACAAAATTTGGAGGACGCGGAAGTGCTGCCGGAATCTTCCGAGAACCAATACATCATCAAATTAAAGGAGTAACATTGTGATGATATTAAAGAGTTGGTCATTACAAGAAAGAAGGAAAAGAAAGTGCCTAAAGAGCATTTTGAATTAACAAATCAAATAACTCTTTTCTTCAATCTTTGACATGGAAGGATTGAATCCTTCTTGAAGTCAAATAAATGCCCTGTAATTCACTATTTCCCCCATCTAAAAGATGATCATGGACCACCCAAGAGATGATGGTTTTCATGTTAAAAGAAGAAGAAAGAAGAAGAAGGCCTTTTAGGCCAAATGAAGCAAATGTGCTGTGATTGAAAGCACCAGAACTACCACCGAAGTTGCGGAAAGCTCCAAAGAGGCCACGGAACTGATCCCAGGAAGAATCGGCGGCCAAAATGCAAAACTGGAGACACCCGTAAACTCAGAACGGTCCGGGCTGGACCGTGTTTGCTTCACGGGCAAGGCGGAACCGGATTTCATTTACGGGCAGCGGCAGCCCGTATAACAAATACGGGCAGATATAAAAATAACATAAAAAATGTAATTTTTCGGCCCGGTTGGATCTATTCCGGCCTGAACCGGCCCCTTTAACAACTTGGGCTATCTTAAGCCCATCTTTGGACCGTGGGCCCAAATGGGCCCACCAAGACCTCCTTTTGGCCCACATGAGCGGTCCACCTTAGACCGGCCCGAACCAAGCCTGTTTTCAATAAACAGGCACAGGCCCTTTGACCCTTGGCTAATGGGCCAAATCCAAGCCCATTAAGCCCATGGCATGTGTAAATAATTTAAGTAAATAACCAAATGGGTTACCCAATAACCCAACTGGGCCCAAGGCCCAACCATGGCAACCCACAGGTCTTCCAACGGGACCCGGGTCCGACCCACTTCACTTAAATAAATAAAAAGGTAAAATCAAATAAAAGGGGACCCACACCTCCAGAGGACCCCGACAGACCTAACATGGCAGCATGCTGGTCTAGGAAAAGGGTGAAATTGACTCAAAAACCAGGGAGACCCGAGGGACCCGTCAAACCGACGGGGCGGGCCGGGGTGTCTTAGGGCTTCCCCGGACGTAATCGAGGACTTAGCTAGATCTCTAATAAACCGCAGACCAGACTTAGACCTGGATAGGGCAAAACCGTGTCTGCCTGCACCTCTCGAGCAGTGGCGACTCCGAATGTCCCGAGGCACGCGTGGAACGTGCGCCCGGTGTGCGATCTAGGATCCAGGTTTTTAGGTGCGCACAATGACCATTATCAAGGGTCATGCCATAGGCTTGCATGTTAGGAGATAGCTTGTTCATACACATGCCATAGGCTTGCATGTTAGGAGATAGCTTGTGCATATTTTGTTTTCCTTGATAATTTTTAACCTTTTTTCAATAAAATTAAATAAATCCCATAGGTTTTGTGTTGACCTATGACCCTAGATGGGCTTCGAGTCCAACAAGCACAAATCAAGTATCCGTGGGCCTTCCAACGGGGCCCACCCATTTCAAACCAAATCAACCAAAGCCGAAAGGGGTTATTCTGCATAACCCCAAACGGGACTTGGGCTTTTTCTGAAGTCCAAATTGGCATCTTGTGGGCCTTCCAACAGGGCCTACCAATCAGACCCAGATCACTTGGGATAAAAAGATAAAATCAAATAAAGGGATCCACACCATTTTGGCGATCCCAACCAGACCTAATAAAAAGTGCATGTTTTGGTTTAGGAATTGGGTGAGATAAACCAAAAGTGAGTTGACTCAAACTAGGGAACCCATGGGACCTGTCAACAGACGGGGTAGACCGGGGTGTCTACGGACCGTAAATGAGACCTTAACTAGAATCTCAAGCCACAGATTAGCCTAATAGACAAATTAGGCATCCAAGTGTCTACTTGCACCCCATCAGGCAGTGATGACTCCAAACCCTCAATTACCCTTTAGGAGGCACACGCTCTACATGCTCCCCATCATGTGATTTCACTGTGCACAGCCTGGCGACTCCGCTGGGGACCTCTCAGCCCAGTATAATCCTGGTTAGAATGAGTCAACATAAGTGAGATATAGATTGATTTAGGGAAGCTCTTCTACCCCACTTTAGTTAAGTGTAGAATACACGTAAATACGTATTCTGGGGAGTCCTGTCATAAAGGATGAGATAATTGCCTAAGAAAATTGGGTTTTAAGTGGGATCACTGTGACCCCTCCAATTACCTAGGGACTCTCCTAGACATTGTTTTGCGTGCCAATTCTTCACTTTACTATATCGGGATAGCAAGAACCCCCTTTATCCATCAAATATCTAGACAGAATTCATCCGATTAGGCACAGCACCCAGCCCAATTGCACACACGGGCACTCACCACACCATGGATGGTTTACTGCTTTGATAAAAACTGTGTAGAGTGACACACACGAGGGAGACTGCGTGAATGATCCGAACCAACTTGAGATATGTGGCTACTTGTGGATATTTCTCTTCTTTACCAAAACATAGACCTCTCTAGCAGCCACCCTTCTGATTCCTATGAACTTATTTTAGGGATGGTATTAGCCCTACGCTCCCGTGGCTTGCCAGGGAAAGCAGGGTAAACCCATCTCCCAAGGTTTCTGGATTCCTATAGCGCCATTGGTTTCTTGCCGTGGTACGCGAGGGTCTAGTACTTGGTCCAGACCCTTGTAATTGCATGTCTCGGGCTGGGTGTCCTTTCCCACCTATTATGTCTGAATACCCCGCGATGCTTGAATGTATTTAAATGATGATATAAGAGGAGTAAAATCAATTTAAAATCTAAGAGTCCATCAGGGGCAGCAACCCCCGCCTTTTTTGCATCAAATTGAGTAAACCCTAGATTCTGGGCTACCTTAGCCTTAATTTAGGAAGCCAACCTTACTTTGACCAGGGGAGCCACCCCAGATCCATGCATTGAGTCCTGTGAGCCGTGGGCCTCGACCCATTGAGTCCGCTGGAAGCACACTAAGTCCGGGTCAGTCTTCAAGCAGATGAAAGCCGGCCAGATCAGAAAAGGTAGATGAAAGCAAGCCAGATCAGAACAGGGGCAGTGAAACCCTAGATCTAGGACTTTTCAACCTACCCCTTTTGAAATGAATTGTATCATTTCCTAGGGGTTCCCAACAACCCTAGGATCGAATACTTTTCTTTTTTCACCTTCGTTGGCAAGTTGTAAGCAGTTCTTCAATCAGACAGTAGAGATTCTTCAAAATAGATAAAAGAGAAGACTGATTTGGATTTAGATGTGCTTCCTTACACAAGTACGTCTAGGAGTCGTGCCTTTATTGGCACCAACCCCTTTTTAGGGCTGCACATACATTTCAATTTTGTTTGTGTGCTTTGCTTGACACTATGTTAGAGGACGGTAAGCCTCGCAACACTTGCCCTTACCTTCCTGCATATGCATAAACTAGTTGCACATCAAGGTGCACCCATTTCAAAAAAAAAAAAAAAAAAACCACACCAACGCTTTTGGTCAAAACTGCTTCGAAAGAATGCACAAAAATAATTTTCAACATCAAATCGCTTCCGGGCATACATCAAAGTGCCTCAGGGCATACATCAAATCACCTCCGGGCGTACATCAAAGTGCCTCAGGGCATACATCAAATCGCCTTCAGACGTACACCAAAGTGCCTTTGGGCATACATCAAATCACCTTCGAGCCTACATCAAGCCGCCTCCCGAGGCGCACATCCAAATTACTTTTCAAAAGCACAGATTAAAGTAGCCTCTGGGCCTACATCAAAATCGTTTTTCATGACATACATTTGCAGAAATCTCCCATGACTCACGATAAACCACTTCCCATGGTTATATTGAGCTGTCATCCTTGAAAAACATCGAATTGCCCTTCATGGGTATATTATTTTCAATTAAAGGAATGCCATCCACGGCATGACATGTGGAACCAATTCCAATGGTCCCCCAAATTTGCTACTTTGTAGCTCTAATTTCAAATTTTGCCAGTCACGGCAGGATTTTGGATTTTACCATCAAACAGCAAAACCTTAGAAAATATTTCCAAAAAGTGTTTTAAACCGATATTTCAGAATCCTTGCGCCAACCACGACACACTCACAAAATTTCCAAAGAATCATTGTGCCATACACTGCACGATCCTAAAATTTTCAAATTCACTGTGCCATCCACGACACAAATCATAAAGTTTTCAAACTCCTATGCCATTCACGGCACCCAATAGAAGAGAAAGAGAGATTTTAAAATTCACAGTGCCATTCACGGCACAGTAAAGCTTTCAAGCACATAGTGCCATCCACGACACTTCACCAGAACCAAGATTTAAAAAGGCATTGTGTCATTCACGACACCATCCAAAGCTTCAAAAATGCATCTGGTCATCCACGGCACCTGCACCATACACGGTGTAACCCTCTTTGCCATTCACGGCATCCACCCTTGGGCTATCCTTCCTATACACGGGATAACACAACTTTCAAGAAGGCAATTCACGGCATCCACCCTTGGGCTACCCTTCCCATACACAAGATATCACAGCTTTCAAGAAGGCTATCCGCGGCATCCACTCTTGGGCTACCATTCCCATACACGGGATAGCACAGCTTTCAAGAAGGCCATTCACGGCATTCACCCTTGGGTTACCCTTGCCAAACCCGGAATAATACAGCTTTCAAGAAGGCCATACCCAGCATTTGCCATACACGACTGCAGCACTATTTAAAGTGCGAAGATTCTTTATAGTGCGAAGATTCTTTTCACCCTATACAGCGTTTACCACACACGGTTGCAGCACTATCTACAGTGAGAAGATTCTTTTTTGCCATTCACGGTACCAGCACCAGCACAGAGAAAAATTTACCTTTTTATTAAAAGCAGCACTTGCACACTGATCTCTGCACCAGTCTCGACGTCCATTCTATTCCTGCCACACACGGCACCCAAAACCACGGTTGCCCTCGCACAGGAGCAGACCATTTTCAAAAAAAACTAACATGTTTTTTGTTTTGTTCTTCCTTTTTATTTTATTTTACCAAGGTTGAAAGCGTTGCAGCCATTACTAATCGAAGCCCATATCTGCTGAGTTCCTACGCAAGGATGAATCCAGAAGAGCCACCTGCGCCTCAGCCATCGGTACCATAGCCTCCGGCACCACAGCAATCTCCGCCTCAGCACCAGATTGAGGATGAGCCGGTAATTGCAAACTTAACTCAGCAAATGGGGCAAATCACCTAGCTGCTCCAAAGCTTGGTCAGGCAGATGTCACAACCGGTCATCCCTCAACCCCGAGAAGAACCACAACAATTGCCGCAAGGACCGCCAGGGCAACCACATGCCCCGCCGGCACCTGTCTATCCTATGCCTCCACTGGCTTTCCCTCCACAAGTTCCACCTCCGGCGATGCCGCAAGATCAGCAGCCGCATCAGCCACCTCCTGAAGAAGCACTACATCTCCCCCACATCTTAGAGATAAACCATGAAGAGGAAGAGGAGTGGCACAGACAGAGAAATGAAGCAAGAGGCATCTCACCTGAGGTCAGCGCAGTGCTCAATGGAATCATGGCAGAAGTACGAGAGCTGAGAAGAGGGGCAGTGCCAGGAAGGATGACAGTTGACAATTTCTATTTCTTCTTCGACATACAACTCCTGGCGAAGTTTAGGTGTCTCGATTTCGAGAAATTCAATGGAACCAGCTGCCCAACGGCACATCTCAGATCATATTGTGGAGCCATGATGGGGTACAACAGGGATGAGTAGTTAATGATACAGCTGTTCCAGAGGTCCTTGATAGGACAAGCGCATCGTTGGTTTTCCACCTTGAGCCCTGCACAGATCCGCACATGGTTAGACCTGGCGGACCTCTTCATCGAACAATTCCGGTTTAACTCTGAGGTTGTGCCCACAAGGATGGAACTAATGAGGTTGAGCAAGAAAACAGACGAAATAATCCGAGATTATGCTCAGAGATGGCACGAACATGCAATGATGGTGTGCCCACCATTGACAGAGGAAGAGATGGCCAGCCTATTCATCTCAACCCTAGGACAACCCTACTACTCCCACATGATTGGCCAGCAAGCGACGAGCTTTAGTGCTTTGGTCCAAATCACCGACAGGGTTGAGAGCTGCATTAAGGCAGGATTGATAGAGGCAAGCTTACCTGGGGCAATGTCAAGAAGGCTAGTGAATGGAGGCAAGAAGCCTGAAGGCCAAAAAGAACTGGTGAGTGTGGACTTGGCACAGGGGCAACGACGACTTCACCTGCTGTAGACACCCCAAAATTGCGTTGGGGAAATGATGAATAATTGGCAAAAATCGTTCTTTCCTTTGAAACCAGCACAAAAATTCAGATTTGTGCATTTCTTCTTGTATCCGACAACTCAAGTCGGATACAAGCATATCCTTTTATATTCGACAAAAGTTGTCGGATACAAGCTTTTTGCTCAAAATTAGGGTTTTCCGAGAGTTTCCACTTTTTACCATCATATCCTTCATTAAAGGAGTGGAAATCTTGGAAATAGCCTTAGGGTTTAGGTTGGTGGACTCTAGACATCATTTGGTGTCTAGCATCATGCAAACCCTAACCCTAGCCTTTGCCTATAAATAGGAGGCTCCTCCTTAAGCAAATGGCCAATAAGTTGGAGATTGAAAAGCTCCGAGTGAAGAAAGGAACCGCTGCCGCACTGCTTCTAGAAACCCAGGTAAGCCTAAATCCCTCTTTATTTTTCTGTCTTTACATTCTAGGGTTAGTTCTTTTCTTCTACTTTTCTGTAGAATAATGGCCTAATTTTTATGTATGAAAACCCTTCCTCTACTCAAAGTACCTCAAGACTCCCCCTAGCCGTAAAACGTGAAGGCGGGATCTAGGGGAAACAATGTAACGCCCCGGTTCTGGTTCCGGGTCCAATTCCCAAAACCCGAGGTGTTATGATAAGCAACAAAAGCAACTAAAATATGGAATAATTTAAAACTTTTTCTAACTTTATAATCAGAGTAAAAGCGGAAACTTGAAATAATATCCAATCGCAAATAAACTATAAGCCATTACAATGTTTTTAATCTCAAGAAACTAATCTACAACTAAACTTACTACCCCTTTACATACTAACTCAATGTTGTTATCCTCTCCAATAATACCTGAAAAATGGGAGAAACCGGAGTGAGAATAAATCTCAAAAAGTAGCAAGGTGCATGCATGAAATCAGTCCATGTTTATATAAAATAAATCATGAGGTGTACGATTAAACCAATGACAATATCAACAAGAATAATTCCAAAGTTTAAAACCAATCCCATTAATATTATCAAATCATATTTCAATAACAATACGTACCGATAAAACATCGAATGGTCAATGTCATGTAGTTGCTTAGATTGGTTATTCTAGCTGCTCTACACCAGTCGTGGCAACACTCCATGGTCATGCCATTACACCAATAAAGCATATACATCACATTACTAAGTGTAAGCACCTCATTTTTGCGCTCCCAAAAAGCCAGAAATGCAAAGCCCGGCTAAAAGGTCAAACCCTGAGGGATGGAAAGTTGAGCTGTTAATCAGATAAAATTTGGCCACCTTGATCTATCCCATTGGATAAAGAATCTCGACACGGTTCCAACGCAACCGGGTTTGCAGGAATCAGAGTCCGGATGAAGGTTCTAAGGACAGTCAAACTTGAGGGAAAGCCAAGAGTTGACTTTTCCTCGATTTCCATGCCAAATACCTTACTTTAGCCCAATGGATAGATAATCCCGACACGGTTCCAGCGCAACTGGGTTTGCAGGAATCGGAGTTTGGATAAAGGTTCTAAGGGCAGTCAAACTTAAGGGAAGGCCAAAAGTTAACTTTTTCTCAGAATCCGTGCCAAGTGCTTAGCCCCATGTCATTAAATAGAGGGCCCCGATACGAGTTTAACACAATTGAGTTTGCTCAAATCGGAGTTCGGATAAAGGAGATATGATCTGTCGAAGTTTCCGAGTAGCAAAAGCCGGAAACTGCACACGTGGCAGCCAACGCAGCAAAATATCTCAGGGACTAAATCTTAAATATAAAAATTTCGTACGGGATATCTGTAGATATCAAAAAGGGTCAAATCGGTCGAATCGGTCAAGTCGAAGGGCAAATCCGTAATTTTCCGATTTGTATCCGGTTACATATACCGGATACACTGCCTATACTTCATGGCCGGACTTGAAGACCGGATACATAAAGATATTCGTGCGAAATTCGCGCCACTTGGCCGACAGATTCGCGGCGGCATTAAATTTTGAAATCATTAAGTCATGTATCCGGCCTGAGTTGCCGGATACAAAGGGAAGCTAGTGTATCCGGACTTGGAGTCCGGATACGAATAGGGCTTAGTGTATCCGGCCTGAGTTGCCGGATACATTAAATTTTCTATAAATAGCAAAACAGCAGCTCAGTTCGGGGTTGGCCTTTGTTCATGCGATTTTGGGTTCTCTTCTCTCACCTATTCTCACTCGAAATCCCCTCTCTTTCAGCCTCTTTGCCCTCCATCACCTCCCCTTTCCACCCTAAGCCACCCTCATCTCCGTCTTCTCCTCTCCATTCTTGTTGAAACAAGGGGAACTGAAGTGCTGTGGTGGCCAAAGGAGAAGCTCCAACTCACTTTCTTGCTGCAAGGAGGTGTCAACACATCCCCAAAAGGTTTTAAAACCTAAGGTAAGGCTCCTCACCATCTGTTGTTAAGCAGATATTAAAATAGGAATTTTCTGAATATATTTTTACCAAGTTGCCTTCACCTCCCTGCATGGGCTAACCTTCATGCTAGTTTATGCATGCCTTTATCATTTTCTTGTCATGAGATCTTGCATCTTGTAGGAATCTGCGTAGGCTTTACTTGTTGAGAGTTAGATCATTTAAAGTAGGGTCTTCATCATTTTCTTCATTACTGATTTCAGGAGGGGGTATGCCCCCTCATGCTAGAAGGTCCAATGTATCCCCATGATGAGCCCCCCTCTCTCTCCTTTCTCCTAGTTTTTTTGAGGTATTACTCATGTTAAATGCCTTATTGCTGTTTCTGTGCAAGCTTGATCCCCACCCCCCTACCTTGCTGCTGTGATGTTAAAAAGAGAGCAGGAGAGGGACAGCAGGTCCCCTCCATTGGCTGTGTCAAAACACCCAAGAAGGAGAAGCCTAATATGGCTTCCCCCCAAAAACCTGAGCCTACGTGGGCCCTCACAGGGGCCCACGAGACCTTTAACATGCCCCTGGGAGCCCCTGGGATCAGTCCCAAAAGGCTAAAGCCCAAAAAGTCCATTCCAGGGTGATCCGACAACTCAGGCCGGATCACCTAGGGCCTTATCATATCCGGCCATCAAGGCCGGATAACCCACAGACCTAGTGTATCCGGCCACTCAGGCCGGATCACCTGCAGACCAAGTGTATTCGGCCTGAGTTACCGGATACACACAGAAGCATGTTTTTTTGCATAGTCTGTTGTATTGTCGAATTCCATGGTAGTTTGCATTGAAATCATTGAACCAGCAGGGTTTCCGGGCTACCCGGAAACCCTAGATGGGACTCGGACCAGCCGGTCCAACTTGGTACAATATTGGGCCTTCCAACGGGGCCCACCAAGCCCAATGAACCAAAGCATGTTGATTAAATAACTTAAGCAAAATGGACTATTTGAACCGGGCGGGCCAAGCCCAATGCAGCCCGCCCATACCTTGTGATATGAGTGAATGCATAAACTGCCTGGTTTGGCCGAGACCATGGGCTAGGGCCTGCCGGGCCCGCCAAAGCCCGCCAACTAAGCCAAGGAAGGGCTCAAGCCCTAACTTCATTGAATTTGGGCTTCCAAGGCCCAAAACCGGATTACGGGCCCCAAGCCCAACGTCCCAAAAGACTTTGGCCCAAATATAAAGATAAGTCTAAAAAACCCTTGGCCACCCTGAGGGCCCACCAAAGGGGCCCACAGATCCATCCGGCCCACTTTCGCATGAAAACAACCTAATAATTCAAATCTAAACCTAAAGCAAAATCAATTCACTAACCAAAGCCCACAGGGCCTCCTAGGCTAGACGGAGGCCCACCAAGGGTACACGGGCCTACCCAGGCCCACCAAGGACACCATGGGCCTTCCAAAGGGGGCCCACCCAGACAGACTCAGGTTATCTAAATTAATCAAGATAAAATCAACTAAAGGGACCCACACCACTCAGGTGGTCCCACAAAGACTTAACCAAGTTACATGCTGGATTAGGAGTCGGGTGAGAACCGAAGTAAAAAAGCTAACTCAAGATAGGGAACCCACGGGACCCGTCATCCAACGGGGTGGATTGGGGTGTCTACGGACTTCCCCAGCCCGCAACCGAGAACCAACCTTAGAATCTCAAGCCGCAGACCCAAGAACCCTAATTAGACGAGATTAGGCACCCAGGTGTCCGCCTGCACCTCATCAGGCGGTGGCGACTCCGAATTTACCCCGTGCCGCGTTTACCACGCGCGCACACTAAGCCTAGACTCTGGATTCAGGATAAGCTAAACCAAAACCGATAAATAACCAAATAAACTCCGCATTTAGTAAACCCACATTTATTTCAAAACTGTGTATCCCAATACACTCATCACAAGTTGTTCCAACCAGAACAGTAACTCCTCACAAGTGTTCCAACCAGAACAGTAACCCCTCACAAGTGTTCCAACCAAAACATCAACTCACACAATTCGAAGGTTCCCAACCTCGATCACAACAACATTTTCATGCAATAAGTTTATCTTACTCATACCAAGAAACTAATCTTTACAATACATTTCAGAACTTGCCAATGAGAAAAACCAGGATTTAATAAAGTCTCAACCAAGTACGGTGTTTAACTGAAAAGAAACTAAAATAGGAACTCCTAGTGTTTGGTACCCAAAACATCACCTACTGATAGCCCTAAAATTTGCCTTGGAAGCTCCTAAGAATTTCCAGAATTTATATCTAATATTCTCATAGGTAATATTGTTTCTAGAGTCCTAAACAAGTGATTTGTTGAGTAATTAAAACCTCATATCATCAAAACCCAGCTTGGTTTAGTCAAACATGCAATTCGGCAAGTAATTGGACCATGCGCTGACCTCCTGCGCTAGGCGCGAGGTCGGCGGATAGGTCGATGGTCAAAATTTGAGTATGCGCCTACTTAAAGTCGAGTGAGCGCGAGTTAGGCGCAAAGTGAGCGTGAGGTTCGCGCGAAATGCGCGTATGCATTTTGAGTTCGCGCGAGCTGAGCTCGAGGTAGGCGCGAGCTCGACGGATAGGGCAATTAGTCCTTGCGCCCACTACTTGAAGTCGGCGCCAACTGGGCGGATAGTACTCTGGTTTTTCAAGTCTCTGTTATTTCCAGATCTACAACTCTGGCCAAACTTTTTCGGTCTGTAACAACTTCTTTAGTCTCGTAGTGTCCCCAGAACACATTCAAACTAGTTTTGAAATTATTCCAACACATTTTTATTTATCATCATTCAGTTCTAAAGAAACCAGACTCGGACTATCTCCGTCCAGAAAACACATCAGTATCTCCTTCCAGAAAACATATGCATTTAGATTAAACCTACGAATAATACGAAAACCCAGGTTTTAAAACAGTGCCACTCACATCTTGGTAATTAAAATTTAACTAGGGTTTCTTTCTAATTCAACCCACCCATGAACAATATTTTTCTTGATTCTTAAAAAAAGAGATTCAAATCACCAAATCGAACCTTTATAAACATCTAACCTTTCCAATGAAATCCAATTTAAGAATCAATACGATCAATCATAAAAAACACAAGAAAATATGCAGTTCCTCCAGTTTCAAGTGTTTGCTACTTGCCTTTTTGATGAACCCAGATTTTTCAGAACTTCTTCCGTGCCCGTTTTTGGATCTAAACCGGACCCTTCTAAACGTCTCTAATTTAGATCTCCACCATTCAGTTTGAAGTCCTCCAGGAGTAGAACAAAACCCTAAACTTGCAGTTCATTCCAACGGTTGGATCTTTCTATTTCACCGTTCGAAGTTGGCTAGTTGGCCATCTCTGCAACTCCTTTTTCTTCAAAAATCTGATTTTCCACCAACTTCTGGGTTAATTCGCACCACCTTAGGCTCATCCAAATCAAATCTCCACCGTTCAGATTAAATTATCTCATGTATAGAGCATAACCTCCAAATTTCATGACGATCCAACGACTAGATCTTCGGAGATCGTTGCTCAAAGTCTGCTGGTTGGACCTCTGCAGCACCTCTATTTTTCCTTTCTTCCCCTCTTTCCTCCTTATTTTTGGACTTGCTAAAAACCCTAAACCTTTCCTAGACCTCCCCTTTATAAGCTCTCCTAATTAGAAGTCCTACTAGGTTTAGAAGACTTTCTAAATAGACTTCTTACTCTTAATTGGAAACCTCCCCATCTTAACCCTCATTCTAATTCCTCTTTTAAGTATCTTATATAAGAGAAGGATTTATTTTAATTTATTTTCGTGCTAATTAAATTTCTTATTTTAAAATATTACTAAAACACCCTAAAGCTACCTCTTATCCTCAAACTTAGGGCTCCTTATCAACCATAATCACCAATATACCCTTTTTCCTACTTTTAAGCAATAATTTGCTATTTAAATCCAAACCTAACCCAAATTAAGTCTAGTTAAATATTTTAAGTCTAATAATTATTTACTTACTCAATATCTTAATTTGGCTAATTTGGAAATGACTAAAATACCCTTTCCTTGGAATTCCATACTTAACCTTTGAATCTTTTTCCAAAAATTCTCCTCTTTATTCTTCACATCAATCTTAACCATATAATGTACTTGGATTAATACCTATCTTCTCAATATTGAGGCTTATTTAATTTACTTTATTTTAGGAAAATCCGGGGTTTTACAAACGAGACTGAGGATTGATCTTTAGTGTTAGAACCTTGTTGAAAAGCTTTTTGATTCTATGAAAACCGTTTCATACTCAAAGTACCCCAAGACTATCTCGAAGAACCATTAAACGGGGAGAGAGAACTAAATGAAACGAGAATGGAATGGAACCCTAGGTCTTTTTAGAACCCCATTTGATTGATATGAATGCTATGTGTGGTTATATTTGAAGAAATGATTTTTACACCTATACACATATTGCACATGTTTTTTGTCGGTGTGTGCACCTGTTTTCGGGGTCGCACTGGGTAAAAATGGGAAATTAGAGTCGCCACCCGCCTGATGGGGTGCAGGCGGACACCTGGGTGCCTAGATTTCCTATTAAGGCTTGGTCTGCGGCTTGAGATTCTAAGCAAGTTCTCGGTTGCGGTATGGGGAAGTCCGTAGACACCCCAGTCCACCCCGTCAAATGATGGGTCCCATAGGTTTCCCTGGTTTGAGTCAGCTTTGGTTTCTCACTCACCCGATTCCTATTCCAGTATGCATATTTGGTTAAGTCTGGCGGGACCGCCAAAGTGGTGTGGGTCCCTTTACTTGATTTTATCTTCTTAGCTTAAAATGAAATGAGTCTGATTGGGTGGGCCCCGTTGGAGGGCCTACGACTCCCTTGGTGGGCCAAATTTGACCCACATGTTCCTTGGTGGGCGTCAGTCTAAGCCTGAGAGGCCTTTTGGGCTTTGGTTCAATGAGTTGATTTTATCTTGAAATTCAACTTTGATTATTTAAGTGGATTTTCATGCCAAAGTGGGCCAGTTTGGTTCGTGGGCCCATTGGGTGGGCCACACATGGTAGTCAATTGATTTATTGGATTTATCTTGCTTAAGTTTCCAAAATGGGCCTAGCCTTGGGCTTGAAAGCCCAAGACTTCCTGAGCTAGGGTTTAGAAACCTTAAGTTAGCTTAGTTCAATGGGCTTTAGCGGGCCCGAGAGGCCCGACCCGTGGTCTCGGCCAAACCATGCCTAAATCTAAGCATGCTTTCAAAATTGAGCATTGGCGGGCCTCAAAGGGTCTGGCCCGCTCAATTCTTTTGATTATTTTATTTAAGCACAATTGAATGGTTTGGGCTAGGTGGGCCCCGTTGGAAGGCCCACTGGAAATCAGATTGGACCGGGGGTCCAAGTCCCATATTGGGTTTCCGGGTGACCCGGAAACCCTATTGGTTCATTTGGTTCGGTTTGAAGAGGTCACCCACATCCAGCAAAATCGCAGAAATTACGAAAATCAACCAATCACAAAAATCACATACTCTGGGTCCAAGGGGAGGGCCCGGAGGTTAGCGCACCCCCTTTTAATGCCTAGTTGCTTGTATCTTTGAAAACCCGAAACTACCCTTATACCATACCATTCGCCCCCCGCACCCTCCAACCCCTTGTTCACCGCGTGTCCAAAAAGCAACATAAAAGACGCCCGACGCGAGCTCAGCGCATGCTTTTTACGAAACTCAAATCTCTGTTTTTTCCGAAAACTCAAAGACTGGCTTGATTTCCAGTCTCTATAACACCTTCCTGGTGTTCTTGGCCTCCCCAAAATACACTCAAACACAACTTGAAGTTAATCTAACCTACTTCAACATCACAACTCAAATCTCTTCGCCATCATCCCAATCCGAAAACCAAACAGAAATGCGACAAAGAACGTGACTAACGAAGGGAAGAGAGGAGGGGGTTTACATCGGGGTACAACAGATGAAATGGCCATGGGGGAATATGCTCCCACCTCGAATCAAACAAGCAAGAATCGCAAATAATGTACTAGTAAAGAAAAGGGGAGCATGCTTGATGGAGTTGATTCTCTGAACAAGCCCCGATTTATATATGTTAAAAAAATTGACAAAGAGAGCTCACCTTGAGGTTTTAAACCTTTGTAGAGTCTGCGTGTGGCCTCCTTGGAGTGCACGAGCAGCCGCCGGAGCCTCCTTCTTCTTGCACCAACTGCAAGTCCTCCTTCGGATTCGACGAGGTAGAAGAAGAAACGAGAAAACGGGGGTGAAAAGGGCTTAGAGTGATGTGAGGTGGTTGTCTGTGGAGGCAAAGAGAGGTATACGGAGGGGAGCTTCGAACAAGGAGGAGTGGGGAAGACGATCTCTCTGTGGGAAGAGCCAACACCAGAGAAAGCTGAACCAGAAAGCCCCAACAAGAAAAAAGCCAACCCTTTGCAAGAGAGTTGCCGCGGCTTTTATAGGAGAAGAAATGGGTGTCCGCCGAGTTTGGCGCTGGGCTCGTGCTGAGTAGCTGTCACTCGGCGCAAGCGACACAATGATTAAAGAAATTTAACTCGGCCGCGCATTTGTCCGAAAAATCTGAAATTTAAGATTTAGTCCCTGGGATATTTTGAGAAAATATTATTTTATTTAGATATTTTCAAACATTTTCAGATTGGTCCCTGGGATCTTTTAAATGTTTTGATATTTACGGATTTGATCCTCGAGATATTTTACTGCGCCACTTGCCACGTGTGCAGCTCTCTACCACATGTGCAATTTTCCAGTTTTGTTGCTCGGAAACTTTGACAGCTCATATTTTCTTCATCCGGGCTCCAATCTGGGCAAACTCAATTGGGTTAGAATCGTATCGAAGCCCTCTATCCAATGGCATAGGGGTAAGCACCTAGATCGGGGTTTATCAGAAAGTCAACTTTCGGCTCCCCCTCAAGTTTGACCGGCCTGCAGAACCTTTATCCGGACTCCGATTCCAGCAAACTCAGTTGTGTTGGAACCGTGTCGGGATTCTCTATCCATTGAGATAGAGCAAGGTGGATAATTATTACTTGATCAAAAAGTCAACATTTGTCTGCTCAGGGTTTGACTTTCCCGCCAGGGTTTTCATTTTCAGCACTTCCAAGGGTGCAAAAATAAGGTGCTTACAGTCGGAATCGGCTTGTATGTCGGATCTATTGCATTCATTGTGATAGATCTGAAATAAATAGCCCCAAGCAAATCTGGGATGTATCTCAATGATTTTCAAAATAATTTCAAGCAAGTTCTTTTTGAGTATTGAAGACCTCTAGGTCTAACCTCTCGGTTTTGGGCATTTTTGTTCAATTTTGGGGTTTTTGGCATATTCTTTCCAATCGGAGAGAATGGTGAGCCAAACTTGTGCCCTATTTCTGCCTAGAGGTTCTTCAACAATTTTTCAAATGATTTTGATTCATATTGCACGGATCACCTACATTTGATCACCATTTTGGATTGATTTTACTCAAGAAAGGCGAAACTGTACAGCAACTGTACCATAACTTCAGACACCCATAACTTCATTGTCTGGATGAATTTTGGAGTGATTCCAAAGCCATAGGAAAGGTGACGCTGTCTAATTTATGTCTGTAAAATTTCATCAATTTTTATGAAGGGGATTTTTGACACCACTCAGTCGAAGTTGATAGGTCAGTTCAGGTCTGATTGTAGAACCTGTCATTTTGACTGAGCGCCATGTGTTCGTTTAAAGTCCGATTCGAGTGATTTTTGTTTCTGTGTTTTTCATCAGAAGTCTAATTTTACATCCAGTTGGTTTAATAATTTTTTGATTCCATTTGTGTTATGGGCGACCGATTTACTCAGAACTGCTCAACAGCACTTTTCTGGGTTAATCTATGATCCTCAGGGCCTGTTCGGGAGGTCACTCAAGGCACATCCGGATGAATTTTAGTATGAGGCTAGTTTCATCTAAAAGATGGTCATACATAATTCATTTACACCAAATTTCATGGATTTATATGGAGCCGATTGTTCCAAATGAATTTCCAAAGTTGCTCACTTGTTACTTTTAACTATTTCCAGCAGCAGATTTCAAAGGAGAATAACTCCTAGGATTTTAACCGGATTTGATTGAAAATTTGCATGAGTCTTCTATTTATCATAATCTTTCAAATGGATTTGGTTTGATTAAATTTAAATTAGATTTGAATTATTTCAAGACAAATGGTTCTAGATTTTACCGAATTTTCCGGATTTGTCTCAACTTGGTTTTATTCAAGTTTTGATTTGATTTCTATCTAATGGTGATATCCCAGAGATGATACTGACATAAAAGAGGATCTGGAATTCATTGGATTTCTCATGTGAAAGTATCATACATTTGTTTAATTCTTTTTCAAGGTTTTTGATGATTTTAGCAAGTTTTCTTATTTTTTTTTAGCATGAACAACACTTTGCAACCACCTTGTGTGGGTGAATGAGGGTATCTAACACCTTCCCCCGTTCATAATCTAATCCCCTTATCTATCTCTGGATTTTATTTTCAAGTAGAGTTATTTTTACTCTAGTATTTGCCTTTTAGCTCTTTTTAATGATTTTTGGTGCCCATTCACACCCTAAAATTTGATGGTGGCGACTCTCCCATTTTTGTTGAGCCCGTGTGTTGACGGAGGGGAATCATCTCGGTGATTTTTCCATGTCTCACAACTGGCGACTCTGTTGGGGACCTGTGGATTTAAGCCATTTTGTGTATTTGTTCATGCTTTTTCTTTATTTTTGAAGGCTTGCTACTTTGCCTATTTTATTTCTGCATATTGTTGTAATTCAAATCTGATTGGGATGCTTTGAAATTTACATGGATAAAGGCATGTGTATATTGTTTGATTATGCCTAGAATCATGTTTATGGTCTTATCTCGGTGTACATGCCTACTTGTTGTATTTTTATGCCTTGCTTTGGGGGGTTTTAGTGCCATGTTTTGAGCATGAAAGTGAAGTGCATGAATTCAGTAAACTCAATGGGCATTTTTGGGGGTTTCTGAGCATGTTTTCCCCAATTCAAACCTTTCTTGTGCCATATTTTTAGTTATTGAATTTCTAGGCTTTGATTTGGGTATGAATAAGGTATGCTGAGCACAAAAATGAAGAATAAAAAATCTGAAAATTCAGTGGGTAATTTTGGGATTTTTCAAGCATGTTTCCCTTAACAAAACATTTCTTGTACCATATTATTAGGTGTTGTATTTTTAGGCTTTGATTTGGGGTTACAACAATGTAGCTTGAGCATAAAAATGAAGAATACAAAATCTGGAAATGTAGTGTAGTTTTGGGAATTGTCTAGCATGTTTACCTGATCAAAACCCTTCTTGTACCATGATAAGTAGTTGCTGGGTTTTTTAGGCCTTGATTTGGGGTATAAATAATGCACTTTGAGCATGAAAATGAGAACCATAAAACCCAGAATTCAACAAAAATTTTGAGGAATTTTCAAGCATGTTTTCTCCGATCAAATGCTCCTTGTACAAAATGCCTAGTTGCTGTATTTTTTAGGCTTCAATTTGGGTAGGAAGAATGCACTTTGAGCATGAGGAAAAAAGCATGAAATCTGGAAATTTAGGTAATGCTTTTGGGGTTTCAAAAAGCATGTTTTAATTGTTGTTTGTACAATGTGATAACATGTTTTTGGTGCTACTTTTGTGTATATGATGGCCATAAGCATGTTTGGGTGTTTATTATCTTGTGCTTGTGTTTTCAATTCCAATATGATTGTCATATTTGCCTTGGCTTGAAATTGTATGCATGACTACGAAAATAGTGGCAAGGGGCTGGGACGTTATGAATGCACCTCAATTTTAAATGCACTTGAGCACTTTAAACACTTTGCACAGCCTACCCATTACCTATAGGAAGTTGAACCCGAATGTGTGTAGCTTCACGCACCGAGGTTGTTACTTCGGAAAACGAAAGTGAAAAGATTTACCTTAGAATTTGAGTCAATGATGTGATGACTATGGGATTTGTGATTCGATTCCGGGCATCACTAGACTTGAGTTCTAAGTTGCTAATTAAGCCAAAACCCAAAAACCATACGCTTGAAGGTGGAGAAACACGTTTTTAGCTAAAGTACACAATTGTGTTTGGGGAATTGGGTGTAAATGTGGGAAGACCGTTTGCATGTTTCACAGGCCAAGGTATAATATGAATACCATATTGAAGGTAACACAAGGTGGCAAGGTAAAGCCATATTTTTTATTTATCTTCATGTAAACTAAAAGCCATGGTGTCCATATGTTTGGGATGAAATTTTTCCCAAAGCTGTCTATAGCCTAAGGTTGGTGTAACCTCACTACAAAAATGAGGAGCATTAGCGACGGCTTTTAGCGGCGGTAACTAAATTCCCGCCGCTAAAAGCACTATTACTGGCTGTAAAAGCACTTCCCGCCCCTAAAAATTAGTTAGCTTTTAGCGGCGGTAGCTACCGCCGCTATATTAAGTTTGCCGGCGGTAACATAACTACCGCTGGCAACAAGTTGGCGGGAAGTTCCCGCGAAGACTTTTAGCGGCGGTAATCTAACTCCCGCCCCTAAAAGAGGACTTTTTGGGGCGGTAAATTGTTTACCGCCCCTAAAAGCCATTTCTTAAAAAAACAAAAATTACTTTTAGCGGCGGTAACCAAGTTCCCGCCGCGAAAAGAGGACTTTTAGGGGCTGTAAACAAGTTACCGCCCCTAAAAGCTATTTATTAAAAACAAAAATTACTTTTAGGGGCCGTAAGGTATTGCCGCCGTAAAAAAAAGCATTTTTCGGGAAAAAATGTAAACTTTTTACCGGCGGTTGTAAAAACCGCCGGTAAAAATGAAATAAAACAGGTTTTACCGGCGGTTAACCGCCGGTAAATAAGTTAGTCATTTTTAAAAAAAATGCATATAGAGCTATTGAGAGACTTTTTAGTGGCGGGAATTTATTACCGTCGCTAAAAGCAAAAGCGGGAATTTTTCCCGCATCCTAAATCAAACGAATTTCGTTTAACTTTTAGCGGCGGTAGTTACCGCCGCTAAAAGTTAAAGCGCCAAATTTGAAATTTTATTCGACTTTTAGCGGCGGTAATTTTGTTACCGCCGCTAAAAGTCTCTTCTATATATACAAACCGAACCTCTTCTTCTTCCCCTTATATTTTTCTTCTTATCTTTTTCTTCTTGTCTCTCTCTCTCTACAGGTATGTATTTTTCTTTTTATTTATTATTTATATTTTCTTTTCTCTTTTGTAAAATTATTCTCTCACTAACATCCTAGTATTTCTCTCTCTACAGGTTTCTTCAAAGGTTTCACTCTCTCTCTATCTCTCTCTCTCTCTCTCTTTCTCAAACTGTCTCTATCCCTATCTCCTTCTCTCTTTCTCTCTCTATCTCTATCTCTCTTTCTCAAACTCTCTCTATCCCTATCTCCTTCTCTCTCTCTCTCCAAAAATCTCTGCTGCCGAATGGCAGCAGAAATTGTTTTATTTTTTTAATATGTTTTTAGCGGCGGTAATTTACCGCCGCTAAAAACCATTATATTGTTTTTTTTTATTTTTTATATTTTTTTTACCGGCGGTATTATTCCGCCGGTAATGGCTTAGAAATAGCGGCGGTAAGGAAATTACCGCCGCTAAAACCTTTACCGTCAGCATTTTTTGCGACGGGAGGCCTTACCGCCGGTAATACCATTACCGGCGGTAATTGTATGTTTACCGGCGGTACCCTACCGCCGGTAAAAAACGTGTTTTTTTGTAGTGCCTATAGGATGAGTTTCCAACTCAATTTAAAAGTCATCCTATCCAAAGTCCATGTATGAGGCAACCAAGTGTACAAGATCCATGAATTGGTGTCTAACTGTGAAAGGGGGCATGTACCCTCATGAGTTTGTGAATTTTTGCAAGTATGATGAAAAAACCCAATTTGGGGCTGGATTTAGAGGCCAAATCAAGGTGAACATCAAGTGGGAATGAAAATAACATGATTTAGTGAAAAAATGAGTCAAAAAAGGCCATTTCGGCATTAACCGACAACTCAGGTCGGTTAAACAGCATTTTATTCTTATCCAACATAACTCATCGGCAAAAAGGATATATCCATGTATTCGATTATTTATATCGGATACAATAAGACATTACCTTAGCCGACATGTCATGTCGGATACAGCCAGGAAATGTGTAAATTGGTTTTTCATCCCAAATTTTTAGAATAAAATGCCTAAAACACTGTGGATAATCCTTAGGCACCCCAAAGAGAATATAAACATGTTTCAAAAATAAAAAATAAAAAATAAAAAAAAACCAAAAAAAAAAAAGAAAAAAATTTTTTTTTAGGATTTAACCTAATTTTGAAACTCAAATCTACCATTTCCACAAGCTTAAAGAAGATACATAAAAAGGGAACCAAAGTGTCATATTTCTTGATACCAACTCACCTCAAACATGTTTCAATCAAACTTTTGAACTTGAAACTGAGAAAATTCAGCAAATAATAAAAAAAAATAAAAAACCTTTGGTTGGTCTTTTTCGTACCAATCAACTCAAAAATTTGTGGGACCTTGGAAGCCCTAGAATATTCTATAAAAACCTTTGGTTGGTCTTTTTCGTACCAATCAACTCAAAAATTTGTGGGACCTTGGGAAGCCCTAGAATATTCCAAAAAAACCTTTGGTTGGTCTTTTTCGTACCAATCAACTCAAAAATTTGTGGGACCCTTGGAAGCCCTAGAATATTCCATAAAAACCTTTGGTTGGTCTTGTTCGTACCAATAAAGTCAAAAATTTGGGGGACCTTTGGAAGCCCTAGAATATTCCAAAACAAATAAAAAACCTTTGGTTGGTCCTTTTCGTACCAATAAAACCAAAAATTTAAGGGACACTTGGAAGCCCCAGAATATTCCATAAAAACCTTTGGTTGGTCTTTTTCGTACCAATCAACTCAAAAATTTGTGGGGCATTTGGAAGCCCCAGAATATTCCAAGAAACCTTTGTTTGGGCACGAGAACCAATCAAAATCAAAATTTTATGGGACACTTGGAAGCCCCAGAATATTCCAAGAAACCTTTGTTTGGCCACGAGAACCAATCAAAATCAAAAATTTATGAGACACTTGGAAGCCCCATAATATTCCAAGAAACCTTTGTTTGGTCACGAGAACCAATCAAAATCAAAAATTTATGGGACACTTGGAAGCCCCAGAAAATTCCAAGAAACCTTTGTTTGGTCACGAGAACCAATAAAAATAAAAAATTTATGGGACACTTGGAAGCCCCAGAATATTCCAAGAAACCTTTGTTTGGTCACGAGAACCAATCAAAATCAAAAAATTTATGGGACATTTCGAAACCCTAGAATATTCGAAAGGAAAAACAAAACCTTTGGTTGGTCACCAGTATCAATCAAACCAAAATCTTGTGGGACATTTGGAAGCCCTAAAATATTCCAACCAAAAAAAAATGGAAAAATATATAAAAAAAAAAAAAAAAATCCGGACTTGTGTTCACCTAACTCACTTATCAACATTTATAGGTGTGACTAGGATTAAAAGGGAGCTGACTTGTTTCTTTGTTTTTTCTACACCCAGGTACACTTACTTACAATCATTGTTCCCGTAACCAGATCGAAAGCCCACACCATGAATACTGAAGAGAATCAAGCTCAAGCCACCGTACCCACTCAAGACTTCGCTCAACTGCAAGAGCAAATGGCCGGTCTAGCCAAGATGCTGGGAGACTTACTGGTGGCTCAGGCCCAGGCCCAAAACCAAGCCTCTACTTCTCATCAGACACTACCACCTCAAGCCTACATTCCACCTCCAGCTTAACCCATACCTGAACCATTTCTGAGCCAGTCCCTGAACCTATTCTGATCAGGGAAAACACTGTGGAGTATGAGAAGGAAATGGAAAAAGAAAAAGCCAGGGAGAAGATGGAAAAGAAACTCCTGCACAAGATAGAAAGGATCCAGGAAGAACTCAAGGAGGTGAAGGGGGGAAACAGCTACGGAGGTACCACCTTCGACGACCTATGTATATACCCGGATGCATGCCTACCGGCCAAGTTCAAGTGCCCAGACTTCGACAAATATGATGGCACGGGCTGCCCAATGAGCCATCTGAAATTATATTGCGGGGCTTTGTGCTAGTTTGGTTGGGATGACGGCATACTGATCCAACTCTTTCAGAGGAGTTTGACAGGATCAGCTCTGAGGTGGCTTGCCATGGTGGACCATGGAAGGATCAGAAGATGGAAGGACTTGGCCGATGCTTTCCTGGATCAATACAAATTTAACTTGGAGATCATGCCAGACCGGTATGACATGATGAGGATGAGTAAGGGAAAAGAGGAATCTGTACGGCAGTATGCTAAGAGATGGAGAAAGGCTGCTGTGCGCACCGGATTTTGGTCGCACGGCGAGGCGCGTAGGCGAAACGATGCGTGCCTCGGGTTTTTGTTTGGAGTCGCCACTGCCTGATGGAGTGTAGGCAGACACCTGGGTGCCTAAGTTCTTTTACTAAGGCTTGGTCTGTGGCTTGAGATTCTAAGTAGGGTCTCGGTTGCGGTCTGGGGAAGTCCGTAGACACCCCAGTCCACCCCGTCAAGTGACGGGTCCCATAAGTTTCCCTGGTTTGAGTCAACTTTGGTCTCTCACTCACCCGATTCCTATTCCAGCATGCAATTTTGATTAAGTCTAGCGGGACCGCCAAAGTGGTGTGGGTCCCTTTACTTGATTTTATCTTTTTAATTAAGATGATCTGGGCCTGGTGGGGTGGGCCCCGTTGGAAGGCCCCTGGTATCCCTTGGTGGGCCAAGTGTGGCCCGCATGTTGCTTGGTGGGCCAAGTGTGGCCCTTTGGACTTTGGCTCACTTTGAATTGATTTTACTTTGAAGTTCCGTTTGGTTATTTAAGTGATTTCTATGCACAAGTGGGCCGGGACTGTTTGTGGGCCCTTGAGTGGGCCCCACAGTTGCTTGCCAAATGATTTGAGATTTATCTTGCTTAAGTTTCCAAAGTGGGCAGGATTTGGGCTTGGGGCCCTTTACCTGGGCTTGAGCTTGAAAGCCCAAGACTTCCTGAGTTAGGGTTTTGAAACCCTAACCTTAGTTGGTTAATGGGCTTGGTGGGCCCGATAGGCCCTGCCCTTGGTCTCGGCCAAACCACGACCTAATTTAAGCATGCATGCCCCGCATAGGGCTTGGGTGGGCCTCAAGTGGTCCGGCCCGCCCAGTTCCTTTGATTATCTTATTTAAACAAAATGAATTGGTCGGGCTTGGTGGGCCCCGTTGGAAGGCCCACTGGAAACCAAGTTGGACCAAGGGTCCAAGCCCCATGTTGGGTTTCCGGGTGACCTGGAAACCCTATTGGTTCATCCGGTTCGGTTTGGAAATAAAACCCACATTCAGCAATAATCACATAAGAAAATGCACAAGATTGACACTCTATCAAGAAAAAAATTGGCTCATTGTGTTGGGTCCAAGGGGAGGTACCCGGGGGCCTAGCACAATGACACTCTATCAATTCGGCATGTTTTAGGGGTAGGCGCCGACCTCAGGTAGTAGGCGCGAGGTCGGTGCGAAATGGGCGGACCGAAAACAGCGAAAAAACACAAAAAAAATGAAGTGGGCGCGAGGTTCGCGTGAACTGAGCGCGAGGTTCACGCGAAGTGTTCGCGCGAGCTTCGCGCAAGCTTCGCGCGAGCTCAGCGGACACTCGATGCTCTCGGGTTTTTTCAAACTCCATTTTTAGCTGATTTTTAAGCTCTGTAACTCGTTTTTTTTTTTGGGCTCTGTAAGCCCCCCCAGCTGCTCCCCAGACTCCCAAGAGACACCTGAACATACCTGAAAATTAATCTAACCTAACTTGTGAGAATCAAATCTCTTTGCAAACCTATGAGCCCGAAAACCAAACACTAACAGAACATGCATTAACATAACATGAATAATCAAGAAGGGAACCGGGGGCTTTATCGGGATACAACAGAGATGGATAACTCATGGGGGAACATGCTCCCCCTTCGAATCAATCAAGCACAAATAGCAAATAAATTAGCACACCCAGGAGACACCCTAGTCATGCTTGAAAGCTTGAAATGAGCTCATTTATTAAACAGGGAACATTACCTTGTTTTAATCCCTTGCAGGGTATGCCGGAGGGTTCCTTGGAGCGTACAAGCAGTTGCTGGAGCACTACCTCTCCTCACCAACTGGTCGTCTTCTTGGTCTCACCCACTGGTCGTCTTCTCGGTTGTGAGGTAATCGGAGAGGAAGAAGGGAGGGTTCTTTTAACTCAGGCCAAGCAAGGAGGACTAGTTCTCCGTGGAAAGACCCAACCCTGGAGAGAACCAGAGAGTGAGAACTCTCTGCCCTGGAAAGAATTTCGCCAGAGATGAAAGCCGGCCCCTAAAATCCCGAACTCCAAAACTCTCCAACGAAAATTTTTCCAACCCCTGGAAATGAAACCTTGCGCGGCTTTTATAGAAGAGGACAGAGGGTATTCGCCAAGTTTGGCGCCCACCTCAAGGTGAGCGCATACCCCCTGCCACGTTCGCGCGAGCGACCGAATGATTAAAAAACCATTAATGCGGCCGCTCGTTTGGTCGGAAAATCCGAATTTTCGGATTTAGTCCCTGGTTATTTCAATTTAATCCGATATTCTTGGATTTTTACAGATTTAGTCCCTCGGATATTTTGAATGTTTGGATATTTATGGATTTGATCCCCGAGATATTTTCCTGCGCAACTCGCCACGTGTGCAGCTCTCTGCCACGTGCGCAGTTTGCCGGTTTTGCTGCTCGGGAATTTTGTCGGCTCATATTTTCTTCATCCGGGCTCCGATCTAGGCAAACTTAGTTGCGTTGGAATTGTATCGGAGCCCTCTATCCCATGACCCAGGGGTAGGCCTCTGGATCGGATTTTGGCAGAAAGTCAACTTTTGGCTTCGCCCAAGTTTGACCGCCCGCAGAACCTTCATCCGGACTCCGATTCCTGCAAACTCAGTTGCGTTGGAACCGTGTTGGGATTCTATATCCAATAATATAAAGCAAGGTGACCAAATATCACTTAATCAAAAAGTCAAATTTTTGTCCCCTCGGGGTTTGACTTTTTGCCAGGGTTTTCATTTTCGGCAATTCCAGGGGTGCAAAAATAAGGTGCTTACAGCTGCCTCCCAGGTCAGGCTGCCTATGTTGTTGGAACCCGAAATGATTTCAACTTTTGTAAGCACACTGGGGCAGCCCTTCTATAACCATCTGGTGGGTCAGATCACCACGAATTTTGCAGCCTTGGTACAGGTAGTCGACAGGATCGAGGAAGGTGTTAGCACCTGATTTTTGCACCCCCAAAATAAAGAAAAATAAAAAGTCAAACTAAAAGTCAAACCCTGAGGGGGTCAAAAATTGACTTTTTGATTCAAGTGAATTTGGCAATCAAACTTCATCTCATTGAAAAGAGCATTTCGACACGATTCTAACGCAACCGAATTTGCTGGAATCGGAGTCCAGATGGAAAAGATATGAGCTGGTCAAACTGCTCGACCCCAATTCAACTGCCAAACTTGATCCCAATGGATAGGTGGTTCCGAGCTGATTCCAACGACACTAAGTTTGTTGAAATCGGACACCGGATGAAGAAGTTATGAGCAGTTGAAGTTTCAGAAAACTGCCCATATGGCAAAAAAGGCAGCAAAAATGGAATAAACCAATAAAATAAATAAGATAAATGTGTTTAATAATATTTTAATAAAGAGAATCTCGCTTTTTAATAAAATAATCGAAAAATCAAAATCTTGCAAAAAACCAAATTGAATAAAGGTTTGAAATCCAAACATTTTAAAAACGTGCTGGACCGTATTTGATTTACTGGCAGGGCATGCCCGTATTTGAAATACGGGCGAGAAAACACGCGTCACCGTACGGAGGGACACGCGTCCTGTACGGCCGAATCTGCGATAATTGCAAATATTCGTTTTTCGCCCGTATTTGAATTACGGGCAAGGCACGCCCGTACTTGAAGTACGGGCAAGGCACGCCCGTACTTCAAATACAGGCACGGGATTTTTGCCTATAAATAGAGAGGCCACCCCCCTTCATTTGGACAGCCTCTTTCCCTGGCCATGACCCTCTCCCTCTTGGAGCTCCCCACGACCAAATGTTGTCCAACCACCACCACCCTTAACCCAAACTTATTTTAATCCCCAAACTACCCCTACATTTCTAGACTACCCCAAAACCATGCCCAAATCCTCTTCAAATTGATCTTGAACTCATCCACCCTAACCAAGCTCTTCCCATTTCGTCCCAACAAACCTTGGAGGACGCGGAAGCGCTGCCAAAATCTCTAAGGAGTCACTCCATCACCAAATCCAAGAAGCAATAGTGTGGTAATCTTTGTATTCACTTCTTTTTAATGAATTATTTCATTTAAGTTTTGTTTCATTTTATCACAATGCTACTAACTTATTTGCTGTTTGTTTTGAGAATCATCAAAAGATGATAATATAAAATGGATTATTACAATAAGGAGAAAAAAAAAGAAGAGAAGAAGAAAGTGTCTAAAGGATGCTTTAATCCACCCCCTTTAACCTTTTGGGCTATCTAAAGCCCATTTTTGGACTTTGGGCCTAGATAGGCCCATTAAGATCCCTTTGGCCCACTTGTGGGGCCCACTTTTGACTGGCCCATACCAGGCCTGTTTACAACAAACAGGCCCAGGCCCTTTAACTCTTGGCTAATGGGCCAACTCCAAGCCCACTAAGCCCATTGCACTTGTAAATAATTTAAGTAAATAACCAAATGGGTTACCCAATAACCCAACTGGGCCTAAGGCCCAACCATGGCAACCCACGGGTCTTCCAACGGGACCCGGGTCCGACCCATTTCACTTAAATAAATAAAAAGATAAAATCAAATAAAAAGGGACCCACACCTCCAGCAGGTCCCGCCAGACCTAACAAGGCAGCATGCTGGCCTAGGAAAAGGGTGAAATTGACTCAGAAACCAGGGAGACCCGAGGGACCCGTCAAACTGACGGGGCGGACCGGGGTGTCTTAGGACTTCCCCGGACGTAACCGAGGACTTAACTAGATCTCTAATAAGCCGCAGACCAGACTTAGACCCGAATAGGGCAAATCCGTGTCTGCCTGCACTCTCAGGCAGTGGCGACTCCGAATGTCCCGAGGCACGCGCCAAAGGTGCGCCCGGTGTGCGATCTAGGCCAGGTTTAGGTGCGCACAGCTTGGCGACTCTGCTGGGGACACCCCTCAACCCAGTCGGACCCTGGTTATCAAATGAGTCCACTTAGGAGGATATAGGCTAATTTAGGAAGTACTTCTTGTCCAACCTTAGTAAAGTATGGAACTCATGTAATTACATGATATTGGGGGATCCTGTCAAACGGACATGATAATCGCCTAAGGCAAGTGGTTTTTAACAGGGACCAATGTGACCCGCCCACTTACCTGGGGATCCACCCAGATCTTGTATCACATGCTGTTCTGCACTTTTACTATAAATGTGACATTAAGGAACCCTTTGTTGGCCCTTATCCGAGAATCACCCGATTAGACACAGCACTTGGCCCCACTGCACATACAAGCACCTCACTACACCGTGAATGAACTTTTTAATTGCATGGGGTGACATGCACGAGGGAGTCTGCATGGATGATCCAAACTGAATGCTGTCTGCACCATGTGAATGCTCTTCTTAACCAAAACCTAGATCTCTCTAGCAGCCACCCTTCTTCAATCGAGAAACTTACTTTTGGGATGGTATTAGCCCTACGCTCCCGTGGCTTGCCGGGGAAAGCAGGGTAAACCCATCTCCCCAGGTTTCTAGATTCTTCAAGCGCCATTGGTTTCTTGCCATGGTACGCGAAGAGTCTAGTACTTGGCTCAGACCCTTGAAGGCAGGCGCCTTGGGCTGGGTATCCTTCCCCACCTATTACTTCTGATAAACCCTGATGTGAGCATGAACATGAACGAACAAATAAGGGTAAAATCAATCTGGGGCATTAACCCCCACCTTTGTTGGTCTTAACCCTAATTTAAGGAAATTAACCCAATTCAATCCGTGCATTCAAGTCGGTCTGGGTTCAGTCGAAAGCCGGCCAGATCAGACAGAAATGGGTCAGAACAGGGGCAGAAAAACCCTAGAGATAGGATTTCAGCCCACCTGCTGAATGGCAAATTTGTACCCTCCTTTTGGGTTCTCAACAACCCTAAAGGTGATTCTCTTTTCAGATTTATTTTTGTAAATTTCGCCCTCGAAGGCAAGTTGTAAATATTGTTTTCAGTCCGTCACTAGGGGCAGATGAAAGAGCAGATGAAAGATCAGATGAAAAAACAGATGAAAGAAAAGCCGGCTAAGGCCTGAATGCATTTTCCAAACATTTAAAGGACATAACCTTTAAAACCCCATAACTTGAGTGCTTGGATTTGATTCCTGTGATTGATGATTGCATAAACTGCTTAGGCATTGATTTAAATTTTTGCATATCCTGTTGCATGCCTTAGACTAATTTAGAGTTTTTGATGAAAAACCCTAAATTGACTTGGAATTTCAATCGGATAGTCGGCATGGCATCTTCATCCTCGACTGAGAGAGTTCGCTTCCCTAGGATAGAGAAGTGTGCCTTTGATACCCCTTGGATCCGTTCTTGGACAAGGCAATTGCAAGGAGATGAGCAAATTCAATGGGAACAGAAATACCACATGGGACAAACTCTGTCCCTGTTAAATGTGCCCATTAATTGGGACATGATTCAGGCAGCCCTACCTTTCTGGGATCCCCAACTTTCACTCTTTAGGTTCGGAACTAATGAGTTGACACCCACAATTGAGGAATTTGAACTATTCCTCCGATTTCGTGACCATGGAGAACCAGCTAGGCCAAGTCTTAAAGATAGCTACAAGAATGAAGCTTGTACTTTCTTTGGCCTACCAAGAGGAGAATTCCAGACCTTAGGAGGTGACCAAGCATTCACGCGGGTCTCTAAAACCTTCCTCGCTGAAAAGATAAGGGATAAAAAGCAGGAAAGACCCCGTGTTTGGTGGGACACCTTCACTCTCATGGTTTTGTCACAGCTCTTCTTTCCTACTTGGGGAGACACCATTAATTTGGCCCTCATGGAAATTGTAGACCAACTCCAAGTGAAATTCCGAATTGTACCACTGATCCTTGCTCAATTATATCATGCCTTAACCATGACCAAGAACGGAACTAGGAGGTTTCAGGGGTGCGCTCCTCTCCTACACATTTGGCTCCAAGATCACCTGATGGTTGCTGAACCTATCAGCCCACGTTATGGGTACGTCCGTGACAATGTCACATTGATGGCCCGAAGAGAGATTAGACCAGACTTACCCTCCAGAGAGGATTGGTTTGACCACTTTCTCCAGTTGAAAGGAGAAACTGATATAAGATGGGGAGGCACATTTGACCAAACATATACCCCCGTCATAGCTTTCAGGAAAAGACATTGCCTAGCCTTGATAGGCTTAACCCATGCCATGCCATACTATCCGGTTCGAATTTTGAGACAGTTTGGGAAGTCTCAGGGAATACCGATCAAGGATGAGGCGGAAGGATTAACTGGCCCACTTACATGGGAATTGAAGAAAAAATTGGTGAAGGAATGGCAACACGTGCACATACTCCAAGAGGACATTTTCACTGCATCCGATGTTCGTAATTACGAACAATGGATTGCTCGAGAAACTGGCCTAGACAGCCCACCTCCTCTCCATATCGTCACCTCTGACGATATCCCAGTTCCGCCCCCTGACACATACAGAGATAGGGTGGCCGAACTGCGGGAATCTCATTCTCGGATCCACCGTGCATACGTGGATTCCGAGCGTAAAAACAAGCAGGCCAATGAGGCCCTTCAACAGCAGCTTGACACCATGCGCAGACGCGCAAAGGAGGACCGACGTCTGCGGAATAAACTTCTGCGTGCCTTGAAAAGGCGAGACGTGTCCTCTCATTTTGATGATGACCAACCTAGCTAGACTCTGGGTTTGTTTATTTTGTTTAATTTTGAAATTGCTTGTTCTGAATTTTGGCATTGTACCTCTTTTTCCATGAAGAATTTTGTGCTAGATTTAATAAAGTCAATTAAGACATCCCCCCAATTCCTTTTTCAATTTGGCCCCAATCCATCAACTTCAGAACTCTGAGGCGATCTGAGTAAAGAACTCGACAAATTCTTAAACCCAAGGGTCCTAAATAAAGAACACCCAATTCTTACCAACCTCCACATATTCAGAAATTATCAATTCCAAATTTAAATCTTAAATCTTTAAGGGTTCTGAATAAAGAACACCCAATTCAAAATTTTCAGGCGATCTGAGTAAAGAACTCGCCAAATTGTTTGAATCTCTAAACTAAAGGGATCTAAATAAAGAACACCCCATTTTTACCATCAACTCTAAAACTTTCAGGCAATCTGAATAAAGAACTTGCCAAAAGAATCTTTAAAATCCAGGGGTTCTGAGTAAAGAACACCCCGTCCTTGTCAACTCTCAAACCTTCAAGTATCAAGCTTAAGTCTTAAAACCCCAGGGTTCTGAATAAAGAACACCCTATCCCTTGAGCTCAGATCACACCCGTCTGATTTAAAAAGATCACACGGTCGGCCTATGGGGCACTGAAGCCACTGGTGTTTAAACCAGAAAATTGGTGAAAGATCGTCCTGGCATAGCATACCCCGTTGTGTGGCACCAAGGTCAAGCAACTAAGCTAACGACTAAGGTACGCTCGGGTATCCTTAGCCGAACTCTTAGGGCACTGAAGCCACTGGTGTTTAAACCAGAAAATTGGTGGAAGATCGTCCTGGCATAGCCTTCCCCGTTGTGAGGCGTCAAAGTCAATGGTGATTAAACCAACGACTAGCTAAGACACGCCCGGGAACTACTAGCCGAAGTTAGGTGCTAAAACCATCAGAGATTAAACTGAAAATTGGTTAAGGTACACCTGGATGTTGTTGTTTAGCTCATCCCCTGCGGAGACTTAACATGGTCCAACCTCGTGATACTGAGCTCAAACCAACCTTCTAAACCGGGTTCTCTTTCCCAACCATTTGGTTAAAACAGATCAGCTTAGGGTTCTCTCTCCCAGCCGTTTGGCTAAAACAGACCAGTCTAAACCGGGTTCTCTTTCCCAACCATTTGGTTAAAACAGATCAGCTTAGGGTTCTCTCTCCCAGCCGTTTGGCTAAAACAGACCAGTCTAAACCGGGTTCTCTTTCCCAACCATTTGGTTAAAACAGATCAGCTTAGGGTTCTCTCTCCCAGCCGTTTGGCTAAAACAGACCAGTCTAAATCGGGTTCTCTCTCCCAACCAGTTGGTTAAAATAGATCAGGTTCTGGATTCCCAGTCATTCTTCAAATAACTCAAATAAATAAATCTTTAAATTCATTTGGGTTCTCTTTCCCAACTATCTTAGGATAGTTAAAATAGATCTGTAATCATTTAATTGATAATTTGACTACATAAGCCATGTAAAAATTGCACTAATTAATTGCTGTTTCAAGCAGGTACCAAAATTGCTTTCCGAAGTCCGTACCTCTTAAGATCCAGGAAAAGACTTGAAATGGAACAGTCAAGGGAACAGACCTCGCCAGGGCAAGACCAGGCAGAGTCCAGCCAGGCACAGACAGTGACTGATCTACAACAAAGGATAGACAGCATGGGGACTATTATTCAAGAGTTAATGGCAGAATTAAGAGAACTCAGGATGGCTCCCCCTGCTGCACCAGTGACTCTGCAGCAACCAATTGTTCCACCACAGATGGATGCTCCACCACCATACCCTGCGTACCCAGCTCCGTTGGTACCACCTCCACCTCCGCAAGCCGTGCCTCTTCCACAGATTATTGCGCCTGCCCCACTGGGACAAGAAGAGGAAGATTGGTATAGAACACAGCAGGCCCAGTTTGATGAAAGGATGGCAGCCACTAAGTCAGAGGTAGATGCTTTGCGTGAAGAGCTGAAAAGCCTACGACCCAGTGCGGTCCCCATGGAGGCTACTTTAGACAGCCTCTGCTTCTTCTCCGATGTTCAACTTCCACCGAAATTCAAATGCCCTGACTTGCATCAGTTTGATGGCACCGGGTGCCCGTTAAACCACCTAAGGTCATACTTTGGAGATATGTGTCAGTATGCCAAAGATGAAAAAATTATGATACAGTTCTTTCAGAGGTCGCTGACAGGGGCAACATACACTTGGTTTTTGAGTCTGGACAAAACCAAGATCAAGACTTGGAATGATTTGGCAGCAACATTCATCCAGCAGTACCGTTTGAATAGCCAGATTGTACAAACCAGGGCAGAGCTGCAGAGGCTGACAAAGAAGAATCAAGAATCAGTACGAGAATATGCCAAGAGATGGAAAGAATTGGCAACCCTAGTCCAACCTCCATTACTTGAACAGGAGATGACCTCTTTGTTCATTGCATCACTTGGACAACCATTCTTTTCCCTGCTACTGGGGCAGAGTACTTCTAACTTCAATGACTTGATTCTGACGGCAGACAGAATTGAAGATGCGGTCAGGGCTGGAAAGATAGATGGCGGTGGCCAGGGCCCTACACAGAGAAGGGCTGCGGCAGGACAGAGTAACAGAAATCAGGGGCAAGAGCCTAGGAGGCAGGAAACTCAGGCTGTTAATTATGTACAGCCAACACAGCCTTACCATATCTCTCAAAGGAACGAAAGTCAGGGGCAACCTCTGAGAAGGACAAGAGAAGAGGCAGAGGCAAGAATGAAGAGGGTTTTTACCCCGCTACCTTATGCACCTGCAGAACTGTTGGCCACCCTGCTGAAGAAGGGGTACTTGCAGATCAAACCTCCAAATCCTTGAATGGTAAATTCACGAAACTATAATGCGGCAGAAAGATGTGAATACCATTCTGGAGCTCTCGGGCATTCAACTAATCGATGCTGGGACTTGAGGCATGACATACAAGATCTGATAGACAGCAAGAAGATCTCTGTAGATCCCCCAGCACCAGCCGCACCTACTCCTCCTACTGGTACAACCACCAACCCCCTCCCCGACCATAATAAGGCCTCTGGCAGCGGAACAGTACATCAGATCATTAGTGATCAAGGCAGTGAACTACAGGTTGACCCGTCCTTATTGATCGGACGATCGGGGCAAGTGGTCACGATTCATCTCCAAGAAGGAGCAATCTATCAACAGATACATGTCATTAATGAAGAGGAGGACGAAGAAACCTTCTTGGGGTTCCCTCTGGTGCATTTCAACATTCCCGAACCAGAGCCTTTCTATCCTCCACCTGTCCCGAACTCACCCCCATTAAATATCTTCGACATAATGAACCCATTCAATGAGCCTGTGGACTTCTTACTTGAACCACCCACCCTCAACTTACACCACCTTCACCTTGACCCAATCTACTCCGCTGTGCCTCCACCTTACCAATTCCTACCCATGTACCATGATTCCACCATCACTTCCACTGAAAGAGAAGTCGATCGGATCACTCGTTCTGGTCGATACATAAACCCTAACCCTCCACCTGCACCAGAGGGAGAAACTAGTGAAGAAAGGACAAGGAAAGAAAAAGGGAAGGATGTGGCTACTGAATTGCCACAGACCCATAAGAAGAAAGGGAAGGCCCCAGAAGAAGAAATTGAAAAACTCCACTATAGTGCCTTCACCCCTGAGTATGATTTAGTGCAGCAGTTGAATAAGACACCAGCCCAGATATCCATTATGCGTCTCTTATTGGATTCAGACAAACATAAGGACGTACTTACAAAAATACTGGGTGATACTCATGTGCCTGACGACATCAGCCCTGAACAGCTGGAGACAGTAATGTCTATTTTGCGCACCCGATTTCGGTCGCACAATGAGGCACACGTGAAACGATGCGTGCCTCGGGATTTTGTTTGGAGTCGCCACTGCCTGATGGGGTGCAGGCAGACACCTGGGTGCCTAAGTTCTTCTATTAAGGCTTGGTCTGTGGCTTGAGATTCTAAGTAGGTTCTCGGTTGCGGTCTGGGGAAGTCCGTAGACACCCCAGTCCACCCCGTCAAGTGACGGGTCCCATAAGTTTCCCTGGTTTGAGTCAACTCAGTTGGTCTCTCACTCACCCGATGCCTAATCCAGCATTCAATTTTGGTTGAGTCTGGCGGGACCGCCAAAGTGGTGTGGGTCCCTTTACTTGATTTTATCTTCTTATTATTGAATGAAGTGAGTCTGATTGGGTGGGCCCCGTTGGAAGGCCCACGGATCCCTTGGTGGGCTTGGTTGAGCCCACGTGTCCCTTGGTGAGCCTCAGTCTAGCCTAAGAGGCCCTTTGGGCTTTGGTTCAATTAAATGAATTGATTTTACTTTAAGGTTTAAGTTGGATTATTTAAATGGATTTCATGCCAAAAGTGGGCTGGGACTGTTTGTGGGCCCTTGAGTGGGCCACACAGTCGGTTACCAAGTGATTTTTGATTTATCTTTCTTATCTGTGCCAAAATGGGCCGAGCATTGGGCTTGGGGCCCTTTACCTGGGCTCGGGCTTGAAAGTCCAAGACTTTCTGAGATAGGGTTTGGAAACCCTACACTTGTTTGGTTTAATGGGCTTAGTGGGCCCGACAGGCCCTGCCCATGGTCTCGGCCAAACCATGCCTAAGTCTAGATCAACATGCTTCAAAATTGGGCTTGGGTGGGCCTCCACTCGTGTGGCCCACTCAAATGGATTGATTTTATTTTTATTTAACAAAAGGAGTTTGTCGGGCTTGGTGGGCCCCGTTGGAAGGCCCACCGGGAATCAATTTGGACCGGGTGTCCAAGGCCCATCTTGGGTTTCCAGGGGCTGTGTGGGCCCTTGTGTGGGCCCACGGTGGTTCACATGAAAGCCACTTGGCTTCTTCTTTAGGGTTTTCAAAACCAATAACATAAAGAGAATGGGTGAGGCTTCCCCCTTTTCCTCCTTTAGAACTAATTTCAACAAAGAGACAGAGGTCAAGCACCTCTGTTTGGGTTCTTTCTAGTTAAGAGAAACATCAATCAATACGTATATATATGTACAAAAGAGAAGGATCTACCATGCCTCTAAAACAGTAACCTTAGTGTGTGTGGATGACCATATCATCATGTGCATGAGTGGCATAACAAAAGGGGGAAGTGCCTAACATGTATTCTAGGTGAACCTACATATGTATACATGTGCTTAAGACAAGTGAAAGTGGTGGGTGAGCATGCAAGTCATCCCAAAACAATGCCTAAAGTAAAAAGGGAACATGGCATGCTAATGCACACATTGCGGCCCCTTAGCACATTTTGTGGCATAAATGAAGACACACATGCTTGCAAACTTAAGAAAAATTATTACAAGAAATGAAAACACACATGCTAATACACACATGCTTGTACACACATGCTAATACACACATGCTTGTACACACATGCTTGCAAACTTAAATGAAAGCACACATGCAAGTATATTTGACAATCTAAAAGAAATGAATACCATCATGCTTATAGTCTAGGGAATCCTAAAAGAAGGGACTTGGGGGGTTTATGGGGTACATTAGAATTAGCTAGAGGGAACATGCTCCTCTTTTGTGATGAAAATAAAGCAAAGATGCAAACAAGCATTACAATGGCCGTATGGGCCCTCTAGATCCACCCAAAATACCTTACCTTCCTAAACTACTAGAAAACCCATCTTACCTTAAAGAGGTGGTAAAAGAGTGTGAAAAAAAGTAAGGAAAAGGAAGAAAACATGCATAACCAAAATTTTACAGCACACATATATATATAAAAATCTACATGCTCCAAATAAACTCAACTTTATATATGTTAAACAAAAGTCATGAGGAAGCCATACCCTAGGGTTGGAATCTTTTTTAGAGATGTGCTTGAGTCCTCTTGTGGCACAACAATCCTTGGGCAGCACCTCCTCCTCTCCAAATGATCTCCAAGACCTCCTCCAAGTGATGGAAATGAAGAAAAGTGGTAGAGAAATGGCTTGGGGGAAGAGGTTCAAGAGAGTGGGAGAGATGAAGAGAGCTTGGGAGAGATGGGAGAGAGGTTAGAGAAGAAAAATGGAGAGACCAAAATGTGCTCCCCCCCACCCCCATACGTATGGGGGCTTGGACTTTTTATAATGTGATGTGTGTGTGATGTGTATGCATATGATGCATGCATGGGGAAAAGGTGTTTGGAGGAGAGAGAGGGATAGAGGGAAGGATGCATGAGGTGGTGCATGCATGGATGATGCATAGGGGATGCACATGGGGAACACTAATCATGAGGGAAAGAGAGAGGTGCATGCAAGATGCATGCATGGGTGATCATGGGGGGAAGAGAGAGAGAGAGAGAGGTTATGCATGATGTATGCATGGATAGTCATGAGGTGGAGAGAGAGAGAGAAAGAGAGGTGCTTGAATGCATGGTGCATGGGGGTGCACATGGGGAACATGCCTTTATGAAGGAGAGAGAGAGAGGGAAAGAAGATGTGGTGGGGAATGAAGCATGTGGGGGGATGAGTTATGGAGGAGAGAGAGGGGGAAAAAGATGTGGTGGGGAATTAAGCATGTGGGGATGATTTTTTTGGTAATTGCATATTAGTCCCTGAGCTATTTTCACATCAACTTGATATTCACAGATTCATCCCCAGGTAATTACAAACATGCCATCAGATATTTTTGACTGTCCTGATATTTTACGGTTTTGCCCCCAGACACCTTTTTCTGCTGTTTTTGCCACGTGGGCAGTTTTTAGGGTTTCTTGTTTTGCCCATAACTTATTATCCGGGACTCCGATTCGAGCAAACTCAGTTGCGTTGGAATCGTGTCAGGAAGACCTGTCCACTGGGACAAGTTTGGGCACCTAATCTGGGGTTTAGCAGAAAGTCAATTTCTGCTCCCCGTCAAGTTTGACCGGTTGATAAATCCTTCATCCGGATTCCGATTCCAGCAAACTCAGTTGCGTTGGAACCGTGTCGGGATTCTCTATCCACTGAGATAAATCAAGGTAGCCAATTATCACTTGATCAAAAAGTCAACTTTTCACCCCTTAGGGTTTAACTTTCTGTCTAGGGTTTGCATTTCCGGCATTTTCGGGGGTGCAAAAATGAGGTGCTTACATCTATAATTGCTACGCCAGAAGCAATATCCTTTTCCTCAGCAGACTTGCCCCCTGAAGGTCATAATCACACAGAGCCTCTGTTTATCACAGTAAGGTGCTCCGACTTGATGGTGAGACGGGTCATGATCGATAACGGGTCAGCTCTGAATATCTGCCCTGTCAGGACCTTCCACAGTCTGCAGCTGAACGCTGAGTTAATCAAACCTAGCTCCAACAATGTCCGCGGGTTTGACAATGCCAAGAAGGATTCCCTTGGGGAAGTTACTCTGGAAATTACAATTGCTGAAAGGGCCTTCTTCATCACCTTTGAGTTGATGGACATCAATGCCTCCTTTAATCTGCTGATTGGAAGACCTTGGTTACATCAAGCAGGGGCAGTCCCGTCCACCTTACATCGAATGATCCGATTTATTTCGGGAAATCAATTGATCACAGTGCACGCAGAAAATCCCAGAGAATTTGAACAAGGAGGAGTACCTGTGATTGATTATGAGCTGCCTACTTCCCTGAACTTCCAAGCCATTGAAATGGTCCAGATAAACTGCATTTCTACTCCTCTGCAATCAGACTTATCTCGCAGAAGGAAAAGGAAAAGCATGTTCGGTGCTGCTGAATGCGCCGACTGGGGCCTCCGAGTAGGAGAAGGTTTAGGCAAATACAAGCAAGGCATCAAGTCTGCAATCCAGCCCTGTGACAAATCTATGGGCTTTGGACTGGGGTTTGTTCCTGAACCTAAAGACTATGCCAGGCTATTTGGCAGAAAAGCTGAAAGAAAGAAGGCACGAGCAGAAGGAAGAGACCCACACTGGCCCATCTGTATACAGGGCCAGCTATACCATCACTTTGCCAATATGGAAAGGGAAGCTGCACAAGCCATTCAGAACATAGTCCCTCAAGGATGGGGTGATGAGTTCAATAATCCAGTTGAGCAAGCGGAAGCTGACTATCTGCAAAGGATATGGGATGAACCTCCCTTGCCCCAGGAGACAGTTACAGAAGAAAACTCAGAAGCTCTCAGTGGGATGATGGAAGAACTGTCTGCTTTGTTCTCTTGGCAGTCAGTTGACACCGAAAAACCAGCTATCCCGGAAGAAGCATTTGCATATCCGTCAGATGATGTCGAGGCACCGCCAACTGAGGCTGAAGAAGAAGAACCGGCTCAGTACATCTACATGATGGAAAGCCAAGACAGTTCAGAAGAACCCACTCCAAGACAAAGGTCTCCCCCACCTCCTATCTGCATTATACACCCAAGTACCAAGGATGGTTTGGGTCAGATGTTCCAGAATATGCCCCAGGTGCTGGGACTGCCCACTGAGCTGGCTTATCATGAAACCTATGGTAACTGGGCCCCTGACGAACATTCTTCCAGCAGAAGGGATGAATCGTCAGAAAAATCTGTAACCAAGGCATTGCCTAAGGTGGAGCCACCCAACGAAGTCACTATTCTGGTACCAGGGACTGTCATCCGCCACGGGGTATGGATCAGTGTATCCTCAGAGGATTCGAGTCAGAATCAACCAAAGAAGGGCACAGCTAATGACCCCATCTGCATCTCCTCGGACAGCAGCATCAGCATGATACAGACTGGAAAGGTAAATGTGGTGACCGCAGTAACCAAGGACAAGCACGCATTGCAGAACTGGAGTTCGACGCTACTTGCCACTCGCAAAGCCGAACTACCACAGGGAGTTTCTTCCACTTCTGAAATTCCCTCTGTAGATATTGCTGCACTTTTTAATAAATGCGTGAAGTCTTTTGATTATTTTTCTGCTTCTGTGAATAATTCTGCAAGTAAGCAAACTCAAAATCGCAACCTTAGTATCAATCTCGACGCACACCCGAAAAATTCGGAGCACGAGATAGATAATCAGGCTGCCAAGATCAAACAAAAACAAAAAGAACAAAAAGAAATCCAAAGTGTCGAGCAGGAATCAGATAACGACACTTCCTCATCCCAACCCGATGATTCAGAAATTATCCTCAATGATTCTTTTGAACTTGAGGATAATGATGAATCATGGGAGACCCCACCTGAAATCCAATTTGCCTTGGACAGGCATGAAAAGGGTCTCCAGGCTAACATTGAGGAAACTGAACCTATCAACATAGGTGACACAGCACAACCAAGGATTCTTCAAGTTGGTAAAAAGCTGACATTATTACAGAAAACACAGATAACTGATTTTCTAAAATCCTACATTGATGTGTTTGCATGGTCATACGAGGATATGCCTGGGTTAGACACGGATTTAGTTGTGCACCGGTTACCTATAAAGTCTGAGGCCACACCAGTGAAGCAAAAGCTCAGACCCATGAAACCAGAATGGGCCCTGAAGATCAAAGAGGAAGTTGCCAAGCAATTAAAAGCTGGGTTCTTAAAAGTTACAGATTACCCAGAGTGGTTAGCAAACATTGTGCCAGTCCCCAAGAAGGATGGAAGGGTCAGGATGTGTGTCGATTACAGGGATCTGAACAAGGCAAGCCCAAAGGATGACTTCCCATTGCCACACATTGATATATTGGTTGACAATACTGCAACTCATTCCATGTTTTCCTTCATGGATGAATTCTCCGGGTATAATCAGATACGAATGGCACCTGAAGACATGGAAAAGACTTCCTTCATCACACATTGGGGCACATACTGCTACAAAGTGATGCCATTCGGGTTGAAGAATGCAGGCGCCACATACCAGCGAGCAATGACTTTGCTATTCCACGATCTGATGCACAAAGAAATGGAAGTATACGTGGATGACATGATTGCAAAGTCAAAAGAAGAGGAAAGTCATTTGGTAAACCTTGGAAAGGTGTTTGACAGGCTCAGGGAATGCAAGCTCCGATTGAACCCTAATAAGTGTGTATTCGGCGTTACCTCAGGGAAGCTACTTGGATTCGTCGTTGGGAAACGAGGAATTGAGGTTGATCCTGTCAAAGTAAAGGCAATTCTGGAGATGCCTCCCCCATCCACAGAAAAAGAAGTAAGAGGTTTCCTTGGCAGATTACAGTACATCAGTCGGTTCATAGCACAGATGACTCCTGTGTGCGAACCAATATTCAAATTGCTAAAGAAGGATAATCCAGTGGTTTGGAATGAAGATTGCCAAGAAGCATTTGACAAAATCAAAGCCTATTTGATGAGTCCGCCAACTTTGGTTCCCCCTGTACCCGGACGACCTCTGATCATGTACTTATCAGTTACAGAAACAGCGGCTGGATGTGTCCTAGGGCAGCACGATGATACAGGAAAAAAGGAACAAGCAATTTATTATCTGAGCAAGAAATTTACCAATTATGAAGTAAGATATACATTGCTTGAAAAAACCTGTGGCGCGTTGGTATGGGCAGCTCAGAAGCTCCGGCACTATCTCCTCAGTCATACTGTCTTTTTGATCTCAGATGCAGATCCCTTAAAGTACATTTTTGAAAAGCCAATCTCCACTGGAAGGATAGCCAAGTGGCAGGTTATCTTATCTCAGTATGACATTGTCTACACCACGAGAAAGGCAATAAAGGGACAGGCAGTGGCAGATCACCTGGCAGAACACCCTGTGCCCGATTATCAACCACTTCTCACCGGACTGCCAGATGATGAAATTATGTGTGCCGAGTCAGCAGAAAAGGAAACCGGATGGCAAATGTTCTTCGATGGGGCCGTCAACATCAATGGGAAAGGGATTGGAGCAGTAATCATTTCCCCAGAAGGAGTCCATCATCCAATAGCAGCCAAACTCTTGTTCGATTGCACTAACAACATGGCAGAATACGAAGCATGTGTGTTGGGCTTGCGAGCCGCAATCGAAATGAATATCCAAGAGTTAAAAGTCTATGGTGATTCCTGTCTAATCATCTACCAAGTAATGGGGGATTGGCGGACTAAGGATCCAAAGTTGGTGCCATATCAGGAACTGATTAAGGAATTTGAAGGACAGTTCCAAAAGGTGATCTTTGATTATATGCCACGAGATAGGAATCAGTTTGCAGATGCCCTGGCAACACTGGCATCTATGGCAACCATCACTGGTGATACTTGGGTACAACCATTGGAGATAGAAGTGCGGCGTTCTCCTGTCTACTGTTTTCGTGTTGAGAAGAGCACACCAAAAAGGGAACCATGGTATGCAGACATACTGAGGTACCTGATAGACAGGACTTTGCCAGAGAATGCCACAGCATCTGAGAGGCGCACGATTCAGAAACTGGCAGGACAGTTCTTCCTTAGTGGAGACAATCTATACAAAAAGTCCTATAATGATTCACTGCTGCTATGTGTAACGGAAGGAGAGGCACAACAACTGGTTGATGAAGTCCATGGGGGACAATGTGGCGCACATATGAATGGACACATGCTAGCCAGAAAAATTTTGAGAATGGGCTATTACTGGTTAACTATGGAACATGATTGCCACATCCACGTAAGGAAGTGCCGGTTATGCCAAGTTTATGCTGACAACATTCATGCACCGCCCAACACTTTGTACTCAATGACTTCTCCTTGGCCCTTCGCCATCTGGGGAATTGATATGATTGGAGAAATCCACCCGAAGGCATCAAATGGGCATCGATTCATTTTGGTTGCAATAGACTATTTTACCAAGTGGGTAGAGGCCGTATCCTTTGCAGAAGTCAAAGGGTCCCATGTGCTGAAATTTATCAGGAATAATATTGTTTGTCGCTACGGTGTGCCTGAAGCACTTATCACAGACAATGCCAAGAATCTGAATAACAAGGACATGGACAAAATGTGTGAAGATATGAAGATTAGACATTTGAATTCTACGGCATATCGGCCCAAGATGAATGGAGCAGTAGAGGCTGCCAACAAAAATTTGAAGAAAATATTGGAGAAGATGGTAGTCACCTACAGAGACTGGCATGAGAAGCTGCCATATGCTTTGCATGCATATCGGACCTCAATCAGGGTCTCAACTGGAGCAACTCCTTTCTCTCTTGTATATGGAATGGAGGCAGTCCTTCCCATAGAAGTGCAGATCCCTTCGCTCAGAATCCTGAAGGAAGCAGAGGTTGATGACATTGAATGGGAAGAATCAAGGTTTGACCAGTTGCAGTTGCTTGATGAGAAAAGGATTAAGGCTATGTGCCACGGGCAACTCTATCAACAGAGAGCAGCTCGGACTTATAACAAAAAAGTAATACCACGACACTTCAAGGTGGGCAACATTGTTATGAAAAAAATATTCCCCCACCAAGAAGACAATAGAGGGAAATTCAAGCCAAACTATGAAGGACCTTTCATAGTACACAAAGTTCTGTCCAGAGGAGCACTAATCCTACAAGAGATGGACGGGACTATTTTTCCTGAGCCAATAAATGCAGATGCAGTCAAACTGTATTACCCTTGAGATCATTCCAATTGGGAAATGAAGAGAGGCCATCTTTGATTCTCCCCCAAACCTGTAAATCCTTTCAAGCACCCCAAAAAGTTCTCCCCTAGTTAGACACTTTTGAGCCTGAAAATTTCTTTTCAAACTAAGTACAGGTGTTCCTTCGCATCAAAATGGGCATTCCTGGCCCTAACTCAAGTAAAAAAAAGAGCAATTGCGAAGAAAATCAAGAAAAAAGAAGAAAAGCAAGTACAAAGTAAGATGTGGAAAATATGAACCCCGCACCAAAGAAATAAGCCAGGATGTAAGCCCCAACAATAAAAGGAACACTGTCCAAACCCATAAAGTTACAACCTTTTTGAGCCATTTGTCTTTTTTTCAAAACCCCAACCTAGCCTACATTTCGTCCTATCTTGAAGACCTCTCAGATCCTAAAGTGAATGATCTTGAGCAAAACAGTCAAATCTGCGTTTTCTGGTAATGACGGAATTGGATTCTCCCTGAAAGGACCAGACATGGTGAAAACCCAAAAAGGGCGCTATGTGCAAAAGGGTCAGTCGTGGTCAAAAAAAAAAAAAAAAAAAAGAGAGCTGGTCATGCCTTGATTAGAAAGGAAATTGCAGCAAACTCAGAAACAGGTTGGACAGTGCACTGAGTGGGGACAGCCAAGTGACCTGAAAAGCCCAAGTTGGTAGACTGTGGTTAGGCCAATGCTTCACCAAGGCCTATGATGACAAGGCTAAAAATACCAAGCACTCTAATCTATGTCTAATTTAAGGATTGACTTCTGTGATAATTGCAGGCACAAACACACACTACCACATCTGTGTTTTTCCATAATTATTCTGCTTAACTATTCTTGGAATTTCCCCATCTGTGCTGCTAACCCGTGAAGAAGGGTTCATTGCCTTAATCAATAGCCATTTTAATTTTGATAAATTAAAGGCCTAGAATAAACCAACCCTACATATCTGACATTTTGTTCCTTGTACAGGTTCAAAGAAGGAAGAAAGATGCAAGATGAACATAAGGAGGATACTTTGTTCCTTCATTCCCCAACAGAGGCTTCTTCCCTTTCATCCCCAGCGGAGTTCGGAAGAAAGAAGATTGTCAAGATCTTTAGACCCTCCAACAAAACTTCAAAATCAAATAGGGGCATCACAATAATCCCCAGAGAGTCATCTAGACAGATCATACTCCCACCAGATCCCCAGTGGAGTAACTCTTGAATAGAAAAGAAGCTCTAATGCCTTGACAAGACAAAAAACCTGGCAAGGAGAAGCAACAAGGAAGAGCAATAATGGGCCAATTCGCCCCCTCTTGTAAATTTTGATTTCCCACTTTTGTAAATAGCATAGGCTAGAGTAGATGTGTGTGGTCTTCCAGATGATGGACAGCAGCGCGGAAGCTTCCTCCCGTCCTCCCACCTGCACTCCCAAACCCATACCCTGGCCTCCTAAAAAAAAAAAAAAAAACTGAAGTCACTAAAAGCTTTAATGGAACAAACAAAAAGAAAAGAACATTGTTAAGTGCCTTGCATCAACGCCGAAACAGGCTGATGAGCTCAGATTTAACTCTATCCTTTTCAAAAACAGAAAATTAAGGAACACCCCTATTCAAACCCGAAAGAGGGTATAGGGATTCCCAAAATCAGGAAGTGAAACCAGACATCTGACACTTCCCTTTCATTAAAAAACAATTTAGTGATTAAGCTCGTCAACCTTGTCAACAGAAATGCAAGGTACAAAAATAAGGTTCTTTTTCTTCTTTGCCGTTCATCCCCCAAGGTGACTCCAGCAAAGGGGGGCAGCTGTTAGCACCTGATTTTTGCACCCCCAAAATAAAGAAAAATAAAAAGTCAAACTAAAAGTCAAACCCTGAGGGGGTCAAAAATTGACATTTTGATTCAAGTGAATTTGGCCATCAAACTTCATCTCATTGAAAAGAGCATTTCGACACGATTCTAACAACCGAATTTGCTGGAATCGGAGTCCAGATGGAAAAGATATGAGCTGGTCAAACTTTTGGGGAGCAAAAAGTTGACTTTTTGCTCGACCCCAATTCAACTGTCAAACTTGATCCCAATGGATAGGTGGTTCCGAGCTGATTCCAACGACACTAAGTTTGTTGAAATCGGACACCGAATGAAGAAGTTATGAGCAGTTGAAGTTTCAGAAAAACTGCCCATATGGCAAAAAAGGCAGCAAAAATGGAATAAACCAATAAAATAAATAAGATAAATGTGTTTAATAATATTTTAATAAAGAGAATCTCGCTTTTTAATAAAATAATCGAAAAATCAAAATCTTGCAAAAAACCAAATTGAATAAAGGTTTGAAATCCAAACATTTTAAAAACGTGCTGGACCGTATTTGATTTACGGGCAGGGCATGCCCGTATTTGAAATACGGGCGAGAAAACACGCGTCACCGTACGGAGGGACACGCGTCCTGTACGGCCGAATCTGCGATAATTGCAAATATTCGTTTTTCGCCCGTATTTGAATTACGGGCAAGGCACGCCCGTACTTGAAGTACGGGCAAGGCACGCCCGTACTTCAAATACGGGCACAGGATTTTTGCCTATAAATAGAGAGGCCACCCCCCTTCATTTGGACAAGCCTCTTTCCCTGGCCATGACCCTCTCCCTCTTGGAGCTCCCCACGACCAAATGCTGTCCAACCACCACCACCCTTAACCCAAACTTATTTTAATCCCCAAACTACCCCTACATTTCTAGACTACCCCAAAACCATGCCCAAATCCTCTTCAAATTGATCTTGAACTCATCCACCCTAACCAAGCTCTTCCCATTTCGTCCCAACAAACCTTGGAGGACGCAGAAGCGCTGCCAAAATCTCTAAGGAGTCACTCCATCACCAAATCCAAGAAGCAATAGTGTGGTAATCTTTGTATTCACTTCTTTTTAATGAATTATTTCATTTAAGTTTTGTTTCATTTTATCACAATGCTACTAACTTATTTGCTGTTTGTTTTGAGAATCATCAAAAGATGATAATATAAAATGGATTATTACAATAAGGAGAAAAAAAAAGAAGAGAAGAAGAAAGTGTCTAAAGGATGCTTTAATCCACCAACTTAATGATTCCCTTGGTTTTTTTTACATGACATGGTGATATGTAAATTCTTGAAACATACCCTCTCCTCTCTTGGATGAGGAGTGTGGTTGGTTGAACAAGAGAAAAAAGAAAGGAGCACAAGACCTAAAAGAGAAGAAATGGCTTTATAAGCCAAATGAAGGAAATGTGAAACCTGGAAGGAAGGCAAAAGCTCGGTGGAGGTTACCAGAAGACCCAGAAAGGTCACGGAACAGGCCCAGATTGAAATCGGCGTCTAAAAATGCAAAACTGGAGGTGCCCGTAAACTCAGAACGGTCCCTTCTGGACCGTGTTTACTTCACGGGCAAGGCCAACCGGATTCCATTCACGGGCAAGGCTGGACGGTAGAGAAAACACGGACAGATGTAAAAATAATGAAAAAGTGTAATTTCTTGGTTCGGTTGGACCGGATCCGGCCTAAGCCGGCTTAAACCACCCCCTTTAACCTTTTGGGCTATCTAAAGCCCATTTTTGGACTTTGGGCCTAGATAGGCCCATTAAGATCCCTTTGGCCCACTTGTGGGGCCCACTTTTGACTGGCCCATACCAGGCCTGTTTACAACAAACAGGCCCAGGCCCTTTAACTCTTGGCTAATGGGCCAACTCCAAGCCCACTAAGCCCATTGCACTTGTAAATAATTTAAGTAAATAACCAAATGGGTTACCCAATAACCCAACTGGGCCTAAGGCCCAACCATGGCAACCCACGGGTCTTCCAACGGGACCCGGGTCCGACCCATTTCACTTAAATAAATAAAAAGATAAAATCAAATAAAAAGGGACCCACACCTCCAGCAGGTCCCGCCAGACCTAACAAGGCAGCATGCTGGCCTAGGAAAAGGGTGAAATTGACTCAGAAACCAGGGAGACCCGAGGGACCCGTCAAACTGACGGGGCGGGCCGGGGTGTCTTAGGACTTCCCCGGACGTAACCGAGAACTTAACTAGATCTCTAATAAGCCGCAGACCAGACTTAGACCCGAATAGGGCAAATTCGTGTCTGCCTGCACTCTCAGGCAGTGGCGACTCCGAATGTCCCGAGGCACGCGCCAAAGGTGCGCCCGGTGTGCGATCTAGGCCAGGTTTAGGTGCGCACAGAAGGGGTCAAGTCGGGAAAGCTTATTGATTATTCTGCTTTGGCCGGGCAGTCAAATTCCTCCACTTCCCTGGCACAGAAGAAGGGAACTGGGTTCAAGAAGAACGGGGCCAGAAAAGAAGGAGAAGTAAGCCTGGTACAGGCTCCTCCCTCCAAGAAACTGCTCCATATCAATATTTCTGCACCCCAACAGGCCCAGCAGTCATACCAGACCCCGCTCAATGTCAATTTCTCCCCCTCCGTGCCTGCAAACCCAAGGAGGACTTTTACTAAGGAAGAGAGGGAGGCCTGGATAGTAGCAAGGAGGAGTAGAGTTTTTACACCTCTGCTTGTGTCTCTTTCCCAACTATTGCCAACCCTGCTGAAAGGGGAGTATGTGACCCTGAAAGAGCCCAACCCAAATGCCTTGAAGGGGAGGAATTTTGATCCGGCAGTCACTTGTGACTTCCACATGGGTACACCAGGGCATTCTACAGACACTTGCTGGGTTCTGAAGCATGCGGTTCAAGATCTATTGGACCAAAAAGCCCTGGTCTTTAATACTACTGCGCCTACCCCATCAGGAAATGATATCGGGCAAAACCCTCTGCCTTACCACAATGGGGTAAGCCCGTCCAACTCCATCACTGCCATATCCGCCATGAGAAGGGCCTTTGACCCATCTCAATTAATAGCACCCGTGGGGACCTCGGTCAAGGTCCATTTCTTCCAAAAGAAAGAAGGGGAAGAGGTTAATGTTATCTCCAGGAAACATGATGATGCTGCTGAGGACATTAGCTCCTCCCTGAACCGGGTCTCCTCCCTTATGGCCCAGATAAACATTGCAAGGCCTCCATTGGTCTTCAATTGCAGTCCACCCACCTGTTCACCAGCCAAGCCATCAAAAACTCCTTTGGTCATCAACCTTGACCCCACCATTGCTTCCATCACCTCTTCTGTTCCAACAAAATCCAAGCTCCAAACCTTGGTTGTAAATATTCCTCCATCCTACAATGTCCCCAAACTGGCTTATACATCCCGGTCTAGACTCCAGCCCCTGGTGGTTAATGTACCTAAACTGGCCTATTCTGAGGTGGCTGTACCATGGAATTACAGCAAAGGGGACACGGCTACGGTTCCAGTGGTCAGGAACTAGAACCAGGAAGCGGTAAACCTCATGACGAGGTCAGGGAAATATGTGGAAGGAGCAGAAAAAGAAAAAGAAACAGAGGTGGAGAGAGAGAGAGAGAGAGAGAGAGAGAGAGAGAAGAAACAGAAGAAAAAAGAAAAATGAAAGGAAAAACAAAAGTAGGAGAAGACACCCCCAGGGTGCAGAAAATGAGGCATTAGACCTAGAAAGGGACTACTGCTGAGAAAATGGCGAAGAAAGTGATGGAAAAATACCACTCACCCGGGGAAAGGCCTAGGAATCAATTTACAAGGAATGTTGGAGCCAGTCAAGGCGAAGAAGCTGGTTCCTAAAGTAGGACTGGGGTTCAAACCCAGAGGCTGGAGAAGGATGAAGCATGAAGAGGGAGATAAGAGAAGCAGAGGAATTTTCCCTCACTTAAGGGAAAATTTTCCTAAACCCTCCTATATAATCCACCTATCTCCTCCCCTGGATCAGTCCATACCCCCTTACCGAAATGTCAATCCCTACCAAAAGCCTTCTGTTCCAACCCTGCAACTCTATAACCCATCTCCTACAGTTGAAACAGTGGGTGGGCTTGGGCCACAGCTAGAGCAACCGACGGACTTCTCCGAGGAGGTTCGGGCTTTCTTTGCCATGACTGAGGGCGATAAGACAGAAGCAGATAAGGACCTGCCTTTCATTGATTGGGCAGCGGTGAAGATTCCAGATGATGTCATATCTGGACTGGGCCCCGCAGCAGAAAAGGGTAGTACAACTCATCCGGTGATGATGGCATCGGGTTCAGAGTTTAAGGAGCAGGCTTTCCCTATTTCCCCCGTTCCTGAAAAACTTTTTTTAAATAATTGGAAGGAAACTCCCCTTACCTTTCAAGCAGCGGTTGTTTTGGCAAACTGACGCGGTTTCTAAAAAAAAACTCCATTAGTGGAATGCCATTTCCCTGAAGGTCCTAATGAGCCTTCGTCTTCAGGGGAATTATGTTTAGAAGGCTCACAAAAAACCCAAAAAGATTTTTCTATTTTTTCTAGGAAATTTAATTTTTTCGAAAAGGTCCAAATCACTTATGAACCATATAAGCAAACCGAATTGGACCAGGTTGAATATGAATTCGACCTTGAGCTCGACTTTGACCTCATGGGGATCGAAGAAGAGACCGAGGTCGAAGAAGAAGACCCTCCAAAAGAACTTGAATATCAATTGGAACGTCATGAAAAGGGGGTCCATCCGAATATTGAGGAAACCATCTCAATAAATCTTGGGACCGAAGATGACCCAAAAATAGTGAAAATCGGGGCATGCCTATCTGAGGTACAACAAAATGAAATGACATGGTTCTTGGCAGATTATAGGGATGTGTTCGCTTGGTCGTATCGGGACATGCCGGGGTTGGACACTGACATGGTGGTGCAAAAGTTGCCAATTTTGCCAGGGATTAAGCCAATTAAATAGAAGCTGAGAAGATTGAAGCCTGAATGGACCTTGAAGGTTAAGGACGAAGTGGTCAAACAATTCCAAGCAGGATTTTTGGCAATCTCCACGTACCCCAAGTGGCTTGCAAACAAAATGCTAGTACCAAAGAAGAACGGGAAAATCTAAATGTGCGTGGACTACAGAGATCTAAACAAGGCTAGCCCAAAGGATGATTTTTCACTTCCACACATCGGCATCTTGGTGGACAATCCTACGGTACATAGCCTGTTCTCATTTATGGACGGCTTCCCTGAGTACAATCATATCAAGATGGCTAAAGAAGATCAAGAGAAAACAGCGTTCATCACACATTGGGGCACCTTCCACTATACAGTCATGCCATTTGGGCTCAAGAACACAGGGGCAACATACCAGCGGGCCATGACAGCACTATTCCATGACATGATCCACAAGGAGATGGAGGTCTATGTAGACGATATGATTGCCAAATCATGCAAAGAAGAGTACCACTTGATCAATCTGAAGGTGTTTGATCGACTGAGGAAGTACAGTCTACGGCTTAACCCGGCTAAATGCATCTTTGGGGCCACATCAGGAAAGTTACTGGAACTTATAGTGAGCAGAAAGGAAATTGAAATTGACCCGGCTAAAGCAAAGGCCATAATTGAGATGCCATCACCCAGAACGGAGAAAGAGGTTCGTGGTTTTCTTGGAAGAATTCAGTACATAAGCCGGTTCATAGCACAACTCATTGTAAGTCCGGTCGACCTATTTCCACTTTTGAAAAATTTTGAGCCATTAATACCTTTTCTTTCATAAATCGAGCCTAGCCTTTGTTTCGTCCTATTTCTAAGCCATCGGTGATCTTAGAGTGTTCATTCAAATTTCAAAGTAAGATTGGTGATGATGGAATTCAAAAGCCGGCCCTAGTGAAAACCGTAACTGGCACTAGGGGCAACATTGGCAAAAAGAAAAAAAAGAAAAAAAATCAAAGGTTGAGTTGATCATGTGATCCAAGCTTGAAGAGAGATCAGCACAAGTACTGAGACTAAGTAGATTGAGAACAATGGGGCCAGTTTTGGAAGAAAAAACATTTGGGGATGACTCTACAGGTCCTAAGATAGACAGATTTGATCCCTCCTTATTGTTTGGATTACCCTTTTTATTATTTAACCTGGTTTTAATTCCTTTAATTATGGGTGATTAAGTATATGGACCAAATTTCAAAAAATAAAAAATAAAAAAATAATAATAAAAAGAAAAACTATACTTTGGCCAGTGATGAGAAATCAAATACTTTTCATAAAACCTTTGTTTTTACAAGCATCTGAGAATTCTGAGGCCTATAGTATAAAAACTTATTTTTGAATAAAATCCTTTGTCTTTCCACTATTAGAGTTTGCTTTGATACAAAGGTATGAAGAAAAAAAGAAAAAAAATGTGCAGGAAAGAAGGCTAGTCTCTATCCCCTAGCCGCTCCTCAAGCTCCCGAATCCGAGCTGCCTGAGCTGCAATAACCCTAGAAGCCCCCTCTGCAGCAGGATCACTCAAGAAGGAAATTACCTCATCAGAAAGAGTTTGTCTAATCCGCATGCTTCTAAGGCTGGCTAAAGCATCCTGGTACTTTTGTCCTATCATCCGGACCTCAAAGCGGCGAGCATGTCTCTGCTCCTCCAATTTCTCCTCCATAGCTATACGGTAAGATATCTGCTCCTCAAGTTGTCTCTCCAAATAAGCACCCTGTATCCTAAGCTCCTGGGCCTCTCGTACCCATATCTGCTAAAGTCGCTTGTGAGAGGCTCTCTTAGTCTCCAAGAGGTCCTCATAAGTGGGAGCCAAAACTGTGGGAGGAGCCTCGGGTACTGGGGCCTGACTATGAATCTGCTCCTTGATCTAGAAGAGGTAGTCCTTCACATAGGACTTTGAGAAGACTGGGCTCCGCATGAAACGAACATGGGACCACTCCCTCATCAACCAAGCATTCAGCTTCTTGGTGGTTGGTGAAAGTGGCCCAAGATGATCCTCGTATCCACTTGGGATTACAATCCCCTGGGTCGCTCTGAACTGCCGAAGAACCCGCAAAGGGAGGTAAAGCACAGCATGACTCAAGCCAGCCAGAACCAAAAAGTTCCTGTCTCTGAAACTGATCACTGTCTCCGCATTGGGTTGATAAGTGCTAGGCCACCTCACCTGATCATCCGAAAGAGTAGCCAAAAAAGCAAACCAACCCTGTCTGCTTCCTGGGATATCAGGGCACCCCCAGTTGCTCATCAAGATTGGAACCTTCAAACTCGGAAAGAAGTGCTGATTGATCTCTTCAATTTGACTCAAGTGGTCAAGTAACCAGAGCTGCAGAGGAGGAGAGATATTTCAATGTATTGTGAAAAAAAAAAGAGAAAGAGGAATTTTACCTGCAGGATAGGGGCACATGACAAGAAGCGCTTCTTCTTCCTATAATAACAATCAGTCAAAGCCTGGTACATCCCTGCCAAAATCATAGGGGCCAATCTCTCCCGCTCCCTAACCTGGCATATAACTGGGATGAGGGCCAAGTCGACCTCATCGTCATCCGGCGGAAAAAGCAATTGGTTGACCACTATCAGGGTCAGGGCGTTGAACCTAACTTTCTTATTTTCCCCCCTCAAGAGCTTCTCAGTCAAAAAAGACTTGGATAAAGTCAAAAGGGTGTCAAAATCCCCTAAATCCTTCTTCCCTATGCCCAGAAAAGTAGAAGCCTCTTTCTTATAGCTAGGCTTAGGGGATGGGTTCACTACCTTCTTTGCAAACCTCAGGCCCAGGATGGTTTCAACCTCCTCAATGGTTGGAGTCATCTCATTGTCTCCAAAACGAAAAGGTTCAAATCAGGAACCCAATGCCCAATCATGGCATCAATAATTTCCCACTTGAACGGGATGGAAGGGATGAACAAGGTGTGGCCTAGATGAGTAGAATCCCACCTAATCTCTTCATCAAGGGTCATAGAGTTGACTCACCTAGTGTAGAAGGAATCTACAGGGTTGTACTTAGTGAGATTAGGAGGTTTTGCTCTAAAAGGTTGTTTTACAGGGGAGGCTACGTGGACAGACAATGGTGGGACAAAAGATGATCCGGAAGCCATTGGAGATGATGGGAGCATGCTAAGAATCAATGGGATGAAGAAAAAGGTGAAAAAAGGTTTTCTAAACTCCAAAAGTTGTAAAAACGACTCAAATCCCGAGGCTAGTTGTATTTATAGCATATTTTAATGTATCCGATATATCAGATCGGATACAAAAGACTCCCTTCATATCCGATGCAAAATATCGGATACAAGTAAATCTATGTGTATCCGATATAATTTGTCGAATACAAAAAATTATCAGTGTATTCGATCTGATATATTGGATACAAAGAAAAAAGGCAAAAAAAAAGAGAAAAGGGGAGAAAAATCCGAATTTTTTACCTGTTTCACCTATGTACGAGTTATAATTGCATAAAAATAAGAAGGAAAGGAGAGCGGGACAACAGAGAATGAATAAAAAAAAGTTTTTTTTTCATATATAAGCAAGTCTCTTTTGTACAATGATAATGTAAACAATGTAAATCCTAATCTCCTACTCCTATGCAGGATCACCCCTGCGTCCTCTACCCCGTGCGCCTTTGTGGCCTCTACCTCGAGATGGTCGGCGCCTATAATATGCCAAAAGTCGCTCCGCCATGTAGCGCGGTCTCCGACCCACGAAAGACTGAAGCTGATACTCCAAGTAGTAGTCCGAAAGGTCAGGAGGTGAGTCGGGAGCAGAAGCTGATACTCCAAGTAGCAGGGGAGCCACCTCAGGCGCAACTAGATCCTTGGCCACAGCAGTCTCGACTCCCGCAGCTCCAGAAGGCTCGGCAGTGGCAGAAGAAGGACCAGGAACAGAAATAGCTGGGTTAATGGAAATAAAGTCAGAAATTGAAGCATCAAAATGAACCAAGGAGGGGAAATTAAAGAAAGCTTACCAGGGAGGTCTGCTACAGGAACTGGGGGATCCGGAACAATTGGGTCAGCAGCAGGGATGTCCTCCGGCTCAGGAACCATCAATGGAGATGAGGGGCCCACAGGATCCGCAGGAGCAGCGGGCACAAAAGCTACAACTGGGTCGATAGCTGGGACGTCCTCGGGATCGGCAGCCCAAACCGGAGATGGATCAGGAACAGGAAGATCTAGCTCAAAGGCAACACCATGACTTGGGACCGGATCCTGCAAAAGTCAAATAGTTCATATCAGAACAGCAGGGAAACATAGAAATGAAAGAAATGAAAGCGTAAAGAACCAGATACCTATTTAGCCCTAAGCTCGGCCACCAAAGCCTCTAGCTCCCTGATCCGGGCATCTCGCTGGGCCACAACCGTATCATGCTCGGCAATCATATCATCAATCGCGGCCCGCTGACTCTGGAACCGATCCCGCAGAGCATTCAACTCCTCTACCTGTCAACAAGAAAGGGATTAGAGTCGCAAGTACAAAATTGAAATAAGATGGAAAAAAATGAAGACCATGAAACTCACAGTGTCATCGTGCACTCGGATATAGATCCCACCAATCTCAGTCACCCCGGCATGAGTGGGTCGATCCATCAGGCACCCAATGGACACCCTCCTGATCCACTCGTCATAATCCCCAGCTACTGTAAGCCCCTCCGCATCCTGATACTGATCAAACTGGCCAGTATCAAAACCAGGCAGGAGTGTGTCGAGACCCACAGGAGGAGGGGGAACTGGGATACGAAGTATGCTTGTGTGCTGATAGTACAAGCGCTCTCCTAAGTACATCACCCTACCAAGCCTCCCAAGGAAGCACTGGTAGGGCTGGCGCCGGAGGTCTCGATCAAAAGCATCCTGTACTATCATCTCACGGGCAACCCCAATATCCACATCATCGAAGCGTGCCAGGAGGAGCTGCTAAGAAGAAAAATATGGTCAGATATAAACAAGGTATAGGAAAAGAGATAAAAGAGAAAGGGGCAAAGAATTTTACATCAGATCGACGGGCACGATCCAAGTGAACCCGAGCAGTACGAGGCTGACTCCTATCTGCATCTCTGACCTGGGCGGACCACCGTAGGGCAACAGGGAACTCCGTAACATCAGGCACCGGGGACGGGCGGAAGTAAGTCAGGTAAGTGTACATGAATACCTGGCAAAAGAGAAATCAGTCAAGGATAGAGAAGATAAAGGGAATAAGACAAGGCAGATGAATTCCATACCTGCAGAATCTGCCAGAAGAACCGGCAACTAACTCCATCACCCCTCGGAGCGGACAGGCCTCAAACTACTCGGCACAATCCGGCCAGGATGGTCTCATATATAAGCTGACCCCATGCTAACTGCCAGGTCTGGCGGAGATCTCTCAAAGCATCCAAAAAGAGAGGACTAACACTGGTCGTGTCCTCCTGGAAGAAGCAACTCTCGAGCATTAGCAAGAATACATGCCGGAATATAGGCGCAAAAGCTGCATCCTCCACGGTAATGGTCGCATGCCTCCCCTCAAAGTGTCGAGTGAGGCTCTCTCGCAGCCAACTAATGGAGATACCACCACTCCGCCCGTCCTAAGTAGCATCAGGAAAGTCCTGGTATCCCAAGAGAAGGCCAATGTCTGCAGCTAAAGGCCGGTCCAACATGATAGTCTGTCCCACCAGAGGAATACCGGTGATCATGACAAAATCGGAGGGACGGATCCCAAGCTCCACATCCGGCAGATAAAAGGACTGCGTCTCCGGAAAATATCGCTCCATCATAGCAAAAATAAGGGGGCGGTCAGCTCGAAATGAAGGGATACTGAGAAAATAATCCAGACGGCACCTACCAAACTTGCGCCTGAGGGCCGGAGAAAGCGTCTGCGCCAACTCACTAAACTTCCCCCAGCTGCCCCGTAGATGGGAAGGAGGATACGGAAGTGGAACATCAGCACGAATGCACATGGAGGGGTGGCTTTCCAAACCACTAAGGAGCTCTGTATCATGAACAGACGCTCTCAACTCTGTAGAAATCCCTATGCGGAAAGCAGCAGCAACACCCTCCTGGCCTGAAGCTCCAGCTCGGCCTCGGCCCCTCTCTCCAGCTCTACCTCCGCCCCTCTCTCCAGCTCTACCTCTGCCTCTCTCTCGGCCTCTACCGCAACCTCGAGCAGGAGCCACAACAAGCTAAAAGTATAAATGAATAAGAAGGGTCGGTTTCGCGAGAAACAAGAAAAGGAAAAAGGAATTTGAAGGCCTACCTCAACAGAGCCCTCTCCGGAACTCTCTTTGGAATCATCCAGCGGCTCCAACAGGGTAGCACTAGAACTCGCCTTTATCCGAGCCCGCGAAGTGGAAGACTGATCAGCAGGGTCAGCCTCCTCTCAAACACGGGAACGACTCCTAGCCATATACAGAAACAGGGAGATGATCCTACTTAAGTTTTCTGTTTAACTGTTTGTCAGAAATTTCAATTCCCAATATTGTTCTAATCCTGAATGTTTACTCTTGCCTAACTTGTTTCCAGGAATACTAGATGAAAAGAGAAGTACAAGAGATACTCAGGAAAGCAGAACCTATGTGCAACAAAATGAAAAGGGTCAACATGGCCTAAAAAAGGTCTTAGATCAAAGCAGAAATGGCATTGAAGTCAAGACAAACATCAGTATGCATTTGGTGACAACATATAGGGGTGTATTTGGTATCAATCAGAGGTTAAGAGCAAGTGATTCGCGAAAGACTGGCAAGTTACAAAAAAACAGCATGGCATTCACAATTCAAAAGTAATCAGAGGCATGAGAAATGAGCAATTCGGTCAGAATTCATCACCGGCAAAAAATCCAGTGTTCTTGGTCACTTCGATTTGAGGATACTAGTTTGCAAGCATGCTTCCAAAAATTATCCAGTCAAGGTTTATAAAGCATGCAGCCAATGGGATATTCAGGGATTGATCACTGCAATCAAATGAAAGGGACAGTATAGCATTTGATCATAACAAATTCCAATCAATGCACCATTCGATTTAGGGTCATAACATCACAAAAATTGAAGCATTACAATTCAGAAAAATAAATAGTGTGGAGTGTTCATGGCAAAGGATGCTGGAAATGATGTTTGTTCAAAACAACCAAAGCAATTGCAAGATTCGGTGAACAAAAAAATTTCATTAAAACATCAAGCTCAAGCTTTGCATAAATTCAAGAATGAAGTTGCTTGAAATTGGAAACAAACATGGATAATCACTCACTGTCAGGAATAGGGGAGAAGTGGGCAACTGATGGCAAGCTTGAAATCGGATTGCTATGTGCAAGGAACGCCGCCTAGGTCGCTGGAGCACCAATGGAGTATCACCGGAGCTGGCACAACGGCGTCGGACGGTGGAATTACCAAAAGTAGAAGCAAAACTAGGGCTTGACAAAGGACTCCTAAGCGTGGGAAGTCGCCGAACTTAGCAAAGCTGTTGCCCGCAGCAATAGAAGTCGTTGGGGTTCAGAAAAGTTGTCGGAGAAGAAGGGAATAGCCATCGCCAGAGAAGTAAGAAATCGGGCGTTGCAGTCGGGGAATAGGAGAAGGTTGTGCCCGATGTTTGCGTTCGGAGAAGAAGAAAAGGAAATGAAGGGTCGCGGTCACGTGCGACTAATATAAACGAGGGTATCTGATGAGTTATGTCGGATACAAAGCAAGGTTTTGATACCCGACCAAATGTGTCGGATATAAAAGGAAAACAGAAAAAAAAAGAGAAAAAGAAAAAAAAAGAGAAAAAAGGAGAAAAAGAAAAGAAAAAGAGAGAAATGAAAAGAAAAAGAAAAAAAAGAAAGAGAAAAAAAAATGTGTGCTACAAATTTTGCTGCTTTCACAAAAAACCCTATTTTTGGGCTTAAAATCCACTTCATAGCCACGAGAGCTCAGTGGAATTTAAGACAACTTGGGGGAATATGTTAGTCAAAAGGAAAATATTCATTCAATTTTTAACTTGGTTTGATGCAAAAATCAGTTTTCAAAAATCTTATTTTGGGCTTAAAATCCACTTCATGGCCACGAGAGCTCAGTGGAATTTAAGACATCTTGAAGAAATGCCCCCTTAAAGTTAGGGCTTTTTGGCAAATCTTCACCCAAAATTATTTTGCAAAATTAATTTGAACCAAGCAAATCATGGTCAAGAGAGCGCAATTTGGGCTTGTCTAATCTTTGCAGCTCATTGCTCTGCAATTCCCGCAAAGAGGGGCAGTTGTAGACTCCCCAAAATTGCGCTGGGAAAATGATGAATAATTGGCAAAAATCGTTCTTTCCTTTGAAACCAGCACAAAAATTTAGATTTGTGCATTTCTTCTTGTATCCGACAACTCAAGTCTGATACAAGCATATCTTTTTATATCCGACAGAAGTTGTCGGATACAAGCAGATATTAATGTATCAGACAAAATATGTCGGATACATATATATGCTCTTGTATCCGACCTGATATGTCGAATACAAGCTTTTTGCTCAAAATTAGGGTTTTCCGAGAGTTTCCACTTTTTACCATCATATCCTTCATTAAAGGAGTGGAAATCTCGGAAATAGTCTTAGGGTTTAGGTTGGTGGAATCTAGACATCATTTGGTGTCTAGCATCATGCAAAACCTAACCATAGCCTTTGCCTATAAATAGGAGGCTCCTCCTTAAGCAAATGGCCAATCAGTTGGAGATTGAAGAGCTCCGAGTGAAGAAGGGAACCGCTGCCGCACTGCTTCTAGAAACCCAGGTAAGCCTAAATCCCTCTTTACTTTTCTGTCTTTACATTCTAGGGTTAATTCTTTTCTTCTATCTTTCTGTAGAATAATGGCCAAATTTTTGTGTATGCAAATCCTTTCTTTACTCAAAGTATCTCAAGACTCCCCCTAGCCGTAAAACGTGAAGGCGGGATCTAGCGGAAACGAGATTGAGGATTGATTTTTAGTGTTAGAACCTTGTTGAAAAGCCTTTTGATTCTATGAAAACCGTTTCATACTCGAAGTACCCCAAGACTATCTCGAAGAACTGTTAAACGGGGAGAAATAACTAAGGGAAATGAGAATGGAACGGAACCCTAGGTTTTTTTAGAACCCCATTTGATTGATATGAATGCTATGTGTGGTTATATTTGAAGAAATGATTTTTACACCTATACACATATTGCACTTGTTTTTTGTCGAAATCGGCTTGTATGTCGGATCTATTGCATTCATTGTGATAGATCTAAAATAAATGGCCCCAAGCAATTCTAGGATGTATCTCAATGATTTTCAAAATAATTTCAAGCAAGTTCTTTTTTAGTATTGAAGACCTCTAGGTCTAACCTCTTGGTTTTGGGCATTTTTGCTCAATTTTGGGGTTTTTGGCATATTCTTTCCAGTCGGAGAGAATGGTGAGCCAAACTTGTGCCCTATTTCTTCCTAGAGATTCTTAAACAATTTTTCAAATGATTTTGATTCATATTGCACGGATCACCCACATTTGATCACCATTTTGGATTGATTTTACGCAAAAAAAAAAGGAGAAACTGGACAGCAACTGTACCCTAACTTCAGACACCCATAACTTCATCCTCTTGATGAATTTTGGAGTGATTCTAAAGTCATAGGAAAGGTAAGGCTGTCTAGTTTATGTCTGTAAAATTTCATCAATTTTTATGAAGGAGATTTTTGACACCACTCAGTCGAAGTTGATAGGTCAGTTCAGGTCTGATTGTAGAACCTGTCACTTTGACTGAGCGCCATGTGTTCGTTTAAAGTCCGATTCGAGTGATTTTTGTTTCTGTGTTTTTCATTGGAAGTCTAATTTCAAATCCAGTTGGTTTCATAATTGTTTGATTCCATTTGTGTTATGGGTGACCGATTTACTCAGAACTGCTCAACAGCACTTTTCTGGGTTAATCTGTGATCCTCGGGGCCTGTTCGGGAGGTCACCCAAGGCACATCCGGATGAATTTTAGTATGAGGCTAGTTTCATCTGAAAGATGGTCATACATAATTCATTCACACCAAATTTCATGGATTTATATTGAGCCGAGTTTTCCAAATGGATTTCCAAAGTTGCTCACTTGTTACTTTTAACTATTTCCAGCAGCAGATTTCAAAGGAGAATAACTCCTAGGATTTTAACCGGATTTGATTGAAAATTTGCATGAGTTTTCTATTTATCATAATCTTTCAAATGGATTTGGTTTGATTCAATTTAAATTAGATTTGAATGATTTCAAGACAAATGGTTCAAGCTTTTACCGAATTTTTCGGATATGTTTCAACTTGGTTTTATTCAAGTTTTGCTTTGATTCCCATCTAATGGTGATATCCCAGAAGTTATACTGACATAAAAGAGGATCTGGAATTCATTGGATTTCTCATGTGAAAGTATCATACATTTTTTTAATCCTTTTTCAAGGTTTTTGATGATTTTAGCAAGCTTTCTTATTTTTTTAGCATGAACAACACTTGGCAACCACCTTGTGTGGGTGAATGGGGGTGCTTAACACCTTCCCTCATTCATAATCTAATCCCCTTACCCATATTTGGATTTTATTTTCAAGTAGAGTTATTTTTACTCTAGTATTTGCCTTTTAACTCTTTTCGATGATTTTTTGTGCCCATTCACACCCTAAAATTGGATGGTGGCGACTCTCCCATTTTCGTTGAGCCCGTGTGTTGATGGAGGGGAATCATTTCGGTGATTTTTCCATGTCTCACACCTGCAGAGAGGGACTTATCCAGGAAGCACCAGGCCCACGGGGTCGACGCCGATGTAGGGTGTACAAAGAGAAGATAGAATAAATAGGGTATTTACGCCACTTCCCTACACACCAGGGGAGGTCCTTCCCACGTTGCTGAATAAAGGATATTTAAGGCTGATTTCCCCAAACCCAAATGCGGCATTGGGTAGGAATCACGACCCCAAGGTAACTTGCGAGTATCACATGGGGGCACCGGGGCATGCCACCAATCAGTGTTGGGCCATCAAGCATGCAATTCAAGATTTGATTGATGCCAAAAGAATCATTGTGGACCCTCCAGCTCCAGCCAAAAAACCACCTGCTGCCATATCCATGAATCCTCTTCCAGACCACAAGGGGGCATCTTCAAGCGGAACAGGCTAGAAAAGAGGCAAGGCAAGGTTGCAAGGCGTAGCCAACTCCTAAGAATCCAAAATCTTAATCGGACACAGTTCCATTCCAAGTCCGCCATTCCCAGGCTAAGCTAAAATTTACTTTTTGCACAAAGTGTCCCTGTAAATATTTTTACATGCTTTTACTTTCATGCAAAGTTTTGTAAAAACCCTTTTTGAAAAAAAAAATAATAAAAAAGAGAGAAGAAAATACTTTTTGAAAAAAATGGCAAGTGCTCGGGTCGATGATGACATCGCTCTGAGACCACACCTTTTTTTGGCACAACCATGATCATGAAAAAATGCTAAGTTGCTCAAAGGTGTCTTCAGCCAGGTGCAACATACTGCTCCCATGAGAACCTCGACTGAGTCAAAGGAAATCTTTTCCTGATCCATGCCTTGATTTTCCTCCCTAACATATCTTTACACCGGGGCAAAATGATCCTTGAGAGAAAAGAGAGGAAAAGAGAGAGAGAAAGTGTCTAAACCAGCTAAGGGCCAAGGCCGGCTTTAATATCATGTCCTTAAGAAAGGATGAGAGGCCATCCTTCATGCATTCTGAATTTTAAGAACCGCTAATCAAAACACTTTGGACTCGATCATGTTATTCAAAAACCCGTGTTGTGTCTAGCCACCCCACACTGGGGCAAAGCTGAAAAAGAAAATAAAAATGATGAATAGATTCCTGAATGGATTTTCGTAAACATTTCAACCAAGTTGTCACAATTTCTGCAAAAGGATGAAAGGCCATTCTTGCTTTATTTTCCCAATTTTCAAAATCCTATCTCTACTCAAACCATTTGAGCCTAACTTTCTTCTTTCTAACCCAATGAGTCATGAGCCCAAAACATGATGCTTGGTAAAGAAAAAGAAAAGAAGAAAAGAAGAAAAGATGTCAATGATACACTCTTATCTCACGTAAAGTGATCATTAAATTTAATTATTTTTGAAAAGTGATCCTATAATTTAATTATGATGGATTGCTTTTATAATTATTGACGGAAAAGTGACCATTTTATGTAATTCCCAACTATGATGGACTGTTTTTATAATTATCAATGAAAAGTGATCCTTTTTCATAACTTAGGTAGATTTTGTGCACTTACCAAACATGTTTTTATAGATTTTCAAAATTATAATTGACTTTGGGATAGTTGTTGCAAAATGGGCTTATGCTCAAATTATTTTAAAAATATAAAAATAATTTGAAAAGTTTTTAGTTTTAGAAAAAACAAAACATAACGTTACCGAACACCCTCTTATAATACCAGTGATGGTGCCAAAATTCAAATTCTCAACACGGGCTGAAGTCATTATGTGAGACATGGGAAAAAAATCAATTCGTTGACTTCCTCAATCATCACACGAGATTGGTTAAAAACACAGAGTCGCCACCATTCAATTTAGGTATGAATGGACACCAAAATATCAAATATGCTCAAAAAGGCAAATTTAGGGTAAAAATAACACTTTAAAAAAAACAACCAGAGATGGGTAAGGGGATTAGGTTATGAATAGGGGAAGGTGTTAGGCACCCCTATTCATCCACACAAGGTGATTGTCAGGCATTGTTCATGTTAAAATAAAGGAAAAAAAGGCTTGCTATAAAATCACGAAAAATCACAAAAAGACAAAAGTGTATGGTTTTTTCATATGAATAGCCTGATTGATCCAGAACTCTCAAATATGATCATACCATTCCTAGGGTTTCATGATTAAAATAAAATTGAGAAAAAATCAAATAAAATCAATTTAAAGTGAAATCTTCAAAAATCTGGTTTCAAGTTAAATTCTAGAAATCTAGAAAAATATGATTTTTATAAAATATTTCAGATTTAAACTTGAACATTCCAGAATATAGATATAGCCAAATTTCACATTAAATCAAGAAATAAAAACCAAAACTACCCGCGTTGATGAAGAACACCAAAAGGGGAGAACTTAGACCGCAGGGTCTTCTTTCAATAATGAAAAAGCGATTCAAAAACCACATCATAAAACCCAAGAGGTTACTTTCAGGCTTCTAAATCCAGATCTATCATATTGATCATGATATATCTAGGATCTTAGCCTAAAATCACAAAAAACAGTGCTGTAGGTGCAAATATGTGAAAAATCCAAATTTTAGAAAAAAAGTGGGGATCTCATGCTATAAACATCATGGATTCATAGATTCATTCAGATTCAACATAAAAACAATTAGAACATGATCAGGATATTTAAAGCAGCCATATCTCACAGATTAGAGCACATGGGGGTCTACCCTACGGATCCACCTGTTCTCTTTTCCCCTAGCTCTCTCTTCACGTTTTACGGCTAGAGAGGATTCTTGAGGTACTTGGAGATAGGTTTGGGTATACAAACACAATCAGAGGCTTTATTCTAAAAAAAAGAGAAAAACAGATATGGGGTTCTATTCTAGGGATCCACCTGTTCTCTTTTCCCCTAGCTCTCTCTTCACGTTTTACGGCTAGAGAGACTCTTGAGGTACTTAGAGACAAGTTTAGGAATACAGAATATAAAAGATGGCCTTATTCTACAGCAATAGAGAAGATCCTATTACTTCTAGAATTAAAGACCGAAAATAAAAGGGAAAAGGGACTTACCTGGATTGAGTAGGCAAAGCAGCAGGGATTCCTCTTTTCTCTTGGAGCTTCTTAGACTTCAAATTTTCGTGTCTTTTTGCTTGAGGAGAAGCCCTCTATTTATAGGCAAACCCAGGGGCATGGTTGGTCCAAGGTTTGGCAAGATAGAGTTTCAGTTTGAGTTAAACACAAGATCATGCCAATCCTTTATCCACAAAGATATTTCGCACGAATAAAATATATAATTCTCTCATTTAAAGGAATATTGGACTAAAGATAAGGCTTAGAAATCGAGAGAAGAATAAAACTCGTACGAGTCTAATGCGCCCGTAAATGATTTACGGTCCAAAGGTGTCCGTATATGTATTACGGGCGCTACGTGCCCGTATATAAAATTTGGGCGCGCTTAGCCCATAGATACAATACGGTCAAGGCTCGAGTTATTGATTTTCATGCATTTTTGGCCTGTTTTAAATTCCAATTAATGTTTTCATTATTTTCTCATTTTGTAGTGCAATTTGGGGTGTCTACAACTGCCCCCTCTTTGTTGGTAATTGGAACCAATTACAAGCAGAGAGCAAAAAGACCCACCAATTGCACTTTTTGAGATCTTTGTCTAACTAATTGCATTTTGCAAGAATTAAATGGATGATTTTGGGAAAAAGAATTCATTGCGGAAGATTTGCTAAAAGTTCCTCAGCTTAAGGGCCAAATCCTCCTCTCTAGTCTCACTGAGCACTCGTTGCTATGAAGTGAGATTAGAGACAAAATTTTTAAACAAAAGAGGTAAGGTGGCAATCCTTGCAACTTACAGCTAATATAAACATTAATCTCCTGAAAAGTGTGGAGAAAATAATAAAATATGCAATTTTCTGCTTCGCCCGTATTTGCATTACGGACAGATGTTGTCCGTAATTTGAACACAGGCGAATTGGACCGTATTACCTTCACGGGTGCCTGTTTCCCGTATTTCATTTACGGAATTTGCCTTTCTTCTTAACCGCAGCCGCGAGCAATTCTTCATTTTTGCTTGTATTTCTGACCTAACTTCTTGCGCCCGTATTCTTCTCTGCGGTCCTCCCTCTTCTTCTTCCAATCTCCAATGACTCACACTTGTCTTCCGGCGGTGACTTCATCTTCTCTGGCGATTCTCACATTCTCCGGCGACTCTCACATTCTTCGGCGACTCTCACATTTGAGCATCCTTCAGCGACAGTGAGCTTTTGCTGTTCACTGTGTTTCATTCCGGTGAGGCATGACTTGATCTCCCTATTTGAAATCTTACTCCTTTCTCACTGCTAACAGGTATGTTTCCTTCCAAAATTTAGCACTTTAATTCCATGATTGAGTGGCTTTGCTTCTGCTCTTGAACGAACCCAAACATTGCCTCTGATTTGCGGTACCATTTCTACGCATTTAGATTGTTAATTCACCAGTGGCCGAAATCTACTTTAATTTGCAATTTTTCTGACTTTAGGAACTGAATGGCAACCCTCTAGTGTAGATGACATCTTATGCTTGTCCTGTTGTCTTGCCTCTGTTGGCTTTTATTTGAATGTTGGCTGAAACCCCATTTGCCTTGCAATTTGAGCTGCCGATTGTGATTCTAAGAACTGAATTGTAACCATGACATGCATTGCTCTGCTTGTATTTTGTTTTGGCTCACACTCGATTAGTAACCTGAACCAAGTTGCATCTTGGGCAATTTTCTGTCTGTATTGAGAATCCTATTGCGTGTATTATTCTGATTTGTACAAATTCTCAATTCTTGCCTAATCCTTGACTGATTTCTTGCAATTGTGCTGATATACTATTTGCTTGCTTGCTGATCCTTTTTGCACATCCTGTATGATGCTTGCAACATTTTTTTCTCATCCTGATTTGATTTCTGTTTTGAATTTCTGCTTTGATCTTGTATGCTTCCAATTGAAGTTCTGATTCCCTTTTTTCATTGGTTATTGGGAGCAATTTCTTGCCAACCGATTACTCTTAGCTTGAGATATTGAGTCACTGACTTTGCATGATATTTATGATTCTGACTTTATGCATAAGGTGCTGCTATATCTCACTTTAACTTGAATGATTTAAGACACACTCCACACTGACTATCCCATCCTACTGCTTAGAGTAGCGTTCTGCCTTTTCCTTGTTATCTTTGGTGCTTCCATGGTTTCCCTCGCCCCTTTCTCTTCTGTCGATGAATCTCCTCCTGCAAGACAACTTGTTAGATCAAAACCTCCTAATCTCACCAGGTACCATGTTGTGGATTCCTTCTATGATAGGTGGGTTAACTCCATGACCCTTGATGAGGAAATTCGTTGGGATTCCATCCACTTAGGCCATATCCTACACATCCCTAAAATTCCCTTTAAGTTCGAAATCATTGAAGCCTTGATTGGACACTGGGTTCCTGAATTGAATCTCTTCCGCTTTGATGACAGAGATGACTCCTACCATAGAAGAAATTGAAACCAACCTTGGCCTAAGGTTTTCTGAAAAAGTTGTGAACCCTCCCCTAAAGCCTAGCTACAAAAAGGAGGCCTTTACCTTCTTGGGTATAGGGAAGAAAGACTTAGGAAATTCTGATACCCTATTGACCTTGTCCAAGACCTTTTTGACTGAAAAACTTCTAAGGAGTGGGGACAAGGATTCTAGGTTTAATGCTTTGACTTTGAGAGTGGTTAACCAGTTGCTCTTTCCACGGGGTGACGACCAAGTTGACTTGGCTCTCATCTCAGTTATCTGCCAGGTTAGGGAACGTGAGAGATTGACTCCTATGATCTTGGCAGAGATATACCAGGCTCTGACTGACTGATATTTCAGAAAGAAGAAACGCTTCCTTGCCTGCGCCCCTATCCTACAGGTAAATAATTAATTATTATTATTATTATTTTCTTCTTCTTCTTCTCTTTTTCTTTTCCTTCTTTCTTTTTTTTTTCTTCCTTTTTTTTCTTTTCTTTTTTTTCTCTTTCTTTTTTCTTTTTTTTTTTTGAAATAAATTGAAATTTTCCCCTTTTTTGCAGCTTTGGTTGCTTGACCACCTGAGTCAAGTTGAAAAGATAACTCGCTGCTTCTTTCCAAGATTGAAAGTTCCTGTTCTGATGAGCCACATGGGTTGTCCTAACATCCAAGGTGGTAAGCAAGGATGGTTTACTTTCTTGGGTACTCTCCAGGATGATCAAGTGAGATGGCCTGGCACTTATCAGCCCAATCCAGAGACAGTGATTAGCTTCAGAGATAGGAACTTTCTGGTCCTGGCAGACTTGAAATCTGCTGTTCTTTATCTTCCTTTGAGGTTTCTTCGACAGTTTGGAGCGACCCAGAGAATTATGATCCCAACTGGCTATGAGAGCCTTGTAGGGCCACTTACATCAGCCACCATGGGGCTAAATGCTCAATTAATGAATGAGTGGTCCTATGTTCGCTTTCTGCGGGGTCCAGTCTTTTCTGAGTCCCATGTGAAGGACTATCACTTCTGGATCAAAGAGCAGGTACAGAGTCATGCCCCAGTACCAGAGGATCCTCCTGCAGTTCTTCCCCCTACTTATGAGGACATTTTGGAGTTTGAAAGGGCAACCCACAAGCGGCTTCAACAAATTTGGGTACGAGAGGCACAAGAGCTCAGGATAAAGGGTATTGATCTGGAGAGGCAACTTGAAGAGCAGAGGTCTTGCCGCATTGCCATGGAGAAGAAACTTGAAGAACAAAGGCAGGCTTGTCGCTTTGAAGTCCGAGCGATGCGGAAGAAATATTAAGATTCCCTAGCTGACCTTAGGGCGTTGAAGATCAAGCATTCTTTTTCAGATGAGATCATCTCCTTTTTGAGTGATCCTGATGCAGATGGAGCTTCTGGAATCATTTCAACTCAGGTAGCTAGGATTAGGGAGCTTGAGGAGCAGTTGGGGAGTAGGGATTAGATTCTTTTATCTTTTTTTTTTCATACTTTTATACAAAAGCAAACTCCATTAGTGGAAAGACAATAGATTTAATTCAAAATAGGTTTTATATTATTGGCCTCAGAATTCTCAGATGCTTGTAAAAACATAAGTTTTATGAAAAGTATTTTATTTCTCATTACTGGCCAAAGTATAGTTTTTTTTTTGAAAGCTGATCCAAAACACTTAATCACATATAATTAAAAGAATTAAAATCAGGTTGAATAATGAAAAGGGTAGTCCAAGCAATAGGGAGAGACCAAATCTGTCTACCCTGTGACCTTTAGAATCATCCCCTAATGGCTTTACCTTCATGACTGACCCTGCTAATCTGCTCAGTTTCCAGTACTTATGCTGACTTCAAACTTGGACCTCATGATCAACTCAACCTTTGATTCCTTTTTTTTTTTTCCTTTTCTCTTTTTTTTTCTATTTTTTCTTTTGCCCCTATTGCCCCTAGCACCAATTACGGTTTTCACTAGGGCCGGCTTCTACATTCCGTCATCACCAATCTTACTCTGAAAGTTGAATGAACATACTAAAAACACCGAGGGCTTAATAATAGGACGAAACAAAGGCTAAGCTCGGTTTATGAAAGAAAAGGTATTAAAGGCTCAAAAATTTCTAAGTGTGAAAATGGGTCAACCAAACTTACAGTCATGATGAATTCAATCCCATTCCCCTTTTGTATTTGGCTTTCATTTGCCCCTTTTTTTTTCTCTCTTTTTTCTTTTTTCCTTTTTTCCTCTTTTTGCCCCTATTGGCTTTGCCCCTATTGGCCCTGCCCCAGTATAAGACTGTAAGTCTGATTTAGGTTTATCAACGAAGATGAACAGGCTCAAATTGGCTTGACTAGGGATGAAAATTTTGGGAAATATAGAAATATGGCCTCAAATCATTTTCTAGTAATATTCATTCAAGGAAAATATCTCTTTACTGCATCAGAGTTAATTGGCTTAGGAAAATCCTTCCCATCCATTTCTGTTAAGATGAGAGCACCCCCTGATAGGATCTTCTTGACCACATAAGGCCCCTCCCAATTTCGTTTGAATTTTCCACGAGGGTCTTCCAAAAAGGGTGAAATTTTCTTCAATAGTAAATTTCCTTCTTGGAAAGTTCTGGGCTTCACCTTCTTATTGTAAGCTCTGGCCATTCTCTTCTGATACAATTGGCCATGACAAGTGCTTTCAACCTCTTTTCCTCTATTAAATTGAGTTGATCATGTCTTGACTGTATCCATTCAGCTTCTTCTAATTTAGCTTCCATTAGCACTCTTAATAAAGGGATTTCTACTTCTACTGGTAAAACCGCTTCCATCCCATATACTAAAGAATACGGGGTTGCCCCTGTAGAAGTCCGAATCGAGGTTCTGTATGCATGTAGCGCAAGTGGTAGCATTTCATGCCAATCTTTGAAACTCACTACCATCTTCTGAATGATCTTCTTTATATTCTTATTTGCTGCTTCCACTGCCCCATTCATCTTTGGTCTGTAAGGAGCTGACTTGTGGTGGGTGATCTGAAATTGTTCACACATCTTTCTCATGTCCTTGTTCTTAAGGTTTGAAGCATTGTCTGATACTATGGCACTTGACAAACCGTAGCGACAAATGATATTGTACTTCAAGAATTTCAAAACGTGGCTACTTGTAACGTTTGCATATGAAGCTACTTCTACCCACTTGGTGAAGTAATCAATTGCTACAAGTATAAACCTGTGTCCATTTGATGCCTTTGGAAAGATCATTCCAATGACGTCTATACCCCACATGGAGAAGGGCCATGGAGATGTCATATTGTGCAATTCACTTGGGGGTGCATTCTTGTTATCAGCATACACTTGGCATAAATGACACCTTTTGACATATATATAGCAATCATGCTCCATTGTCGACCAGTAATATCCCAATCACAGAATCTTCTTGGCGAGCATGTGCCCGTTCATATGGGGTCCACACACTCCTCCATGTACAGTTTCAACTAACCTTTCTTACTCGGTCTTGGCAACACATCTAAGTAGTATATCATTGTGTGATCTTTTGTACAACTGCCCACCACTTAGTAAGAACTGTCCTGCCAACCTCTGTATTGTTCTTTTCTCTGTAGAGGTGATATTTTCTGGCAAACTCCGATCATTTAGGAAGTTCTTAATATCTTGAAACCATGGTACTTCTTCTTCTGGGGTTTCTTCTAGAACAAGGCAATAAGCTGGTTCATCTCTGACTTCAATTTCTAGTGGTCTAATATCAACACCTTCTGGCATACTGACCATTGAAGCCAATGTTGCTAGAGCATCCGCAAACTAATTTTTGGCCCTTGTCTTATAATTGAAGGAAATTCGAGTGAATTTGGTGCTTATTTCTTCCAAATACTTGTGATAGGGGATCAGTTTGTGATCCTTGGTTTTCCATTCACCAATTGTTTGGAAGATGATAAGACTCGAATCTCCATATACGTCAAGTTGCTCTACTTCATGGTCTAAGGCAACTTGCAATCCAATTATGCATGCTTCATACTCTGCTATATTGCTTGTGCATTGGAACCTTAACTTTACTGCGATTGGGATGTGTGCCCCATCTGGCTTGATCAAAACAGCCCCTATTCCAATTCCATTCATATTGGCGGCCCCATCAAAAAACATTTGCCACGAGCTTTCACCTTCTTCTTCTTCAGTAAACAGGATTGCCTCATCAGGAAAATTAGTCTTCAAAGGTTGGTATTCTGGTAAAGGGTGTGCGGCTAAGTGATCAGCAATGGCTTGACCCTTAATGGCTTTTTGTGTGATATAGGTGAGGTCAAATTCAGAGAGTAACAATTGCCACTTTGCTGTTCTGCCAGTTAAAGCTGGTTTCTCAAATAGATACTTCAAAGGGTCCATTCGGGATATCAATAAGGTGGAATGACTAAGGAAATAATGTCTCAGTCTTTGAGTTGCCCATGCTAAAGCACAACAAGTTTTTTCCAAAGGGGAATACTTTGCTTCATATTCTGTAAATTTCTTGCTTAAGTAGTAAATTGCCCTTTTCGTCCCAAGACACACCCCATTGATGTCTCCAACACTGACAAGTATAAGATCAATGGTCTTCCTGGAGTTGGTGGTAATAGCACAGATGGGTTCAACAAATATTCCTTGATTGTGTCAAAGGCTTCTTGGCAATCATCATTCCAGACTGTCGGGTTATTCTTTCTTAGAAGCTTGAAAATTGGTTCACAGATAGCGGTGAGCTGTGCTATGAACCGGCTTATGTACTGAATCCTTCCAAGAAAACCACGAACTTCCCTCTCCGTTCTAGGTGATGGCATTTCAATGATTGCTTTAGCTTTAGCTGGGTTTATCTCAATTCCCTTCCTACTTACTATAAAGCCCAATAATTTTCCTGATGTAGCCCCAAAGACGCATTTTGCAGGGTTAAGCCTTAGACTATATTTCCTGAGCCGGTCAAACACATTCTTCAAGTTGATCAAATGGTCTTCTTTTTCACATGATTTGGCTATCATATCATCCACATAGACCTCCATCTCCTTATGGATCATATCATGGAATAAGGCTGTCATGGCCCACTGGTAGGTTGCCCCAGCGTTTTTAAGCCCAAATGGCATGACAGTGTAATGGAAGGTACCACAGGTGTAATGAAGGTTGTTTTTTCTTGGTCCTCCTTAGCCATCTTAATTTGATTGTACCCAGAAAACCCGTCCATGAATGAGAACAGGCTATGTGCAGCAGTGTTGTCCACCAAGATGTCTATGTGTGGAAGTGGAAAATCATCCTTTGGGCTTGCCTTATTCAAGTCTCTGTAGTCTACACACATTCTGACCTTTCCATCCTTCTTTGGCACTAGTACTATATTTGCAAGCCATTCAGGGTATGTGGAGCTGATTTGTGATGGGTAATCTGAAATTGTTCACATATCTTCCTCATGTCCTTGTTCTTAAGGTTTGAAGCATTGTCTGATACTATGGCACTTGGCAAACCGTAGCGACAAATGATGTTGTGCTTCAAGAACTTAAGAACATGGCTACTTGTAATATTTGCATAAGAAGCTGCTTCTACCCACTTGGTGAAGTAATCAATTGCTACAAGTATAAACCTGTGTCCATTTGATGCCTTTGGAGAGATCATTCCAATGACGTCTATACCCCACATGGAGAAGGGCCATGGAGATGTCATGTTGTGCGATTCACTTGGGGGTGCATTCTTGTTATCAGCATACACTTGGCATAAATGACACCTTTTGACATGTATATAGCAATCGTGCTCCATTGTTGACCAGTAATATCCCAATTGCAGAATCTTCTTGGCAAGCATGTGCCCGTTCATATGGGGTTCACACACTCCTCCATGTACAATTTCAACTAACCTTTCTGACTCAGTCTTGGCCACACATCTAAGTAGGATATCGTTGTGTGATCTTTTGTACAACTGCCCACCACTTAGTAAGAACTGTCCTGCCAACCTCTGTATTGTTCTTTTCTCTGTAGAAGTGACATTTTTTGGCAAACTCCGATCATTTAGGAAGTTCTTAATATCTTGAAACCATGGTACTTCTTCTTCTGGGGTTTCTTCAAAAACAAGGCAATAAGCTGGTTCATCTCTGACTTCAATTTCCAGTGGTCTAATATCAACACCTTCTGGCATACTGACCATTGAAGCCAATGTTGCTAGAGCATCCGCAAACTGATTTTTGGCCCTTGGTATATAATTGAAGGAAATTTGAGTGAATTTGGTGCTTACTTCTTCTAAATACTGGTGATAGGGGATCAATTTGTGATCCTTTGTTTTCCATTAACCAGTTGTTTGGAAGATGATAAGACTCGAATCTCCATATACGTCAAGTTCCTCTACTTCATGGTCTAAGGCAGCTTGCAACCCAATTATGCATGCTTCATACTCTTCTATATTATTTGTGCATTGGAACCTTAACTTCACTGCGATTGGGATGTGTGCCCTATCTGGCTTGATCAAAACAGCCCTTATTCCAATTCCATTCATATTGGCGGCCCCATCAAAAAACATTTGCCAAGAGCTTTCACCTTCTTCTTCTTCAGTAAACAGGATTGCCTCATCAGGGAAATTAGTCTTCAAAGGTTGGTATTCTGATAAAGGATGTGCAGCTAAGTGATCAGCAATGGCTTGACCCTTAATGGCTTTCTGTGTGATATAGGTGAGGTCAAATTCAGAGATTAACAACTGCCACTTTGCTGTCCTACCAGTTAAAGCCGGTTTTTCAAATAGATACTTCAAAGGGTCCATTCGAGATATCAATAAGGTGGAATGACTAAGGAAATAATGTCCCAGTCTCTGAGTTGCCCACACTAAAGCACAACAAGTTTTTTTCCAAAGGAGAGTACTTTGCTTCATATTCCTTAAATTTCTTGCTTAGGTAGTAAATCGCCCTTTCCTTTCTGCATGTATCGTCATGTTGTCCCAAGACACACCCCATTGACGTCTCCAAAACTGACAAGTATAAGATCAATGGTTTTCCTGGAATTGGTAGCACTAGCACAGGTGGGTTCAATAAATATTCTTTTATTGTGTCAAAGGCTTCTTGGCAATCGTCATTCCATACTGTCGGGTTATTCTTTCTTAGAAGCTTGAAAATTGGTCCACAGATAGCGGTGAGCTGTGCTATGAACCGGCTTATGTAGTGAATCCTTCCAAGAAAACCACTGAACTTCTTTCTCCGTTCTAGGTGATGGCATTTCAATGATTGCTTTAGCTTTAGCTGGGTCAATCTCAATTCCTCTTCTGCTTACTATAAAGCCCAATAATTTTCCTGATGTAGCCCCAAAGACGCATTTCGTAGGGTTAAGCCTTAGACTGTATTTCCCGAGCCAGTCAAACACCTTCTTTAAGTTGATTAGGTGGTCTTCTTCTTCACATGATTTTGTTATCATATCATCCACATAGACCTCCATCTCCTTATGGATCATATCATGCAATAAAGCTGTCATGGCCTGTTGGTAGGTTGCCCTGGCGTTTTTAAGTCCAAATGGCATGACAGTATAGTGAAAGGTACCCTAAGGTGTAATGAAAGTTGTTTTTTCTTGATCCTCCTTAGCCATCTTAATCTGAACAAGCTATGTACAGCAGTGTTATCCACCAATATGTTGATGTGTGGAAATGGAAAATCGTCCTTTGGGCTTGCCTTATTCAGATCTCTATAGTCTACGCACATTCTGACCTTTCCATCCTTCTTTGGTACTGGTACTATATTTGCAAGCCATTCAGGGTTTATGGAGACTGCCAAAAACCCAGCTTGGAATTGCTTAACCACTTCATCTTTAACCTTCAATGTCCATTCAGGTTTCAGCCTTCTCAATTTCTGCTTAACTGGCTTGACATCTGGTAGAATGGGTAGCCTATGCACAACCATGTCTGTGTCTAACCTTGGCATATCCCGATACGACCATGCAAATACATCTTCATAATCAGCCAAGAACCGTATCATTTCATCCCGCTGTACCTCAGATAAGCATACCCCAATCTTTACTATTTTTAGGTCATCTTCGGTCCCTAGGTTTATTGATATGGTCTCTTCAATATTAGGTTGGACCCCCTTTTCATGACGCTGCAATTGATATGTGATTTCTTTTGGAGGGTCGTCTTCTTCGTCCTCGGTCTCTTCTTCAACCCCCATTAGGTCAAAGTCGAGATCGAGGTCGAAGTCATACTCAACCTGATCCAATTCCGTTCGCTTATATGTTTCATAAGTGGTTTGGACCTTTTTGAAAAATTTATCTTTTCTATAAAAAAATGAAAAATCTTTTTGTGTTTTTTGAGAGTCATCTACAAAATCTTTTCCTGAAGACCAAGGCTCATAAAACCTTCAGGAAAAGGGCATTCCACTAATGGAGTTTTTTTTTGGAAGCCATGTCTGTTTGCCAAACAAACACGGCTTCAAAAGTAAGGGGGGTTTCCTCCCAATTGATCAGAATAAAAGAATCTGGGGCAGGGATACAAGCCTGCTCCTCAAGCTCAGGGTCCGCATCCAAAATCACCAGTACTGGGTGAGGAGCATCGCCTGCTTCTTCTGTAGGGCTGGTCCCAGATGGAACTTCTACTGCAGCCCAATCAATAAAAGGTAACTCCTCTAATACTTCTTCTTGGTTGCCTTCTGTCATGACAAAAAAGGCTCCGATGTCCTTAGAGAAATCATTCTCCTGCTCTGCTTGTGGTCCAGGCCTACCCAATGCCTGTGGAGGTGGAGGTGGAACATATGGTTGCATGGTTGAAGACTTGGGTTTCTGGAATGGGTTAATGTTGTAGTATGGGGGTTTGGACAGATCTTGGGGAGGAGGCCGCTGAATCATATGAGAAAGCTTTGGAAAAGTTTCCCTAATGTGAGGGAATTTTATGTCTTCTATCTCCTTCTGTCTTCTCCAATTCCTTGGCTTGGACCCCAATCCTGCTCTGTGGACCATCTTCTTAACCTTTACCGGTTCTATCCTTCCTTGCAAGTTAACCCCCAGACCTTTTCCAGGGTGAAAGTTGTACTTTTCCAGCACATTCTTGACCATTTTCTCAGCACAGGTCAATTTCCCTTCCTTTTCCTGATACCTCTCAGGTATGAAATTAACAGTTTCAAACTAGAAAGAGTGAAAGGCCATCTTGTCAGCAGTCATTTCCATGTTTATGTGGGGTACATCAGGGGACCACATGGGAGGAACCAAATTTTCGGCTAGGACAGTAATCACCTTTTGCCCTCTAATATATTTGACTCTTTGCTGGAGGGTAGATGGTATAGCCCTAGCTGTATGAATCCACGGCCTTCCTAGGAGCAGGTTGAAGGCTGCAGGTATATCCATCACTTCAAATGTGATGTTAAAAATATATGGTCCAATAGTAACCGGCAGTTCAACCTCCCCTAGGGAGTGTGTTTTAGAGCTGTCAAATGCTCTTATGATTCTTCCATTTTGTTTGATTTTATTTTGCTCCAAACCGAGCTTAACAAAGGTTATTAACGGGCAAACATTCAGAGCCGACCCATTATCAATCAAAACCCGGGCTATCATGCAACCCTTACTGAGCACAGCTATATGCAAAGGATCCACATGATGGTACCCTGATGGGCTGATCTCAGTCTCAGAAAAAGTTATGACATTATGAGATAAAATCTGACCCACCATCTAGCCTAGTTGGTCTGGTTCAATGTTTTTAGGCACATGTGCCCCCTGAAGTATCCTTAACAAGGAGTCCCTATGTTTTTCAGAATTTAACAATAGTCCCAGAATTGAGATCTGGGCAGGGACTTTGTTCAACTGCTCAACAATGTTGAACTCACTCTTTTTAATTAACTTAATGAGATCAGTAGCCTCATTGTTAGTTACCTGAGGGGCATCTTCCCCCTACCTTGGCCTTTCCTTTATTTTTCTCTTCTTCCTTTTCTTTCTCTGTCTCTTTTTGTTTTTCTTCCACCCCTACACATTTTCCTGACCTCATCATGAGGTTCACTTCCATCTTGCTTTCTGCCTCAGCTGCAGGGAATGTAATGGTGTAGCCTTCACTGTAGTTCCATGGTACAGCCGATTCAGAGTAGGAAGGCTTAGAGACATTTATCACCAATGGAGGACGTTTGGACTTGGATGCTGAAATTTAAGTAAGAGGAACGTCTAACACCAATGGTGGACACTGTTTTGGTTGAGGGGTTGCAGAAGTGACTGATGCATTGAGATGGTCACAGTTTATGACCAGTGGTGGTTTTGATAGAATGGGTGAAAAATGGGTGGATGGATTGTAGTTGATAACCAAAGGCGGTTTAGCTATACTCATTTGGGCCATGAGAGATGAGACCCGATCCAGAGAGGAGTTAATGCTCTCAGCAGCACTCTCATTCCCTTTTGAAATTACATTTATTTCTTTATTGCAACTTCTTTTGTCAAAATAAACTTTGACCGTTGTCCCTATTGGGGCAATTAACTGGGATGGGTCAAAGGTTATTTCATAAGAAGAAATGACCCCTATGACATTAGATGGGCCTGCCCCATGATGCTGGGCCAAAGGGTTTTGTCCAATATCTATTTTAGGAGGATTGGGAGCCCCTGTATTAAAAGACAGGGTATTCTGGTCAAGCATATCCTGAATGGCATGTTTCAACGGCCAACACTTGTCAGTAGAGTGCCTAGGTGCACCCATGTGGAAATCACAAGTGGTGGAGGGGTCATAATTTCTCCCCTTTGATGCATTCGGATTGGGTTCTTTAAAAGTAATATACCCTGCTTTCAATAAAGTGGGCAGCAACTGGGAAGGAGTCATTGGAATAGGGGTGAAAACCCTATTTCTCCTTGCTGCGAAATTGTAGACACCCCAAATCACACTACAAAATGAGAAAATAGTAAAAACATGTAATTAGAGTTTAAAACAGGTCAAAATGCATAAAAACTGACAAGGCATGCTTTGCCCGTATTTTATTCATGGGCTTGTAGTGCCCGAAATTTCTCTACGGTCAGGCGTGCCCGTATTAGTAATACGGGTACCATTGGACCGTAAATCATTTACGGTCACTAAAGACTCGTGCGAGTTTTATTCTTCTCTCGATTTCTGAGCTTTATCTTTAGTCCAATATCCCTTTAAATGAGCGAATTATGTCTTTTATTCGCTGAAGCCACCTTGGTTGGCTATGGATGGGCATTATCTCTGTTTTTAACTCTATCCTAAGGATCAGGATATATCCTTCTGGACCAGCCTTGCCCCTGTGCTTGCCTATAAATAGAGGTGAGATTCTTAAGCAAGGGGCCACGAAAATTTGAAGTCTAAGAAGCTCGAAGAGAAGAAGAGGAACCCCTGCTGCTTTGCTTGCTCAATCCAGGTAAGTCCCTTTTCCCTTTTATTTTCTGTCTTCAATTCTAGAAGTAATAGGATCATCTCTATTGCTGTAGAATAAGGCCATCTTTTATATCTAGTATTCCTAAACTTGCCTCTAAGTACCTCAAGAGTCTCTCTAGCCGTAAAACGTGAAGAGAGAGCTAGGGGAAAAGAGAACAGGTGGATCCCTAGAATAGAACCCCATATCTGTTTTTCTCCTTTTTTCTAGAATAAAGCCTTTGATTGTGTTTGTATAACCAAAACTATCTCCAAGTACCTCAAGAACCCTCTCTAGCCGTAAAACGTGAAGAGAGAGCTAGGGGAAAAGAGAATAGGTGGATCCGTAGGGTAGACCCCCATGTGCTCAAATTTGTGAGATATGGCTGCTTTTGAATATCTTGATCATGTTTTAATGGTTTTATGATGAATCTGGATGAATCCTATGAGTTCATGGTGTTAATAGCATGAGATCCCCACTTTTTTTTATAAAATTTGGATTTTCCACATATTTGCACCTACAGCACTGTTTTCGTGATTTTTGTGATTTTAGGCTAGGATCTTGGATTTATCATGATCAATATGGTAGATCTAGATTCAGAAGCTTGAAATTAAATTCTAGGATTTTATGATGTGGTTTTTGAATCCTTTTTCATTATTGAGAAAAGACCCTACAGTCTAAGTTCTCCCCTTTTGGTGTTTTTCTTCAACGTGGGTATTTTTGGTTTTGATTTTCAGATTTAATGTGAAATTTGGGCTATACCTATATCCTGGACTGTTCAAGTTCAATTTTGAAATATTTTATAAAAATCATATTTTTCTAGATTTCTAGAATTTAGCTTGAAGCCAGATTTTTGGATTTTTCACTTTAAATTGATTTTATTTGATTTTATCTTAATTTTATTTTGATCATGAAACCCTAGGAATGATATGATCATATTTGAAAGTTCTGGATCAATCAGACTATTCGTATGAAAAAACCATATATTTTTGTCCTTTTTGTGATTTTTCCTGATTTTTATAGCAAAGCTTTTTTTCCTTTAATTTAACATGAACAATACCTGGCAACCACCTTGTGTGGATGAATAGGGGTGCTTAACACCTTTCCCTGTTCATAACCTAATCCCCTTACCCATCTCTGGTTGTTGTTTTAGGAGGGTTATTTTTACCCTAAAATTGCCTTTTTGTGCTTATTTAATATTTTGGTGTCCATTCACACCTAAATTGAATGGTGGCGACTATTTGTTTTATTTAATCCCGTGTGATGATTGAGGAAGTCATTGGATTTGATGATTTTTCCATGTCTCACAACTGGCGACTCTGCTGGGGACTTGAGGATTTGAGCCTTTTGGTGTTTTTGTTCATGTTTTTGATTTTTTAGATTTGCTTGCTATTTTGTGTTCTTGAGCATGTTGAGTATGTTTTAAATCTGAATTATTGCTTAAGAATTCATGGGGGTAGAAACATGCTTAATTTTGATTTATAGGATTGTTTCTAGAAACATGCGTAGGGGAGGTTCGTTTTGATGAACTATGCTTATTTCTTGCTGAATTTTTATAATAGCATGTTTTAATTTTTAGCATGATCTCCATGATGATTTTTGGTGTATAACATGATCATATGTTTGCATGATTAGATGATTTTTTGAGCATGTTTTAGGTGCTATAGGATTGTTGTATTTACTTGTTTATTTTCAATATGCTTTCCTATTATGCCTTTGGTTTGTTTTTGCATGGCTGCGAAAAGAGTGGCAAGGGTTTGGGACGTTGTGAATGCACCATATTTTTACAATGCACTGTGCACATTTTATTTTTTACACAGCCTACCCTTAACCTATAGGAAGTTGAACCCGAATGTGTGTAGCCTGGCGCAACGAGGTCGATACTTCGGAAAGCGAAAGTGAAAACATTTACCTTAGAACTTTGGGCCAATGATGTGATGATAACGTGAATCTGGGATTCTGGTCATCACTAGGCTTGAGTTCTAAGTTGCCATTAAGCCAAAACCCAAAACCCCTACGCTTGAAGGTGGAGTTACACGTTTTTGGCTAAAATACACAATTACGTGGGAATATGGGTTTGTAATTGTGGGAAGGCCGTTTGCATGGCTTTCAAACCAGGGCATAATGCGGATGCCATATTGAAGGTAAACAAGGTAACAAGGTAATCCTATTGTTTTGCATTATTTTCATGTCATAGGGGTGTCATGGTGCCCATTGGTTCGGGATAAAATTGGTCCCAAAATATGCATGTTTTCTAAATTGGTGCAGCCCATAGGAAGAGTTTCTAACTCTGTTTAGAATCAATCCTACCCAATGTTCATACAAGAGGCAACAAAAAGGGTACCAAATTCTTGAGTATGGTGTCAATTTGGAGGGTACATGTGCCTTCCTAAACATGTGTTTTAACAAAAAGGTCAAAGTCCACTTTGGGATAGTTTAGAAGCCCTGCATTGGGTGAACTGTATGTTTGGATGAGCAATTAAAGTGATCAAACCGTGAAAAAACTGAGAAAACATAAAAGAGCTCCGTAAAACCGTATTTGGTACACGGGCTGGGCTTGCCCGTAGTAATTATACGGGCTCGGCTCGCCCGTGTTTTCCATACGGTCACGGCTCGCTCGTAATTTGAATACGGGTAGGGCTGGAACGTACTGTGTATACGGTTTTCGCGGAAAATTCAATTTTAATCAGTTTTTCCCACTAAATCTTATTCCTTTAACCTTTAAATAATGATAAAGGGAAATGAGTTTGAATAAAATGCTTCAAAAAAATAATAATAAATAAAAAAAGTGTGAAGAGAAAATCCTTTAGGCCTCTGAAAGCCTTTGAATTTCAGACTTTTTCTCAAAAACTCCTTGGGCCTCTGAAAGCCTTTGAATTTCAGACTTTTCTCAAAAACTCCTTGGGCTTCTGAAAGCCTTTGAATTTCAGACTTTTTCTCAAAAACTCCTTGGGCCTCTGAAAGCCTTTGAATTTCAGACTTTTTCTCAAAAACTCCTGGGGCCTCTGAAAGCTTTTGAATTTCAGACTTTTTCTAAAAAAATCCCCAGGCCTCTGAAAGCCTTTGAATTTCAGATTTTTTCTCAAAAATGTCCTTGAGCCTCTGAAAGCCTTTGAATTTCAGACCTTTTTCTTTTGGGCTTCTGAAAGCCTTTGAATTTCAGATCTTTTGGGCCTCTGAAAGCCTTTGAATTTCAGACCTTTTTCTTTTGGGCCTCTGAAAGCCTTTGAATTTCAGACTTTTTTCTTTTGGGCCTCTAAAAGCCTTTGAATTTCAGACCTTTTTTTTGGGCCTCTGAAAGCCTTTGAATTTCAAATCTTTTGGGCCTCTGAAAGCCTTTGAATTTCAGATCTTTTGGGCCTCTGAAAGCCTTTGAATTTCAGACCTTTTCTTTTGGGGCCTCTGAAAGCCCTTGAGTTTCAGATTTTTTGGGCCTCTAAAAGCCTTTGAATTTCAGATCTTTTGGGCCTCTGAAAGCCTTTGAATTTCAGATCTTTGGGCCTCTGAAAGCCTTTCAATTTCAGACTTTTTCTCAAAAACTCTTGGGGCCTCTAAAAGCCTTTGAATTTCAGACCTTTTCCAAAAATATCCCTGGGTCTTTGAAAGCCTTTGAATTTCAGACCTTTTCCAAAAATATCCCTGGGCCTCTGAAAGCCTTTGAATTTTAGACCTTTTTCAAAACCCCCCGGGCCTCTGAAAGCCTTTGAATTTCAAATCATTTTCTCTTTATTGTGGGACCTGTTGGAAGCCCTAGAATATTCCAACAATTCTAAAAAAAAAAGAAGCAAATAAAGAAACAAAATCTAAACTCGTGTTCACCCAGCTTGCACATAGGCATTCCTAGGCATGTGAATGAGATTAATTGGGCACTGATTTTTTTTCTTTATTTTGCCAGGTACTAATACACTTGTAATCATAGCTCCTGTAACCAGATCAAGAACTCACGCCATGAATCCCATTGAGAATGAAGCTGATGCTCCTCATCCAGATGTTGCCCTGCTCCAAGAACAAGTAGCAGGACTAGCCCGAATGCTAGAGAACATATTGTCCGTGCAGGCCCAACAAATGCAGGCCCAAAATCAAGCATCCACTTCCAACCCTGCACCTCCACCCCAAATCAATATTCCACCTCCAGTGTAACCAATTCCTGAACCCGTCTATGAACCCACCCCTGAACCTATTATGATCAGGGATGAGACAGTTGAGTCAGACAAGGCTAAGGAAAATGAAAGGATAAGGGAAGAGGTTGAAAGAAAGTTCCTGCACAAACTGGAAATGATCCAAGATGAACTTAGAGAAGTAAAAGGGGTGAGCAACTTCGGGGGCACCAACTTTGAGGACTTATGCCTATACCCCAATGTTAACCTGCCAGCTAAGTTCAAGTGCCCAGACCTAGACAAGTATGATGGCACGGGCTGCCCCATGAGCCATCTGAAGTTATACTGTGGTGCCCTATGCCAGTTTGGGCGGGATGAAGGTGTTCTGATTCAGCTCTTCCAAAGGAGCCTGACTGGAACCGCATTGAGGTAGTTCGCCACTTTAGACCATGGAAAAATCAGAAGATGGAAGGACCTAGCAGATGCCTTCCTGGCTCAATACAAGTTCAATTCAGAAATCGTGCCAGACAGGTACGATATAATGAGGATGAGTAAGGGAAGAGATGAATCCGTGAGACAGTATGCCAAGATATGGAGGGAGACTGCCTCTCAGGTTAGGCCACCTATGCTAGAACAGGAGATGATTTCCACCTTCATCAGTACATTGGGTCAACCATTCTACAACCACCTGGTGGGTCAGACCACCACTAATTTTGCAGCTTTGGTACAAGTGGCCAACCGAATCGAAGACGGAATCAGGTCGGGTAAAATAATTGACCACTCTGCTATGGTCAGTCAGCAAGACCCCAATGTGAAGAAAGGAAGCGGGATAAAGAAGAATGGGAACAAGAAAGAAGGGGAAGTAAACATGGTGCAGCCACCATCAGGCCCTAACAAGCCCATACAAATCAACATACCTGCTCATTTTCCTACTCCATCTCCATCTACCTAGGCCCCTATGAGGGTTAATGTCCCAGCAGCAACTTCAGACCAAAAAAGGGTTTTTACTAAGGAAGAAAATGATGCTTATTTTGCAGCAAGGAGAAATAGGGTTTTCACCCCTATTCCAATGACTCCTTCTCAGTTGCTGCCCACTTTATTGAAAGCAGGGTATATCACTTTAAGAGAACCCAATCCGAATGCATCCAAGGGGAGAAATTTTGACCCCTCTACCACTTGTGATTACCACATGGGTGCACCTGGGCACCCTACTGACAAGTGTTGGCAGTTGAAACATGCCATTCAGGATATATTTGACCAGAATACCTTGTCTTTTAATACAGGGGCTCACAATCCTCCTAGAACAGATATTGGACAGAACCCTCTGCCCCAGCATCATGGGGCAGGCCCATCTAATGTTATAGGTGTCATCTCTTCTGATGAAATAACCTTTGACCCATCCCAGCCAATTGCTCCAATAGGGACAACGGTAAAAGTTTATTTTGACAAAAGCAATATCAATGAAGAAATAAATATGGTTTCAAAAGGAAATGATCGTGCTGCTGAGAGCATTAGCTCCTCTTTGGACCGGGTTTCATCTCTCATGGCCCAAATGAATATAGCCAAGCCGCCTTTGGTTATCAATTGCAGTCCATCCACCCATTTTTCACCAATTCAGTCAAAACCAGCATTGGTTATAAACTGTGACCATCTTAATACATCAGTCACTTCTGTGACCCTTCAACCAAAACAACTTCCACCATTGGTTGTTGATATCCCTCTCACTCAAATTTCATCATCCAAGTCTAAACTTCCTCCCTTGGTGATAAATGTCCGCAAGCCTTTCTGCTCTAAATCGGCTGTACCATGGAACTACAGTGAAGCTTTTACCACTACATGCCCTATAGCTGAAAGCAAGGAAGAAGTGAACCTCATGATGAGGTCAGGAAAATGTGTAGCGGTGGAAGAAAAACAAAAGGAGACAGAGAAAGAAAAGAAGGAAGAAGAAAAAAATAAAGGAAAGGCCAAGGTAGGGGAAGATGCCCCTCAGGTAACTAACAGTGAGGCTGCTGACCTCATTAAAATCATAAAAAAGAGTGAGTTCAATGTTGTCGAGCAGTTGAACAAAGTCCCTGCCCAGATCTCAATACTGGGCCTATTGTTAAATTCTGAAAAACATAGGGACTCCTTGTTAAGGATACTCCAGGGGGCCCATGTGCCTAAAAACATTGAACCAGACCAACTAGGCCGGATGGTTGGGCAAATATTATCCCACAATGTCATAACTTTTTCAGAGACTGAGATCAGCCTAGCAGGGTACCATCATGTTGACCCATTGCACATAGCTGTACTCAGTAAGGGTTGCATGGTAGCCCGGGTCTTAATTGATAATGGGTCGGTTCTGAATGTCTGCCCATTAATAACCTTTGTTAAGCTTGGTCTGGAGCAAAACAAAATCAAACAGAATGGAAGAATCATAAGAGCATTTGACAGCTCTAAAACACACTCCCTAGGGGAGGTTGAACTGCCGGTCACAATTGGACCGTATATTTTCAACATCACATTTGAAGTGATGGATATACCTACAGCCTTCAACCTACTCCTAGGAAGGCCGTGGATTCATACAGCTAGGGCTATACCATCTACCCTCTACCAAAGAGTCAAATATATTAGAGGGCAAAAGGTGATTACTGTCTTAGCTGAAAATTTGGTTCCTCCCATGTGGTCCCCTGATGTACCCTTTATAAACATGGAAATGACTGCTGACAAGATGGCCTTTCACTCTTTCCAGTTCGAAACTGTGAATTTTATACCTGGGGGGTATCAAGAAAAAGAAGGAAAGTTGACTTGTGCTGAGAAAATGGTTAAGAATGTGCTCGAAAAATATAATTTTCACCCTGGAAAAGGTCTGGGGGTTAACCTGCAAGGAAGGATAGAACTGATAAAGGTTAAGAAGATGGTCCATAGAGCAGGATTGGGGTCCAAGCCAAGGAATTGGAGAAGACAGAAGGAAATGGAAGACATGAAATTCCCTCACATCATGGAAACTTTTCCAAAGCTTTCTCACATGATTCAGCTGTCTCCTCCTGAGGATCAGTCCAAACCCCCATACTATAACATCAATCCATTCCAAAAACCCAAATCCTCAACCGAGCAACCATATGTTCCACTTTCACCTCCACAAGCACTGGGTGGGCCTAGGCTACAGACAGAACAGGAGCATGACTTTTCTGAGGACATTGGAGCCTCTCTTGCCATGACAGAAGGCAGCCAAGAAGAAGTTGCAGAGGAGCTACCTTTTATTGATTGGGCTGCAGTAGAAGTTCCATCTGGGACAAGCCCTACAAAAGAAGCAGAAAATGCAAGTCACCCGGTACTGGTGATTTTGGATGTGGACCCTGAGCTTGAGGAGCAGGCTTGTATCCCTGCCCCATATTCTTTTATTCTGAACAATTAGGAGGAAACTCCCCATACTTTTGAAGCCGCGTTTGTCTGGCAAACAGACATGGATTCCAAAAAAAAACTCCATTAGTGGATGCCCTTTTCCTGAAGGTTTTAATGAGCCTTCGTCTTCAGGGAAAGATTTTGTAGAAGGCTCTCCAAAAATACCAAAAGATTTTTCAATTTTTTATGGAAAAGATAAATTTTTCAAAAAGGTCCAAACCACTTATGAACCATATAAGCAAACGGAATTGTATCAGGTTGAGTACGACTTCGACCTCGAGCTCGACTTTAACCTAATGGGGGTTGAGGAAGAGACCGAGGACGAAGAAGACGACCCTCCAAAAGAAATCACATATCAATTGGAGCGTCATGAAAAGGGGGTACAACCCAATATTGAAGAGACTATATCAATAAACCTAGGGATCGAAGATGATCCAAAAATAGTGAAGATTGGGATATGTCTATCAGCGGGATGAAATGATACGATTCTTGGCTGATTATGAAGATGTATTTGCATGGTCGTATCAGGATATGCCAGGGTTAGACACGGACATGGTTGTGCACAGGCTACCCATTCCACCAGATGTCAAGCCAGTTAAAAAGAAACTGAGAAGGTTGAAACCTGAATGGACATTGAAGGTTAAAGATGAAGTGGTTAAGCAATTCCAAGCTGGATTCTTGGCAGTTTCCACATACCCTGAATGGTTTGCAAATATAGTACCAGTGCCAAAGAAGGATGGAAAGGTCAGAATGTGTGTAGACTACAGAGACTTGAATAAGGCAAGCCAAAAGGATGATTTTCCACTTCCACACATAGACATCTTGGTGCACAACACTGCTGCACATAGCCTGTTCTCATTCATGGACGGATTTTCTGGGTACAATCAAATTAAGATGGCTAAGGAGGACCAAGAAAAAACAGCCTTCATTACACCTTGGGGTACCTTCCATTACACTGTCATGCCATTTGGGCTTAAAAATGCTGGGGCAACCTACCAGTGGGCCATGACAGCCTTATTCCATGATATGATCCATAATGAGATGGAGGTCTATGTGGATGATATGATAGCCAAATCATGTGAAAAAGAAGACCATTTGATCAACTTGAAGAAGGTGTTTGACCGGCTCAGGAAATATAGTCTAAGGCTTAACCCTGCGAAATGCGTCTTTGGGGCTACATCAGGAAAATTATTGGGCTTTATAGTAAGTAGGAAGGGAATTGAGATAGACCCAGTTAAAGCTAAAGCAATCATTGAAATTCCATCACCTAGAACGGAGAGGGAAGTTCGTGGTTTTCTTGGAAGGATTCAGTACATAAGCCAGTTCATAGCACAGCTCACCGCTATCTGTGAACCAATATTCAAGCTTCTAAGAAAGAATAACCCGACAGTTTGGAATGACGATTGCCAAGAAGCCTTTGACACAATCAAGGATTATTTGTTGAACCCACCTGTGCTAGTACCACCAATTCCAGGAAGACCATTGATCTTATACTTGTCAGTGTTGGAGACGTCAATGGGGTGTGTCTTGAGACAGCATGACGATACAGGCAGAAAGGAAAGGGCAATTTACTACTTAAGCAAGAAATTTACAGAATATGAAGCAAAGTATTCCCCTTTGGAAAAAACTTGTTGTGCTTTAGTATGGGCAACTCAAAGACTGAGACATTATTTCCTTAGTCATTCCACCTTATTGATATCCCGAATGGACCCTTTGAAGTATCTATTTGAGAAACCAGCTTTAACTGGCAGAACAGCAAAGTGGCAATTGTTACTCTCTGAATTTAACCTCACCTATATCACACAGAAAGCCATTAAGGGTCAAGCCATTGCTGATCACTTAGCCGCACATCCTTTACCAGAATACCAACCTTTGAAGACTAATTTTCCTGATGAGGCAATCCTGTTTACTGAAGAAGAAGAAGGTGAAAGCTCGTGGCAAATGTTTTTTGATGGGGCCGCCAATATGAATGGAATTGGAATAGGGGCTGTTTTGATCAAGCCAGATGGGGCACACATCCCAATCGCAGTAAAGTTAAGGTTCCAATGCACAAGCAATATAGCAGAGTATGAAGCATGCATAATTGGATTGCAAGTTGCCTTAGACCATGAAGTAGAGGAACTTGACGTATATGGAGATTCGAGTCTTATCATCTTCCAAACAATTGGTGAATGGAAAACCAAGGATCACAAACTGATCCCCTATCACCAGTATTTGGAAGAAATAAGCACCAAATTCACTCGAATTTCCTTCAATTATATGACAAGGGCCAAAAATTAGTTTGCGGATGCTCTAGCAACATTGGCTTCAATGGTCAGTATGCCAAAAGGTGTTGATATTAGACCACTAGAAATTGAAGTCAGAGATGAACCAGCTTATTGCCTTGTTCTAGAAGAAACCCCAGAAGAAAAAGTACCATGGTTTCAAGATATTAAGAACTTCCTAAATGATCGGAGTTTGCCAGAAAATATCACCTCTACAGAGAAAAGAACAATACAGAGGTTGGCAGGACAGTTCTTACTAAGTAGTGGGCAGTTGTACAAAAGATCACACAATGATATACTACTTAGATGTGTTGCCAAGACCGAGTCATAAAGGTTAGTTGAAACTGTACATGGAGGAGTGTGTGGACCCCATATGAACGGGCACATGCTCGCCAAGAAGATTCTGCGATTGGGATATTACTGGTCAACAATGGAGCATGATTGCTATATATATGTCAAAAGGTGTCATTTATGCCAAGTGTATGCTGATAACAAGAATGCACCCCCAAGTGAATTGCACAACATGACATCTCCATGGCCCTTCTCCATGTGGGGTATAGACGCCATTGGAATGATCTCTCCAAAGGCATCAAATGGACACAGGTTTATACTTGTAGCAATTGATTACTTCACCAAGTGGGTAGAAGCAGCTTCATATGCAAACATTACAAGTAGCCACGTTTTGAAATTCTTGAAGCACAATATCATTTGTCGCTACGGTTTGCCAAGTGCCATAGTATCAGACAATGCGTCAAACCTTAAGAACAAGGACATGAGAAAGATGTGTGAACAATTTCAGATCACCCACCACAAGTCAGCTCCTTACGGACCAAAGATGAATGGGGCAGTGGAAGCAACAAATAAGAATATAAAGAAGATCATTCAGAAGATGGTAGTAAGTTTCAAAGATTGGAATGAAATGCTGCCACTTGCTCTACATGCTTATAGAACCTCGATTCGGACTTCTACAGGGGCAACCCCATATTCTTTAGTATATGAAATGGAAGCAGTTTTACCAGTGGAAGTGGAAATACCTTCATTAAGAGTGCTAATGGAAGCTAAATTAGAAGAAGCTGAATGGATACAGTTAAGACATGATCAACTCAATTTAATCGAGGAAAAGCATTTGAAAGCGCTTTGTCATGGCCAATTGTATCAGAAAAGAATGACCAGGGCTTACAACAAGAAGGTAAAGCCCAAGACTTTCCAAGATGGAAATTTAATATTGAAGAAAAATTTACCCTTTTTGGAAGACCCTCGTGGAAAGTTTAAACCAAATTAGGAAGGGCCTTATGTTGTCAAAAAGGTCCTATCAGGGGGTGCTTTCATCTTAACAGAAATGGATGGGAAAGATTTTCCTGAGCCAATTAACTCTGATGCAGTAAAGAGATATTTTCCTTGAATGAATATTACTAGGAAATGATCTGAGGCCATTTTTCTATATTTCCCAAAAATTTGATCCCTAGTCAAACCAATTTGAGCCTGTTCATCTTATTTGTTAAACCTAAATTGGACTTACAGTCTTATACTGGGGCAAGGCCAAGAGGGGCAAAGCCAATAGGGGCAGAAAGAAAAAAGAAAAAAATAGGGGCAAATGAAAGCCAATTACAAAAGAAGGGGAATGGGATTGAATTCATCATGATTGTAAGTTTGGTTGACCCATTTTCACACTTAGAAAATTTTGAGCCTTTAATACCTTTTCTTTCATAAACCGAGCTTAGCCTTTGTTTCGTCTTATTCTTAAGCCCTCGGTGATTTTAGTATATTCATTCAACTTTCAGAGTAAGGTTGGTGATGACGGAATGCAGAAGCCAGCCCTAGTGAAAACCATAATTGGCGCTAGGGGCAATAAGGGCAAAAAGAAAAGAAAAAAAAGAAAGAAAGAAAAAAAAAGAATCAAAGGTTGAGTTGATCATGTGATCTAAATTTAATCAGCATGAGCATTGGAAACTGAGCAGATTATCAGGGTCAGTCATGAAGGTAAAGCCATTAGGGGATGATTCTAAAGGTCACAGGGTAGACAGATTTGGTCTCTCCCTATTGCTTGGACTACCCTTTTCATTATTCAACCTGATTTTAATTCTTTTAATTATATGTGATTAAGTGTTTTGGATCAGCTTTCAAAAAAAAAACTATACTTTGGCCAGTAATGAGAAATAAAATACTTTTCATAAAACTTATGTTTTTACAAGCATCTGAGAATTCTGAGGCCAATAATATAAAACCTATTTTGAATTAAATCTATTGTCTTTCCACTAATGGAGTTTGCTTTTGTATAAAAGTATGAAAAAAAAAAAGATAAAAGAATCTAATCCCTACTCCCCAACTGCTCCTCAAGCTCCCTAATCCTAGCTACCTGAGTTGAAATGATTCCAGAAGCTCCATCTACATCAGGATCACTCAAAAAGGAGATGATCTCATCTGAAAAAGAATGCTTGATCTTCAACGCCCTAAGGTCAGCTAGGGAATCTTGATATTTCTTCCGCATCGCTCGGACTTCAAAGCGACAAGCCTGCCTTTGTTCTTCAAGTTTCTTCTCCATGGCAATGTGGCCAGACTTCTGCTCTTCAAGTTTCCTCTCCAGATCAATGACTTTTATCCTAAGTTCTTGAGCCTTTCGTACCCATATTTGTTGAAGCCGCTTATGGGTTGCCCTTTCTGACTCCAGAATATCCTCATAAGTAGGGGGAAGAACTGCAGGAGGGTCCTCTGGTACTGGGGCATGACTCTGCACCTGATCTTTGATCCAGAAGTGATAGTCCTTCACATGGGACTCAGAAAAGACAGGACCCCGCAGAAAGCAAACATAGGACCACTCATTCATTAATTGAGCATTTAGCCCCATGGTGGCTGATGTAAGTGGCCCTACAAGGCTCTCATAGCCAGTCGGGATCATAATTCCCTGGGTCGCTCCAAACTGCCGAAGAACCCTCAAAGGAAGATAGAGAACAGCAGATTTCAAGCCTGCCAGGACCAAAAAGCTCCTATCTCGGAAGCTGATCACAATCTCTGGATTGGGCTGATAAGTGTCAGGCCATCTCACTTGATCATCCTGGAGAGTACCCAAAAAAGTGAACCATCCTTGCTTGCCGCCTTGGATATTAGGACAACCCCTGTGGCTCATCAGAACAGGAACTTTCAACCTTGGAAAGAAGCGGCGAGTTATTTCTTCAACTTGACTCAGATGGTCAAGCAACCAAAGCTGCAGAAAAGGGGAGAATTTCAATTTATTTCAAAAGAAAAAAAAGAGAAAAAAAGAGAAAAAGAAAAAAAAGAAAAAGAAAAAAAAAGAAAAAGAAAAAAGAGAAAAAAAAGAAGGAAAAGAAAAAGAGAAGAAGAAAAAAAAAAGAAAAAAAATTATTATTTCTTACCTGTAGGATAGGGGCGCAAGCAAGGAAGCATTTCTTCTTTCTGAAATAGCAGTCAGTTAAAGCCTGGTATATCTCTGCCAAGATCATAGGAGCCAATCTCTCATGTTCCCTAACCTGACAGATAACTGAGATGAGAGCCAAGTCAACCTGGTCATCACCCCGTGGAAAGAGCAACTGGTTGACCACTATCAGAGTCAAAGCATTAAACCTAGAATCCTTGTCCCCACTCCTTAGAAGTTTTTCAGTCAAAAAGGTCTTGGACAAGGTCAATAGGGTATCAGAATTCCCTAAGTCTTTCTTCCCTATACCAAAGAATGTAAAGGCCTCCTTTTTGTAACTAGGCTTTAGGGGCGGGTTCACAACTTTTTCAGAAAATTTTAAGCCAAGGATGGTTTCAATTTCTTCTATGGTAGGAGTCATCTCTTTGTCATCAAAACGGAAGAGATTCAGTTCAGGAACCCAATGTCCAATCAAAGCTTCAATGATTTCCCACTTAAAGGGAATTTTAGGGATGTGTAGGATATACCCTAAGTGGATAGAATCCCAGCGAATTTCTTCATCAAGGGTCATGGAGTTAACCCACCTGTCATAGAAGGAGTCCACAACGTTATACCTGGTGAGATTAGGAGGTTTTGATCTAACAGGTTGTCTTGCAGGAGGAGATTCAACGGCAGAAGAAAACAGTGCAGGGGAAGCCATGGAAGCGCCAAAGAAGCCAAGGAAAGCGAGAAAAGACGTGCTCAGGGAGTTTTCAAACTATTAGAAGTGTCACAATGACGTTCCCCATGAGTTTATGTAGAAAAAATCGTTAAGGCAGTAAAATCCGTAATTATAATACGGGCATAGTGCGCCCGTATAGAAAATATGGACACACTTGACCGTGTTAACATTACGGGCAAGGCTTGCTCGTAGTCTACGTACGGTTCTTTCGGAAAAATGCCAAAAAAATGGGAAATTTTAATTTCTTTGCTTCCCTAAACTTCACCTCTCCCTGCTTTAACATTCATCATGTAATAAAAACTGAAAAGAAAGAAGGAAAGAGCACAAATGAATGAAAATCAAACTTCTTTTATATATATGAATGTGTACATCATTTTTGTCAAAAATACAAAGTACATTAAGGAATCCTAATCTACTGTCTATGCAGGTCCACCCCTACGGCCACGGCCTCGTCCTCTGCCTCGACCACGGCCTGAAGATCGCCTGCGCTCAAAGACATGCGGCACAATATTGCGGGCTGTGCTACGGGTCATCTTGCTCAAAATAGACTGAATATCATGCCACATATATAAAGGCACAAGACCAGCAGTGGGATGATCAGGAGGAACGTACCCTGAAGTATCTACATATCCCGTAGACTCGGTGTCAGAATTAGTACGGGAAGACTCCGTCACAGGATCAGCAGCAGCAGGCGTCTCCTCTTTAGGCTCCATGGCAGGACCAGCAGGAGTGGATGTCCCAGGCACATCAGCAGGCTCCACCTCAGGCTCTACAGGATCAGCTGAAGCCTCCTCTATCACCATAGCCTCCACGGTAGGCTCCACCACCGCAGCATCTCTAGCCGACTCCATATCCACATCTGCGGATGCATCAGGAGCAATTTCAGGTACTGGGGCAAACTCTGGCACATCCTTAGCAGCAGGTACAATATCAGCCTCGATCTCAGGTTTTGCTGCAGGCGCCTCTACCGGACTGGGAGAAGTCACGAACTCCACCCGTGCCACAGAAAAAACCTCACCACGAAGATGCATGGGCACAGGTGAGGCAGGTGAAGAAGGGCCGGCTGTGTCCTCCTGAAAAAAAGAGAAGAAATTTCAGTCAGAACAAGATAAACAGCTATAAGAGCAGGAATGGAAATAAAAGAAGAAATTAACCTGAGTATGAGAAGGACCCGCCTGGTCCTGTGCATCAGAAGGGCCCGTCTGGCCCTGTGCTAGGGCTAGCTGCCCTCGGAGGTCTGAAATGGTAATGTAGAGGGCGTCCCACTCGACGATAGCAGCATTTCGCTGGCGCTCTATATTAGCGAACCTGGACCGGATCTCTGCCAACTGAGCCTCCTGAAATAGAAAAGAAGGAGTCAGAAAATGCCAAGTTCAAATGAAAAGAAAATAGAATATCACAAAAAGAGAAGGCATACCGTCGTGTCATAAACTCTAATCACTACCCCTCCTATCTCCGTGACTCCACCACGGACAGGCATGGGTGGCATAAGGCACCCGACTGAAGCTCGCCTGAATCAGGCATCATAGTCACCCTCCTCTAATAAAGTATCTTCCTCAGTCTAATCTAGGAACTGGGCAGGATCAACAGGCATAGGAGGAAAGGAGGGGGTGGTATCTAGAGGAATGGCAGGAATCCGCGGCTCCCCCACATGCTGATAGAATAAGCGCTCGCCGCAGTACCAGATGCTACCCATCTGACCAATGAAAAACTGATATCTCTGACGTCTCTGGTCAGGGACGAAAGCATCATCTCTGGCTGCATGCAGGGCTAGAACCTTATGAATGTCCTCCATCCTGGGGACAAACAGCTGAAAAACTGAACAAGAATATTAGATTCAGGAAGAAAAGGAAAGAAAAAAGAAGAGGAATTAAAGTAGATTACCTCAGACCGGTACAGCCTGTCCAGGTGGGCCCGGGCGGACCTAGGACGACTCTTTTCATAGTCGTGCTCCACATGACACCATCTACGTGCCATGGGATACGTCTCCTCAGACATTGTAGAGGTAGGGCAGAAATAGGGTATATAAACCCTAGCAAAGAACTGCAGAAAGAAAAAAAAGAGAGTCAGAGGAATAGAAAAAGAGAGATAGAGAGAAAGAAAGAAAAAGAAAAAAAAGAAGAAAGAAAAAAGAGAGAGAGAAATAAGATTCACGTGCAAAAAAGGCCAGAAAAATCTGCACCCAACTCCAGCCCCTCTGGAAGTAGAGAGGCCACTCACTGATTGGCGCAGGCCGGCCAAAATAGTACCAAAAATGAGTGGGCCCCAGGCGTACCTCCTCGCTCGATGAAGATCTCCCAATAAGCTCAGAAAATGAGGACTAAATGAAGTCGTGTCCTCTGGGAAGAAGCAGGAGCCCATCATGTACAGAAAAAGAAATCGAAAGACATACGAGAAAACGGGATCACCGGCGGCAAGCTGGCCAAACTGCCTCACCCTGAAAGTCTCTCTCAACCAAGTCAGAGACAATCTCGCTCTCCCTCTATCCCATGCCTCAGGAGGCAGCACAATGTATCCAAGATAGGAGGTGACCTCCTCGGCATCCAGCATCACCATCTCAGGAATGATATCACAGGTCATCCTAATCCCGGTGATAAGGGTGAAGTCAGAAGGCCGGATCCCGATCTCAATATCTGGGAAGTGGAAGCTCAAAGTCTCTGGGAAGAATCTCTCGAGCAGTGCAGCAATGAGGGCTCGATCCATGCGCACGTCCGGAATGGTGATAAATAGGCCAAAGCCATATAAGCCTATCTCCCGGCGGTAGGCTGAACTGCAGGCTCCCAAGAATCTAATAAAGCTGGCCCAGCTACCTTTGTAATGGGACATCGGATACTCCAAAGGGATATCCGCCCTAATGCACGCTGAGGGATGAGTCCTCAAGCCATGCAAGAGGTCGGTATCCCTAATCTGGGCAGCCACCTCATCAGAAACCTCAACTCTAGTCCTGGCCTCATCTCTGCCGCACCCTCCTCTACGGCCCTCATCATGGCCTCCATCTCTGCCTCCACCTCAGCGCCTACTACGGCTCCTGTCTCGGCATGAAGCCTCAACTGCCGGCTAAGAAAATAATTGAAAGAAGGAAAGGATCAAGAAGATATATTTTGTGAAAGAATATTGAATTCAGAAAGGTTAGAATATACCTCCGGGGTTGCCTCACGCGAATCCCCAGAAGGGAGATCTGGGATATTTGAATCAGAATCCCTCTCGACCCTCAAAGACGAGGCCACATCCGCATGATCTCGCCTAACCCTCGAGGAGGAAGGCTCATCTGCAGGATCTCTGGAAGCCGATCTAAGGCGGGCCATCTACGGTTCAAATCAGGGAGATGTTAATTATTCTTGTTAAAATTTTTAACTGCTTGATTTTCATTTTAACCAAGTCTAATTGATTTGCAGGAAAAAGGAAAAAGGGAGAATGGAAGAAAATGCTTCAAAAATTCCCAATCAAGTCAAGAATTAACTGAAGAAGTTTATTTTTTTTTCTGGAGAGATTTTATTTGTCTTTGCTTTAACTAAGAAAGTATATAAGAAGCACAAGCTTCTTGTATGTTCTCTTTATATGACAAGAAAAAATGTGTATAGATTATTTTATTTTCCTCCTTTATATTTTCTAAAGATACTTAATCAGTTGAGTTTATTTGGTTCCAGGATAGAAGCTCAAGCCTACTTATGCCAATACTGAGGTAATGGAAGAAATTTAAAGTCGGAAATCTAATTGCCACAAAGGAAGGACCATTGGAAACTAGCCACTCAAGGGCAAAGATTCCTAGCTCTCATATTTGCAGAAAAAATCAGATATAAAAGGGACAAGAATCCCAGTCTCTCAATCAAAGGAAATCAGCCACTAGTTAATACATGAGTTTATCAAGATACAAATCAAAGACTTGGGGAGCAGATAGGCATGCTCGGAGATAGTGAACATGAAGATAGAAATTGTACAACATTCAAGTTGGTGGAATTGCACAGCAGAAGTTAACTCATGCAAGAATAACAAAACCATACATTTTTCACAGCAGTTCTGAAAGAAGCAAAGTCCATTCAAATATAGATTACAGAAGGCTAAGGCAATAAAATCATCATCAACAATAGAAGCCATATGGAGTATTATCAGTATTTGTGCTCATAAATGGCCAAATGACCAAAGGGAATCAAGATTTCAATACAGCAAATAAGCAGAAATTTAGTTGCTCATTCAACTACAGAAATGGCAAAGCATACAATTTAGAGGAATTCTTATCATTCGAAAGTAGAAAATCATGTATTCAGCCTACCTGTTTATGTTGAAATAAGGAGTGGGCAAAGAAAGGATTGAAGCTCTAAGCTCACTCACGGGTATTTGATGTGTATAGAAGCTTCAAATGAAATTCCAAGAGACAAGAATGTGTACCAGCCTCGAAATGAAGAAGAACAGTCGCCCAAGAATCAAGTAGAAGCAAGGACTCGCCGGGGAAACAGGGACTCGCCGGAGGAGAACAGTGGTCGCCGGAAGGAGAGAGTCGCCGGAGAACAACAGGAGTCGTCGGAAATTTGAAGAAGAAGAAGAAGGACCGGAGAAAAGGTTACGGTCGCGGAGAAATTAGGGTGAAATGCAAGCAGAAGAAGAAGAAGTCGCGGTCACGACATTAAGAAGGAAGGTAAAATCCATAAAAACAGTACGGGCAGCAGGAGACCGTGAAGGTAATACGGGCTAAGCTGTCCGTAACCGAAATACGGGCGAAGCAGAAAATTACATATTTTATTATTTTCTCCACACTTTTCAAAAGATCAATGTCTATATTAGTTGTAAGTTGCAAGGATTGCCACCATACTCACTTTTGTTTAAAAATTTTGTCTCAAATCTCACTTCATAGCCACAAGTGCTTGGTGAGAGGAGAGAGGAGGATTTGGCCCTTAAGCTGAGGGACTTTTTAGCAGATCTTCCAAAATAAATTCTTTTTCATAAAATCATCCATTTAATCCTTGCAAAGTGCAATTGGTTAGACACAAGTCTCAGAAAGTGCAATTGGTGGGTCTTTTTGCTCTCTGCTTGTAATTGGTTCCAATTACCAGCAAAGAGGGGGCAGCTGTAGACACCCCAAATTGTACTACAGAATGAGAAAATAGTAAAAACATATAATTAGAGCTTAAAACAGGTCAAAAATGCATAAAAACTGAAGAGGCATGCTTTGCCCGTATTTATTCACGGGCTTGTAGCGCCCGAAATTTCTCTACGGTCAGGCGCGCCCGTATTGGTAATACGGGTACCATTGGACCGTAAATCATTTACGGTCACTAAAGACTTGTGCGAGTTTTATTCTTCTCTCGATTTCCGAGCTTTATCTTTAGTCCAATATCCCTTTAAATGAGCGAATTATGTCTTTTATTCGCTGAAGCCACCTTGGTTGGCTATGGATGAGCATTATCTCCATTTTTGACTCTATCCTGAGGATCAGGATATATCCCTCTGGACCAGCCTTGCCCCTATGCTTGCCTATATATAGAGGTGAGATTCTTCAGCAAAGGGCCACGAAAATTTGAAGTCTAAGGAGCTCCAAGAGAAGAAAAGGAACCCCTGCTGCTTTGCTTGCTCAATTCAGGTAAGTCCCTTTTCCCTTTTATTTTCTGTTTTCAATTCTAGAAGTAATAGGATCATCTCTATTGCTGTAGAATAAGGCCATCTTTTATATCTAGTATTCCTAAACTTGCCTCTAAGTACCTCAAGAGTCTCTCTAGCCGTAAAACGTGAAGAGAGAGCTAGGGGAAAAGAGAACAGGTGGATCCCTAGAATAGAACCCCATATCTATTTATCTCATTTTTTCTAGAATAAAGCCTTTGATTGTGTTTGTATAACCAAACCTATCTCCAAGTACCTCAAGAATCCTCTTTAGCCGTAAAACGTGAAGAGGGAGCTAGGGGAAAAGAGAACAGGTGGATCCGTAGGGTAGACCCCCATGTGCTCAAATTTGTGAGATATGGCTGCTTTTGAATATCTTGATCATGTTTTAATGGTTTTTATGATGAATCTGGATGAATCCTATGAGTTCATGGTGTTTATAGCATGAGATCCCCACTTTTTTTTGTAAAATTTGGATTTTCCACATATTTGCACCTACAGCACTATTTTCGTGATTTTAGGCTAGGATCTTGGATTTATCATGATCAATATGGTAGATCTGGATCCAGAAGCCTCAAAGTAAATTCTAGGGTTTCATGATGTGGTTTTTGAATCCTTTTTCATTATTGAGAGAAGACCCTACGGTCTAAGTTCTCCCCTTTTGGTGTTTTTCATCAACGTGGGTATTTTTGGTTTTGATTTTCAGATTTAATGTGAAATTTGGGCTGTACCTATATCCTGGACTGTTCAAGTTCAATTTTGAAGTATTTTATAAAAACCATATTTTTCTAGATTTCTAGAATTTAGCTTGAAGCCAGATTTTTGGATTTTTCACTTTAAATTGATTTTATTTGATTTTATCTTAATTTTATTTTGATCATGAAACCCTAGGAATGGTATGATCATATTTGAAAGTTCTGGATCAATCAGACTATTCGTATGGAAAACCCATATATTTTTGTCCTTTTTGTGATTTTTCCTGATTTTTATAGCAAGCTTTTTTTCCTTTAATTTAATATGAACAATACCTGGCAACCACCTTATGTGGATGAATAGGGGTGCCTAACACCTTCCCCTGTTCATAACCTAATCCCCTTACCCATCTCTGGTTGTTTTTTTAGGAGGGTTATTTTTACCCTAAAATTGCCTTTTGTGCTTATTTAATATTTTGGTGTCCATTCACACCTAAATTGAATGGTGGCGACTATTTGTTTTATTTAATCCCGTGTGATGATTGAGGAAGTCATTGGATTTGATGATTTTTCCATGTCTCACAGAAATAGGCATCCTTTTCCTCTTTAGTGAAAACCCTCTTTTGGTCTGAGGGTGCTACTGGAACATTAACCCTCATGGGGGCCTGGGTAGATGGAGCAGATGGAGTAGGAAAATGAGCAAGTATATTGATTTGTATGGGCTTGTTAGGACCTGATGGTGGCTGCACCATGTTCACCTCCCCTTCTTTCTTGTTCCCATTATTCTTTATCCCGCATCCTTTCTTCAAATTGGGGTCTTGCTGACTGACCATAGCAGAGTGGTCAATTATTTTACCCGACCTGATTTTGTCCTCAATTCGGTCGGCCACTTGTACCAAAGCCACAAAATTAGTGGTGGTCTGACCCACCAGGTGGCTGTAGAATGGTTGGCCCAGTGTACTAATGAAAGTGGAAATCATTTCCTGCTCTAGCATGGGTGGCCTGACCTGAGAGGCCATCTCCCTCCATCTCTTGGCATACTGTCTCACGGATTCATCCCTAGCCTTACTCATTCTCATTACGTCGTACCTATCTGGCACGATCTCTGAATTAAACCGGTACTGAGCTAGGAAGGCATCTGCTAGGTCCTTCCATATTTTGATCTTTCCGTGGTCTAAAGTGGCGAACCATCTCAATGCAATTCCAGTTAAGCTCCTTTGGAAGAGTTGAATCAAGATGCCCTCATCCCACCCGAACTGGCATAGGGCACCGCAGTACAGCTTCAGATGGCTCATAAGGCAGCCAATGCCATCATATTTGTCTAGGTCTGGGCATTTGAACTTAGCTGGCAGGTTAAAGTTGGGGTATAGGCACAAGTCTTCAAAATTGGTGCCCCCGAAGTTGTTTACTCCTTTTACTTCCCTCAGTTCGTCTTGGATCATTTCCAGTCTGTGCATGAACTTCCTTTCAACTTCTTCCCTCATCCTTTCTTTTTCTTTAGCTTTGTCTGACTCAATTGTCTCATCCTTGATTAGTATAGGTTCAGGGGTGGGTTCATAAACGGGTTCAGGAATAGGTTGAACTGGAGGTGGAATATTGATTTGGGGTGGAGGTGCTGGGTTGGAAGTGGATGCTTGGTTCTGGGCTTGCACTTGTTGGGCCTGCACCGACAGTATGTTTTCTAGCATTCGGGCTAGTCCTGCCACCTGCTCCTGAAGCAGGACAATATCTGGGTGAGGAGCATCAGCTTCAGTCTCAATGGGATTCATGGCGCGAGCTCTTGATCTGGTCACAAGAGCTATGATTGCAAGTGTATTGGTACTTGGCAAAAAGATAAAGGAAAAATATCAGTGTCCATTTAATCTCATTTACATGCCTAGGAATGCCTATGTGCAAGCTGGGTGAACACGAGTTTGGATTTTGTTTCTTTATTTGTTTTTTTTTTTTAGAATTGTTGGAATATTCTAGGGCTTCCAACAGGTCCCACAAAAAGAGAAAATGATCTGAAATTCAAAGGCTTTCAGAGGCCCGGGGGTATTTTCGGAAAAGGTCTGAAATTCAAAGGCTTTCAAAGGCCCAGGGATATTTTTGGAAAAGGTCTGAAATTCAAAGGCTTTCAGAGGCCCAGGGATATTTTTTGAAAAGGTCTGAAATTCAAAGGCTTTCAGAGGCCCGAAGATTTTTGATAAAGGTTTGAAATTCAAAGGCTTTCAGAGGCCCGAGGAAAAAGATCTGAAATTCAAAGGCTTTCAGAGGCCCGAGGATTTTTGATAAAAAGTCTGAAATTGAAAGGCTTTCAGAGGCCCAAAGATTTTTGAGAAAAAGACTGAAATTCAAAGGCTTTCAGAGGCCCAAGGAGTTTTGAGAAAAAGTCTGAAATTCAAAGGAGTTTTGAGAAAAAGTCTGAAATTCAAAGGCTTTCAGAGGCCCCAAAGAATTTTCTCTCACATTTTTTCTTTTATTTATTTATTTTTATTTTATTTTATTTTTTTGAAGCATTTTATTCAAACTCATTTCCCTTTATCATTATTTAAAGGTTAAAGGAACAAGATTTAGTGGGAAAAACTGATTAAAATTGAATTTTCCGCTAAGACCGCATACACAGTATGGTCTAGCCCTGCCCGTATTCAAATTACAAGCAAGCCGTGACCGTATGGAAAACACAGGCGAGCCCAACCCGTATAACCAATACGGGCGAGCCCAGCCCGTGTACTAAATGCGGTTTTACATAGCTCTTTTATGTTTTCCCAGTTTTTACATGGTTTGATCACTTTGATTGCTCATCCAAACATACTGTTCACCCATTGCAAAGCTTCTAAACTGTCCCAAAGTGGACCTTGGCCTATTTGCAAAAACACTTTTTTAGGAGGGCACATGTTCCCTCCAAATTGACACCATATTCAAGGGTATGGTACCCTTTGGTTGCCTCTTGTATGAACATTGGGTGGGCTTGATTCTGAACAGAGTTAAAAACTCTTCCTATGGGCTACACCAATTTTAGGAAACATGCCTATTTGGGACCAATTTTATCCCAAACTGATGGACACCATGACACCCCTATGACATGAAAATAATGCAAAAATTAAGGTTACCTTGTTACCTTGTTTACCTTCAATATGGCATCCGCATTATGCCTTGGCTTGCGAACCATGCAAACGGCCTTCCCACAATAACAAACCCATATCCCCACGTAATTGTGTATTTTAGCCAAAAACGTGTAACTCCACCTTCAAGCTCAGGGGCTTTGGGTTTTGGTTTAATGGCAACTTAGCACTCAAGCTTAGTGATGACCAGAATCAAATCACAGATCCACGTTATCATCACATCATTGACCCAAAGTTCTAAGGTGAATGTTTTCACTTTCGCTTTCCGAAGTATCGACCTCGTTGCGCCAAGCTACACACATTCGAGTTCAACTTCCTATAGGTTATAGGTAGGCTGTGTAAAAAATAAAATGTGCACAGTGCAATGTAAAAATAGGGTGCATTCACAACGTCCCAAACCCTTGCTACTCTTTTCGTAGCCATGCATATACAAACCAAGGCATAATAGGAAAGCATATATAAAGTAAACAAATACACAAAGCAGTCCCTATAGCACCTATAACATGCTCTTAAAAATCATCCAATCATGCAAACATCTGATCATGTTATACACCAAAAAATCATCATGGAGATCATGTTGAAAATTAAAACATGCTATTATAAAAATATAGCAAGAAATAAATATGGTTCAGCAAAACGAGCCTCCCCTACGCATGTTTCTAGAAACAATCCTATAAATCAAAATTAAGCATGTTTCTACCCCCATGAACTCTTAAGCAATAATTCAGATTTAAAACATACCCAACATTCTTAAGAACACAAAATAGCAAGCAAATCCAAAAATATCAAAAAATGAACAAACACCAAAAGGCTGAAATTCTCAAGTCCCCAGCAGAGTCGCCAGTTGTGAGACATGGGAAAAAAATCAATTCGTTGACTTCCTCAATCATCACACGGGATTGGTTAAAAACACAGAGTCACCACCATTTAATTTAGGTGTCAATGGACACCAAAATATCAAATAAGCTCAAAAAGGCAAATTTAGGGTAAAAATAACCCTATTAAAAAAACAACCAGAAATGGGTAAGGGGATTAGGTTATGAACAGGGGAAAGTGTTAGGCACCCCTATTCATCCACACAAGGTGGTTGCCAGGCATTGTTCATGTTAAAATAAAGGAAAAAAAGGCTTGCTATAAAATCACGAAAAATCACAAAAAGACAAAAGTGTATGGTTTTTTCATACGAATAGCCTGATTGATCAAGAACTCTCAAATATGATCATACCATTCCTAGGGTTTCATGATTAAAATAAAATTGAGATAAAATCAAATAAAATCAATTTAAAGTGAAATCTTCAAAAATCTGGTTTCAAGTTAAATTCTAGAAATCTAGAAAAATATGATTTTTATAAAATATTGCAGATTTAAACTTGAACATTCCAGGATATAGATATAACCCAAATTTCACATTAAATCAAGAAATAAAAACCAAAACTACCCACGTTGATGAAAAACACCAAAAGGGGAGAACTTAGACCGTAGGGTCTTCTCTCAATAATGAAAAAGCGATTCAAAAACCACATCATGAAACCCTAAAGGTTACTTTTAGGCTTCTGAATTCAGATCTATCATATTGATGATGATATATCTAGGATCTTAGCCTAAAATCACAAAATCACAAAAAACAGTGCTGTAGGTGCAAATATGTGAAAAATCCAAATTTTAGAAAAAAAGTGGGGATCTCATGCTATAAATATCATGGATTCATAGATTCATTCAGATTCAACATAAAAACAATTAGAACATGGTCAGGATATTTAAAGTAGCCACATCTCACAGATTAGAGTACATGGGGGTCTACCCTACGGATCCACCTGTTCTCTTTTCCCCTAACTCTCTCTTCACGTTTTACGGCTAGAGAGGATTTTTGAGGTACTTGGAGATAGGTTTGGGTATACAAACACAATCAGAGGCTTTATTCTAAAAAACAGAGAAAAACAGATATGGGGTTCTATTCTAGGGATCTACCTATTCTCTTTTCCCTTAGCTCTCTCTTCACGTTTTACGACTAGAGAGACTCTTGAAGTACCTATAGACAAGTTTAGGAATACAGAATATAAAAGATAGCCTTATTCTACAGCAATAGAGAAGATCCTATTACTTCTAGAATTAAAGACCGAAAATAAAAGGGAAAAGGGACTTACCTGGATTGAGCAAGCAAAGCAGCAGAGATTCCTCTTTTCTCTTGGAGCTTCTTAGACTTCAAATTTTCGTGTCCTTTTACTTGAGGAGAAGCCCTCTATTTATAGGCAAACCCAGGGGCATGGTTGGTCCAAGGTTTGGCAAGATAGAATTTCAGTTTGAGTTAAACACAAGATCATGCCAATCCTTTATCCACAAAGATATTTCGCACGAATAAAATATATAATTCGCTCATTTAAAGGGATATTGGACTAAAGATAAGACTCAGAAATTGAGAGAAGAATAAAACTCGTACGAGTCTAATGCGCCCATAAATGATTTACGGTCCAAAGGTGTCCGTATATGTATTACGGGCGCTGCGTGCCCGTATATAAAATTCGGGCGTGCTTAGCCCGTAGATACAATACGGTCAAGGCTCGAGTTATTGATTTTCATGCATTTTTGGCCTGTTTTAAATTTCAATTAATGTTTTCATTATTTTCTCATTTTGTAGTGCAATTTGGGGTGTCTACACATTACAGTTGAACTTGTAAGAGGATTCAACTGTAACCAATGGCTGCAAGCAACCTCAATTAAAAGAGATTCAGATCATCTCAGTTGAACCCGTAAAAAGGGGTTCAACTATAACCAATTGCTTGCAGTCCTTCAAATTTCTCTCTCGTACGTTGCAAAAGTGAAAAAGTTTTTTTTATTTTCACTTTTTGAGGGCTCTGCAACTAGAGCTGGAAATGGGTCGGGTTGGGTTCGGGTCAGACTTGTTTATGGCGGGTTGGAAAAACCCCAACGCGCCAATAAACGGGTTTAACCCGCCAACCCACTTATTATTTTTTATATTTTTTATTTTTCAAAAAAATATAATTAAAATAGGGTTGGGGTTAATTGGGTCGGGTTGTGTGTAAATCTGGTCAGGATGGGGACACTTTTGCCTCTTTTTTTTTTTTAATCGGGTTGCTGGGTCATAATCGGGTTGACCCGATTACTGGCGGGTTGGGGAAACCTCAAATCACGCCCAACCCAATTAATATATAGGTTAACCCAAACCCGTTTAAACCGGGTCGGTTTGGGTTGATCCGTTGGGTCGGGTCACATTTTGCCAGTTCTATATGCTACAACGACAAAAGGTAACTCCGGAGGATGTGAACCGGAAGACTTTTCACAGTCCTTTCTCTCTGCTGCTCTGAAAAGTGAATATAAGTTAACCATTGGATAAATCACGACCCATGTATCTTTTCCGCAGAAAAAACAAAAACAAAGAAGATCTGATCCAAGCTCGAGTGAATAAAGTAATTCTACATACAAGCGGACGACGACATTTTCGTCACTACAAACGTCACGAACGACACGCCAAGAACATTCTCTATCTATTTAACCGGACTCTTCTATCCTCACAAGTTACAAACTCTCAAGGACCTCATACATGCTGAGATCCAAAACAGTGCTGCAATCTGCAAGCAGCAGAACGTATGGATCCGGAACACCATCACCCTCACTTCCTCTTCGTCGTTTACCCAGCTCAAGGCCACATTAATCCCACTCTGCAACTCGCTAAGCGTCTTATGCGCACTGGTGCGCAGATTTCCTACGCTATTAGTGTCTCTGCTCACCGGCGCATGGCAAAATCTTCACTCCCAGACGGCATAACCTTCGTTTCATTCTCCGACGGCTATGACGACGGCGTTAAACCCGACGACGACTTCAAACTCTTCATGTCCGAGCTCAAGCGCCGCGGCAGCGAGGCTCTCGCGGAAATTGTTCAGAAACTCCGACACGACGGCCGGCCCGTGACCTGCATATTGTACGCCTTGCTTCTACCATGGGTCGCTAGAGTCGCGCTCGAGCTTGACACTGCATCGGCTCTTGTTTGGATCCAACCTGCTACTGTGTTCGATATATATTACTACTACTTTAATGGCTACCGAGACGTATTCCTTAACAACAACGATGACCCCTCTTTCTCGATTGAGCTACCAGGATTGCCACTATCCCTTACATGCCGAGACTTGCCCTCCTTCATCCTTCCTTCCAATCCTTACACGTTTATACTGCCACCACTTGAAGAACAGTTTGAAATTTTAAGGACTACAGAAGCAAATCCAAAGGTGCTTGTGAACACATTCGATGCTTTAGAAGCCGAAGCACTGAGAGCAGTGCAAGATATTACTCTGGTCGCCATCGGACCGTTAGTTCCATCAGCCTTTTTAGACGGGAAAGATCCATCTGATACTTCGTTTGGAGGGGATCTATGCCAGCGTTCAAACGAGGACTACGTCGAATGGTTGAACAAGAAGCCGGAATCCTCGGTGGTTTACGTGTCTTTCGGAAGCCTCAGTGAGTTACCAAAGCGACAAATGGAGGCGCTCGCGCGAGGGTTACTAGACAGTGGACGGCCATTTTTGTGGGTCATTCGAGCTCCCCCGCCACCGGAGAACAATGGAAAGATAGAGAAAGAAGAAGATAAATTGGACTGCATTGAAGAGCTGAGAAGAGAGGGGATGATAGTGCAATGGTGTTCACAGGTGGAGGTTCTGTCTCATGCGTCTGTGGGGTGTTTTGTGACGCATTGCGGGTGGAACTCGACTTTGGAGAGCATTGTCACCGGAGTTCCGCTGGTAGGGTTCCCGCAATGGACGGACCAAGCAACGAACGCGAAGCTCGTGGAAGACGAATGGAAGACGGGGGTGAGGGTGAAGGTGAACGAAGAAGGGATTGTTGAGAGCGAGGAGATAATGAGGTGCTTACAGACAGTAATGGAGGGAGAGAGAGGGGAAGAGATGAGAAGGAATGCTAAGGGGTGGAAGTGTTTGGCTAGAGAAGCTGTGGCAGAGGGTGGCTCTTCGGATAGGAACCTTTGGGATTTCGTGGATGAGGTTAGATCAAATCGTGGGAAAAATTTGTGTAGCGTCGACAATATCGGCGTCAGCGTCAACCCGTGAGAGCGATAGTTTTCCTTGATTCCTCTTAATTTCACTGCTTAAATAAATGATATATTGTCCGATTCCCAATCCTTTGTTAACCATAGTTACTTAACCTCGATTATAAGACTCAGTGTTTTGCCTTGCTAGAACCAAAAGTTTCTGCAATCGAGACTTGCTTGAATGAAGGCTTAACGGGTGTCTCATCGAAAGTTGCCGAAAAATCAACCATGCTTTGCCTTGTCGGAAATCGACCCATGTTTTGCCTTGCCGGAATCTAGGCTTAATGGGTGTCTCGTCTAGCGTTGTCGGAATAGACCATGCTTTGCATTGCCGGAATCGAGACTTGCCACAAGTCAAGTGAAATATCAGCTCTGGTGCACTTTGCATCTCCTTGGAGTTTCCTTGAAGCACAACTCAAACTCATCCATAGGATCTTCATCTAGCTGAAGATCAACTCAACTCAATTTCGTTAACCTCCCCCGCGTGACTCCTGATGCATTGTCATCACCAAATCGATTGTGAACTCTGTCGGAAATATGCATCGCTATTAGTCGGCAACAATTAAACCATCGTAATTAAGTATATAGGTTTTACAGGGCGACTGTTTCGCCAGTTTCGAAACAGACCCGACCTGCCACGTGTCGATTAGAGATCGTAATATAGGATTTGCTTTCCAATTGGGCTATTTCCTCATCAAACTCACACATCATCAATTGTATTTGTTGACGTGGTCCCACTTTCTTTCTCCATTACTTCAATAAATGATGATTGAAGTAAAAGAAGAAAATGACCACGCGTGCATCTTCCAAAATGACCACGCGTGCATCTTGTTTTTAGAATCAATTTGTCTATTTTCGGTAGGAAAAGAAGAAAATGACCACGCGTGCATCTTCCAAAAGAAGAGTGCATCTTCCGAAAGAAGAAAATCAGCAACTCAATTACCCTCTCTAAAAACATGAGATATCGAAAAACCATCTAACCGAGAACTAAAATCTTGAACTTGAGAGAGATTAATCCATCAACATTCTAAAGATGGTTCTGGTTCTCATTCTACAATATTTGTATAATTGCCCCAGAATCTCCTTCCAGAATAACATGAGAACTTTATACGGCTGAGGTCAATTTGTGATAGTGAGGACTTGATTCGTGCGTTCACTTTAAAATGTTGGCAATAATGGAATTGTCCTGTATGCATGTGAGACACATGTGGGGACTGACAAAGATGGTTTTACCCTTGTAGATTTCCCATATATGCGGTTTGTATTTGCATAGTTTGTTCACACAAACTATTCTACCTTAACTGAAACTCAGTTTTATAATAAACAAACTAGTATAGTTGGTGAATACAATCATTGCTTTTTGCATATAAATAATAACTAGTAGATAGCACGTGTGTTGCACGAGATATGTAAAACCCCGAATTTTTCTTAAATAATAAAATAAATTAATAAATAATATCCTTGAGAGTTATAACTTATGGAAATATTTTATTAATGTAGGGGATGATATAAATAGTGGAGATCCAGAGTTGGACACAGATCCGACCGTCCGATCATAAGTTATCAAGGTATGATTCCTATTTTAACTCGTTGTGTTCTGATTGGGCAGTGTGCATAGGAAGACTTGTAAGTGAGCTACGTGGGATCAAGGGATATATATAATAGTTTAATACCCTAATCGTATACTGTTGGAATACTTGTTCGTATTCGACAGCCGCAAGAGACAAACGGCGACTGTGCGACTGGGAGAGAAGAAGAAGAAGGAGGAAGAAGGAAGGACGTCTGGTTTGTGTTCTTCATCGCCTAGGGAGTATCTCGCGTCTGTGAGTACTGTTGTTTGGAGAAGAGAAGGAGAAACAACGCACAATAGAGGTAAGTGACACCGTTTTCTGCTTGTTTTTGGATTTACATTTGATTAATCTCCAAAGCATATTTTTGTATGATATATTTAGTTTGATAACCATATTATATGTATGTTAGAATGATCTTGGACGTGAAAAATCACATTTTTTACACTGTTTCTAAACGTTTTCGGGGGACCGCCAACCTCGACTGTGCTCGGCAATCCTCAGCGCTAGACCAAAATTTGAGACCGCCCGAGATCATGAGAAGACTTATCATCGGCGATCTAAATTGAACTACCATTGACCTTAGACTGCCGGGGCGATCCTAGGCGCTCTGTGCAAAAAATGCAAAATTTCGTAATTTCAAACCCTGATTCAATTCCAAAATATTTTTAGACAATTTTAATCATTAATTAAGATGTTTTAAGACCAAAATAAATTATTCAATTTCCTGTTTTACAGAAAAATAAATTAGGGAGATATTTAGGACATTAGTTGCCAAACTTTGAACGTAATTGAGAAATCTAATATTTGGAAAACTTGACTACTATTTGATTACCAGAACATCTTTAAATGACACTATAAACCAGATAATTACATAAATAGAATTCAGATCATAAGTTCGACTCAGTTAACCCGAATATTAAAGTAAATGTCAGATTTAACCTTTATATGCCGCTAGGCACCAACCTTTATATAATTATTAGACTTTAGGGACATTTGGAGTCTAGTGGGCATAGCTGGTTATGGATCCATAGTTGTTGCTAGATAGCTGAAGGATATGTCATTTGAGTCGAGTTTCTCTGTTGTGCGAGCGCACTTCCTTTGCAAGTTGGTTTGTTTGAGAAGGTCCTATGTCTGGAGGGACACCCCGGTGAGCCGCTGGTGATTCGCTATATGTGTGGATAAGCGACTATCTCCATGTATTGATTCTGGTTCTGCATACTGGTGGTACATGCCAACTCTGATGAGTACGTATGCAATAAGTCAGTGACTACGGCTCTTGTCTAAACTGTGCTGCATGGGACTTGAGTATCATTAGTAGCATTGCTCCTAAGTCGCACGATGGTATAGTGATTGGTCGAGAGTCATCTCAAAAGGTTTATGTATCTTTTTGAGTCCTACAATGACACTAAAATCATAAACACTTGTTATTACTATTGTATACATTCTGGAGGCATGTAATTGGTATATTGGTTGGATGTGACTGTTAAGTGCATCCTAGTAACGTATGAATGATGCTATTGATTTCTGATTTCGGATTCCTATAACAGAACATGTTGAAATTCATATTTAGAACTGTTTAACTATATTGTTTTGTATTCATGATCAATACGAATGATTATACGAGCCTGATTAGTCGAGATTGCTTAATCGTGCATGAACTGTTATTTTACTTATATTAACTGTTTAAACATGCATGTGTTACCTACTGGTATATTCGTATCTTACCCTACTTTTATTTCATTTTTCAGCTGATACGCGAGAGGGGGATCATAGTATTGATTTCCAAGGAGAGGTAGCTGATCATTCACCGGAGGATTACTATTACCCCGGATTTTGTCTGAGTTGTGGATTGTCATGGATTTAGTTACTTTATCAGATTATTATATTTTATTTGGGTTTGATGTATTAGAGAGATGAGAGATTAGTGACCTTTTATTTTACCAGACTTAAATATTGATTTGGATGGTTAACTATATTAGTTGTTGAGGATTTTAGACTATATTTCCGCACATACATGTTCCGCACTCTGATAGTTAATTAATTGAATGGATTACTTATTTCTTTAGTCTGGTATATTCTTGATGATTATTTGATATGGGCCAGTAACACCTCGGATTTGGTTGTTGAACTGAATTCGGGTTGTTACAGTAGCGAACCGGGTTCGGGTTGGGTGCTGGTTTCCACTGACCCGGGTTCGGGGCGTTACATGATATGACCTTACTATGAAAAATTAATAAACTTTTATCATTTTGTATAGGTATGGCAACGGGCAGGTTTTGGTGAACCTGAACCTGCCCCCAAGGGAGTTTAGTTGAAGAATTCTCTCAAATCACCTACATACCTAAGTATTAGTTTCTTTCTTCTTTGAAAATTTGTATTAAGCCACTAAAATTACAAGATAAAATTTAAATTCCTTCGAAAACAATTATTGCAAATGTATGAGGAAAAATATATATTTTGAAGCTCTTACTTTAGATGTAAGAATTTGCAAAATGAAACATAAAAAATTCAATGCAAAGGAAAAACTTAGTTATAATGCTCTAGGGAAAGGCCAATATGTGTCCCTAGAATTTTGTGAAATCACAATGGCTATGGTTCCAAACAGGGGCGGAGCTACATAGTGCTTAGGGTGGGTAGTGGCCCACCCTAAAATTACAAAAAGTTCATAATATTAATTATGTAAATAAACTTTGCCCCCTCTAAAATTTTTAAATTTCCCACCCACTCTCCCGATTCTCACAATTGGTTTGTCTAATATGTTTCTTAATAGTAGTCTACTCATTGTGTTCTTCTTTTTCTATAATATTTCATCTTTTTTCTTTTCTTTTTTCACGATTCCTTTTTCTTATTTTCTTCCTCTCTATATCGAAACCTTTACAAAATCTTTGAATTTTCTTCCCCTCCCTTTTTTTTTTGTGAATTGAGAAAATCCCTCTATAAAATCTCTGTGTTTTGTTTAACTTACTGTTAGCACCTGTTTTTTGCACCCCCAAAAACCAAGAAAAGTGAAAAGTCAAACCTTGAAGGGGTCAAAAAATTGACTTTTTGATTCAAGCAAAATTTGCCATGAAATTTCATTTCATTGAAAAGAGCACTTTGACACGGTTCTAACGCAATTGAATTTACTGAAATTGGAGTCCGGATGAGAAAGTTATGAACCGGTCAAACTTTTGGGGAGCGAAAAGTTGACTTTTTGCTCAGCCCCAATCCAGCTGCCTAATTTGATCCTAGTGGAAAGATGATTCCAAGCGGATTCCAACAACACTAAGTTTGCTGAAATCGAACACTAGACGAAGAAGTTATGGGCAGTTGAAATTTCAAGAAAACTGCCCGTTTGGCAAAATAACAGCAAGAAAGTAGAATAAATTAATAAAATAAATAAGATAATTATTTTAAACAACAATATCTTTATTTTTAATAAAAAATCTCTTTTTTAAATATAATAATCAAAGAAATCGAATAAAATCTTTAAACTAAGTTAAGTTGAATAAACAATTGAAATCCAAACATTTAAAAAACGTGCCTGACCGTATTTACTATACAGTCAAGGCTTCTAGAAGCAGGACACAGGTCTCGTACGGAGGGACAACTGGCGATTCGCGCGAGATTTGCACACGAGGTCGGCGCGACCGTATTTGAAATACGGTCGTGCCTATAAAGGCCAACCCCCCCCCCCCCCCCCATTTCAACAGGCTGGTCCCCTGTAAGTGTGAAAACTCACACTCCTTTTATGGCAAATGTTTGACAAATTATGTCTTCTAATAAATCTCCAAGATGTGCAGATTAAATAATGAAAATTCAGTGAATTTAGTAAAGAAGAAGAAGACGATGCTGCCACACAGCTACCACGCCGCTGGTAGCTCAAGGAAATGGAAGATTTTCTAAATAGAGCATTTCTTGTAAAGGCACTTGCGAAGATCAACGCCGCTGCCACTCCGCTGGCAGCGCATAAGTGAATCAGTGCTTTGAAAGAAAGGTACGTGCACTAGCGTCGTAAGGCGACGCCGACACGCCGCTGGTAGCGCAGAGCGAGATTGAAGATTATATGATCAGCCGTGCACATGCCGCGTTCTCTCCCGCTAGCAGCTCGCTGGCAGCGCGCACTTAACTGATTCAACTTGTTCTGAGCAGGACTTGAGTTCGCCTCCAGCCGTCTACCCCGATCGCTTCACGACGCCACCAGCGCTCGACGCGATCTGAGTGTTCTCCTTTAAATAGACGTGCTGTAATTTTCAGTAGTGACTTTTTTCTTTGGATCATTTTTGATTTCGGATCTTGAGGTGTTTGAGATTCGATCAAATCTTCTTTAGAGAGTCGGCGATCGAGTGAGGGGGAGATCTGAGATAGATCACCTGGAATTGAAGGTAGAGGATTCTTCTTCAATTCGGAACTTCATCTGATCGTGTGATCGCCTGGACTGGTGATCGGCTTTGATTGATGCGTAGGTGGATTCCTATTGCATTGGATCGTCTCAGTGGATTCTGAGGTGATTGTTGCGATCTGGATTGATCGTGTTCTGCAGCTTGTGGATTCAAGCTGTGTTGTAGTTCGTGGATTCGAACTGTGGATCACTGGTGAGTGATTGTTTGCGATCTGGACTGATCGTGTTCTGCAGCTTGTGGATTCAAGCTGTGTTGCAGTTCGTGGATTCGAACTGTGGATTGCTGTTGAGTGAGTTCAATTGTAAAGGTTAAGTGTGTACTCCTTTGTAATTGTCTTTTCATTCAATAGTGGATTTTCGAAGGGTTAGTCGCCTCATATAGACTCGAGGTTTTTCCTGGATCTGGATCCAGGTTTCCTCGTATAATTCTCTGTGTATTGTTTCTGCATTGTTAAAATTCTGAATTATTGTAGATCGTGGACCTATAGAGTAGTCCTCTACTCTTTCAAGTGGTATCGGTGCCTATTCACTTTGAATTGTTATACAAAGTGTGATCTAGATCTATAGCATGGATTTTGGAAAAGAAGGAGGATCTGCCTCTAGACCTCCATTATTTGAAGGTAACAATTATTCTTACTGGAAAGCAAGAATGAGAGCTTACCTGAAATCAATCGATGAGCGTGTCTGGCTCTCGGTTTGTAATGGTTATCATCTACCTGAGATCACAACAGAAGGAGGTGTTGTGATCCCTAAACCTCATGATCAGTGGACTAAAACTGAATCTGATCAATGTGGATGGAACAACAAGGCAATGAATGCCTTATTTTGTGCTGTTAGTGTTGAGGAATTCAGGAGAATTTCCTCTTGTGAAGTCGCTAAGGAAGCGTGGGACATTCTTGAGGTCACTCATGAAGGAACCTCAGCTGTCAAGCTGTCCAGACTTCAAAGACTGACTACATCTTTCGAAACTTTATATATGAAAGATGATGAGTCTTTTGATGAGTTTTATGCTAAACTCTCAGATATTGTTAATTCGAGTTTTAATCTTGGAGAAAAAATCTCTACATCAAAGGTTATTAGAAAGATCTTAAGATCTTTGCCTGAAAAATTCAGACCTAAAGTAACTGCCATTCAAGAGGCAAAAGATGTAGATAACATGAGAATTGAAGATCTGGTAGGATCTTTACAGACTTATGAGCTAGATCTGAATATTCCTAAAAGGAGTAAAGGAATAGCTCTAAAATCTATAAAATCTGTAAATACTGAAGAATCAGATAATTCTGATGTTGATATGGATGAACTTGTTCTCTTAGCTAAAAAGTTTCAGAGAATGTTTAAAAAGAGACAATCCAATTCTTCATCATCCATGGACAGATCTAATAGGAGATCTGATAAGAAAATTTCTGATCCAAGAAAGGAGAAGAAATTTTCTCAGAATGATGAAGTTCAATGTTACAAATGTAGTGGATTTGGACATGTTGCCTTTGATTGTCCCTCAAAGGATAAAAAGAAAAAGACTAATTATCAGGTTACTTGGGATGACAGTAACACTGATAATTCTTCACAATCTGATGAGGATATTTCTGCTAATTTTACTGCTTTCAATTCTTTTTACTCATCCTCCTCTGGTAGTTCAATCTCTGGAATTGCAGGAGATAATAAAGAGACTTTATCAGATGATGAAGAAGAACTACAAGAAGCCTACAATCAGCTCTATAATGAATTCAATAGAGCTCAGAAGAAAGTCAAGAAACTGAGTAAAAAATTGAAGGAATCAGAAACAGAGAAAAATAAAGCTCTTGCAGAAATAGATTCAATAAACAAGAAGTTACTTGAAAGACATGCCAAAGAAAATTCTCTGGTAACTTCTTTAACTGAAAAAACTGAAAAACTAAAAGAAAAGGAAGCTCAGATTTCTGCACTTCAAGGTAAAGTGATTGAACTTGAGAAAGTTTCAAATTCAAGTAAATCTAATGCTTCAAATTCTTCTGCAGGAAATCATCAAATTAATGAGGAATCAATTTCAAAGGAAGTTCCTGAAAGCTCAAATTCTGCTGAAAAGAGAATGAGTGTAAGTAATCAAAACAAGGAATCTTCACAGAAAATTTCTGCTGGAGAAGTAAGACCAACAGGTAAACCTTCAACTTCTGAGAAATCTAAATCTGTACAGTTTAGAAATACTGGCAAATCTAGAAATGTTGATTTTTCTGAACATAGGTTCATACCTGTATGCCATCACTGTAATAAAAAGGGTCATATAAGACCAAAGTGTTATGTATTGCATGGTTTTCCTGAGGGATATTTTGATAATAAGAGAAAAGTAAATCAAAGTCAGTTTCTGGATTTACATAACAGATTTGATTCCCTGTTAAAATTGACTGAAACATTAAAAAAGGAAGTCACAAATCTGTCAAAGAAGCTTCCCTCAAAATCTCAGGTAGTTGATGAATGTACTTCTCAGAAAACTCCTGAAAAACAGATTTGGGTTAGAAAAGATTCCCTAGTTGCTAATGTTGTTCATGTAGCTTTAAAAGCTCATGATGTCAACATGTGGTACTTGGACAGTGGTTGTTCAAGACATATGTGTGGACATAGGTCTATGTTTAGTACCTTTGAAGAATACTTTGGTGGAAGTGTTACATTTGGTGATGGAAGCACTTCTCAAGTTAAAGGTAAAGGTACTGTAAATGGTCCAAACGGTGTTTGTCTGAAAGATGTATTATTTGTATCTGGTTTGAAGGCTAACTTGATTAGTATTAGCCAATTATGTGATTCCAGATTGTTTGTCAATTTTACCAGAAAAGAATGTAAAATCTTGGATAATTCTGGTAAAACTGTTCTTATAGGTGTAAGAACAAATGACAATTGTTATGGAATCATTGAAAACAATGAAAAATCTTTAAAATCTTCTGTATGTGATGAAATTGATTTGTGGCATAAAAGACTGGGTCACATTAACTATAGAGATTTGTCAAAAATCTCTAAGTCTGAATTGGTTAGAGGAATTCCCAAGTTTGGGAATAATAAAAAGAAAGGAATTTGTGGTCCTTGCAATCAAGGAAAACAAATCAAAGCCACACATAAGAAAACTAACATTGTAGGAACCTCTAGACCATTAGAACTGATTCATATGGACTTAATGGGACCTACTAAGACTGAAAGTCTTGGAGGAAAGAGGTATATATTTGTTGCTGTAGATGACTACAGTAGATATACCTGGGTAAAGTTTTTAAGAGAAAAATCTGAATGTTTTGAGTGTTTTAAACAATTGTGCTGTCAAATTCAAGTTGAAAAGAACTTGCAAATAGGGAGAATAGTTAGAATAAGATCTGATCATGGGACAGAATTTGAAAATCAGATGTTTTCCAACTTCTGTGAAGACCAGGGAATTAAACATGAATTTTCTGCTCCTAAGACTCCACAGCAAAATGGAGTTGTGGAAAGGAAAAACAGAGTTTTGCAGGAAATGGCTAGAACCATGATGATAGCCAAGAAAGTGTCAACAAAATTCTGGGCTGAAGCTATAAATACTGCATGTTATATAAGTAACAGAGTGTATGTCAGATCTGGATGGAAACAAACTCCCTATGAAATGTGGAAAGGAAAACAACCAAACCTGAAATATTTTAGAGTCTTTAGAAGTAAATGCTATATTCTAAGGGACAGAGAAAATCTAGGAAAATTTGATTCTAGAAGTGATGAAGGAATCTTTCTAGGATATTCTTCTTCTAGTAGAGCATACAGAGTTTTTAACTTGAAAAAATCTGTTGTAATGGAATCTATTAATGTGTTAATAGATGATGAAGGAACTGACTGTGAACTTCTGCAGGTTGTAGATGAAGAGGATGAAATCAGAGATGCTTCCTCAAGCAATGAAGTGGTTCCTCTGACAAAAACTCTCAAAGATCACCCTACTGAGCAAATTGTTGGAAATATTTCAGATGGTGTAAGAACAAGACATCAAGTACATAATGAGGTAAGATTTTCCTCTTATCTCTCTCAATTTAAGCCAAAATCATATAAAGATGCCCTGTTGGATGAATTCTGGTTAAATGCTATGCATGAAGAACTAAACCAATTTACTAGAAATAATGTATGGGAATTGGTTGAAAGACCCTCTGATCTGAATGTGATAGGAATCAAATGGATTTTTAAGAACAAATCTGATGAAAATGGGATAGTAACCAGAAATAAAGCTAGGCTTGTTGCTCAGGGATACACTCAAGTAGAAGGAATAGATTTTGATGAAACCTTTGCTCCTGTAGCTAGGTTAGAATCAATCAGATTACTTTTGTCTATTGCATGCTATTTGAAATTTAAACTGTTTCAAATGGATGTTAAGAGTGCATTCTTGAATGGATATCTGAATGAAGAGGTCTATGTAGAGCAACCTAAAGGTTTTGAGGACACAAATCATCCTAAATATGTTTATAAACTGAACAAAGCCTTGTATGGACTCAAACAAGCTCCTAGAACTTGGTATGAGAGACTCACCTCCTTTTTACTTGAATCTGGTTTTATGAGAGGAAATGTGGATAAAACACTCTTTATTCAAAGAGAGTCCAAACACATTTTGATTGCTCAAATCTATGTTGATGACATAGTGTTTGGATCTACTTCTGAAAATCATGCTCATTCCTTTGCTGACTTAATGAAAAGTGAATTTGAGATGAGTATGATGGGTGAACTGAACTTTTTCTTAGGACTTCAGATTTATCAATCTCAACAAGGGATTTTTTTCTCTCAAGCAAAATATGCTAGAAATCTAGTCAAAAGATTCAGTTTAACTCATGCAAAACATGCTAGGACTCCTATGAGTACTAGCTTAAAACTTGGAAAAGATGAATCTGGTAAGGATATAGACCCTACCTTGTACAGAGGGATGATTGGAAGTCTTCTGTACTTAACAGTAAGTAGACCTGATATATGTTTTAGTGTTGGAGTTTATGCAAGATATCAGGCCAATCCTAAAGAATCTCATCTAAATGCTGTAAAAAGGATTATTAAGTATGTTAATGGTACTGTTGATCTGGGAATTTGGTTTTCCAAAGAAACAAACCCATATCTGACTGGATACACTGATGCTGATTGGGCTGGGTGTATGGATGATAGGAAAAGCACCTCTGGTGGCTGCTTTTATATGGGTAATAATCTCATTGCTTGGTTAAGCAAAAAGCAAAACTCAGTTTCTCTGAGTACTGCTAAAGCAGAGTACATTGCTGCTGGAAGCAGTTGTACTCAACTAATTTGGATGAAACAAATGATATCTGATTATGGTTTAGATCAGGACCAAATGATTCTCTTCTGTGACAATCAGAGTGCCATAAATATTTCCAAAAATCCTGTTCAACACTCAAGGACCAAACATATAGACATCAGGCATCACTTTATAAGAGAGTTAATTGAAGACAAAACTGTTTTGATTGAATATATATCTACTGAAAAACAGTTGGCTGACATTTTCACTAAACCTTTAGATCAGAACAGATTTGAAACTCTTAGGAAATCCCTAGGAGTTTGCTCTCAAAACTGAAAATCAGGTTCTATTTTGAGTTAATTTAGATGTAAAATAATCTACATATCTGTTCAAAATGTTCTTTTGTGTTCTTGGTACTGAAATATTATTCAGGAAGCTTGAGTCTATGCATATTGATAGAAATGTTTTATAATCAACTATCAATTTTTGTCTTAAACACTTTTGTGCATTGAAGTTTATTGTGTGTTTGAAGCTTGGATTCTATAGGCTATCACCTTTATGAAAAGAAAAGTTTTGGAAATGGCTGCCATAGAGACTAGAGTGAAAGCCACTGTAATTCTCGAAAAGAAAAAGAGAAAGAAGGTATATCCTTGGAATGAACTGTAAACTCAGGTTTTTTAAGGGTTAATGCCTCCTACAAAAAGAAAAGAAAAAGAGATCAGAAAAGGCTACCTATCTCTGATGTGCGAAAGCCACCAAAATGAAGTTGGGGTATGTCTATACTTTCCAAGTATGATTACACTAAATAGCCTTCCATATGTATAAAGTGTAAAAGTCAAAAACTGTTTTTTTTTCACACACTACACAAACATTGACTAATTAATATGCATATGAGCTCAATATCTTGAAGAAATTTTGGTCATAGATATGAAATGTGTCACATCTGAATTAACCTTGATAGGTTCCTTAAGATCAGTTTTGTGAATAAGTACTTCTTGGATTTAATAACAGTTGATTCTCTGGATGATTTTAGTTTAGTTAAAATCTTAGCTTTGTGTTTAGAAGTATGATTTTTTTCATAAAGAATAGTTCAAACTCTTTTTATAAATTTTTGCCTTATGAGTGTATTTTTGTTTGAGTGTGCATGTGCACCTTCTACGTCGCTAGAAGCGTGCTGGTAGCCTCTTCTCTATTTCATGCCTTGGCACCTGCTGTGGTAAGCGACGCTGGATGCTCGCTGGCAGCGAAATTTTTTTTCCTATAAAAGGGGGAAATCTGTTTCATTTTTTACCTCTGTTTTTCTCTCTCTCTCTGCTTTTCACCTCGCTCCTCGCGTCGTGGTTTTACTCTGCCTTCATGCTTACCCTCCGTCACCTTGTTCACTGTTCAGGTAAATTTTTTTTACTATCTTCATCTTGCTTCTCCATTTTCTGCTTCCTATTTCAGTGGTCTTCTCTTGTTCTTCTTAGCTAGGGTTTGGTAGATTATTCTGCCATTAGGGCTTTATCGTGCATTGTTTATTTCTGTTTGTTTGTTCTTTCTCTTTCATTTTTTTTAAATCTTCACTATGCCACTCAAGAGAAAATCGAGGACTGATTCTCCTTCCACATCTTCTCCTCCTGTGAGATCTTGTCCTGTTATCTCTTCTCCTCCAGTGAGACCCCCTTCCCCTTCTCATTCCTCTGAACCATTTCTTGGGAATGGTCTCTCTGATTTTAATGAGTTCTTCAAGCACCGGCCACTCCTTTTGGAACGGGCCATTAAGCTTGAGTCTTTTTCTGAATCTCCTCTCTACTCATTGTTTTCGGACAATGGCTGGAAAAAATTTGCTTTAATCAGTGGTTTTGCCTATCCGGACCTGGTTCGAGAATTTTATTCAAACCTCCACCATCTTCATCTTGCCAATCAAGGCTATGTCAAAGCCTATATCCGGGGTATCTCTTTCAACTTCTCGAAAGAGCTTATCTCCTCTCTTCTCGAACTGCTCCTTGTTGATTCTCCTTCCTTTAACTTTCTTGATTCTCATATTGATCCTCCGATGGAGTCTCTTATTCCTTCTCTAATTGTTCCGGGTGCTCCTACTTCCATAAAAAACAAGCCCAACTACCTTCCTCATGGCTCTCTTCAAGATCTTCTCCGGATCTTGAATCTGTTTGTGTGTGCTTCTCTGGTTCCCTCAGATCACCATTCTGAGATTTCTCATTCGAGAGCAAGACTTCTTCATGCTCTCTGGAACAGAGACAGTATCTGTATTCCCTCCATAATCTTCCATCAGATCCTTCAGTCTCGGAATTTAAAATCCAAGACTGCAGCTCTTCCTTTTGGCATATTCATATCTTACCTGTGCATTCATCAGGGGGTACTCCCTGATCCTGTTGAAATGATCATTCATCCCAGACCTCCCATTGATTCCTCCACCCTGACCAGAAGTAAACGAGCCAATCCTTTTTGTTTGGTGTCTTCTGAACCCTCTTCTTCTCAGTCCTCCTTGTCCAGCTCTGATGCTGTGGCAATTATGGACAAACTGAATTCCATTCAAGCCTCCCAGGAGGCTTTCAATTCTGAAGTTAGGGCTCACATGCTCATGATGAGCATGTTCAAATCAGAGACCCAAGAGAAGCTGGAGAAACTGGCAAAGGATGTTGATTTTACCTGTGGTGAGGTACAACGGGATGTTGCTGCTCAGCAACGAATGCAAAATGAAGCTGATCATTTTCTGGAAAGCATTCGGAAGACTCAGCTGGAGATGGATCACAAACTCTGCTGGCTGCACTCCAGGTCCCAAGACGCATACAAGCACTACTCAAGGACTTGGGAACCAAAACCACCTTCCAGAAAGGGGGAGTTTTTTGGATGATGATGCTGCTGGGGTTGATGTTTCTGTTGATGGTTTTGCTGGGTTGTTGCTACTGCTGCTTGCTTGCTGCTTGCTACTTTTTTTTCTCTCTCTATGTGTTGTGTATTGGTTATGTTTCTGAAAGTTGGCTTGTAGAGGAATTTTCTGTGGGTTTGTAAAGGAAGTGTTATGTTGGTTGGTCGGATGTGTATATATATGTGTATATATCTATTGGAACAATGTATACTCTTTTTGAATGAATAAAATTCTGGATTCTCATATCTGTTGGAACAGTGTATTTTGAATGAATGAAATTCTGGATTATCATATCTGTTGGAACAATATATATCCTTTTTGAATGAATAAAATTCTGGATTCTCCACAATCACTGTCTCTCCTTATCAGTGTGTTTTTAAAACTCTTAAATGAAAATCAATATTAACTGAGTTTGATATTAAACACTATTTTAAGGTTGTTGTCAGGCATTTGCCAAGGGGGAGATTGTAAGTGTGAAAACTCACACTCCTTTTATGGCAAATGTTTGACAAATTATGTCTTCTAATAAATCTCCAAGATGTGCAGATTAAATAATGAAAATTCAGTGAATTTAGTAAAGAAGAAGAAGACGATGCTGCCACACAGCTACCACGCCGCTGGTAGCTCAAGGAAATGGAAGATTTTCTAAATAGAGCATTTCTTGTAAAGGCACTTGCGAAGATCAACGCCGCTGCCACTCCGCTGGCAGCGCATAAGTGAATCAGTGCTTTGAAAGAAAGGTACGTGCACTAGCGTCGTAAGGCGACGCCGACACGCCGCTGGTAGCGCAGAGCGAGATTGAAGATTATATGATCAGCCGTGCACATGCCGCGTTCTCTCCCGCTAGCAGCTCGCTGGCAGCGCGCCCTTAACTGATTCAACTTGTTCTGAGTGGGACTTGAGTTCGCCTCTAGCCGTCTACCCCGATCGCTTCACGACGCCACCAGCGCTCGACGCGATCTGAGTGTTCTCCTTTAAATAGACGTGCTGTAATTTTTAGTAGTGACTTTTTTCTTTGGATCATTTTTGATTTCGGATCTTGAGGTGTTTGAGATTCGATCAAATCTTCTTTAGAGAGTCGGCGATCGAGTGAGGGGGAGATCTGAGATAGATCACCTGGAATTGAAGGTAGAGGATTCTTCTTCAATTCGGAACTTCATCTGATCGTGTGATCGCCTGGACTGGTGATCGGCTTTGATTGATGCGTAGGTGAATTCCTACTGCATTGAATCGTCTCAGTGGATTCTGAGGTGATTGTTGCGATCTGGATTGATCGTGTTCTGCAGCTTGTGGATTCAAGCTGTGTTGCAGTTCGTGGATTCGAACTGTGGATCACTGGTGAGTGATTGTTTGCGATCTGGACTGATCGTGTTCTACAGCTTGTGGATTCAAGCTATGTTGCAGTTCGTGGATTCGAACTGTGGATTGTTGTTGAGTGAGTTCAATTGTAAAGGTTAAGTGTGTACTCCTTTGTAATTGTCTTTTCATTCAATAGTGGATTTTCGAAGGGTTAGTCGCCTCATATAGACTCGAGGTTTTTCCTGGATCTGGATCCAGGTTTCCTCGTATAATTCTCTGTGTATTGTTTCCGCATTGTTAAAATTCTGAATTGTTGTAGATCGTGGACCTATAGAGTAGTCCTCTACTCTTTCATCCCCCCTGTCCCTTTCCTTGCTCTTCCCTCTCTTTCTTGGCTTCTTCCACGTCCTCACCCTGTCCAACCTACTAGCCCAAGAATAATACCCATTTTGCCCCTGAACCCCTACCTTTCACCCTTGCGTTTCACCCTTTTTAACCAAAAGGAGAGGAAGCCCTTTTCAAGCCTACCTTGGGAAATCGACAGGAGTGCGGAAGCGCTGCCGAAATCTCATGGAGAACTACAACACGCCAAAACTAGAAGGTAGTTGTACGGTAGCATTCCCGGTAAACTTTTACTTAACATATTTGAAAATCCTTTTGTTTTAAATCTCTAAACTTTTTCTTTTCTCTTTGCTTATGTCACATTATCTCTAACTTGTTTATTATGTTTTGTATGGCAGGAGAGACCCCATGAAAAATGGGTATCTCTACGCGAAAGGAAGGGAAAGTAGACTTTTAAAGTAAAAGAAAACATATAAGATAACATGGTTTGGTTAACTTGTTTTATGTGCATATTTTAAGAGGGTAATGTCCTCTTCTAAGTCTCCAAATGTATCCCCTAAATCCTTTTTTCCCTCTCTCCCTTCCCTCGTAATACTACATGCTCCCAAGCGGCGTGAATGGACAAAAAGAAAGGAAGATGAATTCCTTAGAGGAATATAAAGAAAATGAAGAGATATGGATTGAAGATGGAGCATTTGGACTTATGTAACAAAGCTGGGAACCTCAACAGAAGTTGCCGGACAGCTCTAGAGAACAACCAAACTGATCCCGACCGAAAATCGATGCAAAACTGTAAAATCTGGCAAACACCGTATTTGAAGTACGGTCCATGCATGCCCGCACTTGTTATGCGGTCCGGCCTGAACCGTATCGCATCTACGGTTCAGACCAAACCGTATATCAAATACGGTCAACTTTAAAAATATCTTAAAAAATGTAATTTTTCAACCCGATTGGGCTTGATCCGACCCTGACCGACTTGACCCGACTTTTTTTGACAAATTGGGTTGTTCCAAGCCCATTTGTGGACCATGGGCCAAATGGGCCCACCAATGCCCCACTGGCCCACCTATGGGGCCCACATATTGACCGGCCCAAACCAGGCCCGTTTTCAACAAACGGGCCCAAGGCCATTGGTTTAATTGCTATTGGACCATATTCAAGCCCACTAAGCCCTTAAAAGATAATTGATTCAATAAACAGCTTAAACCAAAAAGGTTACCCAAATAGCTACCCACGGGCCTTCCAACGGGGCCCGTATCCAACCCACATAACTCAAGTAAAAAGATAAAAAATGAAATAAAAGGGGCGCACACCTTCAGAGGACCCCACCAGACCCAAAAAGAGGCATGCTGGTCTAGAAAAGGGTGAAATTTGACTCAAAAACCAGGGAGACCCGAGGGACCCGTCAAACCGACCGGGCAGGCCGGGGTGTCTTCATACTTCCCCGGACATAACCGAGGACTTAGCTAGATCTCTAATAAACTGCAAACCAGACTTAGACCCAGATAGGCAATCCTTGTGTCTGCCTGCACCTCTCAGGCAGTGGCGACTTCAAAAGTCCCGAGGCACGCACAGCACCACGTGCGCCTTGTGTGCAATCTAGGTTTTTAGGTACGCACACTTTCCCTTCAAAATATATATTTTTTTGTCTATATTAGTTCTCATTTAATCAATTACTTCATACAAATTTTAAAGAACCATGGAACTAAAATTCTATTTTAAGCCAATATTAAGAGCAATTCATATACATTGTTGTTCCCATTGACATTGGATTTAGCTTTCATAAGCTTTTCATATCATACAGAAAATTAGAAGAACAAATGATGGTGAAGTTGTTAGGGTTTGAAAATTTTTCTTGTTTGCGTTGACACCCTTTTTTACTCAAGTTGATGTGGCTTCAAACAAATTGGCTATGTACGAGCCCACTTTATGGGCTCATAGGTTGAAAATGTGAATCCTATTCCGCCCACATTGAATGCAAATCTTGGTTATGCCACTGCCAAATCGAACACCAACATGCTTCTTAATAGGAAAAATGAAAGCAAATTCTTTGTTTTTGTCCAAGTGAAAAAATATGTAAAATGAAGAATCTAAAAGCACTACAACCAGATCACAGTTCATGAATTTGTAGATTATATTAAGTAGATCCAATGTAGAAGTCATAGACCATTTTAAAGAAATTAAATGCATCCATAAAATTATGAAAAAACTAAATTAGAAGATTTTATGAATGCCATAGAAAGATATATTATTATCTCCAACAAAAAAATTCATTATACAAGTTCTTCGTAAAATCTGTTTTTATTGCATAAAAGTTACAGCCAAATATATTAAGAATACATGCATCCCAAGAGTTTATCAATGCATTGCAAGAGAGATTCATAAAAAATAAAAAATAAAAATAGATCATAGCAAGAGGGATTGTTATCCGCAACTAACTAATAAAGCTCTTTTTGCATAGATATCCCATATCGAGAATTTATTAGTTTGCAGAAACGTCATGACAAGTAAATTTTGTGGACCTAAATGAAAAACAAAAACAGGAAGTTACTTAGCCCATTATCTCCCTTTTTTTATCTTCTTCTTTTCACCAAATTATATGTAAAAAAGCTATATTTCCAATAAAAAATTACTTTATGTTTCTGTAAACTAATATTTTGTTAACAGATATTTAATTTTTATAGTTTAGTTATCCAAGAAATATTTACCAAAATTATTAATCAGTCAGCCTCAATCTCACTCTTTGAAACATGTCTGCAATATATCATAACTCTTATCAAACATGGAACTGCAAGATAGGTTTCTACAAACCCATCAAAGAATTTTCTCTCACCAAGCTTTTCCAGCCAGATCACTTTAAGTCAACTTTGTATGAGCCTTACTATCTAATACTTTACTTTTCAATGGAGTTTAGTGCATATTGCGAATTTAAACATAATTTAAGTTGATTAATATATAATATTGCAAACTAAAATACCATATAAATTGATCAACGGTATTTGCCAAATAGCATATCGACAAAAGATACATAATTTAGAGTGGAAAACAATATAAACATCAAGTCGGGGTTCACAACATTATTTCACAAGAGTATGCCATCATGTTGGAGATGGAAACTCAGAAGGCCTTATGCAAGCTTGTATTAAGTATATAAATGTGCAAGTTATACATATATATTGTTGCTTATAACTAATGAGGAATAGTAACTAATATTAACATAAACATCATCATTAACCATGTCATATAACTCAGCATCCAAATTATCCATAGCGTGAAAACAGAACAATTTCATTTTTTTAACCCCGTTAATTAGTTGCCTCCACATGATTATCCTATAAAAAAAATAGAAAGTGCTATAAACATCTGTATTCCCTATCTTGTTTACCTTCTGTGAGACATGGATTCGTCATCTCGGATGACTTCCGAATATCGTCACGCGGGGATCGATAAAAATAAGAGTCGCCACCATCCATCTTAGGGTGTGAATGGACACCAAAAGGTTCATAGATGTCAAATAGAGCCAAAGTAGCTCTAAGATGAGGAAAAATCCAGAGATTGGGTACGGGGAATTATTTATGAGTGGGGGAAGGTGTTAGGCACCCCCACTCATCCGTCTAAGACGGTTACCACATGTTTGCTTATGCTATAAATTGTTTGCTAGTAAAATAAACAAAAAGGTGCTTAACAAGCACAATGTGTGTGACCATTCCACATGAGAAGTCTAATGAGTTTAGACTCTCTTTGTGGATTCATCACTTCTAAAACTTCATGAGTGAAGTGAAACCAAAGTAAAAATGAAGAAAATCAAGCTAAGGCAAATCTGGAGAAATTTGGCCAAAAGAGCTTGAAAGCTTTGATAAACCATAACTCATTCAATTTAAATCTAAATCAAATGAAACCAAAGCCATTTGAAAACTGGTATATATTAGAATATACAGTAAAAAATTCAGCTCGATCCGATTCAAAACTAGAGAGAAATCCACATATGAAATCTGCTGTTATAACTCAGAAAAAGTGTTAAGTAGGCATTTTCAAAGCTCTATTCGTGGAGTTTGGCTCAATAAAAAAACATGAAAATTGGTATGGAGGAAGTATGTAGTGCCATCTTTCCAAAGAAAAAAACCTCACACCAATCTCTATCCGGATGTGACTTGTGTGCTCTCTTGAACAGGCCTAGAAGACCACAGATTAGCTCTGGACTATGCCAGCGAGCATCTCTGAGTCAATTGAACACCCAAGGCACAAAACAGATCAAAATCTGCTGAAACCAATTGGAAATGAAAATAGACTTCTCAAGGAAAACTCAGAAATTAGAATCACACAAAACGGATTAAAACTGAGCAAACGGTGCACCATCAAAGCGGCAAGTTCAGCAATCTGAGCTGAACTGACTTACAAACTTTGAACAGATGGTGTCAAAAATTGGCTACATGAAAGTGAGTGAAAATTTCCAGATATAAACTAGGCATATCCATCTATCACATGTCTTTGGAATCACTCAAAAATTCATCCGGAGGACGAAGTTATGAGCATTCTAAGACATGGTACAGATGCTGCCCTGTTTTGAAAAACCTTGAGTAAAAGTGTGAAACCAGTGCATGTGTGCAAGTGGATTCGACCAAAATAACTTGAAATCATGAAAAACAACTCATGAAGTCCTAGAAATTCATTCTAAGGCCAGAGATCTCAGATTTTCCATATTGAGCATGGAGAATCCAAGATCTAGCCTATTTGATGAAAATAGTGAAAAGTGTGTGAAGAGGTGTGGAAAATCACATTTCTAGGAGAAGGTTGGAATCCATTGCTATTGAGAGCATGGATTCGTGCATCTTCTCCATAGGTAAATACAAAAACAGATCATAGAAGCAACCATAGGTTCAAAATAACCAATAAACATGCTCTTCATCACATGTAGGTTCTAAGCCTAAAGGATCCATTCCACCTTCCTTTTCCCAAGGCTCTCTCTTCACGTTTTACGGCTAGAGAGGATTCCCAGGTACTTTGGAAGAGGTTTGGGGCTTGCAAACAATCACACACTGGCTTTACACTACAGAAAGGTAGAAGTGGAGAGTTAAATGTAAAGAGGAAACAAGAAAATCAAATGGAGCTTTACCTTTGGTAGCTTGAACACTTGAGGTAGCAATCCAGCAGAGTTTTCCCTCTTCTTCCAGAGCCTCCAAGCTTCAAATTCTCAGCCATTTGCAAGAGGAGGGCCTCTCTATTTATAGGCCAAGTCAAGGGTAGAAGAGTCCCAAGGGTAGGCCAAAAAGGCCTTCTAGATTATTCCAATTCTCCTCCAAGGCATGAATTGGTGTAATTCAGCAAGTTTCGGAGGGTGAAATAGGGAGTTTAGGTCCTTGAGAGAGAGGTAATATGCGTAAATAAGGCTCAGAGATCGAGCCATTTCGCAAAGCCTCGAAACAGCCAAAACCGTATACTCAGTGCGGTTTCTACAGAACCGCCACTTAAAGTGCGGTTCAATACAAATTTGACCAAACCGCATATACAGGGCGGTTCAATTCAGTTATGCTTTAATTGAGTGCTGTCCACGCGGCTCAACGGCCGAAGCTTCGCGAAGCCACGTGGCCGCCAGCGCAACGAGCATGGACCTGAACCGTGCTGTGTGTACGGTTGCAACCGTGCATACAGGGCGGTTGACAGCAAAATTATAAAAAAACCGTATACTCAGTACGGTTGGCACATTTTTGGTTGGTTTTGAGCCTTAGCTGCACAGGCCAGGCTTATTTACATGTAATATCGTTTAAGTAAATGTCCTCGTATTTTTTAATCTCCATTTACTTAAGATATTACATGTAAATAAGCAAACACCCCCCCCATTTGAATCCATTAAAAATATTTCTAGACCCAAATTCCAAGTGAATAAAAAGTTAACTTTCCAGTTCCAGGCTAAATTTCGGTTTTTCAGGTCCGGTAAAAAGATTCAACATGTTGATACGAAGGTATTTGTCAAGATTAAAAATCTCAAAAAATTCATTTATGCAATAAAATTGCTAAAAACCTAATTACCGGGAAAAATTATCTTCAAATCTTGCTTTAAAAAATATTTCATTTTTTGGGGTCAAAAGTCAACAAAATTCAACCCGAAAAAGTTTGACTTTGCATAAAAGATTGAATTCGGGCCTTTTCCTTTGCGGCTTTGGATTCAAACGGTTTAAGGATCTCAAACCCAATGCTAAGAATTGAAAATTCAATAAAATATTTCTCTCCTTCAAGATTTATAAAAAATCGTGCAATTTTTGGGTGTCTACACCTTCAAACTTCTGATATGATGACTGCATAGATTTTAAAAAGAAATGGAAATCCTTGCATCCACATGTGAACATCACTGTATCCACATATCAACTTATGTTAGCTGAAACTCATTTTACTTGTAAACAAATGGCTTTTATTAGAACTGAAAATGGTGAGATATATTTTCCCTTTTAAACTATAAGAAAATCAAATTCTATGAATGAGATATTGCTATTTACTAAAAAAAAAGAACCAGAAAAGTTCTTTTTAATTAATTATTCATATGTCAGAAAAAAATTAGGATTAAAAGAATCATTCATAAAAAAATAATAATAAATTATAATTATGAAAAACTAATTTATTGACATTTTGAACATGCAAGAATAATGAAGTCATCTGTCTACTTGTTCTCGTTTGTCAATCTCCCGGTCTAAATTGTCTCCATGATTGGCCCTGAAAGTTCATATTCTAAACTTAGTTAAGCACATAGATATAAACAATCTTATGCAATTACTGTGCAACATAAACACAAAGTGTGTGAAAAAGAGACATACTTTCTTCCTATTACAAATTGTACAAAAATTCCCTTCTCATCTTCAAGGTTTTCAAACTTGTACCTGTATGTATCATTTGTTAGATTCACTTTCTAAGGAAATGACTTCAAATCAAGCTAGTAAAAAATCTTCTCTCCCAATTCTACAAGTCTTCTTCATTCCCACATAAATCTCCAAGTGAAAAGCACCAAAGAATCTTACTCGATCCACCTGTCCACAACATAAATCTCTCATTATTGTAAATGGAACGGAACTCACCCAAGACAAGAAAAGTCTTTGTTCCTTTCACTTCTTCTATCTCTCACACTAAAGGATTATTTGTATTGTAGAGGACGGACAATCCAAGAGATCAGCCATTAATACATTAATTTCATGTTGAGTATCAATAGGATAACTGAAGCCTTCTAGGCTTCTAAACTAATGTCTTTTGAGCTTTAAATTGAAGCCTTTTGAGCTTCTAGCTATAACATTTTGAATTATATTACTAACATTTAACAGTCAAAAAACTTTTCATTGTCTCAAAGATCAATTAGAATTGAATGGCAATTATTGACATTACGGAAAAACATTAAATGTTTAACCTATATATCCCCATTGGTCAAAGTTACTTTCATAAACTTAAGAAATTAATAATTGTTAACATAAATTGCAGTGTATATGACAAATTAATACTTTTCTCAACGGCAATTACCCATTAAGACATTAATTTCATGTTGAGTATTAATAGGATAACTGAAGCCTTTTAGGCTTCTAAACTAATGTCTTCTGAGCTTCTAAATTGAAGCCCTTTGAGCTTCTAAAATATTTTGAATTATATTACTAACCTTTAATAGTCAAAAAACTTTTCATTGTCTCAAAGATTTTGACTTTGAGCTTCTAAAAAGATTTTCATTGTCTCAAAGGTTATATTACTAACCTTTAAAATATTTTGAATTAAATTTTTAACCTATGTATCCCAAATGGTCAAAGTTACTTTCATAACCTTAAGAAATTAATAATTGTTAACATAAATTGTAGCGTATATGATAAATTAATGCTTTTCTCATTGGTAATTAATTCATTTAAACTAAAATGGTTGGGAGAAAAAGGCTGATGATGAAAAATGGGCGCTTTTGCTTTTAGGAGTAGTAGAATTAATGAAGCAACTAACTTAACTTGAGCATGGAAGTTTACTCCCCTAGGGTGGGTCCAATTGACGCCATGCCTAGGGTAGGCTCCCACATTACAAAAGTAAAATAAAATATTAAAAATGTGGATGTACACATAACCTTGAGCATGGATTATACTGATGTATAGATCCATCAAATGATTAAAATTTCTCTCACAACATAGTAGCTTCATATACTCATTTAGTTCCATCCATACTTCTTCTTTGATGTTCTAGCATATTTTTCTCACCTGTGAGGTATTCCACATATCCACAGCATAGATCTCCCCTCCTTGTAGATAGAACGGAGCTCACCCAAAAAAAGAAGTGAACTCAAAGTCTTTTCGTCTCACTTCCTATGTCTTGCACTAAAGAGCTATTTATAGTGTAAAGGATGCGCAACCCAAGAGAAAAACCATTAATACATTAGTTTTATGTTGATCATTAATACGATAAACGGAAGAATTTTAAGATTCTCATCTGAAGCCTTTTGAGCTTCTAAATTGAAGAATTTTCAACTTCTAAACTTAAACATTTTGATTTATGTTAAAAAGTTACTCATATTTTTAACCTATGTATCCCAATATGTAAAAGTTACTTTCTTAACCTTAAGAAATTGAGAACTACCAACATATTTTGTTGCACATATGAGAATTAATTCCCATCTCAATGGTACTTAAGTAATTTAAACCAAAATTGTAGGGAAAAAGAAGATGGCGACCAAAAGACTATTTTTGCTTTTTAGAGTAGTAGAATTTTCAATTCGTGTGGCTATTGTCTACTGTGGTAGTGATTAATTGAGGACTTGTGCATGCCTATTATTCAAAGATTTGTTTTTGAATAGTAGAACTTTTAATTCCACTGTGCTACACCTATTTACCCCTCTAAGTATATTTCGAGTCTAAATCATATTTTTAAGTTTCTCTCTATGATGGTTTAGGTTCACTTAAAATAATTGATCAATGAAGGGGTTTCGATGGTGCTTCCGTGGTCTATGAGCTATGATCGATAGGAAGAGGCAAAAGCTTTGTCTACCTTCTTTTCTTTCCTGTGTGTCAACTCAGAGCCTTTAGGCTCATGGAGAAAGAGATGCCATTTCTCTCTTATTCCCTTTTTTTTTATATCAAAGGACAAGAAAGAAAAAGAGAGGGACTGTGAATATTTTTTTTTTTTTGGTAAACAAACAACAGCTTATATTACGAAACAAACTGGACATGACTCCTCCCCCTAACTTCATCCAATAACAAGGATGAAAGGAAGAGGGGAGAAGTTAACCACAGACAAGAGAAGGAGTCCAGGGCAAAGTTGGCTAGACAGTTGGCCACCTGGTTCCCTTCCCTATAGATATGCGAGTAGAGAATACATGAAAAATTAGTGCTGAGAGCACGAATGGAGTTGAAAGTAGAACCAATTCGCCATGGAGGTTCAGCTGTTGAGCAAGATAACAGATCAATCAAAACCTTTGAGTCTCCTTCTAAGATGATATGTTGTAAGTTCAGGGAGTGAGCAAGTCTCACAATTTCCAGTGCTGCTAGAGCCTCCGTGTGTAAACTTAAGGAGCAAAACACCACAGATGAGAACCCAACCACGAATTTGCCTTGATCATCTCTTATTATCCCCCCAATTGCCGCTCTATCAGCTGAATTTCTAAACGCTCCATTGAAGTTGGCTTTGAAGAAGGGGTAGGTGGGAGCATTCCCACCTACCTCAATCTGTATTCTCTATGTTGGCTGGTGTGAATTGGTCTTTGATGCAAGGTAAGTTGAATCCTCATTGGCGTTTTGCAGTATTTGGCTCATCCTCTCAATTGACGGAGATTTCCTTTCAAAAAGCATCCCATTTCTTTCCTTCCACAACACCCAAACAAAGTTTGCAACCATTGCCATAAGCTGGTTCTTGTCATCAGTGGGTATTGTAGCAAACAACAAGTTAGTAAACCATTGGAAGTAGGATTGTTGGGGAACATGGGACTGAGTTGCTCCTCCAATCACTTTAAACCAAACCGCATGAGCCAGGGGACACTGCAATAGCAGGTGAACTATATCTTCAGTATTCTCTTGACACAATGGACAAATAGTCTCCTGCAAACCAATTCGTTCATGAAGAAACTTGGAAGTAGGAAGAGCATTAAGGAGGCATTTCCAGAGTAAGAGTTTAGTCTGGTTGGGGCAGTGGATGTGCCAGAGTTTCAACCAGATTGGGTGAGTGGGAAGTTTGTCACTCCCTCTAATCAAGCGATAAGCGGATGCGACTAAATATTTACCTAAGGAGGTAGCCATCCAATGTCGATTATCTTTTGAGAGATTCTAATCTAGTTGTATGAAGGAAATTGCACTTACTATCTGAGGTTCCCAAAATCTGTTGAGGATATTCAAATTCCATTCACACGTCCCAGGTAACATAAGCTAGTCAACTGATGTAAGTTGAAAGAGTTGTGGTTTTTCTGAACCTGAAGCCTTCCAAAGATCGAATTAATCCAACAATCATCTAATATGGCAATGTGTCTCCCATATTCTATTGTCCACGCACTATCCTTCCGCACCCACTCCTTCAATCTGTTGATTTGTTTCCACCCATCTGAATCTTTTAATCTTCAAGCTGTCCTAAGGAAACTCGAACTTGGATAGTACTTGTCCTTCATAACTGAGGTCCACACACTTTGATGATCAGATACTAGTTGCCATGCATATTTCAGCATTAAGGCCTTGTTCATGTCACTCGATCTCTTGACATTTAGACCTTCGTTGTGCCATGGCATGGAGATTTTATCCCAACAGACAGTATGTACAGCATTTGATTGAGTGTTTTTATTTCAGAAGAATCATCTTACCAATTGATCTACCTTCTCAGTGACTTCCTTGGGGAGGGTGAAGCAACTCATAAAATGGAGCGGCTAAGCACTCAAGACTGATTGTATGAGGGTAAGTCTCCCCATTTGTGATAGCACTAATGATTTCCAGCTTGACAAACGAGTGTTCATCTTCCTCAATAGCTCCGCACAATCCCTGGCATTAGGTTTCCTCCCAAGAATTGGAATTCTGAGGTACTTAGGAATTTCATTAGAGCGTGCAACACTGAATTGCTTTTTGAACTGCACCCCTCTATTCCTTGAGGTGTTCTTGCTGAATAGAAGAGAGGACTTCAACCCATTTATCATTTGACAAGACTCCAAACAGAATCAATGTAGTAGCCTCACTATAGAGTGTGCCTCTCTCTCATCGGTGTAGTCATAAATCATGACGTCGTCGGCATACATAAGATGAGATATAGGATACCCTCCACTCCAGAGACGGATGCCTCAGAAACATCCATCCTCTTCTGCCCGGTTGAGGGCTAGTGAGAGGATTTGTAGACAAATGATAAAAAAGATATGGTGAGAGCAGGTTCCCCTTGCCGAAGTCCATGTCCCGCTAGAAACTTCCCAACCATAGAACCATTGATCAAGATGTTGTAGGAAACTGTATGTACACATGCCATCAGCAGCTTGGAGACATTGTCATTAAAACCATAAGCATTTAGAACACTTCTCAGGAATTTCCAGCTCACCCTGTCATACGCCTTTGAGAAGTCAAGTTTCAAGGCATACATCCCTCGGTTCTGCAATCTATTCAATTTAACCTTAGCTGATTTTTTCTGCTTCTTGAAATGATGCATGATCTCGTGGTTGACCATTATGTTGTCTCGGATGGATCGATTGGGGAGAAAGGCTGCTTGCAGCGGAGATATTAAGGAATGAAATAGTAGCCTCATACGGTTGACCAATAGCTGAGCAATTATCTTATACACGAAATTGCATAGAGATTTGGATCAGAAATCCTGTATTTTCCTAGGGTGATCCATCTTGGGAATGAGAGATATAAGCGTGTGATTCAACCCTGCTGGCATTATTCCATTTCTGAAGAAGTCTTGCACTGTGAGAATTACGTCCTGGCCCACCACATCCCAATATGTGTGAAAAAAATATGCCTTGGAAATCGTCAACCCCTGGGGATTTATACGGCACCATGCCTTGGACAGTATACCAAATCTCGGAAGGGGGAGTAATTCTCGAAATCTGATTGTTTTGTTCATCCGTGACCATCTTTGGTATCAAACCCGTCAACTAAAACTCGCCCCAATGAGCGTCCTGTGTATAGGATTCTTTGAAATACTCTTCTGCCATCCGTTAAATTTCTGTTCTATTGGAAATTTCAACATTATTTGAGTTCTTCAAAGTTTGGATGTAGTTCCTTTGTCTTCAAAAGAGTGTTGACTGGTGGAAAAATCTGGTGTTGGAATCCCCATGCTTGAGCCATGCAACTCTTGACTTCTGGTACCACAATGTCTCGATTTGGTTTAACAGAATTACGTACTCCCTCTGTATTTTCTTCTCTTTCTGAAAAAGAGCATCAGTGGGGTTGGAGGCCAGCTGGTCTTGAAACTGTTGTATACCTTGTAGCAAACGATACTTCCGAGTGTGAAGGTTTCCTACCACTCATTCCATCGCTTGAGATCGTAGGCCAGGCTTAAGAACTTCCGTTGTAGGAGAGCTTGGGAACTTCCGCCTATAGTTCTGTTATAGGAAATTGTGATTGTCTCATGGCAAGATGGCTCTTGGATCCATAAAGCCTCGAATCGGAATGGTCTTGCACGCCTTCTGTTCTGATGAGATAAATCTAGCACAAGGGGGCAGTGGTCTGAGGTGACTATAGGTTAAGATATTACCACGGGGTGGGTGAATATATCCATCAAATCAGGAGACATGAAAACCCTATATAACTTTTCATATATCCATCGCATCCCTTGTTGGTCGTTACACCAGGTAAATAGAGGTCCTTTCATTGGCACCTCCACTAGAGCACAATAGTCAATAAAATTTTGAAAGATCTCCATTTGGGCTCTGTTGGGTGGGAGGCCTCCCCGCTTTTCCTATTGATCTCTTAACACGTTGAAGTCCCCCAAGATCATCCATGGCATTGCAAAAAGTGATATTTGGTTCTCAATCCATCTCCACTTCTCGGTCTGCCTATTAGCCTTTGAACTCGCATGTATAAAAAAAGTTACCCAAGACGTGCTTTTGTAGGTTATCTGAAACAAAACTGCCCAACTTGTATTAGAGATAACAGTTATGCTCACCTGGTTGTTCCACAAAATCAAAAAGCCTTCCTTGCTATCATAGGAAGGTAACATGTAACGATTTTTGAAAGATAGAAAATTCGCTACTTTGTGAGCCTGTCTTTCTTTTGCAAAAGTCTCGGAGAGGAGGACAACATGAGGTTGATACTTCAAAATCTATCTTTTAGATGGAATTGGGTCATGGGTTGACCAATCCCATGATAGTTCCAAAATATTAAATTCATATAGTCAGACTCAGGAAGTCCACCACAGACGAAGAAGAAGAAGAAGGGGGGTAGGGGACAGCTTCCTTTTCTTTTGATTTTTGTGGTTGACTTCCTTGGCATTCTGATCCATCTGCATTTCCCGAATCACCACTTGTGAACTTCCATGACCCTTCCTTCGAATCCTCGATTTATCTCTTAGGTTCTCCCTAGTAATCCCTCCACATTCCTTAGATAGCGACAGATGGGGTGTTACCGAGAGGTGCATCTTCTGTGAATTCTCATTTCCTTGCCACTACTGGGGGAAGAAGTCGGATAATAATAGATTGAAGGACTTAATCTCCTTTCCAGACCCCTGTCCACCTTGAGCTGCAAAGGTGAACGAGTGCCCACACGCTGTCTTAGACCCCAACTCTTCAGCAGCTGGGCTTAGAATAGTTTGAAGCCCAGAAAAATCCACTCTCGTAGCTGCATCAACTGAGCTATTCATTTGTTGGATGGCCCTGGGTTGAGCATCTAACTTAGCAGCAAACCCATGCCTATCAGGGTCAGACCAATTGACAATCTGACCCGGGGGACCAAGCTTCTGCCCACAAAAACCTGGTACCATCGGATCAGGTGGCGTTCTTTGTAACCCGCTTGGACCCGGCTCAATAGTACCAAACAATTTCCTACGGCTCACCTGGGAAAATTCAGGTAAGCGTCGGCGACGGCATACCGTCTTGTTCAAGTTGGAATACTTGGGGGGATTATCAACCGAATATACACTGAGCATTTTCCCTTGCACAAGGTTCGCACATGAACTTAAAGAATGGCCGAGAAGGCCGCAAGAAAAGAAGAAATCTGGAATCCCTTCAAACTCAAATGTAACCAAAAACTTATTTTCATATAGATCTTGGACAAAAATTCCAGCTGGAATAGGGTTGTGTATAGGAAGAGACCATCGAATACATGGGCTCAGACATTCTGAGGTTGTGAGACATGGAAAATCAATTCAATGACTTCCTAATCATCACACGGGATTGATTAAAAACAAAGAGTCGCTACCATTCTTTTTAGGTGTGAATGGACACCAAAATCTCAAATAAGCACAAAAAGGCAAATTTAGGGTAAAAATAACCCTATTAAAAAAACAACTAGAGATGGTTAAGGGGATTAGGTTATGAATAGGGGAAGGTGTTAGGCACCCCTATTCATCCACACAAGGTGGTAGCCAGGCATTGTTCATGTTTTTCAAAAGAAAAAAAAGGCTTGCTAATCAAAACAAAAGTAAAAGAAAAATAAAAGAATGTATGGCTTTTTTCCATGTGAATGATCCAATTAATTCTGGATCCTTATTATGAAAACAAGAGCCATTTATTTGGGCTTCATGATTGATTGAAATCAAAATAAAGGAAGCAAATCTAAAGTGAAAACTTAAAAAATCTGGCTTCAAGTTAAATTCTGGAAATCTAGAAAAATATTATTTTTATAAAATATTGCAGAATTGAACTTGAACAGTCCAGGTCATAGATATAGCCCAAATTTCACATTAGATCAAGAAATCAAAACCAAAAATACCCACGTTGATGAAGAACATCAAAAGGGGAGAACTTAGACTGTAGGGTCTTCTCTCAAAAATGAAAAAGGACTCAAAAACCGCCTCATGAAACCCTAGAAGTCACTTTCAGGCTTCTGGATCCAGATCTATCATATAGATCATGATAGATCCAGGATCTTAGCCTAATATCACAAAAATTAAGAAAACAGTGCTGTAGGTGCAAAGATGTGAAAAATCCAAATTTTAGAAAAAAGTGGGGATTTCATGCTATAAACATCATGGATTCAAAGGATTCATTCAAATTCAAAATAAAACCATTAAAACATGAACAGGATATTCAAAGCAGTCATATCTCACAGATTAGAGCACATAGGGGTCTACCCTACGAATCCACCTGTTCTCTTTTCCCTTAGCTCTTTCTTCACGTTTTACGGCTAGAGACGATTCTTGAGGTACTTGGAGATAGGTTTGGTGATATAAACACAATCAAAGGCCTTATTCTAAAAGAAAGAGAAAAACAGATTATGGGGTTCTATTCTAGGGATCCACCTGTTCCCCTTTCCCCTAGCTCTCTCTTCACGTTTTACGGCTAGAGAGGATTCTTGAGGTACTTGGAGGTAGGTTTAGGAATACAAGTATAAGAAGGCCTTATTCTACAGCAATGGAGAAGATTAGATTATTTCTAGAATTGAAAATAGAAAATAAAAGGGAAAAGGGATTTACCTGGATTGAGCAAGCAAAGCAGCAAGGGTTCCCTTCTTCACTTGCAGCTCTTCAGACTTCAAATTAATGGCCTTTTGCTTGAGGATCTGCCCTCTATTTATAGTCAAACCCAGGGGCATGATTGGTCCAGAGGGATATATCCAAAATCCTCTAGATTGAATTGAAAATAGGGATAATGCCAATCCATGGCCAACAAGGATAAATAGGATAATTCGAATATATAAATAAGAGAACTCGCCTATCCCAGAGAGATATTTGGATGCAGATAAAGCTTAGAAATCGAGCAAAGATTAAATTCGCACAAAACACGGGAACGACTCCTAGCCATCTACAACAGGGAAGTGTTTTATAAATTTCAGTTCAAATTTATTTGGAACCCTACTTTGCTCAGTTCAAATTGATCAAAAATTTCACTTTGATTTTATAAGTTCTAACTCTGGTTCATCTGGAATCTTATTAAAATTTTCAGGAATTGTGGTTCGGTTCAAAGTCTTTTAGAAAATATTTCTACATTTTTCACAAGGACTAATAGCTGATAATTTACTGTAGGATGGTTACATTGGTGCAAAAGCAAATGGGCGGACCTAAATCAAGGATCGGAATAAACTGTGGAACCCGGGGAGGGGGGAGCCAGTCAAGGAAAAGTCTTGGCAGTCGAAGCATCATTTTGGTCAGAGATCAGATCAAGGAAAGGTCAATCATAACATGGTGAAAACAGTGGAAAGTTATATAGCCCAATGGAAAATGTCGATCCGCTTCAGAGGAAACACTAGCCAAGAATTAGCAAGGCAAATTACAGAACAGCAGGGCATCAATCAGGAATTAGGAGCAGAGAAGAAATTACAGTCCAGAGCATCATACATAAAAAAAAAAAAGCATGTTCCTACAGTGGAAATTCAGTGGGCAGCATATCAGAAGCATAGTATCATGCAATTCAGTGCGATGTTTTCAAGCAATGGACAAGTTTAGGGTGATGCCATGGCTTCTGCCATCAATTGGAGTTTATCAAGAGAAAATCAGGAGGTCAACAATTGGATAGAAAAATATTACCAACAGACAAAAATCTGGCTAGACAAATTGAGAAGAAACAAACAATAATGTCAGCAATTCATAAAGAATCAGAAGCAGCCTGAATGCAGAATTTGAAAGTCATTCGTCCAATACTCTAAGCATGCAGCAGGTATCAACAATCCAGCATGATAGACAAAGCCAAAGCATGGGAAAAGGCATGCCTGGAGATAGCATTAAAATGTTACCACCAACTGGATACAAGTCAACATTTTTGCAAGCATAGATTCGGCAATACAAGATTTCAAGAAATTGTCTACCAACAAGAAAGAAGCATCACATTGCTAAAATTAGAACAAAAGGATAAATCAAAGCATGTGGCAATTATAGACATGTATCCGAAATCCTGACAAAGCAGGTATCTCAATGCAGGATGAGCAATTCAATTCCCAATCAAGCAACTGTGTTACACATATCAATGAGTGACAAGGCCGAATGGTGTTAACCACAAAATCTGTTATTTGTTCAAATCAAACAGGAATTCGTTCATAAGGAAAGGTTAAGTATGAATTCACTAACCTGAACGAATGGTGGAGGAATTGAATCAAGGACAGGTCACAAGCACAATCGCCCAAAAGTTGGCGCTCCCAGCAGCTAGAAAATCCTCAAAAATGGGCTAGGGCTCGACTGCTGCTGTAAATGGGCAAGGAATGAATGTTGCCGGAGCAAGGAGCAACCGCCGGCAGCAATAGACGTCGCCGGAGCTACTGGAGATCGCCGGAAAAGAAAGACGAGTCGTCGGGGACGAGGACGAGAGCTTGGGGCCGGTCTGAGTAATCGGAACAAGAAGAAAAGAAGAGGAAAAGTCGCGGTCGCACGCGACTTATAAAACCTGGGGGATCCGGATACTCAGGCCGGATACCCGCAAGCCCTCGATTATCCGGATATACATACCGGATACCAAAGAAAAAAGAAAAAAAAACAGAAAAAATAGAGAAAAAAACAGAAAAGAATAGAAAAAAAGGAAATGAAAAAAGAAAAAAAAAGAAAAGGAAATGAAAAGAAAAAAAAAGAAAAAAAAAAGAAGAAAAAAAAGAAGGAAAAAAGAGAAAAGAAAAAGAAGAAGAAAAAGGAAAGAGCAAAATTGTGCTACAATTTCTATTTTCTCAAAAATCCTATTCTTGTCTCGAAATCCACCTCACAGCCACGAGAGCTCTGTGGAATTCGGGACAACTTTGGGAAATGTGCCTGGTCAAAAGGATGATATCCACTCAAATTTCAACTTGGTTTGATAAAAAAATCAGTTTTTCAAAAAACCCTATTTTTGGGCTTAAAATCCACTTCACAGCCACAAAGGGCTCAGTGGAATTTAAGAACTCTTGGAGAGATGCCCCCCTTAAAGTGAGGGCTTTTTGGCAAATCTCCACTCAAAAATGGTTTTCTACAGAAATTGAATTGAACCGAGCAAATCATGCTCAAGGGAATGCAATTTGGGCTTGTCTACTCTTTGCAGCTCACTGCTTCGCAGCTCCCACAAAGAGGGGCAGTTGTAGACACCCCAAATTGCACAAACAATCATCAAAAATCATTATCTCCTGGAAAGCCAGCACAGAATTTGAAGAAAATAAACTTTTATCTGTATCCGGATACTCAATCCGGATACAAATACCCTTTCCAGTATCCGGATACTCATACCGGATACATGTGAGCCTTAGTGTATCCGGTACCATGTACCGGATACCTTAAGGCCCTTTGTTATCCGGTCTGATATACCGGATACCTTAAGTTTGCTCAAAATTAGGGTTTTCCGAGAGCTTTTCACTTTTACTATCATGTCCCTCATTAAATGAGGGGAAATCGCGGAAATGACCTTAGGGTTTAGGTTGGAGGGGTTCTAGACATTAAGTTGTGTCTACCAATGACCTTAGCCCTTGCCTATAAATAGGAGCTTCCTCCTTGAGCAAAAGGCACACAACTCTTGTTTTGAATTCTCGCAAAGAAGAACTCCAAGAGAAGAAGGAAACCGCTGTGGAATCGTCTCCAGAATTCAGGTAAGCCTCAACTTTTCGTTTTATTTTCTGTCTTTACATTCCTAGATCTAGATCTCTTCTTCTACCTTTCTGTATGTGTGGAAATCCTTCCCCGGCTCAAAGTATCTCAAGACTCCCCTAGCCGTAAAACGTGAAGGCGGATCTAGGAGAAACGAGACTGGGGATTGACCCTAGTGCTAGAACCTATGTAGCATAAGGCCTTTTTGATTGATTGTAAACCGTTCCATATTCAAAGTACCCTTGATTATCTTAAAGAGAACAGAGGGAAACGATAATGGAACGGAACCCTAGGCTATGCTAGAACCTATTTTGTTGAATTTATATGCATGTTGTATTGATCTTGTTTGGTTTTTTTACACTTGCACATACATATCACTATTTTGGCGGGATAGGCTCATATTTGGGGTTTATTGCATTTATTGTGATAAAACTCAAATAAATGGCCTCAATCAAATTCTGGAGTGTTTTTAAATGTTTTTCAAAGGTTTTGGATTCATCTCACACGAATCACACACTTTTTGTCAATTTTCGGATTTGGTTTTCTTCAAAAGTGGCTTAGCTTGACAGCACCTGTACCCTTACTTCGGACGTCCGTAACTTCATCATCCAGATGAATTTTGGGGCGATTCCAGAACCATGGGAAAGGTGAGGCTGTCTAGTTTATGTCCACCAAATTTCATGAATTTCTATCTAGCCGATTTTTGACACCTCTCTGTCGAAGTTGAGTGGACAGTTTAGGTTCAAGTACAGAACTTGTTACTTCGACGGACCGCCATGTGTTCGATTTAAGTTCGATTCAAGTGATTTTTGTTTCTGAGTACTCCTTTATGAGTCTATTTTCAAATCCAGTTGGTTTCATAATTTTTGGATCCCATTTGAATTATTGGTAGCCGATTTACTCAGAACTGTTCATTTGTACTTTTCTGGGTAAATCTGTGATCTTCGGGGCCTGTTCGGGAGACCACCCAAGGCACATCCGAAGGGATTTTTGTATGAGGCTAGTTTTTATGGAAATATGGCCATACAAACTTCAATCACACCAAATTTCGTGGACTTTTGTGTAGTGGATTTTTCTAGACAATTTTCCAAAGTTGCCCACTTACCACTTTTAAAAATCCCCAGCAGCAACTTCAAAGGAGCATAACTCCTAGGATTTTTATCGGATTAATTTGAGATTTTGCATGAGTTCCTTATTTATCATAATCTTTCCAATAGAGTTGGTTTGAATCAATTTGAAATTGGATTTGAATGATTTCAAGACAAAGGACCTTACTTTTTACCAAAATTCCCGGATTTGCCTCAACTTGGTTTTGGCCACTTTTACTTTGATTTCCATCTTTTGAAATACTCCAGAAGTGATATTGACATAAGAGATGATCTAAAATCCATTTAGATCTTCATGTGAAAATATCATACATTGTTCATTTTTCAAGGCTTTTTCATGATTTTTAGCAAGCTTCTTATTTTATTTTTAGCATGAACATACACTTAGCAACCACTTCGTGTAGATGAATGGGGGTGCCTAACACCTTCCCCCGTTCATAATCTAATCCCCTTACCCATCTCTGGATTTCATTTTCAAGTAAGATTATTTTTATCCTAGAATGATTCTTTTTTTCACTTTTTGCTTATTTTGAACTCTTTGGTGTCCATTCTCACCCCAAAATCATAAATGGTGGCGACTCTCCCGTTTTGCGTTGAGCCCGTGTGTTGACGGAGGGATGATCATCTTCCGGTGATTTTTCCCATGTCTCACAACTGGCGACTCTGCTGGGGACTTGTGGATTTAAGCCTTTCTTTGTATGTTCATGCTTTTTCTTTACTTTTTGAATGCTTGCTATTTTGTTTATTTTATTTGTGTATATTCTTGTATATTCTTGAAGCATGATTTTGGTGGTATTTGGTGATAACATGCTCTAATTTGAATTTTGAATACCATGGTTTGAATATGAGAATTAATAGCATGAAATCTAGGGGTTCAGAATTTTTGAGTATTCAAACATGATTCCTATAAAGCATACCTTTTTGTGCTTAAAATTTTTTGTTATGCCATGCCTTTGATTTGGGGTATAGGGGGATTCAATTTGAGCATGAAAACCAAAGAGCATGAAATCTGGAATTTTAGTGCACATTGTGGATTCTTTTAGTATGTTCACCAATATACCATGTCAAGTAGTTGCTAAACTTTTAGGCATTAATTTGGGGTATAAAGGATGCACTTTTGGGCATGAGAAATCTGAAGATTTTGGTGCATATTTCTGGAGATTTTAAAGCATATTTTACCTCATTGAAACACTTTTGAACCATGCCAAGTAAGTGCTAAAAATTTAGGCTTCAATTTGAGGTAAATGGTACACTTTGAGCATGAAAAAGAGCAAGAAATCTGGAATGTTAGGAATGCTTGTGGGTTTCAAGCATGCTTACATGATTTAATTGTTGTTTGTATAAATAACATGTTTTGTATACCACTTTTTGGGCATGTAATATTTTTGTGCATATTTGGTGCTTGCTTGCTTGTATTTAGCTTCATTATTTTTTGTCATATGTACCTTGGCTTGAAATTGAATGCATGGCTACGAAAAAGAGTGGCAAGGGGCTGGGACGTTGTGAATGTTACCACAATTTAAAATTGCACTTGAGCACTTGAAACAATTTGCACAGCCTACCCTTTTACCTATTAGGAAGTTGAACCATGAATGTGTGTAGCTTGGCGCACCGAGGTCGTGACTTCGGAAAGCGAAAGTGAAAGCAATTACCTTAGAATTTGAGTCAATGATGTGATGACAATGGGATCTGTGATTCGATTCCGGGCATCACTAGACTTGAGTTCTAAGTTGCCAATTAAGCCAAAACCCAAAAACCATATGCTTGAAGGTGGAGAAACACGTTTTCGGCTAAAAGCACACAATTGCGTTTGGGGAATTGGGTGTAAATGTGGGAAGGCCGTTTGCATGTTTTACAGGCCAAGGTATAATGTGAATACCATATGGAATGAAGGTAATACAAGGTGGCAAGGTAAAGCCATGTTCTGTTCCTAAGTTTAGGGAATTTTGCAAGTATGATGTCCAAGCCCAATTTGGGGCAAGTTTTGAAGGTCAAATTAAGGTGAACATCAATTGGGAATGAAAAAAAATCAAATCTGGTGAAAAAAATGAGTCAAAAAGGGCCATTTCGGCAGTAACCGGCAACTCAGGCCGGTTAATAACAGCTCTAATCATATTCGGTACATATTTCCGGATACAAAGACATATGCGGATATCCGGTGTAAGACCCCGGATTTTTGGATTAGCCTAAAATAAGGAATTTGCTAATATTATTAAAAATTAATAACGAGCCAATAATTCAAGTAGTTGTCGCAAGGGTAATTTGGAAAGTTCAGCAATTCGGAGATTAAGTAAATTTGGGGTAAGAGGTGGTAATTATATCATATCGTAATAATTTAGTAAGTTATTAAGGTAAATTCTATTAGATTAAATTAAGTGTGGTTATGTATAAATTTTATAGTAAATAAATACTAATTAGAAACTTTATTTAAAATGAATAAGGTAGTGTTGATCTTTTGTTTGGGTGGCTAACCATTTAATCGAGGGTGGTTAGGCTGTAGGTGTAAGGAGTGGTGATGGAGTTACACACCGGTGGATCATGAGGGAGTTAAAAGAGTTTTGGTTGAATGCAAAGCTGTTGGTGTAGGTAATATAGTGGAGGGCACTACACTTGATAAAAAAAAATAGAATACAAGCAGTTTTTTAAACGTAAGGATTTGCTGATGGTAACAATAGTTTTCTCCCCGGGCGTTACCATTAGTTACAACGTTGGAGAAGGCAAAACGGATGCAAAGAAGATCTGAGCATTGAGGTGAGTGGAGAGGGTTGTTTGGAAAGGAAGAAGGCAACCTTGGTTTGTAGAGATGAGGCCGTTCATTTCTGTTGGAGCAGGAAAATTCTGGACGTGAAGAATATTGCTGTTTGAGGAGGTCGTCCAACACTGTTTGAAGATTCTGGACGTGAAGACCATCCAAACAAGTTGCTGTTTTGTGGAAGATGGAAACAAGAGGCAAGAGCATTGGAGATTCTGCAGAAACATTTACTTGCATTGAACTCCAGCAAACAAGAGCATTGAAGAAACATCCAAACGAGTTGCTGCAGAAAACAAGTACTTGCATGTGTTCAGATTCAGTCGTTTGGAGGCAAGTAGTTCTTCCAAAACCTTGCATTGTTTGTCAAATTTAGGATTTTCCAGATTTGATGAAACCAGGGAATTTCCAGAAATCTATTCATAGAATAATGTTGATCTGAGTTCATCTTTTGTCTAACTAGATAAATTTTCGAATGGGTATATTGAGTTGTTAGTTTGTTTTTTTTTTCCATCATATGATAATGGCTTGATTGAATATTGTGGTTCAGTTCTTAAGAGAATAAGTTTACAGCAGTATTAAGTTAACACCAACTAGATCTAGAAGGGAATCAATGAGCATGAAACAGTAGAGAGAGGGGGGCTGCTAATGGGCGTACAACCATTTTTAAAAATATATATATATATATATGAGTTGCAGAAAAACGATGGAGTTCAAAGGGGGAGAAGGGAAATAGAAAACAGATAGAGAGAGAAAGAGAGAGAGAGTGGTTGTTCGTATGAGAGAGAGAGAGAGAGTGGTTGTTTGTATGAGAGAGAGAGAGTGAACAAATGAGCACAAAATAGAAGAAAGGGGACCTGTTAATGGGTTGTACAGTCATGTAAAAATGCAGAAAACGTAAGAACACAAGAGGGGAGAAAAGAAATGAAATACAATAGAGAGAAGAGAGATACAAAGAGATAGGGAGAGAGTGAATAAAATAAAGGGGAGATGCTACAATAGGGAGACAATGTAGGATGGTAGGGGTTGGGTTGCTTTTCTACGGAAGAGAGAGAAGGAGTTGGGTTCGTTGTATTTCAGGGTCCAAATTTGTAAATTGGAAATTGTTTAAGGCATTTTTATAATTTAGAAACTTTAAAGATAAAAGAAGTTTAAATTTACACAATGATCCCTAGTTCTAGTGTTATTACAATTTCTCTTGTATAACTAAACCCCATCATTGCATAACTCTTTAAATATTAGATCAATGGACAATCTAGGCCGATCACATATTTGGATGGGCAACTCATCCAACTTAGTGACGAAATGTAATTATGAATCAACATTTATTTTTAAAGGAAATAGTTATTTCTTAATAAGAAATATAATAAATAGACGATATATGTTGTCTTTATTCTGAATTTTAGGGTGATTAGCATATAGTAATCTATAGAGTTTATCATGGATAGTAAGGATCAGGGCGTAAGTGATCTTAGATTTAAATTGGATGAGTGTAAAAAAAAAAAATGTGAGTTCTAATCTAAGAGGTGTAGTCATTGGGATTATAGGAACTGAATTAATCTTTCATTAGTTTTGCTGAACTTGTAATTATAAATCTGATTTTTTTTTTATTATGGATTAACTGGTTGTTTATTTGTTTCTGTTTCGATGACATGGTGAATATTCCCAAGTTAGGTATCAAATGTTGTATTTTCTGTTGGAGGGTTTCTAGTGTGTATATGAAGCTGAATTTGATATTGTTCACTATAAAAGGTTTTCTTTTACTACAAGCATGGTTTATGTTAAATTGCATTGTATGTAAGAAATTTTCCTGATATACTAGGGCGAGACTTAGTGTGGATCCACAGTCTAGTTGTAGTGAATTTGTATGTTTTGTCTGGATTTAAGTCTGGGGTTCCTTCATGCGTTTCCTCCATGATGGAGAGGCCTTCCATGAGGGAAGCGCTGCAGCAACTCCGTTTCCACCATGATGGTGAGGTCACTTGAGTTTTCCGCCAAGAGGGCGACGATATTGTATGTTCGAGCTGTTGCAGTGTTAGACTGGATTGTCTGGAACTCTAGTGCTTAGCCACACAAAATAGACAAACTTCACGAGTCCCAATATATATAATATTTTCTGAAATCTGATTTGGATAAGAATTGTGATTAACGATGTATCTCCGAGATTAGACGGATTACCCGTGGTTAATCGTCGTGTATTTTAATCGTGCATGTTTAGAAATTAAATTAAGTATATTTGTGCATGCATTGCTACTTGCTGAGATAGTCGTATCTCACTGTTTTGTTTTGATTTCAGATATATGAGAGGACGATACAGGGGGTATATGCTTGTTTTCAGGTGAGTTGGGGAAACCTTTTTAGTTGACTCTGATTAGATTATTGTTTACTTTCATGTTGTCTTTCACTCTGATAGCGATCCTGTGTGAAAATCTAACTCCTTGGGAACGAGTTACGGTTTATTTCACGTAACCCGGTTCTGGGGCGTTACATCCGGTTAGGGTGACCGGATACAATAAGGCATATTCTTATCCGGTATATTATACCGGATACGTTCAAAAAATGCACAAATTGGCTGTTCAGCCCAAATTTTCAGAATAAAATGCCTAAAACACTGTGGATAATCCTTAGGCACCCCGAAAAGAACATAAGAAATGTTCCCAAAAATACAAAATCAAAAAAAAAATATATACAAAAAAAAAAACAAAAAAAAACAAAAAGAATAAAATAAAATATTCTTTCAGGATTTAACCTAAGTTTGAAAATCAAAGTGGAAACCAAGGTGTCATATTTTTTGACATCAATTCAATTCAAACATGTGTCAATCAAGCTTCAGAACTTGAAAATCTTCTAAAATGCATCAAATTTCAAAAAAAAAATAAAACCCTTGATTGGTCTCCTTTTTACCAATCAAATCAAATCAAAAATTGGGACCCTTGGAAGCCCTAGAATATTCCATAAAAAAACCCTTGATTGGTCTCCTTTTTACCAATCAAGTCAAAAAAAAGTGGGACCTCTGGAAGCCCTAGAATATTCCATGAACCCTTGATTGGTCTCCTTTTTACCAGTCAAGTCAAAAAAAAATTGGGACCTCTGGAAGCCCTAGAATATTCCATGAACCCTTGATTGGTCTCCTTTTTACCAATCAAATCAAATCAAAAATTGGGACCCTTGGAAGCCCTAGAATATTCCATAAAAAAACCCTTGATTGGTCTCCTTAGAGGAATATAAAGAAAATGAAGAGATATGGATTGAAGATGGAGCATTTGGACTTATGTAACAAAGCTGGGAACCTCAACAGAAGTTGCCGGACAGCTCTAGAGAACAACCAAACTGATCCCGACCGAAAATCGATGCAAAACTGTAAAATCAGGCAAACACCGTATTTGAAGTACGGTCCATGCATGCCCGCACTTGTTATGCAGTCCGGCCTGAACCGTATCGCATCTACGGTTCAGACCAAACCGTATATCAAATACGGTCAACTTTAAAAATATCTTAAAAAATGTAATTTTTCAACCCGATTGGGCTTGATCCGACCCTGACCGACTTGACCCGACTCTTTTTGACAAATTGGGTTGTTCCAAGCCCATTTGTGGACCATGGGCCAAATGGGCCCACCAATGCCCCACTGGCCCACCTATGGGGCCCACATATTGACCGGCCCGTTTTCAACAAACGGGCCCAAGGCCATTGGTTTAATTGCTATTGGACCATATTCAAGCCCACTAAGCCCTTCAAAGATAATTGATTCAATAAACAGCTTAAACCAAAAAGGTTACCCAAATAGCTACCCACGGGCCTTCCAACGGGGCCCGTATCCAACCCACATAACTCAAGTAAAAAGATAAAAAATGAAATAAAAGGGGCCCACACCTTCAGAGGACCCCACCAGACCCAAAAAGAGGCATTCTGGTCTAGGAAAGGGTGAAATTTGACTCAAAAACCAGGGAGACCCGAGGGACCCGTCAAACCGACCGGGCAGGCCGGGGTGTCTTCAGACTTCCCCGGACATAACCGAGGACTTAGCTAGATCTCTAATAAACTGCAAACCAGACTTAGACCCAGATAGGCAATCCTTGTGTCTGCCTGCACCTCTCAGGCAGTGGCGACTCCGAAAGTCCCGAGGCACGCACAGCACCACGTGCGCCTTGTGTGCAATCTAGGTTTTTAGGTACGCACACTTTCCCTTCAAAATATATATATTTTTGTCTATATTAGTTCTCATTTAATCAATTACTTCATACAAATTTAAAGAACCATGGAACTAAAATTCTATTTTAAGCCAATATTAAGAGCAATTCATATACATTGTTGTTCCCATTGACATTGGATTTAGCTTTCATAAGCTTTTCATATCATACAGAAAATTAGAAGAACAAATGATGGTGAAGTTGTTAGGGTTTGAAAATTTTTCTTGTTTGCGTTGACACCCTTTTTTACTCAAGTTGATGTGGCTTCAAACAAATTGGCTATGTACGAGCCCACTTTATGGGCTCATAGGTTGAAAATGTGAATCCTATTCCGCCCACATTGAATGCAAATCTTGGTTATGCCACTGCCAAATCGAACACCAACATGCTTCTTAATAGGAAAAATGAAAGCAAATTCTTTGTTTTTGTCCAAGTGAAAAAATATGTAAAATGAAGAATCTAAAAGCACTACAACCAGATCACAGTTCATGAATTTGTAGATTATATTAAGTAGATCCAATTTAGAAGTCATAGACCATTTTAAAGAAATTAAATGCATCCATAAAATTATGAAAAAACTAAATTAGAAGATTTTATGAATGCCATAGAAAGATATATTATTATCTCCAACAAAAAAATTCATTATACAAGTTCTTCGTAAAATCTGTTTTTATTGCATAAAAGTTACAGCCAAATATATTAAGAATACATGCATCCCAAGATTTTATCAATGCATTGCAAGAGAGATTCATAAAAAATAAAAAATAAAAATAGATCATAGCAAGAGGGATTGTTATCCGCAACTAACTAATAAAGCTCTTTTTGCATAGATATCCCATATCGAGAATTTATTAGTTTGCAGAAACGTCATGACAAGTAAATTTTGTGGACCTAAATGAAAAACAAAAACAGGAAGTTACTTAGCCCATTATCTCCCTTTTTTTATCTTCTTCTTTTCACCAAATTATATGTAAAAAAGCTATATTTCCAATAAAAAATTACTTTATGTTTCTGTAAACTAATATTTTGTTAACAGATATTTAATTTTTATAGTTTAGTTATCCAAGAAATATTTACCAAAATTATTAATCAGTCAGCCTCAATCTCACTCTTTGAAACATGTCTGCAATATATCATAACTCTTATCAAACATGGAACTGCAAGATAGGTTTCTACAAACCCATCAAAGAATTTTCTCTCACCAAGCTTTTCCAGCCAGATCACTTTAAGTCAACTTTGTATGAGCCTTACTATCTAATACTTTACTTTTCAATGGAGTTTAGTGCATATTGCGAATTTAAACATAATTTAAGTTGATTAATATATAATATTGCAAACTAAAATACCATATAAATTGATCAACGGTATTTGCCAAATAGCATATCGACAAAAGATACATAATTTAGAGTGGAAAACAATATAAACATCAAGTCGGGGTTCACAACATTATTTCACAAGAGTATGCCATCATGTTGGAGATGGAAACTCAGAAGGCCTTATGCAAGCTTGTATTAAGTATATAAATGTGCAAGTTATACATATATATTGTTGCTTATAACTAATGACGAATAGTAACTAATATTAACATAAACATCATCATTAACCATGTCATATAACTCAGCATCCAAATTATCCATAGCGTGAAAACAGAACAATTTCATTTTTTTAACCCCGTTAATTAGTTGCCTCCACATGATTATCCTATAAAAAAAATAGAAAGTGCTATAAACATCTGTATTCCCTATCTTGTTTACCTTCAAACTTCTGATATGATGACTGCATAGATTTTAAAAAGAAATGGAAATCCTTGCATCCACATGTGAACATCACTGTATCCACATATCAACTTATGTTAGCTGAAACTCATTTTACTTGTAAACAAATGGCTTTTATTAGAACTGAAAATGGTGAGATATATTTTCCCTTTTAAACTATAAGAAAATCAAATTCTATGAATGAGATATTGCTATTTACTCAAAAAAAAAGAACCAGAAAAGTTCTTTTTAATTAATTATTCATATGTCAGAAAAAAATTAGGATTAAAAGAATCATTCATAAAAAAATAATAATAAATTATAATTATGAAAAACTAATTTATTGACATTTTGAACATGCAAGAATAATGAAGTCATCTGTCTACTTGTTCTCGTTTGTCAATCTCCCGGTCTAAATTGTCTCCATGATTGGCCCTGAAAGTTCATATTCTAAACTTAGTTAAGCACATAGATATAAACAATCTTATGCAATTACTGTGCAACATAAACACAAAGTGTGTGAAAAAGAGACATACTTTCTTCCTATTACAAATTGTACAAAAATTCCCTTCTCATCTTCAAGGTTTTCAAACTTGTACCTGTATGTATCATTTGTTAGATTCACTTTCTAAGGAAATGACTTCAAATCAAGCTAGTAAAAAATCTTCTCTCCCAATTCTACAAGTCTTCTTCATTCCCACATAAATCTCCAAGTGAAAAGCACCAAAGAATCTTACTCGATCCACCTGTCCACAACATAAATCTCTCATTATTGTAAATGGAACGGAACTCACCCAAGACAAGAAAAGTCTTTGTTCCTTTCACTTCTTCTATCTCTCACACTAAAGGATTATTTGTATTGTAGAGGACGGACAATCCAAGAGATCAGCCATTAATACATTAATTTCATGTTGAGTATCAATAGGATAACTGAAGCCTTCTAGGCTTCTAAACTAATGTCTTTTGAGCTTTAAATTGAAGCCTTTTGAGCTTCTAGCTATAACATTTTGAATTATATTACTAACATTTAACAGTCAAAAAACTTTTCATTGTCTCAAAGATCAATTAGAATTGAATGGCAATTATTGACATTACGGAAAAACATTAAATGTTTAACCTATATATCCCCATTGGTCAAAGTTACTTTCATAAACTTAAGAAATTAATAATTGTTAACATAAATTGCAGTGTATATGACAAATTAATACTTTTCTCAACGGCAATTACCCATTAAGACATTAATTTCATGTTGAGTATTAATAGGATAACTGAAGCCTTTTAGGCTTCTAAACTAATGTCTTCTGAGCTTCTAAATTGAAGCCCTTTGAGCTTCTAAAATATTTTGAATTATATTACTAACCTTTAATAGTCAAAAAACTTTTCATTGTCTCAAAGATTTTGACTTTGAGCTTCTAAAAAGATTTTCATTGTCTCAAAGGTTATATTACTAACCTTTAAAATATTTTGAATTAAATTTTTAACCTATGTATCCCAAATGGTCAAAGTTACTTTCATAACCTTAAGAAATTAATAATTGTTAACATAAATTGTAGCGTATATGATAAATTAATGCTTTTCTCATTGGTAATTAATTCATTTAAACTAAAATGGTTGGGAGAAAAAGGCTGATGATGAAAAATGGGCGCTTTTGCTTTTAGGAGTAGTAGAATTAATGAAGCAACTAACTTAACTTGAGCATGGAAGTTTACTCCCCTAGGGTGGGTCCAATTGACGCCATGCCTAGGGTAGGCTCCCACATTACAAAAGTAAAATAAAATATTAAAAATGTGGATGTACACATAACCTTGAGCATGGATTATACTGATGTATAGATCCATCAAATGATTAAAATTTCTCTCACAACATAGTAGCTTCATATACTCATTTAGTTCCATCCATACTTCTTCTTTGATGTTCTAGCATATTTTTCTCACCTGTGAGGTATTCCACATATCCACAGCATAGATCTCCCCTCCTTGTAGATAGAACGGAGCTCACCCAAAAAAAGAAGTGAACTCAAAGTCTTTTCGTCTCACTTCCTATGTCTTGCACTAAAGAGCTATTTATAGTGTAAAGGATGCGCAACCCAAGAGAAAAACCATTAATACATTAGTTTTATGTTGATCATTAATACGATAAACGGAAGAATTTTAAGATTCTCATCTGAAGCCTTTTGAGCTTCTAAATTGAAGAATTTTCAACTTCTAAACTTAAACATTTTGATTTATGTTAAAAAGTTACTCATATTTTTAACCTATGTATCCCAATATGTAAAAGTTACTTTCTTAACCTTAAGAAATTGAGAACTACCAACATATTTTGTTGCACATATGAGAATTAATTCCCATCTCAATGGTACTTAAGTAATTTAAACCAAAATTGTAGGGAAAAAGAAGATGGCGACCAAAAGACTATTTTTGCTTTTTAGAGTAGTAGAATTTTCAATTCGTGTGGCTATTGTCTACTGTGGTAGTGATTAATTGAGGACTTGTGCATGCCTATTATTCAAAGATTTGTTTTTGAATAGTAGAACTTTTAATTCCACTGTGCTACACCTATTTACCCCTCTAAGTATATTTCGAGTCTAAATCATATTTTTAAGTTTCTCTCTATGATGGTTTAGCTTCACTTAAAATAATTGATCAATGAAGGGGTTTCGATGGTGCTTCCGTGGTCTATGAGCTCTGATCGATAGGAAGAGGCAAAAGCTTTTTCTACCTTCTTTTCTTTCCTGTGTGTCAACTCAGAGCCTTTAGGCTCATGGAGAAAGAGATGCCATTTCTCTCTTATTCCCTTTTTTTTATATCAAAGGACAAGAAAGAAAAAGAGAGGGACTGTGAATATTTTTTTTTTTTGGTAAACAAACAACAGCTTATATTACGAAACAAACTGGACATGACTCCTCCCCCTAACTTCATCCAATAACAAGGATGAAAGGAAGAGGGGAGAAGTTAACCACAGACAAGAGAAGGAGTCCAGGGCAAAGTTGGCTAGACAGTTGGCCACCTGGTTCCCTTCCCTAAAGATATGCGAGTAGAGAATACATGAAAAATTAGTGCTGAGAGCACGAATGGAGTTGAAAGTAGAACCAATTCGCCATGGAGGTTCAGCTGTTGAGCAATATAACAGATCAATCAAAACCTTTGAGTCTCCTTCTAAGATGATATGTTGTAAGTTCAGGGAGTGAGCAAGTCTCACAATTTCCAGTGCTGCTAGAGCCTCCGTGTGTAAACTTAAGGAGCAAAACACCACAGATGAGAACCCAACCACGAATTTGCCTTGATCATCTCTTATTATCCCCCCAATTGCCGCTCTATCAGCTGAATTTCTAAACGCTCCATTGAAGTTGGCTTTGAAGAAGGGGTAGGTGGGAGCATTCCCACCTACCTCAATCTGTATTCTCTATGTTGGCTGGTGTGAATTGGTCTGTGATGCAAGGTAAGTTGAATCCTCATTGGCGTTTTGCAGCATTTGGCTCATCCTCTCAATTGACGGAGATTTCCTTTCAAAAAGCATCCCATTTCTTTCCTTCCACAACACCCAAACAAAGTTTGCAACCATTGCCATAAGCTGGTTCTTGTCATCAGTGGGTATTGTAGCAAACAACAAGTTAGTAAACCATTGGAAGTAGGATTGTTGGGGAACATGGGACTGAGTTGCTCCTCCAATCACTTTAAACCAAACCGCATGAGCCAGGGGACACTGCAATAGCAGGTGAACTATATCTTCAGTATTCTCTTGACACAATGGACAAATAGTCTCCTGCAAACCAATTCGTTCATGAAGAAACTTGGAAGTAGGAAGAGCATTAAGGAGGCATTTCCAGAGTAAGAGTTTAGTCTGGTTGGGGCAGTGGATGTGCCAGAGTTTCAACCAGATTGGGTGAGTGGGAAGTTTGTCACTCCCTCTAATCAAGCGATAAGCGGATGCGACTAAATATTTACCTAAGGAGGTAGCCATCCAATGTCGATTATCTTTTGAGAGATTCTAATCTAGTTGTATGAAGGAAATTGCACTTACTATCTGAGGTTCCCAAAATCTGTTGAGGATATTCAAATTCCATTCACACGTCCCAGGTAACATAAGCTAGTCAACTGATGTAAGTTGAAAGAGTTGTGGTTTTTCTGAACCTGAAGCCTTCCAAAGATCGAATTAATCCAACAATCATCTAATATGGCAATGTGTCTCCCATCTTCTATTGTCCACGCACTATCCTTCCGCACCCACTCCTTCAATCTGTTGATTTGTTTCCACCCATCTGAATCTTTTAATCTTCAAGCTGTCCTAAGGAAACTCGAACTTGGATAGTACTTGTCCTTCATAACTGAGGTCCACACACTTTGATGATCAGATACTAGTTGCCATGCATATTTCAGCATTAAGGCCTTGTTCATGTCACTCGATCTCTTGACATTTAGACCTTCGTTGTGCCATGGCATGGAGATTTTATCCCAACAGACAGTATGTACAGCATTTGATTGAGTGTTTTTATTTCAGAAGAATCGTCTTACCAATTGATCTACCTTCTCAGTGACTTCCTTGGGGAGGGTGAAGCAACTCATAAAATGGAGCGGCTAAGCACTCAAGACTGATTGTATGAGGGTAAGTCTCCCCATTTGTGATAGCACTAATGATTTCCAGCTTGACAAACGAGTGTTCATCTTCCTCAATAGCTCCGCACAATCCCTGGCATTAGGTTTCCTCCCAAGAATTGGAATTCTGAGGTACTTAGGAATTTCATTAGAGCGTGCAACACTGAATTGCTTTTTGAACTACACCCCTCTATTCCTTGAGGTGTTCTTGCTGAATAGAAGAGAGGACTTCAACCCATTTATCATTTGACAAGACTCCAAACAGAATCAATGTAGTAGCCTCACTATAGAGTGTGCCTCTCTCTCATCGGTGTAGTCATAAATCATGACGTCGTCGGCATACATAAGATGAGATATAGGATACCCTCCACTCCAGAGACGGATGCCTCAGAAACATCCATCCTCTTCTGCCCGGTTGAGGGCTAGTGAGAGGATTTGTAGACAAATGATAAAAAAGATATGGTGAGAGCAGGTTCCCCTTGCCGAAGTCCATGTCCCGCTAGAAACTTCCCAACCATAGAACCATTGATCAAGATGTTGTAGGAAACTGTATGTACACATGCCATCAGCAGCTTGGAGACATTGTCATTAAAACCATAAGCATTTAGAACACTTCTCAGGAATTTCCAGCTCACCCTGTCATACGCCTTTGAGAAGTCAAGTTTCAAGGCATACATCCCTCGGTTCTGCAATCTATTCAATTTAACCTTAGCTGATTTTTTCTGCTTCTTGAAATGATGCATGATCTCGTGGTTGACCATTATGTTGTCTCGGATGGATCGATTGGGGAGAAAGGCTGCTTGCAGCGGAGATATTAAGGAATGAAATAGTAGCCTCATACGGTTGACCAATAGCTGAGCAATTATCTTATACACGAAATTGCATAGAGAGATGGATCAGAAATCCTGTATTTTCCTAGGGTGATCCATCTTGGGAATGAGAGATATAAGCGTGTGATTCAACCCTGCTGGCATTATTCCATTTCTGAAGAAGTCTTGCACTGTGAGAATTACGTCCTGGCCCACCACATCCCAATATGTGTGAAAAAAATATGCCTTGGAAATCGTCAACCCCTGGGGATTTATACGGCACCATGCCTTGGACAGTATACCAAATCTCGGAAGGGGGAGTAATTCTTGAAATCTGATTGTTTTGTTCATCCGTGACCATCTTTGGTATCAAACCCGTCAACTAAAACTCGCCCCAATGAGCGTCCTGTGTATAGGATTCTTTGAAATACTCTTCTGCCATCCGTTAAATTTCTGTTCTATTGGAAATTTCAACATTATTTGAGTTCTTCAAAGTTTGGATGTAGTTCCTTTGTCTTCAAAAGAGTGTTGACTGGTGGAAAAATCTGGTGTTGGAATCCCCATGCTTGAGCCATGCAACTCTTGACTTCTGGTACCACAATGTCTCGATTTGGTTTAACAGAATTACGTACTCCCTCTGTATTTTCTTCTCTTTCTGAAAAAGAGCATCAGTGGGGTTGGAGGCCAGCTGGTCTTGAAACTGTTGTATACCTTGTAGCAAACGATACTTCCGAGTGTGAAGGTTTCCTACCACTCATTCCATCGCTTGAGATCGTAGGCCAGGCTTAAGAACTTCCGTTGTAGGAGAGCTTGGGAACTTCCGCCTATAGTTCTGTTATAGGAAATTGTGATTGTCTCATGGCAAGATGGCTCTTGGATCCATAAAGCCTCGAATCGGAATGGTCTTGCACGCCTTCTGTTCTGATGAGATAAATCTAGCACAAGGGGGCAGTGGTCTGAGGTGACTATAGGTTAAGATATTACCACGGGGTGGGTGAATATATCCATCAAATCAGGAGACATGAAAACCCTATATAACTTTTCATATATCCATCGCATCCCTTGTTGGTCGTTACACCAGGTAAATAGAGGTCCTTTCATTGGCACCTCCACTAGAGCACAATAGTCAATAAAATTTTGAAAGATCTCCATTTGGGCTCTGTTGGGTGGGAGGCCTCCCCGCTTTTCCTATTGATCTCTTAACACGTTGAAGTCCCCCAAGATCATCCATGGCATTGCAAAAAGTGATATTTGGTTCTCAATCCATCTCCACTTCTCGGTCTGCCTATTAGCCTTTGAACTCGCATGTATAAAAAAAGTTACCCAAGACGTGCTTTTGTAGGTTATCTGAAACAAAACTGCCCAACTTGTATTAGAGATAACAGTTATGCTCACCTGGTTGTTCCACAAAATCAAAAAGCCTTCCTTGCTATCATAGGAAGGTAACATGTAACGATTTTTGAAAGATAGAAAATTCGCTACTTTGTGAGCCTGTCTTTCTTTTGCAAAAGTCTCGGAGAGGAGGACAACATGAGGTTGATACTTCAAAATCTATCTTTTAGATGGAATTGGGTCATGGGTTGACCAATCCCATGATAGTTCCAAAATATTAAATTCATATAGTCAGACTCAGGAAGTCCACCACAGACGAAGAAGAAGAAGAAGGGGGGTAGGGGACAGCTTCCTTTTCTTTTGATTTTTGTGGTTGACTTCCTTGGCATTCTGATCCATCTGCATTTCCCGAATCACCACTTGTGAACTTCCATGACCCTTCCTTCGAATCCTCGATTTATCTCTTAGGTTCTCCCTAGTAATCCCTCCACATTCCTTAGATAGCGACAGATGGGGTGTTACCGAGAGGTGCATCTTCTGTGAATTCTCATTTCCTTGCCACTACTGGGGGAAGAAGTCGGATAATAATAGATTGAAGGACTTAATCTCCTTTCCAGACCCCTGTCCACCTTGAGCTGCAAAGGTGAACGAGTGCCCACACGCTGTCTTAGACCCCAACTCTTCAACAGCTGGGCTTAGAATAGTTTGAAGCCCAGAAAAATCCACTCTCGTAGCTGCATCAACTGAGCTATTCATTTGTTGGATGGCCCTGGGTTGAGCATCTAACTTAGCAGCAAACCCATGCCTATCAGGGTCAGACCAATTGACAATCTGACCCGGGGGACCAAGCTTCTGCCCACAAAAACCTGGTACCATCGGATCAGGTGGCGTTCTTTGTAACCCGCTTGGACCCGGCTCAATAGTACCAAACAATTTCCTACGGCTCACCTGGGAAAATTCAGGTAAGCGTCGGCGACGGCATACCGTCTTGTTCAAGTTGGAATACTTGGGGGGATTATCAACCGAATATACACTGAGCATTTTCCCTTGCACAAGGTTCGCACATGAACTTAAAGAATGGCCGAGAAGGCCGCAAGAAAAGCAGAAATCTGGAATCCCTTCAAACTCAAATGTAACCAAAAACTTATTTTCATATAGATCTTGGACAAAAATTCCAGCTGGAATAGGGTTGTGTATAGGAAGAGACCATCGAATACATGGGCTCAGACATTCTGAGGTTGTGAGACATGGAAAATCAATTCAATGACTTCCTAATCATCACACGGGATTGATTAAAAACAAAGAGTCGCTACCATTCTTTTTAGGTGTGAATGGACACCAAAATCTCAAATAAGCACAAAAAGGCAAATTTAGGGTAAAAATAACCCTATTAAAAAAACAACTAGAGATGGTTAAGGGGATTAGGTTATGAATAGGGGAAGGTGTTAGGCACCCCTATTCATCCACACAAGGTGGTAGCCAGGCATTGTTCATGTTTTTCAAAAGAAAAAAAAGGCTTGCTAATCAAAACAAAAGTAAAAGAAAAATAAAAGAATGTATGGCTTTTTTCCATGTGAATGATCCAATTAATTCTGGATCCTTATTATGAAAACAAGAGCCATTTATTTGGGCTTCATGATTGATTGAAATCAAAATAAAGAAAGCAAATCTAAAGTGAAAACTTAAAAAATCTGGCTTCAAGTTAAATTCTGGAAATCTAGAAAAATATTATTTTTATAAAATATTGCAGAATTGAACTTGAACAGTCCAGGTCATAGATATAGCCCAAATTTCACATTAGATCAAGAAATCAAAACCAAAAATACCCACGTTGATGAAGAACATCAAAAGGGGAGAACTTAGACTGTAGGGTCTTCTCTCAAAAATGAAAAAGGACTCAAAAACCGCCTCATGAAACCCTAGAAGTCACTTTCAGGCTTCTGGATCCAGATCTATCATATAGATCATGATAGATCCAGGATCTTAGCCTAATATCACAAAAATTAAGAAAACAGTGCTGTAGGTGCAAAGATGTGAAAAATCCAAATTTTAGAAAAAAGTGGGGATTTCATGCTATAAACATCATGGATTCAAAGGATTCATTCAAATTCAAAATAAAACCATTAAAACATGAACAGGATATTCAAAGCAGTCATATCTCACAGATTAGAGCACATAGGGGTCTACCCTACGAATCCACCTGTTCTCTTTTCCCTTAGCTCTTTCTTCACGTTTTACGGCTAGAGACGATTCTTGAGGTACTTGGAGATAGGTTTGGTGATATAAACACAATCAAAGGCCTTATTCTAAAAGAAAGAGAAAAACAGATTATGGGGTTCTATTCTAGGGATCCACCTGTTCCCCTTTCCCCTAGCTCTCTCTTCACGTTTTACGGCTAGAGAGGATTCTTGAGGTACTTGGAGGTAGGTTTAGGAATACAAGTATAAGAAGGCCTTATTCTACAGCAATGGAGAAGATTAGATTATTTCTAGAATTGAAAATAGAAAATAAAAGGGAAAAGGGATTTACCTGGATTGAGCAAGCAAAGCAGCAAGGGTTCCCTTCTTCACTTGCAGCTCTTCAGACTTCAAATTAATGGCCTTTTGCTTGAGGATCTGCCCTCTATTTATAGTCAAACCCAGGGGCATGATTGGTCCAGAGGGATATATCCAAAATCCTCTAGATTGAATTGAAAATAGGGATAATGCCAATCCATGGCCAACAAGGATAAATAGGATAATTCGAATATATAAATAAGAGAACTCGCCTATCCCAGAGAGATATTTGGATGCAGATAAAGCTTAGAAATCGAGCAAAGATTAAATTCGCACAAAAACCCTGTGCCCGTATATACATTGCGGGCAAGTGGTACCCACATTCTCAATACGGGCGCTGCATGCCCGTATATCAATTTCGGGTGCGACCTGCCCGCAGATACAATACAGGCACTACTTAAATGATGAAATTTCATGCATTTTTGACCTGTTTTAAATCCCAATTACATATTTTCTATTATTTTCTCATTTTGTAGTGCAATTTGGGGTGTCTACAGAGGTTTCAGGCAGCTCCACCTCAATTGTTGCCCCAAATTCATTTCCAAGTCAAGTAATCACATTGACCTCTCTAAGGGATCTCGTGAGGTTCAAAAGTTGTGCCCAAATAGTCATTTCTTTGAAGACAAAAGTATCCGCATCTTCTAGTTTGCAGATGCTCTCCAGCAAACACAAGCCGCCATTGATGAACCATGGCTGTCCTGACAAGACCATCTCTAACTCGCCGACTGATTCAAATGTAATGAGGGAACAGGATGGGGAAACAACCATAAAAGACACTGGCTTAGTAGATCGCCATGCACAATCAACAAAGTTTTTGATAGTATTTAAGGAAGGGGAAGATGTCATGGCTTCAAGGAGCAACAACGATTTTCATTTAGTACTGAGTCTGCTTTTCTCCTCAAGACCGAGTGATAAAATCTTTTCAGGTCTGGAAGGGATGAGAAAATTCTTGAAATTACTCGCCATATCCTCCATGGGTGCAATCGGTTAGTGCGAGGAACCCAAGAAGCTGTGGGAAGAGATTGGGTTTAGTGCATAGTAAGGATGGGGGTGATGCCTTTCTCAGGGATAGTTATCAATGCCCAAGCTAACAGGAGTATAAAGGTTGTCGACTGGGAGACAGGGGAGGAGGTGTTAGTAGGATTGGATTCTTTTGCAAGGATAAAGGAGTAAGGGAAAATCGAAGACCGGAGGTGAAGGCCGTGGAAGAGATCAGCAATGTCAAACTAGAGGAGGAAAACCGCTCTTAGCACTAGGAAACCAGTAGAGAGAAAGGTAAAACCCCCTAGAAGGACTGAACCGTTAAGAAAAACCTCGAGACACATGCCGTCAAATCCTCAGGAAATCACGATCCATCACCACGCACCATTGCCCCACGCATCCCCACAATCACAATCGCCCCAATGTTGTTCCAACAAACTAGGGAACTGCTCTGGTTGGCCCCAGAACAATCGCCTAGAGGGACTGTGAATGGCCCAAGCTCTTTGGTAAAGATTAATCAGAGCTCATTATTATTGTCAATTTTCAAATAGCTACTTTAAAGGGAAAATTATAAAAAAGGGTCACTTTTTGGCCTATATTTATAAAAATAGTCCATAGGATCTCATTTTACAAAAAAGATCACTTCTCAAAAGTAATTGACCTAAAGGGTCACTTTTCAAAAAAATTAAAAATAGTGTCATTTTATTGTAGGTAAAACACGCTTGTGTCCATGTGTGATGCGCTTGTATCCTATGTAGAATGTGCTTGTGTCCCATGTAAGATACGCTCGTATGTCACGTAAAGAAGCTTGTGTCCATGTATGATGGGCTGTATTACCACATAAAGTGATACTTAAATTTAATTATTTTTTAAAAGTGATCCTGTAACTTAATTATGATGGATTTCTTTTATAATTATTGACAAAAAGTGACCCTTTTTCATAATTTAGGTAGATTTTGTGCACTTACCAAACACTTTTTTTTATTTTTTTATTTATAGATTTTCAAGATTATAATTGACTTTTGGGATAGTTGTTGCCAAACGGGCTTATGCTCAACTTATTTTAAAAATATAAAAATGATTTGAAAAGTTTTTAGTTTTAGAAAAAACAAAACAAACGTTACCAAACACCCTCTTATGGTATGAGTGATGGTGCCAAAATTCAAGTTCTTGATGGGGCCGAAATCATTATAATTGAACTCGTAAGAGGGTTCAACTGTATCCAAGCAACCTTGATTGAAAACGATTTATATTATCTATAGTTGAACTTATAAAAGGGTTCAACTGTGCAATAATTGAAAAAGGGTTCAGTCGTAGATGATCTGAACCCAATTAAAATTAAAAAAGTGAAAGACTTTTCACTTTCCTTTCAGTCTTCTACTTTGAAAAGTGAAGTATTGTTTCATTTTTTTAATTGAGGTTAACCATTTGATAAACTTGGAAGGGTTCAACTCTGGATGATACCATTCGTAACATGGGCATGTAGGCCAGGACCTGACAGATTTGAAATATGTCAGGTCCTTGCCTGCCATGTGACTACATAACGGGTCCAACCGTAGATGAACTGAATCCTCCTAAAATCACCACCCATATTTCTTTTTCACACAAAAAAATAAAAACAAAGAAAATATGATCCAAACACGAGTGAATAAAGTAATACTACATACAAGAGGACGACGACATTTTCGTCGCTACAAACGTGAACGACACGCGAAGAACATTTTCTTCATTTATTTAACCGAATGAAATCGTGTACGTCTCTGGTATTTGCTCCCTGATGTGACCGCGAGATGGTCTTATATGCAACATCTCACGGTCAAGTTTATTTAAATGTTATAAATGTTTTATGTGGGCTCACATGAAAGAAAACATTGACACATCCGTCAGCAAATCAGAAAGCGTTTCGTCTCCTATCAGTCGGTGGCAAAATTGTTTTATACTTTACCGCTCTTCCACAACTGTATATGTTTATTGTTTTATTTTGGGAAAATTTCAAATGTGACCGTCTTTTGAAAAGTAAATACAAAAACAGACGTTGAAAAGTCTTTCCTACCGAAACATGCAACTTTTCAAAACTATTTACCAAGTGGTCCGAAAACACTATAGCATATTTTGAAGACCCCATTTTGCCCTTCCCTCTTCATTCGACTGAAACACCCATCGGTTCATCTTCTCATTTTTGCAAATCGATTAGGGCGAAACCATGAGCGATACAACGAACCCAGAGCGACGGCGAGGCTTGTTCCCGGCGTTGGGCGACAACCGCTGTCATCACTGGCGCTTCCGATTGAGGGGGGTTGACCGACATTGTCATCTCTTTCGTCTCTCGTTTGTAGGAGGTCACCGGCGCTTGAGATCTGGTGGAAGCGGTTATAGTGTGCCATTTTCTTCTGTCTGTCGGAAAGAAAACAGCAGTAGAGAGCCTTCACGAAGCACTTCAGCCAGAAATTTCCCTTGTTAGAGGTTGTGAGCAAATCTCCTCAAGGTAAGAACCGATTGTCCCTAATTTGTTTGCTTTTTAGAATGAAAATTTTTTGGTCTACATTTTTGTTAGGTTTCCATCCATGATGTGGTACATTTCGTTTAGTTATGGATAATCTAACCTTAGTCTCTGAATCGATGCATTTCAAATGCTTGAAGAAATTCTCGAATGAATCGGAACGTGAACACCATGTAATTTTGGATATGGTGTTCGTAATGCCCATTTTTTAATAAAAAAGTTCATTTGAATGGTTGATTCGACACACCCATTTTATCTGTATTATTTTCTTTGTGATTGCAAGGATGCTATTAATGGTATGGGAAGATATGTAACATCCTGGATTTGCAGTATCTTACTTATTAATGTGGTTTTCCTAATTTCCCATATTTTGTTATTTGTTGTGTTCATCTTGATTGTTTTATTTGAGTTGTCTAATTTTTGTGGCATTTTATGTGCTGTTTTACTGTGCTTTATTTCTTGCCATGATAACTGTTGTGAATTAGCTTGGCTTTCTGTGCAAGATTGAGTTTCAATTTATTTTAGGCATATTATATTGGATTATTCAATGGTGTGATTGTATGCATTAATTATTTGGCTTGGTGTTTTATTTTGATTTGTTTTGTATTATGCATGGTCCGGCTTGTTTTGAGTGGATCTGCTTGGTTATGTTAGGTTGAGGCTGTTTAGATGCTCTTAGTTTGCTCTATGATTAGTCTCTATTATCGTTTACCTGTGCATCAGGGCATTCATTTGGAAGCATAAAACTCATGGTCCGGCTTATTTTGAGTGGATCTGCTTGGTTATGTGAGGTTGAGGCTGTTTAGATGCTCTTAGTTTGCTCTATGATTAGTCTCTAATATCGTTTACCTGTGCATCAGGGCATTTATTTGGAAGCATAAAACTCATGGTCCGGCTTATTTTGAGTGGATCTGCTTGGTTATGTTAGGTTGAGGCTGCTTAGATGCTCTTGGTTTGCTCTGTGATTAGTCTCTATTATCGATTACCTGTGCGCCAAGGCATTCATGAGCGTTGGAAGCATAAAACTTCTTCCCCTATATTCCTTTGCTCTTGTATGCCTTGTTTCTCTTGTACTTTTGGTGGTGGTGAGCTTTTTGGGCTAATTGAGAGATTGGGAGCTCGCTTCGATTATTTGTGTTTTTGGTGCTTTTCTCCTTGATGTAAGCTTCAACATTTTCTTGGATTTATATGTAAATATGGTTAAACAGTGAAGTGTGTTCCGTTTCACTTGATTTTTGGGGAATAGTTTTAGGTTCTTCTACAACTGACTTCTAGTGTCTTTGGAAGAAATTCCTCAATCCTCTCCTTTGTTTTCTTATACATTCAAGAACCACTTATTTGGAATTTTCTACGAATCACATACAAGTTCTATCTTAATTTACTTTATTTATACTACTATTGAAACAACGTAGATAAATTAAACAAGAAGGAAAATGCTTACAATAATAGATAAGTTAGATTTAACATAAAGCAAGATTGATGTATCCTTACTTTATTCTTACAAGACGCCGACGAGGTACGAAGCAACGGGTGTCGTTAAAACTGTGCCTTGTGCAATGTTGAGAACATCTATGGTCCTCGCAAGTTCCCTTATATAGGTCGGTCTTTGAGTATAAAGGATGTTTCTTTTGTGAAATATGCTTGCACAAACATGGGACCCATATCTTTTGTCATATCTAAGATAAAATTCATATTATTCTATATTTTTATTAACGTATTTTCCTCTCTTTACTATTCAGTTCATATGTTTGATTTTGACCAAGTTGATTAAGGTGCTCATGGTATAGGTTTGTGTGGGTAGATAATTGATAGCCTAAGTTGTTATTTCGAGTAGTTTATATTAATCATGCATTTGCTCACCTTGTTAACATGTCATATGGAGTGCAATATGCCACAACCACCCCGGAGAATTCGTTGTTTTGCTACTTTCATATAGATGGAGAAATAGTTATAGAGCAAGAAAAGTCTATATCATACCTGGGAGGGGGGGGGGGGGAAGTCGTTTAGATGGATTCAATATAAGTGGTAATACATAGTACGATCAATTTGTAAGTGATGCCTGTAATTTATTTGAAATATCTCCAGTGGGTTTGTTTATGAAGTACTCCCTTATGTACAATAAGAGTGCATTACTTCCATTTACTAGTACATTCTTCGATTGTCAGGAGGTGGCTGGTCGGTTAGAGCACATGCAGAAAGAGTTACAAATAATGAGTGATGCATATCGGAGATCCATCACTGTTATAAGAGACGCATATGGAGGTTGCAATACTAGAGCTGATAAAGGTATAGGTGACTGAGATGTTATTACGTGGTTGGAATTTTTTTTGGATTGATTATATGCGCTTGCTAGTGACCAAGATGAATTCATTTGAATTGCAGGTACATAAAGAGTTGCGATGGAATATATCGGATGTGGAGCAGAGCTTTATGATTGCGACTTTCAGCTACATGTTTCCATGTATTCATTTATGTAATTAATGGAGCATATGTATTTGGGATTTTTATATGGTGATTACCCCAAATGTGGTGGATTGTCAGTTTTTTGTATGACAGTTGTGGTTTTTTCACAAATTGTAGATGTTCTTTGAATATAAATAAAATTTTTTGCAACAATTGAAGCGATTACTCAGTTGTCTAAAATTTGTCTGAAATCGATTGCATGCAATTTGTCTAAAACGGTTATTTCTCATGTTTCGATTAATGATGTGTCAATAACACATAGGCCTCTGATGATATGAACTCAGAATTTTGAATCGTGAATTAATAGATTAATCGTAAAAATATTGGTTAATCGAGGTGTTGTTATGATTATCCAGTAGTAATTTTATGCAATGGCCGAAGTGGTTAATCGGCACATTTCGATTAGTCGAGTGTTAATCCTGCAATGAACTTCAGAAAAACAACCAACTGTAACTCTAATCGACAAATTATCGACGCACCTTAAAAATAGTGATTAATTGGGAAATAGATACGATTAATCGGTACTAATTGAATGCCATGCGCCCAGTTGTTCATCGGCAATATCCGATTAATCGACGGTTAATCCTGCAATTAGCCTCAGAAAAACAACACTCTGTGATTCTAATCGAGATTTTCTCGATTAATCTAAAAAATAATGTTTAATCGGGAATTAGATACAATTAATCGGTCATCATTGAATGCAATGCGCCCAGTAGTTCATCGGCAAGGTTCGATTAATCGAAGTTTAGCGTTCAATTGCCGATTAACCAACAAATCACTAATTTTATCATTAATCGAGTTACTTCCGATCAACGAATAGTTAAACAACCTAACTTTGATAATCGCCAAATATACGATTAATCAATATGTTGCCGATCATTGAAATTTCAAACAACCCATGTTTTATTCGTGGGATACAATTACATACTTCAAGGGATACTTATTTTTTATCATTGCCAATTCGCGAAGTTGAGATGGTATCCCACGATTACTACACTTATATCCGACGCATATTTGGGGAGAAACTTTCGATTAATCGAGAGAATAAATTTCGATTAATGCCCTTCTGGGATACAATTTCATTATTCAGTGGATATATTTTTTATTCGTAGGATACAATTACATACTTCAGGGGATACTTATTTTTTATCGTTGCCAATCCGCGAAGTTGAGATGGTATCCCACGATTACTACACTTATATCCAACGCGTACTTGGGGAGAAACTTTCGATTAATCGAGAGAATAAATTTCGATTAATGCCCTTCCGGGATACAATTTCATTATTCGGTGGATATATTTTTTATTCGTAGGATACAATTACATACTTCAGGGGATACTTATTTTTTATCGTTGCCAATTCGCGAAGTTGAGATGGTATCCCACGATTACTACACTTATATCCGACGCGTACTTGGGGAGAAACTTTCGATTAATCGAGAGAATAAATTTCGATTAATGCCCTTCTGGGATACAATGTCATTATTCGGTGGATACATTTTTTATTCGTAGGATACAATTACATACTTCAGGGGATACTTATCTTTTATCGTTGCCAATTCGCGAAGTTGAGATGGTATCCCACGATTACTACACTTATATCCGACGCGTACTTGGGGAGAAACTTTCGATTAATCGAGAGAATAAATTTCGATTAATGCCCTTCTGGGATACAATTTTATTATTTGGTGGATACATTTTCTATTCGTGGGATACAATTACATACTTCAGGGAATACTTATTTTTTTATCGTTGCCAATTCGCGAAGTTCAGATGGTATCCCACGATTACAACACTTATATCCGGGCCACGATTAATCGAACCTTGCCGATGAACTACTGGGCGCATTGCATTCAATGATGACCGATTAATCGTATCTAATTCCCGATTAAACACTATTTTTTAGATTAATCGAGAAAATCTCGATTAGAATCACAGAGTGTTGTTTTTCTGAGGCTAATTGCAGGATTAACCGTCGATTAATCGGATATTGCCGATGAACAACTGGGCGCAGGGCATTCAATTAGTACCGATTAATCGTATCTATTTCCCGATTAATCACTATTTTTAAGGTGCGTCGATAATTTGTCGATTAGAGTTACAGTTGGTTGTTTTTCTGAAGTTCATTTCAGGATTAACAATCGACTAATCGAAATGTGCCGATTAACCACTTCGGCCATTGCATAAAATTACTACTGGATAATCATAACAACACCTCGATTAACCAATATTTTTACGATTAATCTATTAATTCACGATTCAAAATTCTGAGTTCATATCATCAGAGGCCTATGTGTTATTGACACATCATTAATCGAAACATGAGAAATAACCGTTTTAGACAAATTGCATGCAATCGATTTCAGACAAATTTTAGACAACTGAGTAATCGCTTCAATTGTTGCAAAAAATTTTATTTATATTCAAAGAACATCTACAATTTGTGAAAAAACCACAACTGTCATACAAAAAACTGACAATCCACCACATTTGGGGTAATCACCATACAAAAATCCCAAATACATATGCTCCATTAATTACATAAATGAATACATGGAAACATGTAGCTGAAAGTCGCAATCATAAAGCTCTGCTCCACATCCGATATATTCCATCGCAACTCTTTACGTACCTGCAATTCAAATGAATTCATCTTGGTCACTAGCAAGCGCATATAATCAATCCAAAAAAAAATTCCAACCACGTAATAACATCTCAGTCACCTATACCTTTATCAGCTCTAGTATTGCAACCTCCATATGCGTCTCTTATAACAGTGATGGATCTCCGATATGCATCACTCATTATTTGTAACTCTTTCTGCATGTGCTCTAACTGACCAGCCACCTCCTGACAATCGAAGAATGTACCAGTAAATGGAAGTAATGCACTCTTATTGTACATAAGGGAGTACTTCATAAACAAACCCACTGGAGATATTTCAAATAAATTACAGGCATCACTTACAAATTGATCGTACTATGTATTACCACTTATATTGAATCCATCTAAACGACTTCCCCCCCCCCCCCCCCCCTCCCAGGTATGATATAGACTTTTCTTGCTCTATAACTATTTCTCCATCTATATGAAAGTAGCAAAACAACGAATTCTCCGGGGTGGTTGTGGCATATTGCACTCCATATGACATGTTAACAAGGTGAGCAAATGCATGATTAATATAAACTACTCGAAATAACAACTTAGGCTATCAATTATCTACCCACACAAACCTATACCATGAGCACCTTAATCAACTTGGTCAAAATCAAACATATGAACTGAATAGTAAAGAGAGGAAAATACGTTAATAAAAATATAGAATAATATGAATTTTATCTTAGATATGACAAAAGATATGGGTCCCATGTTTGTGCAAGCATATTTCACAAAAGAAACATCCTTTATACTCAAAGACCGACCTATATAAGGGAACTTGCGAGGACCATAGATGTTCTCAACATTGCACAAGGCACAGTTTTAACGACACCCGTTGCTTCGTACCTCGTCGGCGTCTTGTAAGAATAAAGTAAGGATACATCAATCTTGCTTTATGTTAAATCTAACTTATCTATTATTGTAAGCATTTTCCTTCTTGTTTAATTTATCTACGTTGTTTCAATAGTAGTATAAATAAAGTAAATTAAGATAGAACTTGTATGTGATTCGTAGAAAATTCCAAATAAGTGGTTCTTGAATGTATAAGAAAACAAAGGAGAGGATTGAGGAATTTCTTCCAAAGACACTAGAAGTCAGTTGTAGAAGAACCTAAAACTATTCCCCAAAAATCAAGTGAAACGGAACACACTTCACTGTTTAACCATATTTACATATAAATCCAAGAAAATGTTGAAGCTTACATCAAGGAGAAAAGCACCAAAAACACAAATAATCGAAGCGAGCTCCCAATCTCTCAATTAGCCCAAAAAGCTCACCACCACCAAAAGTACAAGAGAAACAAGGCATACAAGAGCAAAGGAATATAGGGGAAGAAGTTTTATGCTTCCAACACTCATGAATGCCTTGGCGCACAGGTAATCGATAATAGAGACTAATCACAGAGCAAACCAAGAGCATCTAAGCAGCCTCAACCTAACATAACCAAGCAGATCCACTCAAAATAAGCCGGACCATGAGTTTTATGCTTCCAAATGAATGCCCTGATGCACAGGTAAACGATATTATAGACTAATCATAGAGCAAACTAAGAGCATCTAAACAGCCTCAACCTCACATAACCAAGCAGATCCACTCAAAATAAGCCGGACCATGAGTTTTATGCTTCCAAATGAATGCCCTGATGCACAGGTAAACGATAATAGAGACTAATCATAGAGCAAACTAAGAGCATCTAAACAGCCTCAACCTAACATAACCAAGCAGATCCACTCAAAACAAGCCGGACCATGCATAATACAAAACAAATCAAAATAAAACACCAAGCCAAATAATTAATGCATACAATCACACCATTGAATAATCCAATATAATATGCCTAAAATAAATTGAAACTCAATCTTGCACAGAAAGCCAAGCTAATTCAAAACAGTTATCATGGCAAGAAATAAAGCACAGTAAAACAGCACATAAAATGCCACAAGAATTAGACAACTCAAATAAAACAATCAAGATGAACACAACAAATAACAAAATATGGGAAATTAGGAAAACCACATTAATAAGTAAGATACTGCAAATCCAGGATGTTACATATCTTCCCATACCATTAATAGCATCCTTGCAATCACAAAGAAAATAATACAGATAAAATGGGTGTGTCGAATCAACCATTCAAATGAACTTTTTTATTAAAAAATGGGCATTACGAACACCATATCCAAAATTACATGGTGTTCACGTTCCGATTCATTCGAGAATTTCTTCAAGCATTTGAAATGCATCGATTCAGAGACTAAGGTTAGATTATCCATAACTAAACGAAATGTACCACATCATGGATGGAAACCTAACAAAAATGTAGACCAAAAAATTTTCATTCTAAAAAGCAAACAGATTAGGGACAATCGGTTCTTACCTTGAGGAGATTTGCTCACAACCTCTAACAAGGGAAATTTCTGGCTGAAGTGCTTCGTGAAGGCTCTCTACTGCTGTTTTCTTTCCGACAGACAGAAGAAAATGGCACACTATAACCGCTTCCACCAGATCTCAAGCGCCGGTGACCTCCTACAAACGAGAGACGAAAGAGATGACAATGTCGGTCAACCCCCCTCAATCGGAAGCGCCAGTGATGACAGCGGTTGTCGCCCAACGCCGGGAACAAGCCTCGCCGTCGCTCTGGGTTCGTTGTATCGCTCATGGTTTCGCCCTAATCGATTTGCAAAAATGAGAAGATGAACCGATGGGTGTTTCAGTCGAACGAAGAGGGAAGGGCAAAATGGGGTCTTCAAAATATGCTACAGTGTTTTCGGACCACTTGGTAAATAGTTTTGAAAAGTTGCATGTTTCGGTAGGGAAGACTTTTCAACGTCTGTTTTTGTATTTACTTTTCAAAAGACGGTCACATTTGAAATTTTCCCTTTTATTTGTCACAACTGTATATGTTTATTGTTTTATTTTTTATCGTGTCAGATGAAATCAGCACTCTTTCTCTTCATGTATCATGGATCGTACCACCAAATGGTAAGAGACGAAATGCTCTCAGCAAATCAGGAAAGGATGGCAGACGATTTGGTGAGCCCCCGCAACAGTGCTCCAAATCAGGGCTCTTCTATCCTCACAAGTTACAAACTCTCAAGGACCTCATATATACTTGCTGAGATCCACAACAGTGCTGCAATCTGCAAGCAGCAGCAAGTATGGATCCGGAACACCATCATTCCCACTTCCTCTTCTTCACCTTCCCAGCTCAAGGCCACATTAATCCCACTCTGCAACTCGCGAAGCGTCTCATGCGCACTGGTGCGCAGATTTCCTACGCTATCAGTGTCTCTGTACACCGGCGCATGGCAAAATCTTCACTCCCAGATGGCATAACCTTCATCCCATTCTCCGACGGCTATGACGACGGCATCAAACCCGGCGACGACTTCGAACACATCATGTCCGAGCTAAAGCGCGGCGGCAGCGAGGCACTCGCGGAAATCGTTCAGAAACTCCGACACGACGGCCGTCCGGTGACCTGCATATTGTACGCCTTTCTACCATGGGTTGCTAGAGTCGCGCTCGAGCTCGATACTCCATCGGCTCTTGTTTGGATCGAACCTGCTACTGTGTTCGATATCTATTACTACTACTTTAATGGCTACCGAGACGTAATCCTTAACAACAACAATGACCCCTTCTTCTCGATTGAGCTACCAGGATTGCCACTACCCCTTACATGCCGAGACTTACCCTCCTTCATCCTTCCTTCCAATCCTGACACGTTTACTCTGCAGCCATTAGAAGAACAGTTCGAGATTTTAAAGACGGAAGCAAATCCAAAGGTGCTTGTGAACACTTTCGATGCTTTAGAAGCCGAAGCACTAAGAGCAGTGCAAGATATTACTCTGATCGGCATCGGACCGTTAGTTCCATCAGCGTTTTTAGACGGGAAAGACCCATCTGATACTTCCTTCGGAGGGGATCTATTCCAGCGTTCAAACGACAACTACGTCGAATGGTTGAACAAGAAGCCCGAATCCTCGGTGGTTTACGTGTCTTTCGGAAGCTTCAGTGAGCTACCAAAGCGACAAATGGAGGCGCTCGCGCGAGGGTTAGTGGACAGCGGAAGACCATTTTTGTGGGTCGTTCGATCTCGCCCACAGGAGACTAATGGAACGAAAGTGAAAGAAGAAGAAGATAAATTGGAGTGCATTGAAGAACTGAGAAGAGAGGGGATGATAGTGCAATGGTGTTCACAGGTGGAGGTTCTGTCTCATGCATCTGTGGGGTGTTTTGTGACGCATTGCGGGTGGAACTCGACGTTGGAGAGCATTGTCACCGGAGTTCCGGTGGTGGGGTTGCCGCAATGGGCGGACCAAGCAACGAACGCGAAGCTTGTGGAAGACGAATGGAAGACGGGTGTGAGGGTGAAGGTGAACGAGGAAGGGATTGTTGAGAGCGATGAGATACTGAGGTGCTTGCAGACAGTAATGGAGGGAGAGAGAGGGGAAGAGATGAGAAGGAATGCTAAGAAGTTGAGGTGTCTGGCTAGAGAAGCTGCGGCAGAGGGTGGCTCTTCGGATAGGAAACTTCGGGATTTCGTGGATGAGGTTAGCCCATCAAATCGGGGAAAAATTTGTCGATCCGTAGAGTCAACAATTCCGGCGTCAGCGTCAACTAGTGGCAGCGGTCATGTTGCTTGATTCCTCTTAATTTCACTAATGATATATTGTCCGATTCCTCTTAATCATATTATTTTTTTCCAGCTTTCTCAATCACTCGTTAACGTGGTGCAAATCGTTTGCGTGCAATTATGCCAAAGCACATCCTTTGTTAACGATAGTTACTGAGCCTCAACTATAAAACTCGTGTTTTGCCAACCTCGCCCAATAAAGTCGCAAAAGTTTTTAGTTTGTCAATGAACTCCCTTATGACATAAAGGAGTGGTTATGACTTATGAGATTGATGATGGTCACTACCAAAAAAAAAAAATTGAGATTGATGATGGTAATCAATGTACGCATGGACTTGACCAGAATCCAGGTTCGTAATCAGTTGGTGTTTACGCCCTCCATAGATCAACAAATAAAGAAAGGTCATGTGGTGTCTACATGGCCTAATTCAATCAGGTAGGCCACATCAGCATCTGCATAGGCCAGACATTTAACCGAAGCCACGTAAACACATAAGACAACCGTGTTCCCACGTTTAAGGGATGATGTAACCATTAACATAGGATTGACGGACGATGCAGATGAACAACGATGGACGAGGAAGTTATTAATTTATGAACGTGGCAAAGAAGTTATCTCTTATGGATAAGAAGAAACTGATAAATAACTACCAGAACAGAAGCAGAGTTCGTGCAAATGTAGGCCGATGGCAACCATTAGAATCTGGCAATAAAAGGCACAGACTCGAAGAGCTCGAGGACGACCTCCACTCAACCGCAACCGGTTATTATAATTATAATTCGATCATCCGTGATCACTATCCAGTCTCCCACACCCAAACTGTAGCAAGAAAGGATAATTTATGACTTCTCTCATTGTTCCCTGTCGCAGCGACACTTCAAGCTACTAGTTACTCCAGTTAAGGTAAAGACCCTGCCACCGGCAAGGAGGTTGCGGCCGACCCTGACTTCTAATCCTGTACTTCGATTACGGCTACAGGGTTGCGAGCAGCCGGTCCCGAAACCATCTTTAATCAAAACCAAGTGATTGTCAAAACAATGGTTAAGTAGTACTCCTGGGTGAATCCCTGAATCGACTTTGTTAGCAGCCGCCCCCTACCTCTTGTCCTTATACTCCGATCACGGCTATAAGGTCAAGGGAGGCCGGTTCTGCCGATCCAATTGGTTTTCTTTTGTTTTATTTCCTTTTGGCTTACTTGAGAATTTGTTGTAATCAACGATTGCATTTCAGGAGACCGATACCTGAATAAAGTGCTTTTTTATTATTTACTGCTGCTTTCAAACACGAACAAGAACCCAAACAAAGACCGAACATCTTGTCTTCACTTTATCGTCTGATCAGTTTTATTACAAGTGACTTGCAGTATGGCTAGACCAACGCCGATTTAGATCGGGAACAGGTGCTGAGGTCAGGATCTGATCCGAATTATTGTATCGAAAGATACTAGCACGCTTACACAAAAACACATCATCCCACAGTCACGTGTCACGCTCGGACTAATTTGGGAGGAACAATTAGGAGAATTTTTTATTGACCATCTTAATTGTCTGATGGGGTGGATCCAAATGAAATACGGACGTGCAACAACACCGTGTCCATGTGAGCCGGTACAATATCGACAGTCCCCTTTCAATCTTCGATTGGAAAAAGTAATCTCCTAAAGTGACAGATGGCGCACATGCTTGCCCGCATTCAACGTGAAACGTGTACAATTTGTCGTAAGTCGGAAAAGCGTGGCTAAGAAACAGTCTAAAGGTAAACAGGAGTTTGAATTAAAGGCAAATAATTACCACACAGATAAGGACGGATTCACCATCAAGGGGGGAAGAGAAGTAGCAAGAAAATGCTTTTATCATTAAAAGTTAAAGCCGGGAACCGATGCTCCACCAACTAATCTATCAAACACATTTGAATGAGCATGATTCATGAAGGAATTAGGGTTGATCCTGATGCAGTGAGAATTTGTTCTTCCCTTATCCCACATCGGTTAGTGAAGGGATGAGTTATGTGCTTATATATCGATTGGGCAAACCTACCTAATGGACTAGTCTTTTAGAGTAGTTAGGCCCATCTGCATCATTTGGTATCAGAGTCAGACCTTCCTAGAGGAGTGGGTGCATGCCTACGTGTGGCTCACGTGAGACTCGTGTACACATGGGACGTGTGTTCTTTGAGGAGTGAGGGAATTGATGCAGTGAGACTTTGTTGTTCCTTCATCCTACATCAGTTAGTAAAGAGTTGAGTTATGTGCTTATATATCGATTGGGCAAATCTACCTAATGGATTAGTCTTTTAGAGTAGTTAAGCCCATCTGTATCAGATTCTTTATTGAGAACCAAAGAAAGAGCTAAACTGAAAAAGGTTTGACCCCTTAGCCCCATTAGGGCGATCGAATTTGATGAGGCTTTGAATCATGATTATATCTGGGGTCGAGAGCAATGATAATGTCCGAATGGTTCTTCACCAATGGAACCTTCATGATATCCAGAAATTAGATACTGAGTTAAGACCATAGTTCTCTTCACACAAGAACTTGAATCTAAGGTAGCGTTTGGGATTGCTAGTGCTTATGGATAAGTACTTAAAAGATAAGTTAGTTTATTTAAGTACTTATCCATAGTTATAAAAAAAGTGCTCATATGACAAGTTTGGTGTTTGGTAAATACATTTATTTAAGTGCTTTAGAATATAGTGATTACTTTTTAATTAAAGAAAATGTTTTTGTAAACATATGAGCACTTACTTGGTCTGGCCCAAAAACCTAGAGAAAAAAAATTAGGAACTTATTTTATGTGTAAATATCGATCGAGCATTCAAGAATCTCGAAAAGCGAAAATTTTCTGATTGGAAGAGCTTCCGAAAGTTCTCTCTTTCACTCCTCTTTCACTCCAACATCTTCCCCAAAGTTCTCTCTCTCTTTCACGAACCGTAACGATGTGGATGACCCTATCTCCATTGTTCAAGTTTACGAGCCAAAACCGACCCATTTGAAGTTCATTGTCAATTTCTTTGGTAAAACTATCACCGCCACCGTCACCTTTAACCCCTTCGTTGTCAAGAGATGGATTCGCAGTACTTGGTAGTTGGTACTTCCGTCGTTTCTATCAGCATAAACTCGTTGTTTGACTCGGCGTTCAATGGTGCCCTAGCTTTGTACCTCATGCCAACGAACCCGCTGGAACTTTGCAACCCTGCTGTGAGACATGGGAAAAAAATCAATCTCATGATTTCCTCAATCATCACACGGGATTATATAAAACAAAGAGTCGCCACCATTCAATTTAGGTGTGAATGGACACCAAAATATTAAATAAGCACAAAAAGCAAATTTTAGGGCAAAATATCCTTACTAAAAAAACAACCAGAGATGGGTAAGGGGATTAAGTTATGAACAGGGGAAGGTATTAGGCACCCCTATTCATCCACACAAGGTGGTTGCCAGGCATTGTTCATGTTAAAATAAAGGAAAAAGCTTGCTATAAAAATCACACGAATTCACAAAAAAGGCAAAAATATATGGTTTTTCATATGAATAGTCTGATTGATCCAGAACTTTCAAATATGATCATACCATTCCTAGGGTTTCATGATCAAAATAAAATCAAATAAAATCAATTTAAAGTGAAAAATCCAAAAATCTGGTTTCAAGTCAAAATTCTAGAAATCTAGAAAAATATGATTTTTATAAAATATTTCAAAATTGAACTTGAATAGTCCAGGACATAGATAAAGCCCAAATTTCACATTAAATCTGAAAATAAAAACCAAAAATACCCACGTTGATGAAAAACATCAAAAGGGGAGAAATTAGACCGTAGGGTCTTCTCTCAATAATGAAAAACGGTTCAAAAATCATCTCGTGAAACCCTAGAATTATTTTCAGGCTTCTAGATCCAGATCTATCATATTGATCATGATAAATCCAAGATCTTAGCCTAAAATCACAAAAATCACGAAAACAGTGCTGTAGGTGCAAAAGTGGTGAAAATCCAAATTTTGGAAAAAAAATGGGATCTCATGCTATAAACATCATAGATTCATGTTATTCATTCAGATATATCATAAAAAGCATTAAAACATGATCAGGATATTTAAAATAACCACATCTCACAAATTAGAGCACATGGGGGTCTACCCTACGAATCCACCTGTTCCCCTTTCCCCTAGTTCTCTCTTCACGTTTTACGGCTAGAGAGACTCTTGAGGTACTTAGAGATTGGTTTGGTTACACAAACACAATGAAAGGCCTTATTCTATGAAAAAAAGGAAAAAACAGATATGGGGTTCTATTCTAGGGATCCACCTGTTCCCCTTTCCCCTAGTTCTCTCTTCACGTTTTACGGCTAGAGAGACCCTTGAGGTACTTGGAGACAAGTTTAGGAATACAAAATAAATATGGCCTTATTGCACAGCAATAGAGATGATCCTATTACTTCTAGAATTGAAGACAGAAAATAAAAAGGGATAGGGGACTTACCTGGATTGAGCAGGCAGAGCAACAGGGATTCCTTTCCTTCTCTTGGAGCTTTTGATTCTTCAAAATTTCGTGGCCTTTAGCTAGAGGAGAGAGCCTCTATTTATAGACACACCCGGGGGCATGGTTGGTCCAGAAGGATATAGCCTGATCTTTAAGATAGAGTAAAATACAGAGATAATGCCCATCCATAGCCAACCAAGGTAGCTTCAGCGAATAAAATACTTAATTCGCTCGTTTAAAGATATATTGGACTTCAAATAAAGCTCGGAAATCGAGAGAAGGACAAAACTAGCACGTGTCTTTAATGCCCGTAAATGATTTACGGTCCAACAGAGACCGTATTGTTACTACGGGCGCGCCTGCCCGTAGATAATTTGCGGGCGTGATGGGCCCGTGAAGGAAATACGGGCAAAGCCTGTTTATTCAATTTTTATGCTTTTTTGACCTGTTTTAAGCTCTAATTACATGTTTTTATTATTTTCTCATTTGGCAGTGCAATTTGGGGTGTCTACAGCTGCCCCCTCTTTGCTGGTAATTGGAACCAATTACAAGCAGAGAGCAAAAAGACCCACCAATTGCACTTTCTGAGATTTTTGTCTAATCAATTGCACTTTGCAAGGATTAAATTGATGATTTTTGAAAAAAAAGAATTGATTGTGGAAGATTTGCTAAGAAATCCCTCAGCTTAAGGGCCAAATCCTCCTCTCTCCTCTCACTGAGCACTTGTGGGCTATGAAGTGAGATTTGAGACAAAATTTTTAAACAAAAGTGGGTAAGGTGGCAATCCTTGCAACTTACAACTAATACAAACATTAATATCCTAAAAATTGTGAGAAAATGATAAAATACGCAATTTTTGGCTTCGCCCGTATTGTGCTTACGGACAGACACTGCCCGTAGAGGGTTCACGGGCGACCGGGACCGTAGTGGGCTCACGGGTGTCTGATGCCCGTACTGATGTTACGGATTTTACTCTTCTTCTTAAGTTCGCGACCGCGACCATTTCTCTTCTGCTCGCACTGTGCCCTAATTCTCTGTTGCCCGTGCTATTTTCTCCGGTCCTCTTCTTCTTCTCCAACAGTCCGACATCTCGCACAACTTCGCCGGCGACGTCCACCACTTCCGGCGACTGTATTGAGCATTCCGGCGACTTCCCATTTTAGACGACCACTGTACCTTCAGCAACCGTCGACAGTACCTCTGTTGCCGTGGTGGCTTGAGTTTTTGCCTTGGATCCTTTTTTTCCAGTAAGCAGATTTTAGCTTTGGTTTCTTTGCTTCTAACAGGTACGCCTACAGCCTTTTTCATTTTCTTATCATTTTTTGACCAATTGTAAACACGATTCTTGCTATGTTCCTTAGTCATCCTTCATTATGCCTTATAACTTCTTTGGACTGCCGAATATGACTAGGATTGTAGCTGTTTTCTGCCTCTGATATTGCATGATTATCCTGCTTGTATTCCTTATCATGTTTAACCGAAATCTGTTCTATTTAGTCAAAACTTGCTTATTCCTTTGAAGCTGTCTCATGCAATTTCAATGAAATGCGAATTTGGTACTGCTGTATCTGTTCATTGTTGTTATTGCCTCGATCATATGACTTAAGCCTAGCTGATTTGTGACAGCTCTATGACTTACTTCTGCCATTTTTCTGGTTCTGGAGTAAACACTTGGTATGCTTACTGCTCTTGTATTGGACACCTGCAATAACACAAAATTAATAGTTAAACATCAATGCACTAAAGTTTTAACGTTTTAGGAATACATCAAGAAACCTTAAGTAAAAGTTTGCACTTCCTATAATTTCCTGGTTAAAGCAAAAATAGTCCAAATAAGACAATAAAATTTCTTAAAATAAACTTCTTCCAGGGATTCATGATTTGGTTGGGAGTTTCTGAAGTCCTTTCTTTCATTTCCCAAATTTTCCTTTTTCCTGCCAATCAATTAAGCTTGGTTAGAATGAATAATCAAGCAATTAAAAACTTTTACCCAGAATAATTAACATCTCCCTGATTTGAACCGTAGATGGCCCGCCTTAGATTAGCTTCCAGAGATCCTGCAGATGAGCCTTCCTCTTCGAGGGTTAGGCGTGATCCTGCCGATGTGGCCTCTTCTTCGAGAGCTGAGAGGGATTCTGATTCAGACCTTCCTGATCTCCCTTCTGGGGATTCGCGTGAGGCGTCCCCAGAGGTATTCTCTAACTCCTTTTAATTTAATATTCCTTTTCAAAACACATCATCTTGATTCTTTCCTCCCTTTAATTATTTTCTTTTAGCCGGCTGTTGAGGCTTCGGGCAGAGATAGGAGCCGTAGCAGGCGTCGAGCTGGAGGCAGAGATGGAGGCCATGATGAGGGCCATAGAGGAGGCCACAGAGGGGGCCGTGGCAGAGATGAGGCCAGGACCAGGGTTGAGATCCCTGAGGAGGTGGCTGCCCAGATTAGGGATACCGATCTTCTGCATGGCTTGAGGACTCATCCCTCAGCATGCGTTAGGGCGGATATCCCTTTGGAGTATCCGATGTCCCATTATAGAGGGAGCTGGGCCAGCTTTACTAGATTCTTGAGAGCTTGCAGTTCGGCCTACCGTCGGGAGCTAGGCTTGTACGGTTTCGGCATGTTTATCACCATCCCGGACGTTCGCTTGGATCAAGCCCTCATTGCAGCATTATTGGAGAGGTTTTTCCCAGAGACATTGAGCTTCCACTTCCCAGATATTGAGATTGGGATCCGGCCTTCTGATTTCACGCTCATCACCGGGATTAGGATGATCGGTGATGTTATTACTGAGATGGCGATGCCAGAGGCTGATGAGATTGCTGGTTATCTTGGATATATTGTGCTGCCTCCAGAGGCCTGGGATCGGGGGAGAGCGAGATTGTCTCTGACATGGTTGAGAGAGACTTTCAGTAGGAGGCAGTTTGGCCAGCTTGCTGCCGGTGATCATGTATTCCCCTTCGCCTTCCGATTCCTTTTTCTGTATATGATGGGATCTTGTTTCTTCCCAGAGGACACGACTTCAGTTAGTCCTCATTTTCTGAGTCTTCTGGGAGATCTGCAGCGGGCGAGGAGATATGCATGGGGTCCGCTTATTTTTGGTACTATTCTGGCCGGCCTGCGCCGATCAGTGAGCGGCCTCTCTACTTCCAAAGGGGCTGGAGTTGGGTGCAGGTTCTTCTGGCCCTTCTTGCAGGTGAACCTTATTTCCTTTCTTTTTCTTTATCTTTTTCTTTTTATTTCTCTTTTTCTATTGTTCTGACTATTTTCTTCTTTCTTGCAGTTTTTTGCTAGGGTTTATATACCCTATTTCCGCCCTACCTCTACGATGCCTGAGGAGACATATCCCATGGCACTTAGATGGTGTCATGTTGTAGACACCCCAAAATTGCACGATTTTTGATAAATCTTGAAGGAGAGAAATATTTTATTGGAATTTCCAATTCTTTGCATTGGGTTTGAGATACTTAACCCATTTGAATCCAAAACGGAAAAGGAAAATGCCCGAATTCAATCTTTTGTGCAAAGTCAAGTTTTTCCGGTTGAATTTTGTTGACTTTTGACCCCAGAAAATGAAATATTTTTTAAAGCCAGATTTCAAGATAATTTTTCCCGGTAATAAGGTTTTTAGCCATGTTATTGCATAAAAGAATTTTTTGAGATTTTAAATCTTGACGAATACCTTGGTTTTAACATATTGAACCTTTTTTCCAGACCTGAAAAATCGGAATTTTGCCTAGAATTGGAAAGTTGACTTTTTATTCACTTGGAATTTGGGTCTGGAACTATTTTTAATGGATTCAAATGGGGGGGTGTTTGCTTATTTACATGTAATATCTTAAGTAAATGGAGATTAAAAAATACGAGGACATTTACTTAAACGATATTACATGTAAATAAGTATTGCCTGTGTTAAAATTTGGGAAAAAGGCTTTTTTCCTTGTATCCGGCAACTCAGGCCGGATACAAGTGTCCTTCTTTGTATCCGGTGGACAATGCCGGATACAAGTAGACCTCAGTGTATCCGGCATCATATACCGGATACATTAAGGTACTTGTGTATCCGGCCTGACATGCCGGATACGCTAGTTTTGCTCAAAATTAGGGTTTTCCGAGAGCTTTTCACTTTTACCATCATATCCCTCATTAAATGAGGGGAAATCTCGGAAATAGCCTTAGGGTTAAGGTTGGTGGGCTATAGACATTATGTTGTGTCTACCATTCTCACCAACCCTAACCCTAACCTTTGCCTATAAATAGGAGACTCCTCCTTAAGCAAATGGGAACCAACTCTTGTTTTGAATTCTCGCAAAGAAGAACTCCAAGAGACGAAGGAAATCGCTGCGGGAGTGCTTCCAGAATCCAGGTAAGCCTCAAACTTGTCTTTTATTTTCTGTCTTTACATTCCTAGATCTAGATCTCTTCTTCTACCTTTCTGTAGTGTAAAGCCTTCTTTGTGTATGGAAATCCTTCCCCGGCTCAAAGTATCTCAAGACTCCCCTAGCCGTAAAACGTGAAGGCGGATCTAGGAGAAACGAGACTGGGGATTGACCCTAGTGCTAGAACCCATGTAGCATAAGGCCTTTTTGATTGATTGTAAACCGTTCCATATTCAAAGTACCCTTGATTATCTTGAAGAACCGTGTTTAACGGGGAGAGAGAACAGAGGGAAACGATAATGGAACGGAACCCTAGGCTGTCTTAGAACCCTATTTGGATGAATATGTATGCATGCTATTGATCTTGTTTGGTTTTTTTACACTTGCACATACATATCACTATTTTGGCGGGATAGGCTCCTATTTGGGGTTTATTGCATTTATTGTGATAAATCTCAAATAAATGGCCTCAATCAATTCTAGAATGCCTTTTGGATGATTTTTAAAGTATTTGTGTTCATCTTGCATGAATCACATATTTGTATCAATTTTCGGATTTGGTTTTTTCTTCAAGAATGGCTTAGCTTGACAGCACCTGTACCCCTACTTCGGACGCCCATAACTTCATCATCCGGATGAATTTTGGGGCGATTTTAAAACCATGGGAAAGGTGAGACTGTCTAGTTTATGTCCACCAAATTTCACAAATTTCTATCAAGCGGATTTTTGACACCTCTCTGTCGAAGTTGAGTGGACAGTTCAGGTTCAAATATAGAACTTGTCACTTCGACGGAGCGCCATGTATTCGATTTAAGGCTGATTAGAATGATTTTTGTTTCTATGCACTCCTTTATGAGTCTATTTTCAAATCCAGTTGGTTTCATAATTTTTGGATTCCATTTGAATTATTGGTAGCCGATTTACTCATAACTGTTCATTTGTACTTTTCTGGGTAAATCTGTGATCTTCGGGGCCTGTTCGGGAGACCACCCAAGGCACATCCGAAGGGATTTTTGTATGAGGCTAGTTTCTGTTGAAAGATGGCTATACAGAATTCAATCACACCAAATTTCATGGATTTTGCTAGACAATTTTCCAAAGTTGCCCACTTATCACTTTTAAAAATCCCTAGCAGCAACTTCAAAGGAGCATAACTCCTAGGATTTTTATCGGAATGGATTGAAATTTTGCATGAAACTCTTATTTGCCCTAATCTTTCAAATGGATTTGGTTTGGTTCAATTTAATATTGGATTTGAATGATTTTAAGGCAAATGGCATACTTTTTACCAAACTTCCCGGATTTGATTCAACTTAGTTTTGAGCGACTTGTGCTTGGATTTCCAACCTTTTGTGGTATTCCAGAAATGATATTGACATAAGAGAGGATCTAGAATCCATTTAGATCTTCATGTGAAAATATCATACATTTGACATTTTTCAAGGTTTTTCATGATGTTTAGCAAGCTTTCTTACTTTCTTTATGCATGAACATACACTTGGCTACCACTTCGTGTGGATGAATGGGGGTGCCTAACACCTTCCCCCGTTCATAATCTAATCCCCTTACCCATCTCTGGATTTGATTTTCAAGTAGGGTTATTTTTATCCTAGAATGTTTCTTTTGGCTATTTTTGCTTATTTTTGAATTCTTTGGTGTCCATTCTCACCCCAAAATTTTGAATGGTGGCGACTCTCCCACTTTTGCGTTGATCCCCGTGTGTTGACGGAGGGAAGATCATTCCGGTGATTTGTTCCCATGTCTCACAACTGGCGACTCTGCTGGGGACTTGTGGATTTAAGCCTTTTTTGTGTATATTCATGCTTTTTAATTATTTTTGAATGCTTGCTACTTTGTTTAATTCATTTGTATATATTCTTGTATTTCAAATCAGATTGGGATGCTTTTGAATTTTATATGAATCAAGTCATGTATGTTTTGCTTGATGTTGCCTAAAGGTTGATTTAGGAAAAGCCTATCTTGAAGCATGATTTGGTTGTATTTGGTGATAACATGCTCTAATTTGAATTTTGAATACCATGGTTTGAATATGAGAATTAGTAGCATGAAATCTAGGGGTTCAGAATTTTTGGGTATTCAAACATGATTCCTATAAAGCATACTTTTTTGTGCTTAAAAATTTTTGTTATGCCATGCCTTTGATTTGGGGTATAGGGGGATTCAATTTGAGCATGAAAACCAAGAGCATGAAATCTGGAATTTTAGTGTACATTGTGGATTTTTTTAGTATGTTCACCAATATACCATGTCAAGTAGTTGCTAAACTTTTAGGCATTAATGTGGGGTATAAAGGATGCACTTTTGGGCATGAGAAATCTGAAAATTTTAGTGCATATTTCTGGAGATTTTAAAGCATATTTTACCTCATTGAAACACTTTTGAACCATGTCAAGTAAGTGCTAAAATTTTAGGCTTCAATTTGGGGGTAAATGGTACACTTTGAGCATGAAAAAGAGCATGAAAATCTGGGATTTTAGGGAATGATTTTGGGTTCCAAGCATGCTTACATGATTTAATTGTTGTTTGTACAAATAACATATTTTGTATACCACTTTTTGGGCATGTAATATTTTTTGTGCATATTTAGTTGTTTTGGTGCTTGCTTGCTTGTATTTAGCTTCATTATTTTTGTCATATGTACCTTGGCTTGAAATTGAATGCATGGCTACGAAAAAGAGTGGCAAGGGGCTAGGACGTTGTGAATGTTACCACAATTTAAAATTGCACTTGAGCACTTGAAACAATTTACACAGCCTACCCTTTACCTATTAGGAAGTTGAACCATGAATGTGTGTAGCTTGGCGCACCGAGGTCGTGACTTCGGAAAGCGAAAGTGAAAACATTTACCTTAGAATTTGAGTCAATGATGTGATGACAATGGGATCTGTGATTCGATTCCGGGCATCACTAGACTTGAGTTCTAAGTTGCCAATTAAGCCAAAACCCAAAAACCATACGCTTGAAGGAGGAGAAACACGTTTTCGGCTAAAAGCACACAATTGCGTTTGGGGAATTGGGTGTAAATATGGGAAGGCCGTTTGCATGTTTTACAGGCCAAGGTATAATGTGAATACCATATTGAATGAAGGTAATACAAGGTGGCAAGGTAAAGCCATGTTCTTTTCCTAAATTTAGGGAATTTTGCAAGTATGATGTCCAAGCCCAATTTGGGGCAAGTTTTGAAGGTCAAATTAAGGGGAACATCAATTGGGAATGAAAAAAAACTAATCGGGTGAAAAAATGAGTCAAAAAGGGCCATTTCGGCAATAACCGGCAACTCAGGCCGGTTAATAACAACTCTATTCATATCCGGTATATATTTCCGGATACAAAGGCATATGCGTGTATCCGGTTAGGGTGACCGGATACAATAAGGCATATTCTTATCCGGTATATTATACCGGATACGCTCAAAAAATGCACAAATTGGCTGTTCAGCCCAAATTTTCAGAATAAAATGCCTAAAACACTGTGGATAATCCTTAGGCACCCCGAAAAGAACATAAGAAATGTTCCAAAAATACAAAATCAAAAACAAAAAAAAATACAAAAAAAAAGAATAAAATAAAATATTCTTTCAGGATTAAACCTAAAGTTGAAACTCAAAGAACAAGCTCAGGTGTCATATTTTTTGACACCAACTCAACTCAAACATGTGTCAGTCAAACTTTGGAACTTGAAAACTGATAAAATTCAGCAAATTTGAAGAAAAAAAAAACCTTTGGTTGGTTATTTTTATCAATCAAATCAAAACATTTGTGGGACACTTGGAAGCCCTAGAATATTCCAAGAAACCTTTGGTTGGTTATTTTTATCAATCAAATCAAAACATTTGTGGGATACTTGGAAGCCCTAGAATATTCCAAGAAACCTTTGGTTGGTTATTTTTATCAATCCAATCAAAACATTTGTGGGACACTTGGAAGCCCTAGAATATTCCAAGAAACCTTTGCTTGGTTATTTTTATCAATCAAATCAAAACATTTGTGGGACACTTGGAAGCCCTAGAATATTCCAAGAAACCTTTGGTTGGTTATTTTTATCAATCAAATCAAAACATTTGTGGGATACTTGGAAGCCCTAGAATATTCCAAGAAACCTTTGGTTGGTTATTTTTATCAATCAAATCAAAAAATTTGTGGGACACTTGGAAAACCTAGAATATTCCAAGAAACCTTTGGTTGGTTATTTTTATCAATCAAATCAAAACATTTGTGGGACACTTGGAAGCCCTAGAATATTCCAAGAAACCTTTGGTTGGTTATTTTATCAATCAAATCAAAACATTTGTGGGACACTTAGAAGCCCTAGAATATTCCAAGAAACCTTTGGTTGGTTATTTTTATCAATCAAATCAAAACATTTGTGGGATACTTGGAAGCCCTAGAATATTCCAAGAAACCTTTGGTTGGTTATTTTTATCAATCAAATCAAAACATTTGTGGGACACTTGGAAGCCTTAGAATATTCCAAGAAAGCTTTGGTTGGTTATTTTTATCAATCAAATCAAAACATTTGTGGGATACTTGGAAGCCCTAGAATATTCCAAGAAACCTTTGGTTGGTTATTTTTATCAATCAAATCAAAACATGCGTGGGACGCTTGGAAGCCCCAGAATATTCCAAAAACCTTTGTTTGGTCACGAGAACCACTCAAAGTCAAAAATTTTTAGGACCTTTGGAAGCCTCAGAATATTCCAAAAACCTTTGTTTGGTTATGAGAACCACTCAAAGTCAAAATTTTTAAGACCTTTGGAAGCCTCAGAATATTCCAAAAACCTTTGTTTGGTCACGAGAACCACTCAAAGTCAAAAATTTTTAGGACCTTTGGAAGCCTCAGAATATTCCAAAAACCTTTGTTTGGTCACGAGAACCACTCAAAGTCAAAAATTTTTAGGACCTTTGGAAGCCTCAGAATATTCCAAAAACTTTTGTTTGGTCACGAGAACCACTCAAAGTCAAAATTTTTTAGGAACTTTGGAAGCCTCAGAATATTCAAAAAACCTTGGTCTGGTCACGAGAACCAATCAAAGTCAAAATTTTTAGGACATTTGGAAGCCTCAGAATATTCCAAAAAAAAAACCTTTGGTTGGTCTTTTTCGTACCAATCAATCGAATTTAGTGGGCCATTTGAAAGCCTCTGAATTTCAAACATCAACCTATTTTGGGCGGTCTATAAGCCTCTGAATTATAGACACATATCCTTTGGGCCATCTAAAAGCCTCTGAATTTTAGACACAACCTTTTTGGGCCGTCTAAAAGCCTTTGAATTTTAGACACAATCCTTTGGGCCGTCTAAAAGCCTCTGAATTTTAGAAACAACCTTTTTGGGCCGTTTGAAAGCCTCTGAATTTCAAACATCAATCTCTTTGGGCCGTCCATAAGCCTCTGAATTATAGACACATATCCTTTTGGGCCATCTAAAAGCCTCTGAATTTTAGACACAACCTTTTTGGGCCGTCTAAAAGCCTCTGAATTTTAGACACAATCCTTTGGGCCGTCTAAAAGCCTCTGAATTTTAGAAACAACCTTTTTGGGCCGTTTGAAAGCCTCTGAATTTCAAACATCAATCTCTTTGGGCCGTCTATAAGCCTCTGAATTATAGACACATATCCTTTTGGCCGTTTAAAAGCCTCTGAATTTTAGACAAACCTCTTTTGGCCGTCTAAAAGCCTCTGAATTTTAGACAAACCTTTTTGGGCCATCTAAAAGCCTCTGAATTTTAGACACAACCTTTTTGGGCCGTCTATAAGCCTCTGAATTATAGACATATATCCTTTGGGCTATCTAAAAGCCTCTGAATTTTAGACACAACTTTTTGGGCCGTCTATAAGCCTCTGAATTATAGACACGTATCCTTTGGGCCGTCTATAAGCCTCTGAATTATAGACATATATCCTTTGGGCCATCTAAAAGCCTCTGAATTTTAGACACAACCTTTTTGGGCCATCTAAAAGCCTCTGAATTTTAGACACAACCTTTTTGGGCCGTCTATAAGCCTCTGAATTATAAACATATATCCTTTGGGCCATCTAAAAGCCTTTGAATTTTAGACACAATCCTTTGGGCCGTCTAAAAGCCTCTGAATTTTAGACACAACTTTTTTGGGCCGTCTATAAGCCTCTGAATTATAGACACGTATCCTTTGGGCCGTCTAAAAGCCTCTGAATTTTAGACATTTCTCATTCTTTGGGACCTTTGGAAGCCCTAAAATATTCCAACAATCAAAAAAACAAAACAAAAAATGGAAAAATATAGAAAAAAAAACAAATAAATCCGGACTTGTGTTCACCTAACCCACTTATCTACATTTATAGGTGTGTGACTCAGATTAAATGGGAGCTGACATGTTTCTTTGCTTTTCCTTATCCAGGTACACTTATTTGCAATCATTGCTCCCGTGACCAGATCCAAAGGCAGAGCTATGAACACTGAAGAGAACCAAGCCCAAGCCACCGTACCCGCTCAAGACTTTGCTCAGCTGCAGGAGCAAGTGGCTGGTCTGGCCAAGATGCTGGGAGACCTACTGGCGGCTCAGGCCCAACAGGCCCAGGCCCAAAACCAAGCATCGACTTCCCATCAAGCACCACCACCTCAGGCCTACATTCCGCCTCCGGCTCAACCCATGCCTGAGCCCATTTCTGAACCAGTCCCTGAACCCATTCTAATCAGGGAAAATATAGCAGAATCCGAGAAAGAACTGGAGAAGGAAAAAGCCAGGGAAGAAACTTAAAGGAAAATGCTGCTCAGGATAGAAAGGATCCAGGAAGAACTGAAAAAAGTGAAAGGGGGAAATAGCTATGGAGGCACCACTTTCGAGGATCTGTGCATGTATCCTGACGTATGTCTACCGGCCAAGTTCAAGTGCCCGGACTTCGACAAGTTCGACGGCACAGGCTGCCCTATGAGCCATTTGAAACTATACTGCGGGGCTTTGTGCCAGTTTGGCCGGGATGACGGCATATTGATCCAACTCTTTCAGAGGAGTTTGACAGGATCGACTCTTAGGTGGTTCGCCACAGTTGATCATGGGAAGATTAGAGGATGGAAGGATCTGGCAGACACCTTCTTAGACCAATACAAATTTAACTCGGAGATCGTGCCAAACCGGTACGACATTATGAGGATGAGCAAGGGCAAAGATGAATCTGTGCGGCAATATGCCAAGAGGTGGAGAGAGGCTGCCTCTCAGATCAGGCCGCCTATGCTGGAACCTGAAATGATCTCAACATTCATGGGTACGCTGGGGCAACCCTTCTACAATCACCTGGTGGGTCAGATCACCACCAATTTTGCTGCCCTGGTACAAGTGGCCGGCCGGATTGAGGATGTGATCAAATCTGGCAAGATAATTGATTATTCCACCATGATCAGTCAACAAGACTCCACTCATAACAAGGGAAATGGAAATGGAAAGAGAAAATCTAAGGAAAGGAGAGAAGCAGAAGTGAATATGGTGCAGCTTCCCAAGGGACCTGTTCAAATCAATGCCCATCCAGTTCCTTTGCTGCCTATCCAAATTAATGTCCCTTCTGCACAGCCTGTGAAGGAGGAAACAGAAGTAAGGAAGAGAAGGGAGTTTTCAAAACTTCCTATGAGACCATCTGAACTTTTGCCTACCCTACTTGAAAAGGGTTATGTGACTTTGAGGTTGCCAAATCCTCATGCAAGCAAGGGGAAGGGTTATGATCCATCTGCAATCTGTGAGTATCATATGAGCACTTCAGGGCATACCACAGATCGTTGCTTGGCCCTAAAGCATGCAATTCAGGATTTGCTGGATAATAACTCTTTATCATTCAATTCAGTCACACCCACTCCTCCTCCCACCAGCAACAATGGGGCAAGCAGCTCAAATGCAATAGGGTCAATTTTTTCAGGAAAAAGAAGATTTGACCCTTCTCAACTTATTGCTCCGGTTGGTACCACAATCCAGGTTTATTTTGAAAAAGAAGATGAAGGGGGCCATGTGGAGAAAGAGACTCACACAGGGGCAGATTTTAAGGCGAAGGTGAAAGAAAATGAAATGACATGTGAAAGGGCAAAGGAGGTGCAAACAATTCCATTTGAGCAGTTTGGGCAAACAAATGGCTTAGCACGGGATGTTGAACAAGAAGTCAGTATGGACAATAATGATTGTCTGAAGGGTATGGAATCACTCTTCATACAAGAAGAAAATGAAAGTAGAAGCAATTGAAAAGGGAGAATCCCAGGAAAAGAAAGAAGAAGAATCAAAAGAAAAGATTGAGGCCAGGTTTAAGCTGCCATTGATTGACTGGGCTGCTATCCAGATTCCGTATCAAGGAATGTCACTTCTTTCAGAAACTGAGCACAATACCCCAGAGAAGGGGATCATCCCAAATCATGAAAAGAGAAACTTGCCTCACTCAGCAGCAGAAAGAAATTTTCTGAAAAAGAAAGAAAAGCTAGCTTTTGCCTTTGAGAACAGGGGCAATTTTCAAATTCCCTTGTTCTCTGAAAAGAAACCCCCTTAAGAAGAATGCACATTTCCTGAGGATCCTAAGGAGCCTTGTTCTCAGGAAGTGATTTCAATAAAGGCTCTTTCAAAAAAAAAAAGGATTTTCCCCTTTAACATTTTTCTAAAAAAAAAAAAGGTTTTCAACAAGGTCCTGTTTTACTTAAGAGTCATATCTCTCATTGAATTTCATTAAGTTGAATATGACTTCGACATTGGGCTCAATTTTGATACCGAAATCGAAGAAAAAGACATTTTATATGAAAATTCAAATCTTTTTAAGTGTCATGAGAAGAATATTTCTGCAAAATTTTGAAGTGACCAATCTTATGGACTTTAGAACCAAAGATGACCCGAAGTTTTCACTTGAAAGCAGCAAGTGCAAAGATTTATTTCATAAAAATACAGAGAGGATCACATCACTTGCTCATCAAGGAAAAGCAGATGGAGAAGAAACTGAAAGATGTAATTTTTTCATTTGAAGATGACTCCTAGTTTGCACTCTCCATCGGAAAATATGGAAAGATTTGGATTGCGATTTAAGAGGCTGATCCGATGAGAAGGATGTTTTATGGTTGAAATTTTATCTTCCCAGGTGGCAGTGATCAAAAAAAAAAAAAAAGAAAAAGAAAAATCCTGAGCCAGTCATGTAGTACAACTCTGTCAAGTCTGAAAATTCAAACTTTTCTTAAAATGATAAGAGGCCTTTCTTTCTTATATCCCCAAAATTTTTTTGAAATCCCTAGTTAGACTCTTTGAGCTTGATAAATTTTTCCAAGTAACCTAAACTGAGAATTGCAACCCCACACTGGGGCAAATTTATAAGGCATAAAAAAAAAAAGAATGAAGGGACAAGAGAAGGGGGCATTATTGAAGTCCAAAAGGGATTTTGAAGATGTTTTCAGAAAAGGGGGCAAAGAAATGAAAAAAAAGAGGGAAGAAAGAAGAAAAACAGATCAACAAATGCTATATCTTCAAAATTGTAAAGGGAAGAATGAGAAAAGAAGTTCAATAATGGGAAATAAGTTTTAAATGAAGAAATCAAAGTGGGTGAAGAACTTCATTACTGGGGGCAATTTTGTATTCATTCCAAGGGAAGAAATGCCTTAAAAATTGCAATTTCAGTTAACCCATTAGATAATATGGTATTTGAGCCTTTTATTCCTTTTCTTTCTAAACAAACACCAAGCCTTCGTTTCGTCCCATCCATAAGTCCTCTTTGATTAAGAAATTTTGAATTAAGGCGGTTTTAACTACATAGCTGCTGATGATGAAGGATTAAAAACAAAAAACAAAAAAAAACAAAAAGAGAAAAATGGAGAAAATGTAGTGAAAACCTAGAAGGGCGCTACATGGCAAATAATCAGCTATCTACAAGAAGGAAATTGTCAGAGAGAAAAATCCAGAATTGGCATAGATCCAGGTGAAATCCTCAGGTTGGTGGTTATTTTTCACTCTTCAAGTGATTGAGGAAAGTCTTCTTTTCAAGATTGAAGCAAACATAATCAGAGCTATGGTATAAAGCATTTGTGAACAAGTTGATGGCCATCAAAATTGCCATTAGGAAATTATTGCTGAAGTTGAAGTCATAAATTCTCATATCATGGATACAATGGAGAAACAATTGCTCTTCAATTGGATGAAGGAAAATGTCTTTCTAGACTGGGGCAAAATAGTTAGATTGAAAGAGTCGGCATATCTGGAGCATCAATTGACAAGCCGATGGTCATGGGAATGATTCTAAAGGTTCTGAAGGCTTCATTTTCTGAAATAATCTTCTTATTATTCAACTTGATTTTAATTCTTTTGGACTATATGCTAATAAGTGATTGGATCATTTTTCAAAAAAAAACGCACAAAAAAAAAAAGCAAAAAAATATATTTTTGGCCTATGATGAGCATCTATGTCTTTTCATAAAAACATTAGTTTTGCAAGCATTAGAGAATTCTGAGGCCACTAGTATAAAACCTATTTTTGTATTTGCATTCCTTTATAAGGGTTTCTTTTTGCAAATGTTAAAAAAAAGAAAAAAAGAAGAAAGAGAAAAAGAAGAAGAGAAAAAGAGAAAGAAAAAAGAAAAGAAAAAAAAGGGAAAAAAGAGGATCATCTCTGCTGAGGGGCAAATACTACTTCAAGCAATCAAAACTGGGGCATGCTCAGCGCCTTTCCCTCTGGGTTTTCATTGGAATAAATTACAGCATCTGGAAGAAGTAGTCAGGCCTTAGTCTTTGGATAAAAAAAAAAAAAGAAGCTTCGAAGTAGTTGCATGTTTTCTCCTTTAAACAAAGGTTTCTAATTCTGAAGAAGGATTTTACTGGAGCAGTAAGAAGGCATGAATGAGAGGTCATGGGTGGTAAGGGCATGAGGTTAGATCAACAGATCATGATTTTCAAATCCATCAATCAAGAAGAGGCAGTCACTTGGGCAGTTGAGAAGCATAAAGGCAGGCTATGGGTAGCAATGGCACATACATCCTTATTGAGAGAGCAAGAAGAGGAAGAAGCAAAAGCAAGTTGCAGAATATTCAAGCACAGGTTTGGGCATCAAATGCACCCAGGTAAATCAAATAAGAAAATGAATCAGGAAAATTCAATAAAATATTTCCTTCCTTATTGTTGAAAATCATCAAAAGCAATTGAGTTTGCAGAGGTCAAGTTTAAATCCACATTCTTTTCAAAATTTGCTTGTCTCAGATTTCTTTTCATAGCCACGAGAGCTCAAAGAAATCTGAGATAAGGAAGAGACGCCACCCTGTCAGACTATACACAGCAGGGGTTTCATTGGCTATCTTCAAATCCATGTTTTTATCACTCATTTGTTTGACCAAAGAAGGTTCAATTAATGAGGTGTCTTTCAACCGTGAAATTTTGAGTTGTGTCTATTCTTTACTATTCATTGTGCTACAACTCCAGCAAAGAGGGGCAGTTGTAGACACCCCAAAATTGCACGATTTTTGATAAATCTTGAAGGAGAGAAATATTTTATTGGAATTTCCAATTCTTTGCATTGGGTTTGAGATACTTAACCCATTTGAATCCAAAACGGAAAAGGAAAATGCTCGAATTCAATCTTTTGTGCAAAGTCAAGTTTTTCCGGTTGAATTTTGTTGACTTTTGACCCCAGAAAATGAAATATTTTTTAAAGCCAGATTTCAAGATAATTTTTCCCGGTAATAAGGTTTTTAGCCATGTTATTGCATAAAAGAATTTTTTGAGATTTTAAATCTTGACGAATACCTTGGTTTTAACATATTGAACCTTTTTTCCAGACCTGAAAAATCGGAATTTTGCCTAGAACTGGAAAGTTGACTTTTTATTCACTTGGAATTTGGGTCTGGAACTATTTTTAATGGATTCAAATGGGGGGTGTTTGCTTATTTACATGTAATATCTTAAGTAAATGGAGATTAAAAAATACGAGGACATTTACTTAAACGATATTACATGTAAATAAGTATTGCCTGTGTTAAAATTTAGGAAAAAGGTTTTTTTCCTTGTATCCGGCAACTCAGGCCGGATACAAGTGTCCTTCTTTGTATCCGGTGGACAATGCCGGATACAAGTAGACCTCAGTGTATCCGGCATCATATACCGGATACATTAAGGTACTTGTGTATCCGGCCTGACATGCCGGATACGCTAGTTTTGCTCAAAATTAGGGTTTTCCGAGAGCTTTTCACTTTTACCATCATATCCCTCATTAAATGAGGGAAAATCTCGGAAATAGCCTTAGGGTTAAGGTTGGTGGGCTATAGACATTATGTTGTGTCTACCATTCTCACCAACCCTAACCCTAACCTTTGCCTATAAATAGGAGACTCCTCCTTAAGCAAATGGGAACCAACTCTTGTTTTGAATTCTCGCAAAGAAGAACTCCAAGAGACGAAGGAAATCGCTGCGGGAGTGCTTCCAGAATCCAGGTAAGCCTCAAACTTGTCTTTTATTTTCTGTCTTTACATTCCTAGATCTAGATCTCTTCTTCTACCTTTCTGTAGTGTAAAGCCTTCTTTGTGTATGGAAATCCTTCCCCGGCTCAAAGTATCTCAAGACTCCCCTAGCCGTAAAACGTGAAGGCGGATCTAGGAGAAACAAGACTGGGGATTGACCCTAGTGCTAGAACACATGTAGCATAAGGCCTTTTTGATTGATTGTAAACCGTTCCATATTCAAAGTACCCTTGATTATCTTGAAGAACCGTGTTTAACGGGGAGAGAGAACAGAGGAAAACGATAATGGAACAGAACCCTAGGCTGTCTTAGAACCCTATTTGGATGAATATGTATGCATGCTATTGATCTTGTTTGGTTTTTTTACACTTGCACATACATATCACTATTTTGGCGGGATAGGCTCCTATTTGGGGTTTATTGCATTTATTGTGATAAATCTCAAATAAATGGCCTCAATCAATTCTGGAATGCCTTTTGGATGATTTTTAAAGTATTTGTGTTCATCTTGCACGAATCACATATTTGTATCAATTTTCGGATTTGGTTTTTTCTTCAAGAATGGCTTAGCTTGACAGCACCTGTACCCCTACCTCGGATGCCCATAACTTTATCATCCGGATGAATTTTGGGGCGATTCCAGAACCATGGGAAAGGTGAGACTGTCTAGTTTATGTCCACCAAATTTCACAAATTTCTATCTAGCGGATTTTTGACACCTCTCTGTCGAAGTTGAGTGGACAGTTCAGGTTCAAATACAGAACTTGTCACTTCGACGGAGCGCCATGTGTTCGATTTAAGGCTGATTCGAATGATTTTTGTTTCTATACACTCCTTTATGAGTCTGTTTTCAAATCCAGTTAGTTTCATAATTTTTGGATTCCATTTGAATTATTGGTAGCCGATTTACTCATAACTGTTCATTTGTACTTTTCTGGGTAAATCTGTGATCTTCAGGGCCTGTTCGGGAGACCACCCAAGGCACATCCGAAGGGATTTTTGTATGAGGCTAGTTTCTGTTGAAAGATGGCTATACAGAATTCAATCACACCAAATTTCGTGGATTTTTATGTAGTGGATGTTTCTAGACAATTTTCCAAAGTTGCCCACTTATCACTTTTAAAAATCCCCAGCAGCAACTTCAAAGGAGCATAACTCCTAGGATTTTTATCGGAATGGATTGAAATTTTGCATGAAACTCTTATTTGCCCTAATCTTTCAAATGGATTTGGTTTGGTTCAATTTAATATTGGATTTGAATGATTTTAAGGCAAATGGCATACTTTTTACCAAACTTCCCGGATTTGATTCAACTTAGTTTTGAGCGACTTGTGCTTGGATTTCCAACCTTTTGTGGTATTCCAGAAATGATATTGACATAAGAGAGGATCTAGAATCCATTTAGATCTTCATGTGAAAATATCATACATTTGACATTTTTCAAGGTTTTTCATGATGTTTAGCAAGCTTTCTTACTTTCTTTATGCATGAACATACACTTGGCTACCACTTCGTGTGGATGAATGGGGGTGCCTAACACCTTCCCCCGTTCATAATCTAATCCCCTTACCCATCTCTGGATTTGATTTTCAAGTAGGGTTATTTTTATCCTAGAATGTTTCTTTTGGCTATTTTTGCTTATTTTTGAATTCTTTGGTGTCCATTCTCACCCCAAAATTTTGAATGGTGGCGACTCTCCCACTTTTGCGTCGATCCCCGTGTGTTGACCGAGGGAAGATCATTCTGGTGATTTTTTCCCATATCTCACACATGTAGAGCATGACTCTGAAAAGAGTCGTCCCAGGTCCGCACGGGCCCACTTAGACAGGTTATACCGGTCTGAGGTAATCTTCTTTAATTCCTCTACTGCTTCTTTTCTTTTCTTCCTGGATCGCATATCTGATGTCCTGTTCTGTTTTTCAGCTATTTTTCCCCAGGATGGAGGACATTCATGAGGTGCTAGCCTTGCAGGCAGCTAGAGATGATGCATTTGTCCCTGACCAGAGACGACAGAGATACCAGTTCTTTATTGGTCAGCTAGGCAGCATCTGGTACTGCGGCGAGCGCTTCTTCTTTCAGCATGTGGGAGAGCCGCGGATTCCTGCCATCCCGCCAGATACTACTCCTTTCTATCCTCCTATGCCTGTTGATCCTGCCCAGTTCTTAGATTGGACTGAGGCAGAGACATTATTAGAGGAGGGTGACAATGATGCCTGGTTCAGACGAGCTTCTGTTGGGTGCCTCATGTCACCCATGCCCGTCCGTGGCGGAGTCACGGAGATAGGAGGGGTAGTGATTAGGGCCTACGACACCACGGTATGCCTTCTTCCTTCTCTGATCTTCTATTTCTATTTCATTAACATTTTTCTGACTTCTTTCTTTGCTATTTCAGGAGGCTCAGTTGGCAGAGATCAGGTCTCGCTATGCTGATTTAGAGCGCCAGCGTGATGCCGCGATCGCTAAGTGGGACGCCCTCTATATCACCATTTCAGATCTCCGGGGGCAGCTAGCCAGAGCCCAGGGCCAGGAGGGTCCATCTGATGTACAGGACCAGGCGGGTCCATCAGATGCACAGGACCAGGCGGGTCCATCTGATACACAGGATCAGGCGGGTCCATCTTATACTAAGGTTAATTTCTTCTTTTATTTCCATTCCTGCTTTTGTATTTGTTTGTCTTGTTCTGACTGAATTTTTCTCTTAGTTTCAGGAGTACACAGCTGGCCCCTCTTCTCCTGCTTCACCCGTGCCTATGCATTTCCGGGATGATGTGTTTTCTGTGGCACGGGTGGAGTTCGTGACGTCTCCCAGTCCAGTAGAGGTTCCTGCAGCAGAGCCCGAGGTCGAGGCTGATATTGTACCTGCTGCTGAGGACGTGCCAGAGTCTGCCCCAGTAGCTGAGACTGCTCCTGCTGCGTCTGCTGATGTAGATATGGATTCGGCTATGGACGCCGCTGTGGTAGAGCCTATCGTGGAGACTGCGGTGATGGAGGAGGCGACAGCTGATCCTGTAGAGCCTGGGGTTGATGCTGATGTACCTGGGACCTCTGCTCCTGCTAGTCCTGCTATGGAGGATGCTGAAGTGACGCATGCTGCTGTTGATACGTCAGCGGAGTCTTCCCATACTGATTCTGATGTAGATACTTCAGGGTATGTCCCTCCTGATCATCCCACTGCTGGCCTTGTGCCTTTATATATGTGGCATGATATTCAGTCTGTTTTGAGCAGGATGACGCGTAGCACGGCCCGCAATGTTGTGCGGCATGTCTTTGAGCGCAGGCGATCTTCAAGCCTAGGTCGAAGCAGAGGAAGAGGCCGTGGCCATAGGGGCGGACCTGCATGGTCATTAGATTAGGATTCTTCCATGTATATTTGTCTTTTTTGACAAAATTGATGTAAACATTCATATATATATAAAAGAAGTTTGATTTATTTCCATTTGTGTTCTTTTCTTCTTTGTTTTCATTATTTATTACTTAATGAATGTTAAAACAGGGACAGGTGAAGCTTATGGAAACAAAGAAATTAAAACTTCCCACTTTTTTGCATTTTTTCGAAGGAACCGTACTTATACTACGAGCAAGCTGTGCCCGTAAAATTACTACGGGCGCACTTTGCCCGTGAAGTTTTCACGGTCAGGCGTGTCCGTAGTTCCTATACGGGCGCGCTTTGCCCGTAGTATAATTACGAAATTTACTGCCTTACGATTTTTTCTATATAAACTCCTAGGGAACGTCATTGTGACACTTTTATTGGTTGGAAAACTCCCTGAGCACGTCTTTTCTCGCTTTCCTTGGCTTCTTTGGTGCTTCCATGGCTTCCCTTACGCAGCTTTTTCCTGCCGTTGAATCTCCTCCTGCAAGACAACCTGTTAGATCAAAACCTCCTAATCTTACCAGGTACAATATTGTGGATTCCTTTTATGATAGATGGGTTAACTCCATGACCCTTGATGAGGAGATTCGTTGGGATTCCATCCACTTAGGGCACATCCTACACCTCCCTAAAATTCCCTTTAAGTGGGAAATCATTGAAGCTTTGATTGGCCACTGGGTACCTGAGCTGAATCTCTTCCGTTTTGATGACAAAGAGATGACTCCCACCATAGAAGAAATTGAAACCATCCTTGGCCTAAGATTTTCTGAAAAAGTTGTGAACCCACCCCTAAAGCTTAGTTATAAAAAAGAGGCTTCCACTTTCTTGGGTATAGGGAAGAAGGACTTAGGAAATTCTGATGCACTATTGACCTTGTCCAAGACCTTTTTGACTGAAAAACTTCTGAGGAGTAATGACAAGGACTCTAGGTTTAATGCATTGACCCTGGTAGTAGTCAATCAGCTGCTTTTTCCACGGGGTGATGACCAGGTTGACTTGGCTCTCATCTCAGTTATCTGTCAGGTTAGGGAACGCGAGAGGTTGGCCCCTATGATCCTAGCAGAGATATATCAGGCCCTTACTGACTGTTATTTCAGGAAGAAGAAGCGCTTCCTTGCCTGCCCCCTATCCTACAGGTAAAAATATGCATATATTTTTTTTCTTTTCTTTCCTTTTTTTTCTTTTTATTCTTCCTTTCCTTTCTTTTTTTTTTCTTCTCTCTGCTTCTTCTTCTTCTCTTTTTTCTTTCTTTTTTTTTCTTTTTCTTTCTCTCTTTTTTTCTTTTTTTTTCTTTTTTCTTCTTCTTTTTTTTTTCTTTTTGGAAATAAATTGAAATACTCCCTTTTTCTGCAGCTTTGGTTGCTTGACCATCTTAGCCAGGTTGAAGAAATAACTCGCCGCTTCTTTCCAAGATTGAAAGTTCCTGTTTTGATGAGCAATAGGGGATGTCCTAACATCCAAGGTGGCAAGCAAGGCTGGTTCGCTTTCTTGGGTACTCTCCAGGATGATCAGGTGAGATGGCCTGGCACTTATCAGCCTGCTCCAGAGACAGTGATTAGCTTTAGGGATAAAAACTTTCTGGCCCTAGCAGGCTTGAAATCTGCTGTTCTCTATCTTCCTTTGAGGGTTCTTCGGCAATTTGGAGCAACCCAGGGAATTATGATCCCCACAGGTTATGAGAGCTTTGTAGGGCCACTTACATCAGCCACCATGGGGCTAAATGCTCAATTAATGAAAGAGTGGTCCTATGTTTGATTTCTGCGGGGTCCAGTCTTTTCTGAGTCCCATGTGAAGGACTATCATTTCTAGATCAAAGAACAGGTGCAGAGTCATGCCCCAGTACCAGAGGATCCTCCTGCAGTTCTTCCTCCTACCTATGAAGATATTCTGGAGTCAGAAAGGGCAACCCATAAACGGCTTCAACAAATATGGGTACGGGAGGCTCAAGAACTTAGGATAAACGTCCTTGTTCTGGAGAGGAAGCTTGAAGAGCAGAAGTCTGGCCGCATTGCCATGGAGAAGAAACTTGAAGAACAAAGGCAGGCTCGTCGCTTTGAAGTCCGAGTGATGCGGAAGAAGTATCAGGATTCCTTGGCTGACCTTAGGGCGTTGAAGAGCAAGCTTTCTTTTTCAGATGAGGTCATCTCCTTTTTGAGTGATCCTGATGCAGAGGGTGCTTCTGGAATCATTGCAACTCAGGCAGCTAGGATTAGGGAGCTTGAGGAGCAGTTAGGGAGTAGGGATTAGATTTTTTCATCTCTTTTTTTTTCATTTTTTTCCATACTTTTATACAAAAGCAAACCCCATTAGTGGAAAGATATTAGATTTAATTCAAAAATAGGTGTTATATTATTGGCCTCAGAATTCTCAGATGCTTATAAAAACAGAAGTTTTATGAAAAAGTATTTGATTTCTCATCACTGGCCAAAGTATAGTTTTTTTATTTTTTTTATTTTTTTATTTTTTTTTTGAAAGCTGATCCAAAACACTTAATCACATATAATTAAAGGAATTAAAATCAGGTTGAATAATGAAAAGGGTAGTCCAAGCAATAGGGAGAGACCAAATCTGTCTACCCCGTGACCTTTAGAATCATCCCCTAATGATTTTACCTTCATGACTGACCTTGCTAATCTGCTCAGTTTCCAATGCTCATGCTGATTAAATTTAGACCACATGATCAACTCAACCCTTGATTCTTTTTTTTTTTTTTTTTGAAAGCTGATCCAAAACACTTAATCACATATAATTAAAGGAATTAAAATCAGGTTGAATAATGAAAAGGGTAGTCCAAGCAATAGGGAGAGACCAAATCTGTCTACCCCGTGACCTTTAGAATCATCCCCTAATGATTTTACCTTCATGACTGACCTTGCTAATCTGCTCAGTTTCCAATGCTCATGCTGATTAAATTTAGACCACATGATCGACTCAACCCTTGATTCTTTTTTTTTTTTTTTTTGAAAGCTGATCCAAAACACTTAATCACATATAATTAAAGGAATTAAAATCAGGTTGAATAATGAAAAGGGTAGTCCAAGCAATAGGGAGAGACCAAATCTGTCTACCCCGTGACCTTTAGAATCATCCCCTAATGATTTTACCTTCATGACTGACCTTGCTAATCTGCTCAGTTTCCAATGCTCATGCTGATTAAATTTAGACCACATGATCAACTCAACCCTTGATTCTTTTCTCTTTTTTTTTTTTCTTTTGCCCTTCTTGCCCCTAGTGCCAATTACGGTTTTCACTAGGGTTGGCCTCTGCATTCCGTCATCACCAATCTTACTCTGAAAGTTGAATGAATATACTAAAATCACCGAGGGCTTAATAATAGGACGAAACAAAGGCTAGGCTCGGTTAATGAAAGAAAAGGTATTAAAAGCTCAAAATTTTCTAAGTGTAAAAAATGGGTCAACTGGACTTACAGTCATGGTGAACTCAATCCCATTCTTCTTCTTTTGTATTTGGCTTTTATTTGCCCCTATTTTTTCTTTTCTCTTTTTTTTCTCAAAAATTTTTTTCTTTTTGCCCCTATTGGCCTTGCTTTTATTGTCTTTGCCCCAGTATAAGGCTGTAAGTCCAGTTTAGGTTTAACAAAAAAAGACGAACAGGCTCAAATTGGTTTGACTAGGGATTCAAATTTTGGGATATAAAGAACAATGGCCTCAGATCATTTCCTAGTAATATTCATTCATGGAAAATATCTCTTTACTGCATCAGAGTTAATTGGCTCAGGAAAATCCTTCCCATCCATTTCTGTTAAGATGAGAGCACCCCCTGATAGGACCTTCTTGACCACATAAGGTCCTTCCCAATTTGGTTTGAACTTTCCTCGAGGATCTTCCAAAAAGGGTAAAATTTTCTTCAATACTAAATTTCCCTCTTGGAAAGTTCTGGGCTTTACCTTCTTATTGTAAGCCCTGGCCATCCTCTTCCGATATAATTGGCCATGACTAAGTGCCTTCAAACGCTTTTCTTCTATTAAATTGAGTTGATCATGTCTTGATTGTATCCATTCAGCTTCCATTAGCACTCTTAGTGAAGGTATTTCCACTTCCACTGGTAAAACTGCTTCCATTCCATATACTAAGGAATATGGGGTTGCCCCTGTAGAAGTCCGGATTGAGGTTCTGTAAGCATGTAGAGCAAGTGGCAGCATTTCATGCCAATCTTTAAAACTCACTACCATTTTCTGAATAATCTTCTTTATATTCTTATTCGCTGCTTCCACTGCCCTATTCATCTTTGGTCTGTAAGGCGCTGACTTGTGGTGGGTAATCTGAAATTGTTCACACATCTTCCTCATGTCTTTGTTTTTAAGGTTTGAAGCATTGTCTGTTACTATGGCACTTGGCAAACCATAGCGGCAAATGATGTTGTGCTTCAAAAACTTAAGAACATGGCTACTCGTAATGTTTGCATATGAAGCTGCCTCTACCCACTTGGTGAAGTAATCAATTGCTACGAGTATAAATCTATGTCCATTTGATGCCTTTGGAGAAATCATTCCAATGACATCTATACCCCACATAGAAAAAGGCCACGGAGATGTCATACTGTGTAATTCACTTGGGGGTGCATTCTTGTTATCCGCGTACACTTGGCATAAATGACACCTTTTAACGTGCATATAGCAATCATGCTCCATAGTTGACCAGTAATATCCTAATCGCAGAATCTTCTTGGCAAGCATATGCCCATTCATATGGGGTCCACACACTCCTCCATGTACCGTTTCAACTATCCTTTCTGACTCAATCTTTGCAACACATCTAAGTAGTATATCATTGTGTGATCTTTTGTACAACTGCCCACCACTTAGTAAGAACTGTCCTGCCAGCCTCTATATTGTTCTTTTCTCTGTAGATGTAACATTTTCTGGCAAGCTCCGATCATTTAGGAAGTTTTTAATGTCTTGAAACCATGGTACTTCTTCTTCTGGGGTTTCTTCTAGAACAAGGCAGTAAGCCGATTCATCTCTGACTCCAATTTCTAATGGTCTAATATCAACACCTTCTGGCATACTGACCATTGAAGCCAATGTTGCTAGAGCATCTGCAAACTGATTTTTGGCCCTTGGCATATAATTGAAGGAAATTCGAGTAAATTTATTGCTTATTTCTTCCAAATACTGGTGATAGGGGATCAATTTGTGATCCTTGGTTTTCCATTCACCAGTTGTTTGGAAGATGATAAGACTCGAATCCCCATATACGTCAAGTTCCTCTACTTCATGGTCTAAGGCTGCTTGCAACCCAATTATGCATGCTTCATATTCTGCTATATTGTTCGTGCATTGGAACCTTAACTTCACTGCGATTGGGATATGTGCCCCATCTGGCTTGATCAGAACAGCCCCTATTCCATTTCCATTCATATTGGCGGCCCCATCAAAAAACATTTGCCATGAGCTTTCGCCTTCTTCCTCTTCAGCAAACAGGATTGCCTCATCAGGGAAGTTGGTCTTTAAGGGTTGGTATTCTGGTAAAGGGTGTGCGGCCAAGTGATCTGCAATGGCTTGACCCTTAATGGCTTTCTGTGTGATATAGGTGAGGTCAAATTCAGAGAGTAATAACTGCCACTTTGCTGTTCTGCCAGTTAAAGCCGGTTTCTCAAATAGATACTTCAAAGGGTCCATTCGGGATATCAATAAGGTGGAATGACTAAGGAAATAATGCCTCAGTCTCTGAGTTGCCCACACTAAAGCACAACAAGTCTTTTCTAGAGGGGAATATTTTGCTTCATATTCTGTAAATTTCTTACTCAGGTAGTAAATCGCCCTCTCCTTTCTGCCTGTATCGTCATGCTGTCCTAAGACACACCCCATTGATGTCTCCAAAACAGACAAGTATAGAATTAGTGGCCTTCCTGGAGTGGGTGGTACTAGCACCGGTGGGTTCAATAAATACTCCTTTATTGTGTCAAAGGCTTCTTGGCAATCATCATTCCAGACTGTCGGGTTATTCTTTCTTAGAAGTTTAAAAATTGGTTCACAGATAGCGGTGAGCTGTGCTATGAACCGGCTTATGTACTGAATCCTTCCAAGAAAACCCCGAACTTCCCTCTCGGTTCTAGGTGATGGCATTTCGATGATTGCTTTAGCTTTAGCTAGGTCAATCTCAATTCCCCTTCTGCTTACTATAAAGCCCAACAATTTTCCTGATGTAGCCCCAAAGACACATTTTGCAGGGTTAAGCCTTAGACTGTATTTCCTAAGCCGTTCAAATACCTTCTTCAAGTTGATCAAGTGGTCTTCTTCTTCACATGATTTGGCTATCATATCATCCACATAGACCTCCATCTCCTTATGGATCATATCATGGAATAAGGCTGTCATGGCCCTCTGGTAGGTTGCCCCAGCGTTCTTAAGTCCGAATGGCATGACAGTGTAGTGGAAGGTACCCTAAGGGGTGATAAAGGCTGTCTTCTCTTGGTCTTCCTTAGCCATCTTGATCTGATTATAACCAGAAAAGCCGTCCATGAATGAGAATAGACTATGTACAGCGGTGTTATCCACCAAGATGTCTATGTGTGGAAGTGGAAAGTCATCCTTTGGACTTGCCTTATTCAAATCTCTATAATCTATGCACATTCTAACCTTTCCATCCTTCTTTGGTACTGGCACTATATTTGCAAGCCATTCGGGGTATGTGAAAACTGCTAAGAATCCGGCTTGGAATTGTTTAACCACTTCATCTTTGACCTTTAGCGTCCATTCAGGTTTTAACCTTCTCAGTTTCTGCTTAACTGGCTTGGCATCTGGTAGAATGGGTAGCCTGTGCACCACCATATCTGTGTCTAACCCTGGCATATCCCGATACGACCATGCAAACACATCTTCATAATCAGCCAAAAATCGTATCATTTCATCCCGCTGTACCTCAGATAGGCATACCCCAATCTTCACTATTTTTGGGTCATCTTCTGTCCCTAGGTTTATTGATATGGTCTCTTCAATATTGGGTTGGACCCCTTTTTCATGACGCTCTAATTGATATGTGATTTCCTTTGGAACGTCGTCTTCTTCGTCCTCGGTCTCTTCTTCAACCCCCATTAGGTCAAAGTCGAGCTCAAGGTCGAAGTCATACTCATCCTGATCCAATTCCGTTTGCTTATATGGTTCATAAATGGTTTGGACCTTTTTGAAAACTTTATCTTTTCTAGAAAAAATGGAAAATCTTTTTGTGTTTTTTGAGAGCCTTCTACAAAATCTTTCCCTGAAGACGAAGGCTCATTAAAACCTTCAGGAAAAGGGCATTCCACTAATGGAGTTTTTTTTGGAAGCCATGTCTGTTTGCCAAACAAACGTGGCTTCAAAAGTAAGAGGAGTTTCCTCCCAATTATTCAGAATGAAAGAATCTGGGGCAGGGATACAAGCCTGCTCCTCAAGCTCATGGTCTGCATCAGAGATCACCAGTACTGGGTGCGTTGCATCGCCTGTTTCTTCTGTAGGGCCAGTTCCAGATGGAACTTCTACTACAGCCCAATCAATAAAAGGTAGCTCCTCTGCTACTTTTTCTTGTTACCTTCTGTCATGGCAAAGAATGCCCCTACGTCCTCAGAAAAGTCCTGCTCCTGTTCTGCCTGTGGCCCAGGCCCACCAGATGCTTGTGGAGGTGGAGGTGGAACATATGGTTGTACTGTTGAGGGTTTGGGTTTCTGGAATGGGTTGATATTGTAGTATGGAGGTTTGGCCTGATCCTCAGGAGGAGACAGCTGAATCATGTGAGATAGCTTAGGAAACGTTTCCCTGATGTGCGGGAATTTTATAGCTTCTATCTGCCCCTGTCTCCTCCATTTCCTTGGCTTGGACCCCAACCCTGCTCTGTGAACCATCTTCTTAACCTATACTGGTTCTATCCTTCCTTGTAGGTTAACCCCCAGCCCTTTTCCAGGGTGAAAATGGTATTTTTCTAGCACATTTTTGACCATTCTCTCAGCACAGGTCAATTTTCCTTCTTTTTCCTGATACCCCCCAGGTATATAATTCACAGCATCGAATTGAAAAGAGTGAAATGTCAACTTGTCTGCAGTCATTTCCATGTTAATACAGGGTACATCAGAGGACCACATGGGGGGGAACCAAGTTTTCGGCCAGGACGGTAATCACCTTTTGCCCTCTAATGTACTTGACTCTTTGGTGGAGGGTAGATGGTATAGCCCTAGCCGTATGAATCCACGGCCTTCCTAGGAGTAGGTTGAAGGCTGCAGGTATATCCATCACTTCAAATGTGATGTTGAAAATATACGGTCCAATTGTGACCGGCAGTTCAACCTCCCCTAGGGAGTGTGTTTTAGAGCTGTCAAATGCTCTTATGATTCTTCCATTTTGCTTTATTTTGTTTCGCTCCAGATTGAGCTTGACAAAGGTTATCAATGGGCAGACATTGAGAGCCGACCCATTATCAATCAAGACCCGGGCTATCATGCAACCCTTACTGAGCACAGCAATATGCAATGGGTCAACATGATGGTACCCTGCTGGACTGATTTCAGTCTCTGAAAAAGTTATGACATTATGAGATAATATTTGCCCAACCATCCGGCCTAGTTGGTCTGGTTCAATGTTTTTAGGCACATGGGCCCCCTGGAGTATCCTTAACAAGGAGTCCCTATGTTTTTCTGAATTTAACAATAGGCCCAGTATTGAGATCTGGGCAGGGACTTTGTTCAACTGCTCAATGACATTGAACTCACTCTTTTTTATTACCTTAATGAGGTCAGCCGCCTCACTTTTAGTTACCTGAGGGGCCTCTTCCCCTACCTTGGCCTTGCCTTTATTTTTCTCTTCTTCTTTCTCCTTCTCTGTTTCTTTTTGTTTTTCTTCCACCCCTAGACATTTCCCTGACATCATCATGAGGTTTACTTCTTCCTTGCTTTCAGCTGCAGGGCATGTAGTGGTAAATGTCTCACTGTAGTTCCATGGTACAGCCGATTCAGAGTAGGAAGGCTTGGGGACATTCACCACCAATAGGGGAAGTTTGGGCTTGGCGATGGAAGTCTGAGTAATAGGAATATTAACAACCAATGGAGGAAGTTGTTTTGGTTGGGGGTTTGCAGAAGTGACTGATGCACTAAAGGGGTCACAATTTATGACCAATGGTGGCTTAGACTGAACGGGAGGAGTAAAAGTGGATGGATTGTAATTAATGACCAAAGGTGGCTTGGCGATGTTCATCTGGGCCATGAGGGATGAGACCCGGTCCAAAGATGAGCTAATGTTCCTTGCAGCACAATCATTCCCCTTTGAAATCATATTTATTTCTTTGCCTTCACTTCTCCTGTCAAAATATACTTTGACCGTTGTCCCTATGGGAGCAATTAATTAAGATGGGTCAAAGGTTATTTTGTCAGAAGAGATGACTCCTATGACATTAGATGGGCCTGCCCCGTGATGCTGAGGCAGTGGGTTTTGTCCAATATCGGTTCTTGGAGGATTGGGAGCCCCTGTATTGAAAGACAGGGTATTCTGGTCCAGTAAATCCTGAATGACATGTTTCAAAGGCCAGCACTTGTTGGTAGGGTGCCCAGGTGCACCCATATGGTAATCACAAGTGGTGGAGGGGTCAAAATTTCTCTCCTTAGATGCATTCGGATTAGGTTCTCTTAAGGTGATATACCCTCCTTGCAATAAAGTGGGCAGCAATTGAGAGGGAGTCATTGGAATAGGGGTGAAAACCCTATTTCTCCTTGCTACAAAATAGGCATCCTTTTCTTCTTTGGTAAAAACCCTTTTTTGGTCTGAAGGTGCCGCTGGAACATTAACCCTCATGGGGGCCTGGGTAGCTGGAGCAGGTGGAGTAGGAAAATGTGCAGGTACGTTGATTTGTATGGGCTTGTTAGGGCCAGATGGTGGCTGTACCATGTTTACCTCCCCCTCCTTCTTGTTCCCATTCTTTTTTATTCCGCTTCCTTTCTTTAGGTTGGGGTCTTGCTGACTAACCATGGCAGAGTGGTCAATTATCTTACCTGACCTTATTCCATCCTCAATTCGGTCGGCCACTTGAACTAAAGCTGCAAAATTAGTGGTGGTCTGACCCACCAAGTGGCTGTAGAACGGTTGACCCAAAGTGCTTATGAAAGTAGAAATAATTTCCTGTTCTAGCATGGGTGGCCTGACCTGAGAGGCTGTCTCCCTCCACCTCTTGGCATATTGCCTTACAGTCTCTTCCATTCCTTTGCTCATTCTCATGACGTCGTACCTATCTGGCATGATCTCTGAATTGAACCGGTATTGAGCCAGGAAGGCATCGGCTAGGTCCTTCCATCTTTTGATCTTTCCATGGTCCAGAGTGGCGAACCATCTTAATGCGGTTCCAGTCAGGCTCCTTTGGAAAAGTTGGATCAAGATACCCTCATCCTGCCCGAACTGGCATAGGGCACCGCAATACAACTTTAGGTGGCTCATGGGGCAACCAGTGCCATCATACTTGTCCAAGTCTGGGCACTTAAACTTAGCCGGCAGGTTAACATTGGGGTATAGGCACAGGTCTTCAAAATTGGTGCCTCCGAAGTTGTTTACCCCTTTGACTTCCCTTAGTTCATCTTGGATCGTTTCTAGCTTATGCATGAACTTCCTTTCAACCTCTTCCCTTATCCTTTCCTTTTCCTTAGCCTTGTTTGACTCAACTGTCTCATCCCTGGTCAGTATAGGTTCAGGGGTGTGTTCATAGACGGGTTCAGGAGTTAGTTGCACTGGAGGTGGGATGTTGACTGGGGGTGGAGGTGCAGGGTTGGATGTGGATGCCTGGTTCTGGGCCTGCATTTGTTGGGCCTGCACTTGTTGGGCCTGTACTGATAGTATGTTCTCTAGCATTCGGGCTAGTCCGGCCACTTGTTCTTGGAGTAGAACAACATCGGGATGAGGAGCATCCACTTCATCTTCAATGGGATTCATGGCTCGAGCTCTTGATCTGGTTACAGGAGCTATGATTGCAAGTGTATTGGTACCTGGAAAAATAAAGAGAAAATATCAGTGCCAATTTAATCTCATTCACATGCCTAGGAATGCCTATGTGCAAGCTGGGTGAACACGAGTTTGGATTTTTTTTTTATTTGCTTCTTTTTTTTTGTTTTTTTTTGTTTTTGAATTGTTGGAATATTCTAGGGCTTCCAACAGGTCCCACAAAAGAGAGAAAGATCTGAAATTCAAAGGCTTTCAGAGGCCCGGGGGTTTTTGAAAAACGTCTGAAATTCAAAGGCTTTCAGAGGCCCAGGGATATTTTTGGAAAAGGTCTGAAATTCAGAGGCTTTCAGAGGCCCGGAATTTTTTATGAAAGTCTGAAATTCAAAGGCTTTCAGAGGCCCAGGGATGTTTTGATGAAAGTCTGAAATTCAAAGGCTTTCAGAGGCCCAGGGATATTTTGAAAAAAGTCTGAAATTCAAAGGCTTTCAGAGGCCCCAAAAGTTCTGAAATTCAAAGGCTTTCAGAGGCCCAAAAGGAAAAGGTCTGAAATTCAAAGGCTTTCAGAGGCCCAAAAGTTCTGAAATTCAAAGGCTTTCAGAGGCCCAAAAGATAAAGGGCTGAAATTCAAAGGCTTTCAGAGGCCCAAAAGAAAAAGGTCTGAAATTCAAAGGCTTTCAGAGGCCCAAAAGATCTGAAATTCAAAGGCTTTCAGAGGCCCAAAAGATAAAGGTCTGAAATTCAAAGGCTTTCAGAGGCCCAAAAGATAAAGGTCTGAAATTCAAAGGCTTTCAGAGGCCCAAAAGTTCTGAAATTCAAAGGCTTTCAGAGGCCCAAAAGATTTGAAATTCAAAGGCTTTCAGAGGCCCAATAGTTTTTTTGAGAAAAAGTCTGAAATTCAAAGGCTTTCAGAGGCCCGAAAGTTTTTTGAGAAAAAGTCTGAAATTCAAAGGCTTTCAGAGGCCCGAGGAATTTTTTGAAAAATCTGAAATTCAAAGGCTTTCAGAAGCCCAGGATTTTTTTTGAAAAATCTGAAATTCAAAGGCTTTCAGAAGCCCAAGAGTTTTGAAAAAGTCTGAAATTCAAAGGCTTTCAGAAGCCCAAGGAACCTTTCTCTCACATTATTTTGTTTGTTTTCTTTTTTTTTTGTTTTTTTTTGAAGCATTTTATTCAAACTTGTTTCCCTTTATCATTATTTAAGGGTTAAAGGAAGATTTTAGTGGAAAAACTGATTAAAGTTGAATATTCCGAAAAAACCGTATACACAGTGCGGTCCAGCCCTGCCCGTATTCAAATTACGAGCAAGCCGTGACCGTATGGAAAACACGGGCGAGCCTAGCCTGTATAACCAATACGGGCAAGCCCAGCCCGTGTACTAAATGCGGTTTTACGGAGCTCTGTTATATTTTTCCAGTTTTTAGTGGTTTGATGACTTTAATTGCTCATCCAAACATACGGTTCACCCAGTGCAGAGCTTCTAAACTGTCCCAAAGTGGACCTTGGCCTATTTGTAAAAACACATGCTTGGGAGGGCACATGTACCCTCCAAATTGACACCATACTCAAGAATTTGGTACCCTTTTGTTGACTCTTACATGAACATTGGGTAGGATTGATTCTAAATAGAGTGAGAGACTCTTCCTATGGGCTGCACCAATTTTAGAAAATATGCATATTTTGGGACCAATTTTATCCCGAACCAATGGGTACCATGACACCCCCATGACATGAAAATAATGTAAAACAATATGATTACCTTGTTACCTTGTTTACCTTCAATATGGCATCCGCATTATGCCCTAGTTTGTAAGCCATGCATACGGCCTTCCCACAATCATACAAACCCATATCCCCACGTAATTGTATACTTTAGCCAAAAACGTGTAACTCCACCTTCAAGCGTAGGGGTTTTGGGTTTTGGCTTAATGGCAACTTAGCACTCAAGCCTAGTGATGACCAGAATCCCAGATTCACATTATCATCACATCATTAGCTCAAAGTTCTAAGGTGAATGTTTTCACTTTCGCTTTCCGAAGTATCGACCTCGTTGCGCCAAGCTACACACATTCGGGTTCAACTTCCTATAGGTTAAGGGTAGGCTGTGTAAAAAAATAAAAGGTGCACAGTGCATTGTAAAAATAGGGTGCATTCACAACGTCCCAAACCCTTGCCACTCTTTTCGCAGCCATGCATAATCAAACCAAGGCATAATAGGAAAGCATATTTAAAATAAACAAGTAAATAAAGTAATCCTATAGCACCCAAAACATGCTCATAAAAAAAAATCATCTATCATGCAAACATATGATCATGTTATACACCCAAAATCATCATGGAGATCATGCTGAAAATTAAAACATGCTATCCTAAAAATATAGCAAGAAATAAGCATGGTTCAGCAAAACGGACCTCCCCTATGCATGTTTGTAGAAACAATCCTATAAATCAAAATTAGGCATGTTTCTACCCCCATGAATTCTTAAGCAATAATTCAGATTTAAAACATACTCTACATGCTTAAGAACAAAAAATAGCAAGCATAAAAAAAAAATCAAAAACATGAACAAGCACCAAAAGGCTGAAATCCACAAGTCCCCAGCAGAGTCGCCAGTTGTGAGACATGGGAAAAAATCAATCTCATGATTTCCTCAATCATCACACGGGATTATATAAAACAAAGAGTCGCCACCATTCAATTTAGGTGTGAATGGACACCAAAATATTAAATAAGCACAAAAGGCAAATTTTAGGGCAAAATATCCCTCCTAAAAAAACAACCAGAGATGGGTAAGGGGATTAAGTTATGAACAGGGGAAGGTGTTAGGCACCCCTATTCATCCACACAAGGTGGTTGCCAGGCATTGTTCATGTTAAAATAAAGGAAAAAGCTTGCTATAAAAATCACACGAAATAACAAAAAAGGCAAAAATATATGGTTTTTTCATATGAATAGTCTGATTGATCCAGAACTTTCAAATATGATCATACCATTCCTAGGGTTTCATGATCAAAATAAAATCAAATAAAATCAATTTAAAGTGAAAAATCCAAAAATCTGGTTTCAAGTCAAAATTCTAGAAATCTAGAAAAATATGATTTTTATAAAATATTTCAAAATTGAACTTGAATAGTCCAGGACATAGATAAAGCCCAAATTTCACATTAAATCTGAAAATAAAAACCAAAAATACCCACGTTGATGAAAAACACCAAAAGGGGAGAAATTAGACCGTAGGGTCTTCTCTCAATAATGAAAAACGGTTCAAAAATCATCTCGTGAAACCCTAGAATTATTTTCAGGCTTCTAGATCCAGATCTATCATATTGATCATGATAAATCCAAGATCTTAGCATAAAATCACAAAAATCACGAAAACAGTGCTGTAGGTGCAAAAGTGGTGAAAATCCAAATTTTGGAAAAAAGTGGGATCTCATGCTATAAACATCATAGATTCATGTTATTCATTCAGATATATCATAAAAAGCATTAAAACATGATCAGGATATTTAAAATAACCACATCTCACAAATTAGAGCACATGGGGGTCTACCCTACGAATCCACCTGTTCCCCTTTCCCCTAGTTCTCTCTTCACGTTTTACGGCTAGAGGGACTCTTGAGGTACTTAGAGATTGGTTTGGTTACACAAACACAATCAAAGGCCTTATTTTATGAAAAAAAGGAAAAAACAGATATGGGGTTCTATTCTAGGGATCCACCTGTTCCCCTTTCCCCTAGTTCTCTCTTCACGTTTTACGGCTAGAGAGACCCTTGAGGTACTTGGAGACAAGTTTAGGAATACAAAATAAATATGGCCTTATTCTACAGCAATAGAGATGATCCTATTACTTCTAGAATTGAAGACAGAAAATAAAAAGGGATAGGGGACTTACCTGGATTGAGCAGGCAGAGCAGCAGGGATTCCTTTCCTTCTCTTGGAGCTTTTGATTCTTCAAAATTTCGTGGCCTTTAGCTAGAGGAGAGAGCCTCTATTTATAGACACACCCAGGGGCATGGTTGGTCCAGAAGGATATAGCCTGATCTTTAAGATAGAGTAAAATACAGAGATAATGCCCATCCATAGCCAACCAAGGTAGCTTCAGCGAATAAAATACTTAATTCGCTCGTTTAAAGATATATTGGACTTCAAATAAAGCTCGGAAATCGAGAGAAGGACAAAACTAGCACGTGTCTTTAATGCCCGTAAATGATTTACGGTCCAACAGAGACCGTATTGTTACTACGGGTGCGCCTGCCCATAGATAATTTGCGGGCGCGATGGGCTCGTGAAGGAAATACGGGCAAAGCCTGTTTATTCAATTTTTATGCTTTTTTGACCTGTTTTAAGCTCTAATTACATGTTTTTATTATTTTCTCATTTGGCAGTGCAATTTGGGGTGTCTACACCTGCATAGGCCGCCGTTGCCTAATCTTTCAACTTGCCCACGCGGATTACGTTCCGGAAGAACTTCAGCTCTTCCTCGCCGATCCATACGTGACATTTGTGGGAATCATGAATAACCAGAATGCCAAAAGGCTGTACGAGTCTGAACATGAGTTAATTGTGCGAAATCTTCCTCTCCACCTTTGCTATTATGCGGCATGGAAGACGGGATCCCAGGAGCTTGAACAGGCATCTATGGAGACTTTGTGGAGGCATTTCTGGGTTTTGAGGGAGTGACGAAAGATCGAATGATTGGTAGGAGTGAGTCGGATGTTTATGAGCTCACATACGAGCAAGTTCAGTATGCATGTGTGGATGCTCATGTTTCGTTTCTCAAAGGCTCGAGAAGGTGAGAGAGAGCTCAAAGTCGAGAGAGAGAGAGAGATAGATCGAGAGGGTTTATCGAAATAGAGGAAGGAGAAGCCACTCTCAAGTGCTTCTCCTTATGGGTCATCTTCCTCTTCTTCTTATGGGTAAGTACTTACCCATCTAAGATAACCAAACAGATTTTAGGCTTAAATAAGTGCTTTAATAAGCCATAAGCCCAAATAAGCACTTATTTAAGCAATCCCAAACGCAGCCTAAGATTTCTTCGAAAGGTGTCTTCCAAATGGAGTCAAAACGCCATTCAAACAGAAAACTTTTAAACGAGACCAGACCAAAGATTAGAATTATCATGCCCTTGGAGCAGCTGAGGATTTTGATGAATCTAAGAATAAGTTGTAAGCTTATATATCTTAGTTAAGGAAGTTAATTAAGTATGTAAATGCTTAATTAACCATGCTTTGATTTGTCGGAAATCGACCCATGCATTGCCTTGTCGGAATCTAGGCTTAATGGGTGTCTCCTCAAGCGTTGCCGGAATCGACCAATCTTTGCATTGCCAAAATTGAGACTTGCCACAGTTGCCAGGCACCACACCACATCAGAAATATCAACCCACGTATTCATCATGCTAAAGATCAAGTCATAACCAGTCAAGTGAAATATGGGCTCTGGTGCACTTTGCATCTCCTTGGAGTTCCCTTGAAGCACAACTCAAAACTCATCCATAGGATCTTCATCTAGCTGAAGATCAACTCAACTCAATTACGTTAACCTCCCCCGCGTGACTCCTGGTGCATTGTCATCACCAAATTGATTATGAACTCTACTGGAAAGATACATTGCTATTTGTCAGCAACAATTAAACCATGGTAATTAAGTAGGGATTTATAGGGTGACATTTTTTCCGGTTTCAAAACAGACCCGACATGCCACATGTCAACTAGAAGCTTTCCAATTATGCAGGTGGCGCCCTATTGAGCCACCTCATGAGACTCATGTGTAATTTGTTAACGTGATCCCACTTTCTTTCTCCATTTCTTCAAAAAATGATGATTTCACTTCAATTTGTCTATAGAGTCAACATTAGCGCCAGCGTGTTTTTTTTTTTATGGGTAGGAAAAGAAGAAAATAACCACGCGTGCATCATCCAAAAGAAGAGTGGAGATGCACGATGGCCGATGGGAAAGATTTTAACCAAATATACGAAAATTTTGTCTTTGACGGAATTGGCAAGAAAATTAGCAACTCAATTACCCTCTCTAAAAACATGAGATACCGAAAAACCATCAAACTGAGAACTAAAATCTTTAACTTGAGACATTAATCAATCAATACTCCATGGATGGTTCCGGTTCTCATTCTACAATATCTGTATAATTGCCCCGGAATCTCCTTCCAGAATAACATGAGAACTTTAAACAGCTAAGGTCAATTTGTGATAGTGTTGCTTGAATCCTCTTAATATCACTTCAATAAATGATGATATCTGGTTCCCCTTAACCACGCTTTACCGGGCACACATCGTTGGGTGCAGTTATATACACCGGTGGAAACTGAGGAGTGAGGACGTGATTCGTGCGTTCACTTTAAAAAGTTGGGAATAGCGGAATTGTCCTATATACATGTGAGACACATGTGGGGACTGACAAAGACGGTTTTACCCTTGTAGATTTCCCATATATCCGGTTTGTATTTGCTTAGTTTGTTCACGCAAGCACCCTTTCCCCACCAAAAAACCGGTTTAAAATTGAATTGTCTTATTTTAAAACGTTTTTCTTTCTTTTCTTTCCAATCGCACCTTCTTCAACCTCTGGCACCATTCCTCTACAATGGTCCTCGTTGTCATTATTGTCTGATTCCCCTTAACCAAACGCAGAGATGTCTTTGTTCATTAGTGTAGTCTTGAGATTAACTTCTTCAAGGTGAATTTCAATGGAGCTTATAGGTCATCTACTGGACAGGCTGGTCTGGGCATGATTATAAGAGATTCAATGGGCATTTTCAAGGCTGCTGTGGCATCCAAGTGTATGGTTAATTCTGCTCTCATGGCTGAAGGATGGGCTGCTTTGGAGGGTATTAGGCTAGCTAAAAGATTGGGATTATCTCAAATTATATTAGAAGGTGACTCTCAGTTGCTGATTTAGTCCGTGTTAATATTTTAAAATAAAATGTTGTCATTAAAAAATTAATTTGGATAGGCTTAGTAATTCGGGAAGTTACCTATCCTTGTAACTCGGCAACTCGGACCTAGTTACTAGCTTGTCATTACAAAATTAATATTAATATTTTAAAATAAAAACATTAAAAAAGATTTAAAAATTATGAATACTTTCAAAAACTATATATACAAAAATAAAAAACAGTTTGACCGTTTTTATATTATTAATTTATGAGTAAAAAATATAGGTTATGAATTTACAAAAAAGTGTTTTAGAGTTGAGTTCTTATCCTCCTTGATCTTATCCACAAACCAAGATAAGTGTTTTTAATTTTTAGGAGTCTTGGTTGATCCCTTACTCTTCACAAATCAAGATCCAAGAATGTAGGTTTAGATTCAAAAGAATTTTTAAATTTTAGGATTCCTTTAAAAAGGAAACCTCCAATAATAGACTGTTTTAATGAGATATTTTCCAACAATATGATTTAGATATAAAGAAGTTTGCAGATTTGAGATTCTTCAAGAAAGAAACCTCTCATAACGAACCTTAACTTAAAGGAAACAAATTTGCTTAATGTGATAATTGTAGACACCCCAAATTGCACCGTATAAAACAATGAATGAATACATGCTAAAAAAAATTTATTCATGATTGACCGAAATTGTATTTCGAATATAAATTACTTTATTTGTAGCTGAAAATATATTTCAGACATAAGAATTTATTTTGTAGCCGAAGATATATTGCAGCACTTTGAATATTTTACAGTTAGGCCATATCAGCAATTACGCATGGCTGTAACTTAATTTGATCTGAAATAATTGTAAGCACCTTATTTTTGCACCCCTGGAAAAGCTGAAAATGAAAACCCAGGACGGAAAGTCAAACCATATGAGGTGAAAAGTTGACTTTTTGATCAAGTAAAAATTGGCCACCTTGCTTTATCTCAGTGGATAGAGAATCCCGACATGGTTCCAACGCAACTGAGTTTGCAGGAATCGGAGTCCGGATGAAGGTTGTGTGGGCGGTCAAACTTGAGCGAAGCCGAAAGTTGACTTTCTGCTAAAATCCGATCCAGATGCTTACCCCCATGCCATTGGATAGAGGGCTCCGATACAATTCTAATGCAATTGAGTTTGTCCAGATTGGAGCCCGGATGAAGAAAATATGAGCTGTCAAAGTTTCCAAGTGGCAAAACCGGCAAACTGCGCACGTGGCAGAAAGCTACACACGTGACAAGTTGCGCAGGAAAATATCTCGGGGATCAAATCCGTGAATATCCAAACACTCAAAAGATCCCAGGGACCAATATGAAAATGTCTGAAAATATCTAAATAAAATAATATTAAATCAAAATATCCCAGGGACTAAATCTTAATTTTCGGATTTTTTCGGACAAATTCGCGGCCGAATTAATTATTTGTAATCATGGTGTCTCGCTCGCGCAGGCAAGCAAGCGCGACATGCGCTGAGCGCAAGCTTAGCGCCAACTTAGCGGATACCCTTTTTTCTCTCCTATAAAAGCCGCGCGAGACTTCGTGCTGGGGGTTGGCTGTTTTTGGGTTCGGATTTTTTTGGCTGGCTTTCTTCTCTTGCGAAGTTCTTTCCTGGGCAGAGAGTTCTCACTCTCTTCGTTGGTGTTCTCCGGGGTTTGCTCTTCCCACAGAGAACCGGTCCTCCCCGCTTTGCCTGAGTTAAAAACCCTTCCTTCTTCCTCTCCATTGCCTCACAACCGAGGACGACAAGCTGGTGAGGAGAGGTGTTGCTCCGGCAGTCGTTCGTGCTCAAGGAGTTCCACGCATCCTACCAGGGTTCATTAACCCAAGGTAATATTTCCCTCAACTCGTTCCTCCAGTATGAATAAAAATAGGCCCAAGCATGGTATTTTGAGCATGATTTAATCGCTTTTAGTTGTTTACTGTCATTGCTGTTATGATTCAAAGGGGGAGCATGTTCCCTCAGATTTCTTCCATCTCGTGTACCCCAATTTAAACCCCATTTTCCCTTCTCTGTTAGTCGCGTTGGTGTTTGGTTTTGAAGTTCGGATTCTCGCGAAGAGATTTGAGTCGGGATTTTGAAGTAGCTTAATTTAATTTCAAGCTGTGTTGAAGGTCTTCTGGGAGTTTAAGGATCCCCAGAAAGCGGTTACAGAGCTTAAAAACCAGTTAGTAATGGAGTCCAAGCAAAAAACAGAGAGTCGCGTTTCATCAAGGATATGCGCTGAGCTCGCGCTGAGCTCATGTTGAGCTCGCGCCTAGCTCGCGCGGAGCATTTTTGCGTGCGTTGAGCTCGCGCCTAGCTCGCGCGGAGCATTTTTGCGTCCGCCGAGCTTGCGCTGAGCTCGCTCCTACCTCGCACGCGGACGCTTTTTCGTTGTTTTTGGTCTCGCTAGGCTCGCGCTGACCTCGCGCTTAGCGCCTGAGGTCAGCGCACCCCCTTTTTAGGCTGAATTGCTTATATTTTTTAAAACCCGAAAATACCCTTGCTTGGACCCAGGGTATGCGCTTTTTGTGATTGGTTGATTTTCGTGATTTCTATGATTTTGCTAGTTGTGGGTGATATTTTCAAACCGAACCAAATTAACCAATAGGGTTTACGGGTCATCGGAAAACCCAACATGGAACTTGGACCCCCGGTCCAATTTGATCTCCAGTGGGCCTTCCAACGGGGCCCACCCATCCCGAACCATTCAATTGTGCTTAAATAAGATAATTAAAAGATTTTAGCGGGCCAGACCACTTGAGGCCTACCCAAGCCCTATGTGGGGCACGCATGCTTAAATTATGTTGTGGTTTGGCCGAGACCAAGGGCAGGGCCTGTCGGGCCCACCAAGCCCATTGAACTAGACCAGGATAGGGTTTCAAAACCCTAACCCAGGAAGTCTTGGGCTTTCAAGCCCAGGTAAAGGGCCCCAAGCCCAAAGCCTGGCCCATTTTGGAAACTTAAGCAAGATAAATCCAATAAATCACTTAGCTGCCATGTACGGCCCACCCAATGGGCCCACAAACCAAACTGGCCCACTTTTTACATGAAAATCACTTAAAATCAATTTGAACCCCAAAGTAAAATCAATTGAATTAACCAAAGTCCAAAAGGCCTCGCAGGTTTAGACCGTGGCCCACCAAGGGAACATGTCGACCACATTTGGCCCACCAAGGGATCCGTGGGCCCTCCAACGAGGCCCACCCACTCAGACTCATCTCACTATAAGCTAAACAAGATAAAATCAAGTAAAGGGACCCACACCACTTCGGCAGTCCCGCTAGACTTAATCAAATTGCATGATGGATTAAGAATCGGGTGAGTGAGAAACCAAAGTTGACTCAAACCAGGGAAACCTATGGGACCTGTCACTCGACGGGGTGGACTGGGATGTCTACGGACTTCGCCAGACGGCAACCGAGAACTTACTTAGAATCTCTAAGCCGTAGACCAAATAGACAAACTTAGGCACCCAAGTGTCTGCCTGCACCCCATCAGGCGGTGGCGACTCCAATTTCCCATTTTTACCCAGTGCGACACTACCGAAGTCAGGCGCGCACAATAATATTTCAGAAATACATATATACTTTGTGGCCGAAAATATATTTCGGCCTTATTTGTAGCCGACCTGAGTTGTCGGATACAAGTGTTTTATTTCAAATTGAAAAGCCCTGTGAGTTTTCACTTATTTACATCCATACCTCTCTCTGGGAATTTTGAATTCCTCAAATTGGCATCCTAAATTGACCAAATTCCCCCAATTCATACCTTAGACTTGAGTTGGAAGGTTTTAGACACACTTTTGTGTCTACCGTTGGGACTTTATTGCCCTTGGTCTTGCCTATAAATAGAGAGCTTCTCCTCTAGCAAATGGCTGGAATTTTGAAGATTGAGAGCTCTTGAAGAATAAGGGAACCTCTACCCACTTCTCCATTCAAGCACCCCAAGCAACCTGAGCTTTTAGCCTTTCTTTCTTCTTTTATTTCAATTCAAGTACACTCTCATCTTCTACCTTTCTGTAATGTAAAACCTATTTGTGTGTTTGTAACCCCAAACCATACTTTAAGTACCTTAAGCATCCTTTATAGCCATAAATCGTGAAGAGAGAGCTAGGGGGAACAAGTGATGGAATTGATCTTTTAGGTATAGAACCAATTTTCATGATATTCTTGCATGATTCATGTTGATTCATGTGTGGTTGCTGTTTGTGCTTATTTTGATTTTAATTTTGGAGGAATTACATAGATCTATGCTTTCTATAGCATTAGATCTCAATTCTTTCCTTGAAATTTGATTTCCTACACACATTAATGCACATATTCACTTGATTTTGTCAAATTAGGCATAGATCTTAGATCTACTATGCTCAATATAGTAGATCTGAGATCAGAGGCCTTAGAACAATTTCTCAAAACTTTATGAGTTGGTTTAATTGGTTTTAATGTTCTAGAGAAGACCTCATGGTCTAATATCTCTTATTTGAACAAATTTTCACCAATTTGGGTAAATTTGACTCTCACTTTCTAAATAGTGAGAGATCTGAGCCAAATCCATACCCTAAATCTTTCTTAGTGATTTTCAACTCATTTCAAGTGATTTCAAATCAGATCATATGGATCAAACACATACACACATTGTTTTAGCTTGATTTTCATTCAATTCTACAGATCTGGATAAAACCTGTACCCTGTCTTGGATCATTCATAACTTCATCATATGGATGAATTTTTAAATGATTCCAGAGACATGAAAGATGAAGAAGTCTAGTTTAATCCTGTAAAATTTGAGCAATTTATATGAAGCCAATTTATATGAAGCCAATTTTTCAAACCATTTGATTAAAGTTGATAAGTCAGATCAAATAAGATCGTTGAACTTGCCACTTTGATTGAGCACCAAAGGCTCATTTCAACTTCGAATTGTGTGATTTCAATTCCAGAGTCTTCTTTTATGAGTGTACTTCCAATTCAATTGGTTTCATTACTTTTCACTTTGATTTGAGCTCTGTGTGCTTGATTGAATCTGTACTGCTAAGTAGCATATTACAGAGTCAATCTGTGATCCTCTAAGCATGTTTGAAAGAGCACACAAGCTACCAATGGACGAAGTTTTGGGTGAGGCCTATTTCATTCGAAAGATGGTACCTTATACTTTATTCACACCAATTTTTAAGGATTTATATGAAGCCAATCTCCATGAATAGGTTTTCAAAGTTAGCTATTCACTTCTTTTACTATTTTACAACAGCAACTTTGAACAAGTGTCATTTCCTTCATTTCAATTGGATTTAATTGAATATTTTACTGAATCTTCTACTTCATATAAGCTTTCAAATGGTTTTGATTTCACTCAATTTGAGTTTGAATTGAATGACTTATGATTGATTGAGTTTTCCAAGTTCAAATGGCTTAACCTTGAGTTGATTTTTCCAGATTTATTTTAGTTTGATTTTCTTCAAGTTTTACTTTGATTTTTACTTGATCATGAAGTCTTAGAAGTGATATATCCATAGAGAGAATCTAAAATCTATTGAACTACTCATATGGAGGAATCACACACATGTCTGTATCTTTTTACATACTTTTGAGTGAATTTTGTATGCAAGCTACATTAAGCATGAATGGCAAATGGCAACCACCTTGTGTGGATGAATAGGGATGCCTAACATCTTCCTCTATTCATAACATAACCCCCTTTACCTGATCTCTGGACTAAACCATGAATTAGAGCTACTTAAGCTCTATTTTGTTTTTTATGCTCATTTTGGTGTTTTAAGCACTTCATTTTTTCACCTTGTAGACACCTAATTTTTTCACCCCTAAAATGAAGAAAAATGAAAAGTCAAACCCTAATGGAGTAAAAAAATTGACTTTTTGATTGAAGTGAATTTGGCCATCAAACTTCATCTCATTGGAAATAGCACTCCAACACGGTTTCAACGCAACTGAATTTGCTGGAATCGAAGTCCGGATGAGGAAGTTATGAGTCGGTCAAACTTTTGGGGAGCGAAAAGTTGACGTTTTGCTCAACCCCAATGCAGTTGCCCAAACTGATCCCAGTGGATAGTGGGTTCCGAGCCGATTCCAATTACACTAAGATTGCTGAAATCGAACACCAGACAAAGAAGTTATGGGCAGTTGAAGTTTCAAGAAAATTGCTTGTGTGGCACAAAAAGCAGAAAAGGGCAAGAAAAATAAAAATTTTGATTAAAATAATAATTATTATTAAAAAATCTTATTTGCAGAATTAAAAAAGAAAAAGAAAATCGGACGAGAATATTTGCTCAAAGCCAAATTGAATAGTGGTTTGAAATCCAACATTTTTAAAACGTGCTCGCCCGTATTTGAAGTGCGGGCAGGGCATGCCCGTACTTCAAATACGGGCAAGCCTTCTGGAAGGGGACATGCGTCACTATACGGTGGGACATGCGTCCTGTACGGACGATTCCCACGAGATTTGCGCACGAGGGCAGCGTGCCCGTATTTGAAATATGAGCAAGGCGCGCCCATAATTCAATTACGGGCACGACTTTTTTGCCTATAAATAGAGGGGCCAGCCCCCCATTTCAACAAGCTGGTCCCCCACAGCAATTCCCCTCTCCTTCCCTTCTTTCTCCACGTCCAGACATTGCCCGCATTCTGTCTCTACCAACCCTAATGACCATATTGCCCCTAAACCTTGCTTAAGCCTTTCTCTTTTACCCTTTGAACATAAAAAAACCTAGTAAATCCCTATTCAAACCAATTCAGAAAATCTATCAGAGTGCGGAAGCGCTGCCGAAATCACACGGAGAACCGACACTTGCCAGAAAGAAGAAGGTAATAGCAAAAGAAGGTTTCTGGTAATGTAATATTTAACATATCTTAAAGTTGACTTTGTTTTTAAGTTCCCTTTATCTACTATTTGTTTTATTATGTATTTCTTACCTGTTTGCTCTTATTACGCATGGTATTGAGCTTCCCATGACGAAGGTACCCAACTAAAAGGCGAAATGAGAGTTCTATTGAGGACTTAACAAAGAAACAGTTATTTAAAATAACATATCTTGTAAAATGATGTGCTTAATGTACAAATCATCCTCTCATCAACTTCATCCTCTCGGGTAAGTATGGGTCTTTGAGATTGTGACTTCGGCAAGACAATGAAGAAAGCTCTAGTACCTCTTTTAGTTCTCTTTTAAAGAAAGGCCACGTGAAGAATAAAAGAAAGAAAAGGTAGAAAGTGGAAGAAGAAGATGATCAAGAAAAGGACATTTAAGTTGCTATGAAGACACTGGGAACACCAATAGAAGTCGTTGGAGCCCCCAAGAAGGCAGCCAAACCGACCCCAGTCGGAATTTCGACAAAACTAAAAAATCAGGCAATGCCCGTAGAGGCAGTACGATCTGGGCATGCTTGTATTTCCTATACGGGCAGGCCTGAACCGTATCGTATTTACGGGTAAGGCCCGCCCATATAGAAAATACGGGCAGCTGTAGAATAACCTAAAAAATCTAATTTTTTGGCCCGGTTGGATTTGTTCCAACCCAAACCGGACTGGCCCACCCTTTATTGCAGTTTGGGCTATCTTTAGCCCATGTATAGACCATGGGCCCACCAAGGTCCCTTTGAGCCCACTTGTGATGCCCACCTTTGATCGGCCCAAACCGGCCCCGTTTTCAACAAACGGGCCCAAGGCCACTTGACCCTTGGCTAATGGGTCAAGTCCAAGCCCAATAAGCCCTTAATATTCTTAAATAATTTAACAAATAACCAAAAAAGGGCTACCCAATAACCCTACTAGGACCCAAGCCCAACCTTGACAACCCACGGGTCTTCCAACAGGACCTGTATCCGACCCACCTCATTTAAATAAAAAGATAAAACGAAATAAAAAAAGGGGTCCACACCACCAGAGGGTCTCGCCAGACCAAACAAAGTGGCATGCTAGCCTAGGAAGGGTGAAACTGACTCAAAACCAGGGAGACCTGAGGGACCCGTCAAACCGACGCGGAGGGCTGGGGTGTCTTCGGACTTCCCCGGACATAACTGAGGACTTAGCTAAAACTCTAATAAGCTGCAGACTAGACTTAGACCCGGATAGGGCCATCACTGTATCTGCCTGCACCTCTCAGGCAATGGCGACTCCGAATGTCACAAGGCATGCACGAACTCTCGTGCGCCCCGTGTGCGATCTAGGATTTTTAGGTGCGCACACACCCCTCAAAAAGCTAGAAAGCAAAACCATAAAAAACAGGTCGAAACCTTAAGGAGCAGAAAGTGACTTTCTACCTAAGCTCGAATTGATTGTCATACCCTGTTCCAATGGATAGAGAATCCCGACACGGTTCCAACGCAATTAAGTTTTCATGAATCGGAGTCCGGATGGAGAAGATATGAGCAAAACAACCCCAATGGCAAAATGGTAATTAAGCACAAAAAGACCCGTCACTTGGTAAGTGTGTGGGCCTCACCTGATAAATGGCAAATTTAAGTGCTAAAAGGTAGAAACATGGAAAATACAAAACAAATGAAATATCAGTAAAAGCTTAAAATATCTTAATTAAATTAATTAAGATAAATGGAAAATAAGAAAATCGGAAAAAACCTGATTTGTCCGGAGGCGGCTGAGTCACTTCAGCCATCAACTCAGGCCAGTCAAAAAAAGAAAAAGCCAATCACGTTGTGCGGCATTAATGGACGGGATTGAAAGCGCCCGTATTGTATGTATGGGCCGCCTTTAGTGCCTTGATCAACACACTACGTGCGTCAGAGTTGTCCCCGAATTAATGTTGAAAAGACGTGTCGTGTCCGTATAATATATACGGGCATGGTGAAACCGTATGAACTATACGGTTTTGACTAAACCGTATAATTCATACGGATTTCTATTTGTGCTCTATAAATAGAAAACACGAACACAGGATTTTTTTTCTTAGTGACTTTCTACTGTTCTCCCTCCATGTTCTCAGTAACCTTAACCTCCGAACCACCCTTTTCTTCCACTTTCAAGCCCTCAAACCATTTTTAACCTCCTCAAACATACATCCTTCTAACCCTTTCTTCTTCAACCCAAGCAAGAAAAGAGCTTGGAGAAAGTGTTGGGAAACTCAAGGAGGACACTCAAGTTGCTGTTCCAACCTCAAGAGGACTCCACACAACACCAAAGAGGTCTCCCTCCCCCAAGGTGATCTTCTTACTACATTGTGCTTAACATATATGAGATTCATGATGAATGGAGCATGTTAGGATACTTGCATGTTATTTTATTGCTCTCCTCTCTTCTTCACTTCTTTCATCTTTTATGTACATAAGTTAACCCCCATGGTAAGGGGAGGTGTCCACATTCAAAAATAGAGAGGGAGGGCCCATGTTAACACCATTAAAAGTGACTTTTAAGGCCTTTTTTTCTTTGATATTGTTGTTTCATTTTATTAAATTCAAGGAGAGCATGTTCTCCTCTTTACATCTCATGTACCCTTTTGAAAGAGTAGGAGACTACTCTACAGGTCCTCGATCTACAACAATTTTGATCTTAACAATACGGAAACATACACACAGAATTTATACGAGGAAACTTGAATCCAGATCCGGAAAAACTTCGAGTCTATATGAGGCGACTAACCCTTAGAATCTCCACTATTAAATGAAAAGCAATTACAAAGGAAAACATAATTAACCTTTACAATTGAACTCACTCAACAGCAATCCACAGCTCGAATCCACGAACTGTAACACAACTTGAATCCACAAGCTGCAATTCACGATCAATCCAGATCGTAACAATCACCTCAGAGCCCACTGAGATGATCCAATGCAATAGGAATCCACCTATGCATCCATCAAGCTCGATCACCAATCTAGGAGATCATACGATCATGTGAAGTTCAGAAATGAAGAAGAATCCTCAAACTTCAATTCCAGGAGATCTCTCTCAGATCTCCCCTTCACTCGATCACCGACTCTCTAAAGATGAATTGATTGAATCTTGAACACCTCAAGATCCAAATCGAATTGATCAAAAGAAAAAGTCCTTTCTAAAAAATACAGCTCGTCTATTTAAAGAAGAAAAACTCAGATCGCATTGAGCGCTGGTGGCGTCGTCTTGTGATCGGGGTAGACGGCTGGAAGCGAACTCAAGTCCCGCTCAAATCCAAATTGACCCAGTTAAGGGCGCGCTTCCAGCGCGTTGCTAGCGGGAGGGAACGCGGCATGTGCACAACTGATTTTTAGATTCTTCAATCTTGCTCTGCGCTACCAGCGGCATGTCGGCGTCGTCTTACGACGCAGGTGCGCGTTCTTTACTTTCAAAGCACTGCATGACTCATGCGCTGTCAGCGGCGTATCAGCGTCGCCTTATGACGCAGGTGCGCGCTCTTTATTTTCAATGCGCTATTTCACTTATGCGCTGCCAGCGGAGTGGTAGCGGCGTTGTTCCTCGCAAGTGCCTTTACGAAATATTCTTTATTTAGAAAACCTTACATTTCCTTGAGCTACCAGCGAAGTGGTAGCTGTGTGGCAGCATCACCTTCCTCTTTACTAAATTCACAGAACTTACATTTTGATTCTGCACATCTTGAAGATTTTTAGAAGATATAATTTGTCAAACATTTGCCATATAAGGAGTGTGAGTTTTCACACTTACAATCTCCCCCTTGGCAAATGCCTGACAACAAACTTAAAACAGTGCTTAATATCAAATTCAGATAATATTGATTTTCATTTAAAAATTCAAAACACAATGATAAGGGAGTGTAGACACCCCAAATTGCACCCCAATATAAGAGATTAACCAAGAAGGGCTCCAAAGGTCTTATTTGAGCCTTGACATGTGTCAAACTTTCAAAAACTTTCAAAATCAGTGCCAACCGCATTGTGTATGCGGTTTTTTATAATCTCGGTTTCAACCGCTCTGTATGTGCGGTTGCAACCGCACACACAGCACGGTTCACATCAAGGCTTGTTGCGCTGGCGGCCACGTGGCTTCGCGAAGCTTCGGCCGTTAAGCCGCGTGGACAGCACTCAATTAAAGCATAACTGAATTGAACCGCCCTGTATATACGGTTTGGTCAAATGTATACATGAACCGCACTTTAAGTGGCGGTTGTGTAGAAACCGCACTGAGTATACGGTTTTGGCTGTTTTGGGGATTTGCGAAATGGCTCGATCTCTGAGCCTTATTTACGCATATTACCTCTCTCTCAAGGACCTAAACTCCCCATTTCACCCTCCGAAATTTGCTGAGTTACTCCAATTCAAGCCTTGGAGGAGAATTGGAATAATCTAAAAGGCCTTTTTGGCCTACCCTTGGGACTCTTCTACCCTTGACTTGGCCTATAAATAGAGGGGTCCTCCTCTTGCAAAGGGCTGACAATCTGAAGCTTAGAAGCTCTGCAAGAAGAAGGAGAACCTCTGCTGGATTGGCTACTCAACTGCTCAAGCTACTAAGGTAAGGCCTATTTGAGTTATTGCTTCCCTTTTACATTCTAGCAAATCTCTCATCTTCTACCTTTCTGTAGTGTAAGGCCTTTGTGTATTTTTGCAACCCCAAACCCCTTCTAAAGTACCTGGGAATCCTCTCTAGCCGTAAAACGTGAAGAGAGAGCCTGGGGAAAAGGAAGGTGGAATGGATCCTCTAGGTTTAGAACCCTCAGATGATGTGCAAGCATGCTCTATGGTTATTTTGAGCCCTTGAATGCTTCTCTGATCATTTTTGTATTTGGAGAAGATGTGAATCCATGCTCTCAATAGCCATGGATTCCAACTTTCTCATAGAAATGTGATCTTCCACATCTTTGCACCCACTTTCCACTTTTTTTATCAAAATAGGCTAGATCTTGGATTTCCATGTAAATATGGAAAATCTGAGATCATTGGCCTTAGAATGAGTTTTTAGAAGTTCATGAGTTATTTTTCATGATTTTAAATGGTTTTGGTCGAATCCACTTGCACACATACACTGATTTTGGCTTCTTATTCAAAGTTCTTCAAAAACAGGACAGATCTGTAGCCTGTCTTGGAATGCTCATAACTTCATCCTCCGGATGAATTTTTGAGTGATTCTAAAGACATGTGATAGATTGGAAGGTCTATTTAATATCTGGAAATTTTCGTCCACTTCCATGTAGCCAATGTTTGACACCATCTCTTCAAAGTTTGTAAGACAGTTCAGCCCAGATTGCTGAACTTGCCGCTTTAATGGTACACTATTTGCTCAGTTTTAATCCGTTTCCTATGATTCCAGTTTCTGAGTTTTCTTTGAGAAGTCTATTTTCATTTCCAATTGGTTTCAGTAGATTTCAATCTGTTTTGTGTCTTGGGTGTTCAATTGACTCAGAGGTGCTCACTGGCATAGTCCAAAGCTCATCTGTGGTCTTTTAGGCCTGTTCAAGAGAGCACACAAGTCACATCCGGATAGAGATTGGTGTGAGGTTTTTTTCTTTGGAAAGATGGCACTACATACTTCCTCCATACCAATTTTCATGTTTTTTTATTGAGCCAAACTCCACGAATAGAGCTTTGAAAATGCCTACTTAACACTTTTTCTAAGTTATAACAGCAGATTTCATATGTGGATTTCTCTCTCGTTTTGGATCGGATTGAGCTGAATTTTCTACTGTATACTCTACTATATACCAGTTTTCCAATGGCTTTGGTTTCATTTGATTTGCATTTGAATTGGGAAAGTTATGGTTTATCAAAGTTTTCAAGTTCTTTTGACCTATTTTCTCCAGATTTGCCTTAGCTGGATTTTCTTCATTTTTTACCTCGATTTCACTTCACTCATGAGGTTTTAGAAGTGATGAATCCACAAAGAGAGCCTAAGTTCATTAGACTTCTCATGTGGAATGATCACATACATGGTGCTTGTGGTAAGCATCCTTTTGCCCATTTTGTTAGAAAAATGATTCTAAAGTATAAGCAAGCATGTGGTAACCGTCTTAGACGGATGAGTGGGGGTGCCTAACACCTTCCTCCGCTCATAAATAATTCCCCGTACCCAATCTCTGGATTTTCCTTGTATTAGAGCTACTTTGGCTCTATTTGACATCTATGAACCCTTTGGTGTCCATTCACACCTTAAAATGGATGGTGGCGACTCTTTACATTTCATCGATCCCCGCGTGACGATAATTGGAAGTCATCCGAGATGACGAATCCATGTCTCACAGGGAGAACTCAGAATTTCATTCATTTCCAAAAAAATATACATTGTTCAGAAGATATATATACATTCAACCAAAAAATCTCCCCCTTAAACCAACTTCCAGAAAACACAAAAACAACAAAACAAACAAAACTTGTGATCATCAACCAGCAGCATCATCAACCAGAAGACTCCCCCTTTCTGGGAGGTGGTTTTGGTTCCCAAGTTCTTGAATAATGCCTGTACGCATCTTGGGATCAGGAGTGCAGCCAACACAACTTGTGATCCATCTCCAACTGGGTTCTTCGAATGCTACCCAGAAAATGATCAGCTTCATTTTGCATGCGTTGCTGCGCAGCAACATCTCTTTGCACCTCTCCACATGCAAAATCTACATCCTTTTCAAGCTTATCCAGCTTCTCTTGGGTCTCGGATTTGAACATGCTCATCATGAGCATGTGAGCCCTTACTTCAGAATTGAAAGCCTCCTGGGAGGCTTTCATGGAATTCAACTTGTCCATGATTGCCATAGCATCAGAACTGGACAAGGAGGATTGAGAAGAAGAAGGCTCCGAAGAAGCCAACCGAAAGGGATTTGCTCTTTTGCTTCTGGTAAGGGTGGAGGCATCAATGGGAGGTTTGGGGTGAAGGATCAATTCAACAGGATCAGGTAGGATCCCTTGGTGAATGCACAAGTAAGTGATGAAAATCCCAAAGGGAAGAGCAGAAGTCTTGGATTTCAAATTCCTAGACTGGATGATCTGATTGAAGATGATAGAAGGGAGACAGACGCTCTCTCTGTTCCATAGAGTATGAAGGAGTCTTGCTCGAGAGTGAGAAATCTCAGAATGATGATCTGAGGGAACAAGAGAAGCACAAATGAACAGATTCAAGATCCTGAGAAGATCTTGGAGAGAGCCATGAGGAAGATAGTTTGGCTTATTTTTTATGGAGGTGGGAGCACCCTGAACAATAAGAGAAGAAATTATTGACTCCATGGGAGGATCAGAGTGAGAGGCTAGAAAGTCAAAGGAAGGAAATTCAACAATGGGCAGTTCCAGAAGAGAGGAGATAAGTTCTTTCGAGAAGTCGAAAGAGATGCCCCGGACATAGGCTTTGACGAAGCCTTGATTTGCAAGATGAAGATGGTGGAGGTTCGAATACAACTCTCGAACCAGGTCTTGATAAGCAAAACCATTTATCAGAGCAAATTTCTTCCATCCATTGTCCGAAAACAAGGAGAAGAGCGGAGTGTCAAAGAAGGAGTCAAGCTTAATGGCCCTTTCCAGGAGGAGTGGCCTGTGCTTGAAGAAATCATTATAATCAGACAAACCATTACCAATGAATGGTTTAGATGAAGGTGATGGGGATGGGGGTCTCACCGGTGGAGAAGAGATAACTGGAGAGGTTCTCACTGGTGGAGAAGATGTAGCAGGAGTGGTTCTCACCGGAGGAGAAGAGGTGGAAGGAGAATCAGTCCTAGGCTTTTTCTTGGGAGGCATGATGAAGATACAGGAGTAAAAAAAATAGAAGAGAGAGAACAAACAAACAGAAACAAGCAACGCACGACAAAGCCCTAATGGCAGAACAATCTGTCAAACCCTAACTTAAAAGAACGAGAGAAGAACACTGCAACTGGAAGAAGAAAATGAAGAAGCAAGACGAAGACAGTAAAAAATTTTTTTACCTGAACAATTGACAAGGTGAAGGAAGGGAAGAATGAAGGCAACGAAGCACCACGACGCGAGGAGCGAGGTGAATCGCAGACAAAGACAAAAAGACAGAGGTAAAAAGTGAAACAGATTTCCCCTTTTTATAGGCAAATAGATTTTGCTGCCAGCGTGCATCCAGCGACGCTTAACATGGCAGGTGCCAAAACACGAAAGAAAGGAGAGTGCTACCAGCATGCTTCTAGCGACGTAGAAGGTGCACATGCACAATCAAGAAAAAATACAATCACAAGGCAAAAATTTATAAAAAGAGTTTGAACTATTCTTCATGAAAAAATCATACATCTAAACACAAAGCTAAGATTTTAACTGAACTAAAAATCATCCATATAATCAACTTTTATTCAATCCAAGAAGTAATCATCACAAAACTGATTTTGAAGAACCTATCAAGGTTAATTCAGATGTGATACATTTCATATCTATGGCAAAAATTTCCTTCATGGTTTCTCATACTATAAATTTTCTTCAAGATATTGAGCACACATGCATATCAATGAATCAATGCTTGTGTACTGTGTGAAATACATTTTTGACTTTTACACTTTATACATATGGAAGGCTATTTTAGTGTAATCATACTTGGAAAGTATAGACATACCCCAAACTTCATTTTGGTAGCTTTCGCACATCAGAGATAGGTAGCCTTTTCTGATCTCTTTTTCTTTTCTTTTTGTAGAAGGCATTGACCCTTAAAAAACCTGAGTTTACAGTTCATTCCAAGAATATACCTTATTTCTCTTTTTCTTTTTGAGAATTACAGTGGCTTTCACTCTAATCTCTATCGCAGCCATTTCCAAAACTTTTCTTTTCATAAAGGTGATAGCCTATAGATCCCAAGCTTCAACACACAATAAATTTCAATACACAAAGGTGTTTAAGACAAAATTGATAGTTGATTACAAGACATTTCTATCAATATGCATAGACTCAAGCTTCCTGAATTAAGATTTTAGTATCAAGAACACATAAGTTCATTTTGAATAGACATGTAAATCATTTTACATCTAAATTAACTCAAAACAGAATCTGATTTTCAGTTTTGAGAGCATACTCCTAGGGATTTCTTAAGAGTTTCAAATCTGTTCTGATCTAAAGGTTTAGTGAAAATATCAGCCAACTGTTTTTCAGTAGATATATATTCAATCATAACAGTTTTGTCTTCAATTAACTCTCTTATAAAGTGATGCCTGATGTCTATATGTTTAGTCCTTGAGTGTTGAACAGGATTTTTGGAAATATTTATGGCACTTTGATTGTCACAGAAGAGAATCATTTGATCCTGATCTAAACCATAATCAGATAGCATTTGTTTCATCCAAATTAGTTGAGTACAGCTGCTACCTGCAGCAATGTACTCTGCTTCAGCTGTACTCAGTGAAACTGAGTTTTGCTTTTTGCTTAACCAAGCAATGAGGTTATTACCCATATAAAAGCAACCACCAGAGGTGCTTTTTCTATCATCCATACACCCAGCCCAATCAGCATCAGTATATCCAGTAAGATATGGGTTTGTTTCTTTGGAGAACCAAATTCCCAGATCAACAGTTCCATTTACATACTTTATAATCCTTTTCACAGCATTTAGATGAGATTCTTTAGGATTAGCCTGATATCTTGCACAAACTCCAACACTAAAACTTATATCAGGTCTACTTGCTGTTAAGTACAGAAGAATTCCAATCATCCCTCTGTACAAGGTAGGATCTATATTCTTCCCAGATTCATCTTTTCCAAGCTTTAAGCTAGTACTCATAGGAGTCCTAGCATGTTTTGCATGAATTAAGCTGAATCTCTTGACTAGATTTCTTGCATATTTTGCTTGAGAGATAAAAATCCTTTGTTTAGATTGATAAATCTGAAGTCCTAAGAAAAAATTCAATTCACCCATCATACTCATCTCAAATTCATTCTTCATTAAGTCTCCAAAGGAATGAGCATGAGTTTCAGAAGTATATCCAAACACTATATCATCAACATAGATTTGAGCAATCAAAATATGCTTGGACTCTCTTTGAATAAAGAGAGTTTTATCCACATTTCCTCTCATAAATCCAGATTCAAGTAAGAAGGAGGTGAGTCTCTCATACCAAGCTCTAGGAGCTTGTTTGAGTCCATACAAGGCCTTGTTCAGCTTATAAACATGTTTAGGATAATTTGAGTCCTCAAATCCTTTAGGTTGCTCTACATAAACCTCTTCATTCAGATATCCATTTAAGAATGCACTCTTAACATCCATTTGAAACAGTTTAAACTTCAAATAGCATGCAATAGAAAAAAGCAATCTGATTGACTCTAACCTAGCTACAGGAGCAAAGGTTTCATCAAAATCTATTCCTTCTACTTGGTTGTATCCCTGAGCAACAAGCCTAGCTTTATTTCTGGTTACAACCCAATTCTCATCAGATTTGTTCTTAAAAATCCATTTGGTTCCTATCACATTCAGATTAGAGGGTCTTTCAACCAATTCCCATACATTATTTCTAGTAAATTGGTTTAGTTCTTCATGCATAGCATTTAACCAAGAGTCATCCAACAAGGCATCTTTATAAGATTTTGGCTCAAATTGAGATAAATATGAAGAAAATCTTACCTCATTATGTAATTGATGTCTTGTTCTTACTCCATTTGAAATATTTCCAATAACTTGCTCAGTTGGGTGGTCTTTGAGAGTTTTTGTCAGAGGAACAACTTCATTGCTTGAGGAAGCATCTCTGATTTCATCCTCTTCATCTACAACCTGCAAAAATTCACAGTCAATTCCTTCATCATCTATTAACACATTAATAGACTCCATTACAATAGATTTTTGCAAGTTAAAAACTCTGTATGCTCTACTTGAAGAGGAATATCCTAGAAAAATTCCTTCATCACTTCTAGAATCAAATTTTCCTAGATTTTCTCTGTCCCTTAGGATATAACATTTACTTCCAAAAACTCTAAAATATTTCAAGTTTGGCTGTTTTCCTTTCCAAATTTCATAAGGAGTTTGTTTCCACCCAGATCTGACATATACTCTGTTACTTATATAACAGGCAGTATTTATTACTTCAGCCCAGAATTTTGTTGACACTTTCTTAGCTATCATCATGGTTCTAGCCATTTCTTGCAAAACTCTATTCTTCCTTTCCACAACTCCATTTTGTTGTGGGGTCTTAGGAGCAGAAAATTCATGTTTAATTCCTTGTTCTTCACAAAACTTGAAAAACATCTGATTTTCAAATTCTGTCCCATGATCAGATCTTATTCTAACAATCCTCCCTATTTGCAAGTTCTTTTCAACTTGAATTTGACAGCACAATTGTTTAAAGCAATCAAAACATTCATATTTTTCTCTTAGAAAATTTACCCAGGTGTATCTATTGTAGTCATCTACAGCAACAAAGATATACCTCTTTCCTCCAAGACTTTCAGTCTTTGTAGGTCCCATCAAGTCCATATGAATTAGTTCTAATGGTCTAGAGGTTCCTACAATGTTGGTTTTCTTGTGTGTGGCTTTGATTTGCTTTCCTTGATTGCAAGGACCACACATTCCTTTCTTTTTATTGTTCCCAAACTTGGGAATTCCTCTAACCAATTCAGACTTAGAGATTTTTGACAAATCTCTATAGTTAATGTGACCAAGTCTTCTATGCCACAAATCAATTTCATTGCATATAGAGGATTTTAAAGAGCTTTCATTGTTTCCAATGATTCCATAACAATTGTCACTTGTTCTTACACCTATAAGAACTGTTCTACCAGAATTATCCAAAATTTTACATTCTTTTCTGGTAAAGTTGACAAACAATCTTGAATCACATAACTGGCTAATACTAATTAAGTTTGCCTTCAAACTAGATACAAATAACACATTCTTTAGACAAACTCCATTAGGACCAGTTACTGTTCCTTTACCTTTGACTTGAGAAGTGCTTCCATCACCAAATGTTACACTTCCACCAAAATATTCTTCAAAGGTACTAAACATAGACTTATGTTCGCACATATGTCTTGAACAACCACTATCCAAGTACCACATGTTGACATCATGAACTTTCAAAGCTATATGAATCACATTTGCAACTAAGAAGTCTTTTCTAACCCAAATCTATTTTTCATTTGTTTTCTGAGAAGTACCTTCATCAACAACTTGAGATTTTGAAGGAAGTTTCTTTGACAGATTTGTAACTTCCTTATTTAATGATTCAGTCAATTTTAACAAGGAATCAAATCTGTTATGTAAATCCAAGGACTGACTTTAATTTACTTTCCTCTTACTGTCAAAATATCCCTTGGGAAAACCATGCAAAACATGACAATTTGGTCTTATATGACCTCTTTTATTACAATGATGGCACACATGTATGAACCTATATTCAGAAGAATCAAAATTTCCAGATTTGACAGTATTTCTAAACTGTACAGATTTAGATTTTTCAGATTTTGAAGATTTACCTATTGAGCTTACTTCTCCAACAGAAATTTTCTGTGAAAATTCCTTATTTTGATTACTTACATCAAGCTTTTCAATCATTCTCTTTTCAGCAGAATTTGAGCTTTCAGTAACTTCCTTTGAAGTTGATTCCTCATCAACTTTTTCTTTTCCTTTTTGTCTATTTGCTGGAACAAGGATAATCTCTCTCATTTCTGAATTTTTCTGAACTGAGTTTCTTGTAAATCCAATTTCATGCTTATTTCCAGCTCTTCTTTGATTTTTCCAAATCTCTTCAATTTGATGATTTCCTGCAGAAAAATTTGAAGCATTAGATTTAATTGAATTTGACAATTTCTCAAGTTCAATAACTTTACCTTGAAGTGCAGAAATCTGAACTTCCTTTTCTTTTAATTTTTCAGTTTTTTCAGTCAAAGAAGTTACCAGAAAATTTTCTTTGACATGTCTTTCAAGTATCTTCTTGTTTATTGAATCTATTTCTGTAGAAGCTTTATTTTTCTCTGTTTCTGACTCCTTAAATTTTTTACTCAGTTTCTTGACTTTCTTTTGAGCTCTCACTACAAAAATGAGGAGAATTAGCGACGCTTTTTAGCGGCGGTAACCAAATTCCCGCCGCTAAAAACACTATTACCGGCGGTAAAAGCACTTCCCGCCCCTAAAAATTAATTTACCATTTTTTTCGCGCGAAAAATCTATGGCGCGACTTTTTTCGGCGCGAAATAGCTTTTAGCGGCGGTAGCTACCGCCGCTATATTAAGTTTGCCGGCGGTAACATAACTACCGCCGGCAACAAGTTGGCGGGAAGTTCCCGCGAAGACTTTTAGCGGCGGTAATCTAATTCCCGCCCCTAAAAGAGGACTTTTTGGGGCGGCAAATTGTTTACCGCCCCTAAAAGCCATTTCTTAAAAAAACAAAAATTACTTTTAGCGGCGGGAATTAGATTACCGCCGCTAAAAGAGGGCTTTTAGGGGCTGTAAATAGGTTACCGCCCCTAAAAGCCATTTATTAAAAAACAAAAATTACTTTTAGCGGCGGGAATTAGATTACCGCCGCTAAAAGTGGACTTTTAGGGGCCGTAAAGTGTTGCCGCCGTAAAAAAAAAGTGTTTTTGGGAAAAAATGTAAACTTTTTACCGGCGGTTTTTACAACCGCCGGTAAAACGGAATTAAAACAGGTTTTACGGGCGGTTAACCGCCGGTAAATAAGTTAGTAATTTTTTAGAAATATTGAGATGGAGCTATTGAGAGACTTTTTAGGGGCGGGAATTTATTACCGCTGGTAAAAACAAAAGCGGGAATTTTTCCCGCATCCTAAATCAAATGAATTTAGTTTAACTTTTAGCGGCGGTAGTTACCGCCGCTAAAAGGTAAAGCGCCAAATTTGAAATTTTATTCGACTTTTAGCGGCGGTAATTTGTTACCGCCGCTAAAAGTCTCTTCTATATATACAACCCGAACCTCCTTCTTCTTCCCCTTATATTTTTCTTCTTCTCTTTTTCTTCTTGTCTCTCTCTCTCTACAGGTATGTATTTTTCTTTTTATTTATATTTTATTTTCTCTTTTGTAAAATTATTCTCTCACTAACATCCTAGTTTTTCTCTCTCTACAGGTTTCTTCAAAGGTTTCACACTCTCTCTATCTCTCTCTCTCTCTCTTTCTCAAACTCTCTCTATCCCTATCTCCTTCTCTCTTTCTCTCTCTATCTCTATCTCTCTTTCTCAAACCCTATCTCCTTCTCTCTTTCTCTTTCTCTCTCTATCTCTCTTTCTCAAACTCTCTCTATCCCTATCTCCTTCTCTCTCTCTCTCTAAAAATCTCTGCTGCCGAATGGCAGCAGAAATTTTTTTTATTTTTTTAATATGTTTTTAGCGGCGGTAATTTACCGCCGCTAAAAACCATTATATTCTTTTTTTTTATTTTTTATATTTTTTTTACCGGCGGTATTATTCCGCCGATAATGGCTTAGAAATAGCGGCGATAAGCAAATTACCGCCGCTAAAACCTTTACCGTCAGCATTTTTTGCGACGGGAGGCCTTACCGCCGGTAATGGTATTACCGGCGGTAATTGTATGTTTACCGGCGGTAGGGTACCGCCGGTAAAAACCTGTTTTTTTGTAGTGTCTATTGAATTCCTTATATATCTGATTGTAGGCTTCTTGTAATTCTTCTTCATCATCTGATAAACTTTCTTTATTATCTCCTACAATGTCAGAGATTGAACTACCAGAAGAAGATGAGTAAAAGGAATTGAAAGCAGTAAAATTAGCAGAAATATCCTCATCTGATTGTGAAGAATTATCAGTATTACTGTCATCCCAAGTAACCTGATAATTTGTCTTTTTCTTTTTATCCTTTGAGGGACATTTAGAAGCAACATGTCCAAATCCTCTACATTTATAGCATTGAACTTCATTGTTCTGAGAAAATTTCTTCTCCTTTCTTAAATCAGAAATTTTCTTATCAGATCTTCCATTAGATCTGTCCATGGATAATAAAGGATTAGATTGTCTCTTTTTAAACATTCTCTTGAACTTTTTAGCTAAGAGAACTAATTCATCCAGATCTACTTCAGAATCATCTGATTCTTCATTATTTACAGATTTTAGAGCTATTCCTTTACTCCTTTTAGGAATATTCAGATCTAGCTCATAAGTCTGTAAAGATCCTACAAGATCTTCAATTCTCATGGTATCCACATCTTTTGCCTCTTGAATGGCAGTAACTTTTGGTCTGAATTTTTCAGGCAAAGATCTCAAGATCTTTCTAACAACCTTGGATGTAGAGATCTTTTCTCCAAGGTTAAAGCTCGAATTAACAATATCCGAAAGTCTAGAATAAAATTCATCAAAGGACTCATCATCTTTCATGTATAGAGTTTCAAAAGATGTTGTAAGTCTTTGAAGTCTAAACAGCTTGACAGCTGAGGTTCCTTCATGAGTGACCTCAAGAATGTCCCAAGCTTCCTTACCTACTTCACATGAGGAAATTCTCCTAAATTCCTCAACACTTACAGCACAAAATAAGGCATTCATTGCCTTGTTGTTCCATCCACATAGATCAAATTCAGCTTTACTCCACTGATCATGAGGTTTAGGCATCACAACACCTCCTTCTGTTGTGATTTCTGGTGGATGATAACCATTACATACCGCGAGCCAGACACGCTCATCGATAGATTTCAGGTAAGCTCTAATCCTTGCTTTCCAGTAAGGATAATTGTTACCTTCGAATAATGGAGGTCTAGAGGCAGATCCTCCTTCTTTTCCACAACTCGAATCCATGAACTGTAACACAACTTGAATCCACAAGCTGCAATTCACGATCAATCCAGAACGTAACAATCCACAGCTTGAATCCACGAACTATAACACAACTTGAATCCACAAGCTCCAATTCACGATCAATCCAGATCGTAACAATCACCTCAGAGCCCACTGAGATGATCCAATGCAATAGGAATCCACCTATGCATCCATCAAGCTTGATCACCAATCCAGGAGATCATACGATCATGTGAAGTTCCGAAATGAAGAAGAATCCTCAAACTTCAATTCCATGAGATCTCTCTCAGATCTCCCCTCACTCGATCACCGACTCTCTAAAGATGAATTGATTGAATCTTGAACACCTCAAGATCTAAATCAAATTGATCAAAAGAAAAAGTCCTTTCTAAAAAATACAGCTCGTCTATTTAAAGAAGAAAAACTCAGATCGCATCGAGCGCTGGTGGCGTCGTCTTGTGATCGGGGTAGACGGCTGGAAGCGAACTCAAGTCCCGCTCAAATCCAAATTGACCCAGTTAAGGGTGCGCTGCCAACGTGCTGCTAGCGGGAGGGAACGCGGCATGTGCACAACTGATTTTTAGATTCTTCAATCTTGCTCTGCGCTACCAGTGGCATGTCGGCATCGTCTTACGACGCAGGTGCGCGTTCTTTACTTTCAAAGCACTGCATGACTCATGCGCTGTCAGCGGCGTATCAGCGTCGCCTTACGACGCAGGTGCGCGCTCTTTATTTTCAATGCACTATTTCACTTATGCGCTGCCAGCGGAGTGGTAGCGGCGTTGTTCCTCGCAAGTGCCTTTACAAAATATTCTTTATTTAGAAAACCTTACATTTCCTTGAGCTACCAGCGAAGTGGTAGCTGTGTGGCAGCATCACCTTCCTCTTTACTAAATTCACAGAACTTACATTTTGATGTTACACATCTTGAAGATTATTAGAAGATATAATTTGTCAAACATTTGCCATATAAGGAGTGTGAGTTTTCACACTTACACCTTTAAAGCGCCCCATTCCTTTCTCTTGTTTACCTTCTTACTATCTCGGGGTATGAGGTGTCATTATTGCATGATGTGGATCATTTGCATGGGTTTGCATGTGTGAGTATCAAGCTTAAATATGCTTTTCACCATATTTTATTCACGGTTTTGGTTTGCTTTGTATACATGAAGTGAGCACAAATCACCTTGCACATGCTTGATGCACTTAGGATACATGTTTAGGCCTTCCTCACCTTGGTTTCACTCCATTTAACATTAACACTAGCAAGTATAGTGCACACAAGCCCACTGATTTTCAGCATATCTTAGTGCTTTATTGTATATTCACATGTATATTCAATTGATTGTTGAATGCATGAATAATGACTTGGCCGGTTAGACCATGGCTTGGACCTATCGGGTGACTATCTTCTTTTTTCCAATGGAAGAAAGGAGGAAGCCTTCATCACTAAAACAGGGACACCTAAGGTCCCTGTTTACCTTGAGTTTGAACTCAAAATGAGAGAGGGAGAGGTCCCAAGCCTTCTCCCTCCTTTCTCTTGGGTTAAACACTTAGAAAAGTAGGCTTTTTGGTATTAAAAATGGATTGGAAAGCCACTGCAGATCAACACAGTGACCCACAGGTGTTTGGAGACTCACATTAGGAAGGGATTCCTTATTCCCCCTGAAAAATTGGATTTTGTGGTTTACGGGTCCTGCCCGTATACACAGGGCGATTTGGCCTAGTACATATGTGTCATACAGACCAGGCCAAACTGTATGGATTATACGGACTGTAAGCACCTCATTTTTGCGCTCCCATAAAAACCAGAAATGCAAACCCTGGACAGAAAGTCAAACCCTAAGGGGTGAAAAGTTGACTTTTTGATCAAGTGAAAATTAGCCACCTTGCTTTAGGTCACTGGATAGAGAATCTCGACACAGTTCCAACGCAATTGAGTTTGCAGGAATCGGGGTCCGGATGAAGGTTCTGCGGGCGGTCAAACCTGAGCAGAGCCAAAAGTTGACTTTCTGCTAAAATCCAATCCAGAGGCCTACCCCTAGGTCATTGGATAGAGAATCTCGACACGGTTCCAACGCAACTGAGTTTGCAGGAATCGGGGTCCGGATGAAGGTTCTGCGAGCGGTCAAACCTGAGCAGAGCCAAAAGTTGACTTTCTGCTAAAATCCGATCCAGAGGCCTACCCCTAGGTCATTGGATAGAGAATCTCGACACGGTTCCAACGCAACTGAGTTTGCAGGAATCGGGGTCCGGATGAAGGTTCTGCGGGCGGTCAAACCTGAGCAGAGCCAAAAGTTGACTTTCTGCTAAAATCCGATCCAGAGGCCTTGGCTATACTAAGCCTAACCCATTCATCCATATAAAAAAGTTTCATCCTAGCAGCCCATTAGTTCCATTCGTTGGATAGCCTCGGCCATGAATGAGGAAAGTTGGTCAGAGGTGCCCAGTTCACAGCCGATTCTTCTGGAATCAGGTGCGAAGAAGGAGACAGTACAGGCGGAATAGGTATGTGGTCTAGAAGAGAGTAAGGACCGAGAACAATGCCGTCGGTACCTTCAGCAAAAATATTCATGTCATCAACAATTTCATCCACCATGAATAATGAGAGAAAGAAGAGCAATCAGTTACAGGAAGGGTTTGGAAGAAAACAAAAGCAAGAAGAAAAGAGGACAGTTTGAGAAGAAGAGTTTGGAATGATTGCCGTATCGGGAAGGGTTAAACCCTATCAATACGGCGGTTACCTGTCCAAGGTAATTGAAACGACGGCTCCACTACAAAAAAGCAAGCTTTTACAGGTGGTAGCGTACCGCCGGTAAATATACAAGTACCACCGGTAATAGTATTATTGGCGGTAAGGACTCCCACCCCAAGCAATGCTGACAGTAAAAGTTTTAGCGGCGGTAATTTTCTTACTGCTACTATTTCTAGGTCATTACCGTCAGAACAATACCGCTGGTAAAAAAAATATTAAAAAATTAAAAAACCGTATAATGACTTTTAAAAAACCGTATAATAACATTATAATAACAATTTAAAAAACCGTATAATTAAAAAACCGTAAAAAATTAAAAAACCGTATAATAACATTTTAAAAAATAAAAAATAAATTAATGACTTTTACCGGCGGTAATTTCAGCTTTTAGCGGCGGTAATTACCGCCGCTAAAAATAACATTTAAAAAAATAAATTAACGACTTTTACGGGTGCTAATTACCGCCACTACAAAATTAAATAAAAAATAAATTAACGACCTTTACCGGCAGGCATTACCGCCGCTAAAAATTATATTAAAAAAATTTGCTACCGTCGTTCGGTAGCAGAGATATTTAGAGAGAGAGAGAGAGAGAGCGAGAGAGAGAGAGAGAGAAAAAGAGAGATAGAGAGAGAGAGAGAAGGAGATAGGGATAGAGAGAGAGTGAGAAAGAGAGATAGAGAAAGAAAGAGAGTGAGACCTTTGAAGAAATTTGTAGACAGAGAAAGACCAACATGTTAGTGAGAGAATAAATTTGCAAAAAAGAAAAGAAGATATAAATGATGGGTAAAAAGAAATGCATACCTGTAGTTGGATTGCAAGAAGAAAGACAAGAAGAAAGAGACAAGTTGAAGAAGAAGAGGTTCAGTTCGTATTTATAGAAAAGACTTTTAGGGGCGCTAACAAGCTTACCGCCGCTACAAGTCGAATTAAATTTGAAAATTGGCGCTTTAACTTTTAATGGCGGTAGCTTACCGCCCCTAAAAGTCAAACCAAAATTCATGTTATTTGGAACGTGGGAAAATTCCAGCTTTTGCTTTTACCGGCGGTAGCTTCCCCCCCCCCCCCCAAAAGTCGATTTCTCTCTCTTAATTTTTTTTCCTTCCAGTAGTAGTTGTGTTTTTTTTTTTAAAAAAAAAACTAAATAAGTGCTTTACCGGCGGTTTAACCGCCGGTAAATAATGTGTTATCGTGTTATTACCGGCGGTTTTTAAAACCGCCGGTAATAACCTCACATCTTCCTCCCTAAACAAATTTTTTTAGTGTGGTAATGGCCTTATAGCCCCTAAAAGGGACTTTTAGGGGCGGTAAAAAGCTTACCGTCGCTAAAAGTAATTTTTCGTTTTTTAATAAATGGCTTTTAGGGGCGGTAATAGGTTCACAGCCCCTAAAAGTCAGCTTTTAGGGGCGGGAAGTCGATTACCGCCGCTAAAAGTAATTTTTCATTTTTTAATAAATGTCTTTTAAGGGCGGTAATGGGTTTACGGCCCCTAAAACGGACTTTTAGGGGCAGTAATGAGTGTACCGCCGCTAAAAGTAATTTTTCGTTTTTTTTATATGGCTTTTAGGGGCAGGAAAGATCGTACCTCTTGTGAAAGTCGGCTTTTAGGGGCGGTAATGTTCTTACCGCCGCTAAAAGTGTTATTATCGATGGACTCATACCACCGGGAATAAGTTTTTTTTGGCAGGAGCTTGCCGCCAACTTGTTGCTAGCGGTAGATATGTTACTGCCGGTAAAACTTAATATAGCGGCGGTACGTACCACCGCTAAAGGCGATTTCGCGCTCAAAAAATTCACGCCATAGAATTTTCCCGCGGAAAAAATTGTAGATTAATTTTTAGGGGCGGGAAGTGCTTTTACCGCTAGTAATAGTGCTTTTAACGGCGGGATTTAGCTTACCGCTGCTAATTATCCTTGTTTTTGTAGTGCTCCTTGCAATACCGTTGATTTGCTGCAAAGTAAGATCCGACGGACAGAAATAACAAACGATTCAGAAAAGATAAGCTCTGGAGACAGATCTCACCATAAAAGAAGGCTGATTTTACTGGCCAAGATGATTGTTTCAGTGGACGTAAAAGATTATGAACTTTGATAAAATTCATTGATTTCGTTCAAAATGAAATATTTACAATATCCGAATACAATCGGTTAAAATATTCTTGGGCGGACCGTTTCTCTTCCAATAGACCGGCTTGGCGCAGCAACAAACCACGAAAAGAATCTGCTTCAGCTTCCAAGTCACGAGCGACCTCATCACATTGACGGGTTTTTTCCACCACAGTTCCTTCATCAACAAGGCTGGTACGGATAACCTCTTCTCACTGATGTATAAGTGCAGATTTCGTATTCTACAGTTTCTCAATCTGACGGTCGATATCCGCAATGCTATTATCAATCGCCTTCAAATGTTGGGTCGTTTCAACGTATTGCTATTCACAGACATCTCGGTCACTTTTCAGCTTTTCTAGAAGCTGATATCTACCAAATAAAGATTCAACGTTATTAGCTATTTCTTCTATTTCGGCCAAACAGCGATCAAATACCACTTTAAAAGTATAGAAGCAAGAAGTCTGGGAGAGCACCGACTTTACTGCGGAAGGTATCAAAGGAATACGCTGAAGCTCCGTTGCCAATGCAATTACACGATCAAGAGCAGCGTTTGAAACTCCAATTATGCCTGGATTTAAAAGTTGGATAATCTCGGACCGAATAGAATTAGGAGTTGAAGAAGATGGAGCAGTTGAAGTGGCCGACAAAAATTTGGACCGAATAGTATTCAGTAAGTTATCCAACATCCTGAGGGGGTCATCAGAAGAAGGCACTGCATCAGATACAGACGCCAGAGGAACGAATGAATTAGCATCCTCCATTTCATCCTCGTCGGTCAATTGCCTCAGTTGGTTGATACCTTCTACGACTCCCATCACCAAATGGCCCGGAAGAATGTTGGTCCCAGTAGAGGTAAGGAATGTAGTCACTCTAGCAGTCGGAGAGGTAGGACAGGAACTCCTTTGTTCCAATTCATATCCAAGATGAATCACAGAAGAAGAAGCTCTCTCTAAAGAATCACTAGAAGAAGGAATTATCTGAAGGTCTTCGGAAGGCGGCACGAGAACGATACCGGTAGAACTACCCGGTGTATCTGCAGCCGGACCGGACAATCCAGAAGGATTGATGGAGGCAGCCGAGTTCAAAGAAGGAAAGGAAACCACGGGAACGGTGCTAAGAGTATCGAGGTCCAAAACAGATCCCGTAGCACCGGAAGGAAGAACAGCCAAACTCAAAGAACTCTTTCCCTGGGAGAAAACAAAACATTAGAAGATAAATAATAAAAGAAGGGGGGGATAGGAGATCTACCTTTTCCAATCGAGGACGCTTTAGTGATGAATCATCATCAGAATCTATGGCTGGACCCATGGAGGGAGAAGCAATGGGCGAAACATCCAATGTTGATGAAGAAGGAACCTTCAACTTACTTATCAGCAGAAAAATGAGGTTAAGCAGCACGATTTGAGATGAAACCAAAACATAAAGAAAAGAACACACATTTTCAGGTCGGTACAGAAAGAGACCGAAGTAGACCTAACTGCTGGAGATAGTAGTCTGTTGAATGGCAGTAGATTTCCCGCCAAGCAGAATCCCACCATACCAGAAAATCAGAATGACAATTGGCAATGGAAGGAAGAAAGGGGAGGCGAAGTTCAGCAACCGCTAAAAGATATCGAGTTTCAATACGAGCAGCGTCGACCTTAGAGGTGGAAGCCTGAGCAATAGAAGTGGTGTCAATTGTGAACAAACCATCAAAATCAAGATTTGGTATCCCCTGAGTACATTGGAATTGCCTACTCACACAATTCGGTAAGTAGACTTCGAATCCCGACTTCTTATTTGCGGCCGTTATAGAATAATTCAAATTCCAAGCCAATAAAAAGCTAGCCCAAATGAGATGTTGGTCAGCAGTTATTTCATCCATCATAGAAAGGAAGCTGGGAGCTCGAGCAGAAACTGTGAAAAGAGGATCGGGGTAGTGTTTGAGATTAAAAAATAAATGGAAACACTCAAAGAAGGAACATTCAACAAGGGTCCCATCCAAACATTTGTAACCAAAGAAGTCAGAACAAAGGGGGCGGTCGACAAGAGTAAAAAATTTGGTCGAAAAATAGAGATAAATCTAGAATTGCAGAAATCATAAAGGACCCCCAGGATTTTGAAGGCCGCTCTGGACTAGCTCCTATAATGAACGATATAAGACCGATAGGAAGTAAGGAGCGAGGGCAACCTCAAAATCCCCCATAATAAGCCTGACCAATGAGGTATATTCCCTGGTGACTCCTTTGGCTTTGGAACAGAAGACAAAGTTAGAGAAGAAATAGAAATGATCCACATCCTCGTAAGATTGAAACTATTTGCAATCCTCAATATAGCATCGAAAGGAGTTCTGGATCTTCCTCGCCTTTGGGAGTTCATCTTCTTTCTTCTCCAGAGGTGCCTTTTCTTTCTTCCGAAGTTTTGTTTCCTTCTTCTGAGGTTTCGTCCCTTTCTTTTGGGGTTTTTTCTTTTTCGGCGATTCTTCCTCCTCTTTCAATGGCAAATATTCATAAATACCGAGATCTGACATACCATACCGGACTTCATGACCGGTTGCGAAGAAACCAGTGATAAAGCAAACATCCATAATGGTGGGAGTCATCGGTCCACATGGGAAATTAAAAGTATTGGTCTGGGCATTCCAAAACAGACTAACCACATATATAAGGTTTGTGTGAAGAGGAATGTGATGGCAGGAAAACTGAATCATGTCGTGAATACCTATTTTTCACCAAGTAATGGCAAAATGCTTCTTCAGACGGCCGACCCAAGACACCCATTCAGAATGAACTATCGGCCAACTTCGGCAATGAAAGGTCTTGTTGAGAGCATTGCCACTAATAAAAGGCCAGGGGCCCCTTACTTTGGCGGTTGAGACATTCAGGGGACCATAAAGGGAATAAAGAAAAGGACCGACAACTATCAAACTACCAGAAAGGTCCACCGGCAAATTATAAGGAAGAATGTTGCCCGCCATAGAAGAATAGTCGAAAAGGAGCAAGGGAGGTAAAAGCTGCTAGGGTTAACTGTTGTAGATGATGCCGGGAGACGAATCCAAAGGGATCTCAATCATTTCGATCGTGGAAAAGTGGTGAAAAGATGGCAAATCTTCCATGTTAAGCAACGAACAAAAATTTCAAAAAGATAAATACTTACTCATCACATCTGTCGATGACGGTGTAATGAGTAAATAGGGGGGCAATGTTTACACCCTCCACAGACCGACAAATAAGGAAATGCCACGTGGCATCTACATGGCCCGACTCAATCAGATAGGCCATGTCGATATACACGTAGTCCAGATACTTAGCTGAAGCCACGTAAGCACATACGACAACCATTCTCATATTTTCAAGGGATCGCGTCACCATCAACATGATGTCGACTGTTAAAGAATGGGCGATTATGGGTGAAGAAGTTAGTCGTTCATGATCGTGGCCGAGAAGTTATATCGCACGAACAGAGAACAACAGAGGAATAACCTCCACAAAGATCGTGCAAGAGTGGGATGTTGAGCAACCGTCAGTGAATGGCTATAAAAGGCACAAATTCGAAGAGCTCGAGGACAACCTCCATAAAAATAAAAATAAAACCGCAACCGGTTATCGTAATTCTAATTTGATCATCCGTGATCTTTATCCCATCTCCTACACCCAAACTGTCGCCAAAAAGATAATTTAGGACTTCTCTCATTGCTTCCAATCGTAGTGACACTCTAGGCCCCTATTTACTCCGATTGACGTCAGAACCCTGCCACCGGCAAGTAGGTTGAAACCGCCCCTGACTCGCGATTCTATACTCCGATTATGGCTACAAGATTCCGAGCAACCGGTCCCAAGACCGACTTCGATCAAGCCAGGTGACTCACGGATTTTTGACTAAATAGCAATCCTAGGTGAACCCCAAGTTTATCATGTTAACATCCGCCCCCTGAATCCTTCCTTTATACTCCGATCATGGTTATAAGGACAGGAAAGACCGGTCCTGTTAATTTCGGTGGCTTTCTTTTTCAATTACTTTTGAGGATTATTTGTTGTAATCTACAATCGTATTTCATTGGCCGATTTTATAATAAAGTGTTACGCCATTGGCTGGTTTGACTTTCAAACACGTATAAGAACCCAAACGAAGACCGAACCCCTAGTTTTCATTCTCTTGCCTAACCAGTTTTATTATAGGTGACTTGAAGTATGGCTAAACCGACTCCGGTTTAGATTCGGAACATGTGTCCGGGGTCAGGATCTGACCCAAAACCTTTGTATCAATTAATACTGGCACGCCCGCGTAGAGACACATCATCAACATCGCCAGATGTCCAACCGGGCCCAATTTCAGAGAAACAAAAACTTAACTGAGTTATTTCTTTACCAAAACAAATTGACAAGAGAGATTCCTAGAACGATCCAAGCTTTAACTTTAACCCTACTTGATCTTTCTTTGAAAAATTTGACCAGAACCATACCAAAGGATTTTGGAAAACTAGGGAATATGGAAGATATGTTTGCCCGTGACAATCGATTATCTGGCAAGATTCCCGGGAGTATTGGTCGGATTCGCTCTCTAAAATGTGTTCCGATCTACAACAACAGCTTGGCGGGAGTTCTACCTCTAGACCTGGGCTGTTATTCGAAGCTTGAAGAGTTGCAGGTCTCCAACAACCAACTTTTTGGCGAGTTTCCAGGGGATTTGTGCGTTGGTGGCGTTTTGATCGGAGTGGTGGCTTTCTCCAACAATCTTATTAGCGGAGAATTGCCGAAATCACAAAGGCACTTATCTTCCATTTCGTCGGAGAAGCCAACCGAGCAACGAACTCAGTTTTTTCGGGATGTCATGACAAAGGCAAATGCAGAAGATGTGACGAGGATTGAATGTGAGGGGACACGAGATTGAGTCATATCCTTGAGAACTTTTTTTTTTATTTAAAATTAACGTTAAAGTTGCTGTTGGTTGGTGGGACCCACGTGGACGTATGGCGCAAGGTGCGCTTAGGTCTGAGATGGTCTTAAGAATTGGTTAGGGAGGATATTGATCGCCCAAAATCACTGCCCATATATCTTTCACACAAAAATACAAAAACAAAGAAAATCTGATCCATGTTCGAGTGAACGAAGCTATACCACATACAAGAGGAAGACGACATTTTCGTCACATACAAGAGGAAGACGACATTTTCGTCACTATACAGACGTCACGAACGACACGACAAAAACATTTCTCTATCTATTTATCCGGAATCTTCTATCCTCACAATTACAAACTCTCAGGGACCTCATACTTGCTGAGATCAACAGTGCTGCAGTCTGCAAGCACCAGCAAGTATGGATTCGGAGCACCATCACCCTCACTTCCTTTTCGTCACTTTCCCAGCTCAAGGCCACATTAATCCCACTCTGCAACTCGCTAAGCGTCTCATGTGCACCGGTGCGCAGATTTCCTACGCTATCAGTGTCTCTGCTCACCGGCGTATGGTAAAATCTTCACTCCCAAATGGCATAACTTTCATTCCATTCTCCGACGGCTATGACTACGGCGTCAAAACCGGCGACGACAACGACCACTTCATGTCCGAGCTCAAGCGCCGTGGCAGCGAGGCTCTCGCTGAAATTGTTCAGAAACTCCGCCACGACGGCCGGCCGGTGACTTGCATATTGTACGACTTGCTTCTACCATGGGTTGCTAGAGTCGCGCTCGAGCTCGATACTCCATCGGCTCTTGTTTGGGTACAACCTGCTACTGTTTTCGATATCTTTTACTACTACTTTAATGGCTACCGAGACGTAATCCTTAACAACAACGATGACCCCTCTTTCTCGATTGAGCTACCAGGATTGCCACTACCCCTTAAATGCCGAGACTTACCCTCCTTCTTACTTCCTTCCAATCCTTACACGTTTATACTACCGCCATTTGAAGAACAGTTTGAGATTTTAAAGACTACAGAAGCAAATCCAAAGGTGCTTGTGAACACATTCGATGCTTTAGAAGCCGAAGCACTGAGAGCAGTGCAAGATATTACTCTGGTCGCCATCGGACCGTTAGTTCCATCAGCTTTTTTAGACGGGAAAGACACATCCGATACTTCGTTTGGAGGGGATCTATACCAGCGTTTAAACGAGGACTACGTCGAATGGTTGAACGACAAGCCCGAATCCTCGGTGGTTTACGTGTCTTTCGGAAGCTTCTGTGAGCTACCAAAGCGACAAATGGAGGCGCTCGCGCGAGGGTTACTCGACAGCGGAAGACCATTTTTGTGGGTCATTCGATCTCTCCCACAGGAGACTAATGGAACAAAAGAGAAAGAAGAAGAAGATAAATTGGACTGCATTGAAGAGCTGAGAAGAGAGGGGATGATAGTGCAATGGTGTTCACAGGTGGAGGTTCTGTCTCATGCGTCTGTGGGGTGTTTTGTGACGCATTGCGGGTGGAACTCGACGTTGGAGAGCATTGTCACCGAAGTTCCGGTGGTGGGGTTCCCGCAATGGGCGGACCAAGCAACGAACGCGAAGCTCGTGGAAGACGAATGGAAGACGGGTGTGAGGGTGAAGGTAAACGAGGAAGGGATTGTTGAGAGCGATGAGATACTGAGGTGCTTGCAGACAGTAATGGAGGGAGAGAGAGGGGAAGAGATGAGAAGGAATGCTAAGAAGTTGAGGTGCTTGGCTAGAGAAGCTGCGGCAGAGGGTGGCTCTTCGGATAGGAACCTGCGGGATTTCGTGGATGATGTTAGCCCATCAAATCGTGGGAAAATTTTGTCGATCTGTAGAGTCAACAGTTCCGGCGTCAGCGTCAACCAGTGGCAGCGGTAGTGTTGCTTGATTCCTCTTAATTTCACTAATGATATATTGTCCGATTCCTCTTAATCATATTATTTTTTTCCTTCTTTCTTAATCACAGTTTAACTTGGTGCAAATCTTTTGCGTGCAATTATGCCAAAGCAAATCCTTAACCATTGTTACTTAGCCTCAACTATAAGACTCGTGTTTTGCCAACCCACTAAAGTCGCATAGGTTTTTAGTTTGTCAATGAACTCCCTTATGACGTAAAGGAGTGGCTAAGGCAACAGTCTAAAGGTAAACCGGAGTTTGAATTAAAGGCAAATAATTACCACACAGATAAGGACGGATTCACAATCAAAGGGCGGAAGAGAAGCAGCAAGAAAATGCTTTTATCATTACAAGTTAAAGTCGGGAACCGATGCTCCACCAACTAATCTATCAAAGACATTTACTTGAGCATGATTGGCGAAGGAATTAGGGTTGATTCTTTATTGAGAACCAAAGAAAGAGCTATACTAAAAAAGGTTTGATCCCTTAGCCCCATTAGGGCGATTTGATGAGGCTTTGAATCATGATTATTTCTGGGGTCGAGAGCAATGATAATGTTGGAATGGTTCTTAACCAATGGAACCTTCATGATATCCAGAAATCAGATACTAAGTTAAGACCACAGTTCTCTTCCCATAAGAACTTGAATCTGAGATTTCTTTGAGAAGTGTCTTCCAAATGGAGTCAAAACGCCATTCAAACAGAAAACTTTTAAACGAGTCCAGACCAAAGATTAGAAATATCATGCCCTTGGAGCAGCTGAGGATTTTGATGAATCTAAGAATAAGTTGTAAGCTTATATATCTTGGTTAAGGAAGTTAATTAAGTATGTAAATGCTTAATTAACCATGCTTTGCCTTGCCGGAATCTAGGTTTAATGGGTGTCTCCTCGAGCGTTGCCGGAATCGACCATGCTTTGCATTGCCGAAATTGAGGTCAATTTGTGACAGTGTTGCTTGACTCCTCTTAAGGTCACTTCAATAAATGATGATATGTAGTCCCCTTAACCATGCTTTACCGGGGCACACATCGTTGGGTGCAATTATATACACCGGTGGAAAGTGAGGACGTGATTCGTGCCTTCACTTTAAAAAGTTGGGAATAGTGGAATTGTCCTGTACCCATGTGAGACACATGTGGGGACTGACAAAGACGATTTGACCCTTGTAGATTTCCCATATATACGGTTTGTATTTGCTTAGTTTGTTCACACAAACACCCTTTCCCCACCAAAAAAACCGGTTTAAAATTGAATTGTCTTATTTTAAAACGTTTTCTTTCTTTTCTTTCCAATCGCACTTCTTCAACCTCTGGCACCATTCCTCTACAATGGTCCTCGTTGTCACTGTTGTCTGATTCCTCTTAACCAAATGCAGAGATGTCTTGGTTCACTAGTGCAGTCTTGAGATTAACTTCTTCAAGGTGAATTTCGATAAAGCTTATAGGTCATCTACTGGACAGGCTGGTCTGGGCATGATTATAAGGGATTCAATGGGAATTTTCAAGGCTGTTGTGGCTTCCAATTGTATGGCTGCTTTGGAGGGTATTAGGCTAGCTAAAAGACTGGGGTTATCTGAAATTATATTGGAAGGCGACTCTCAGTTGCTGATTTAGTCAGTGTTAATATTTTAAAATAAAATGTTGTCATTAAAAATTAATTTGGATTAGGCCTAGTAATTCGGGAAGTTACCTATCTTTGTAACTCGGCAACTCGGACCTAGTTACTAGCTTGTCATTACAAAATTAATATTAATATTTTAAAATAAAAACATTAAAAAAGATTTAAAAATTATGAATACTTTCAAAAACTATATATACAAAAATAAAAAATAGTTTGACCGTTTTTATATTATTAATTTATGAGTAAAAAATATAGGTTATGAATTTACAAAAAAGTGTTTTAGAGTTGAGTTCTTGTCCTCCTTGATCTTATCCACAAACCAAGATAAGTGTTTTAAATTTTTAGGAGTCTTGGTTGATCCCTTACTCTTCACAAATCAAGATCCAAGAATGTAGGTTTAGATTCAAAAGAATTTTTAAATTTTAGAATTCCTTTAAAAAGGAAACCTCCAATAATAGACTGTTTTAATGAGATATTTTCCAACAATATGATTTAGATTTAAAGAAGTTTGCAGATTTGAGATTCTTCAAGAAAGAAACCTCTCATAACGAACCTTATATGAAACAAATTTGCTTAATGTGATAATTGTAGACACCCCAAATTGTACCGTATAAAACAATGAATGAATACATGCTAAAAAGAATTTATTCATGATTGACAGAAATTGTATTTTGGATATAAATTACTTTATTTGTAGCCGAAAATATATTTCAGACATAAGCATTTATTTTGTAGTCGAAGATATATTGCGGCACTTTGAATATTTTACAGTTAGGCCACATCAACAATTACACATGGCTATAACTTAATTTGATCTGAAATAATATTTTGGATATAAATATATACTTTGTGGCCGAAATTATATTTCGGCTATAAAGACCTTATTTGTAGCTGGCCTGAGTTGGCGGATACAAGTGTTTTATTTCAAATTGAAAAACCCCGTGAGTTTTCACTTATTTACATCCATACCTCTCTCTGGGAATTCTGAATTCCTCAAAATGGCATCCGAAATTGACCAAATTCCCCCAATTCATACCTTAGACTTGAGTTGGAAGGTTCTAGACACACTTTTGTGTCTACCCTTGGGACTTTATTGCCCTTGGTCTTGTCTATAAATAAAACGCTTCTCCTCTAGCAAATGGCTGGAATTTTGAAGATTGAAAGCTCTTGAAGAAGAAAGGAACCTCTACCCAATTCTCCATTCAAGCACTCAAGCAACCTCAGCTTCTAGCCTTTCTCTCTTCTTTTATTTCAATTCAAGTACACTCTCATCTTCTACCTTTCAGTAATGTAAGACCTATTGGTGTGTTTGCAACCCCAAACCATGCTTTAAGTACCTTAAGCATCCTTTCTAACCGTAAAACATGAAGAGAGAGCTAGGGGGAACAAGTGACGGAATGGATCTTTTAGGTTTAGAACCAATTTTCATGATATTCTTGCATGATTCATGTTGATTTATGTGTGGTTGCTGTTTGTGCTTATTTTGATTTTAATTTTGGAGGAATTACATAGATCTATGCTCTCTATAGCATTAGATCTCAATTATCTTCTTAAAATCTGATTTCCTACACACATCAATACACATATTCACTTGATTTTGTCAAATTAGGCATATATATTATATCTACTATGCTCAATATAGTAGATCTGAGATCAAAGGCCTTAGAACAATATCTCAAAACTTTATGAGTTGGTTTTAATTGGTTTTAATGTTCTAGAGAAGACCTCATGGTCTAATCTCTCTTATTTGAAAAAATTTTCACCAATTTGGGTAGATTTGACTCTTACTCTCTAAATAATGAGAGATCTGAGCCAAATCCATGCCCTAAATCTTTATTAGTGATTTTTAACTCATTTCAAGTGATTTCAAATCAGATCATATGGATCAAACACATACATACATTATTTTGGCTTGATTTTCACTCAATTCTACAGATCTGGATAGAACCTATACCCTGTCTTGGATCATTCATAACTTCATCATATGGATGAATTTTTAAATTATTTCAGAGACATGTGAAAGATGAAGGAGTCTAGTTTAATCCTGTAAAATTTGAGCAATTTATATGGAGCATATTTTTCAAACCATTTGATTAAAGTTGACAAGTCAGATCAGATCAGATCGTTGAACTTGCCACTTTGATTGGGCACCAAAGGCTCATTTCAACTTCGATTTATGTGATTTCAATTCCGAAGTCTTCTTTTATGAGTTTACTTTTAATTCAATTGGTTTCATTACTTTTCACTTTGATTTGAGCTATGTGTGCTTGATTGAATCTATGCTGCTCAGTACCATATTACAGAGTCAATCTGTAATCCTCTAAGAAAGTTTGAAAGAGCACACAAGCTACCAATGAACGAAGTTTTGCGTGAGGCCTATTTCATTCAAAAGATGGTACCTCATACTTCATTTACGCCAATTTTTAAGGATTTATATGGAGCCAATCTCCACAAATAAGTTTTCAAAGTTAGCTATTCACTTCTTTTACTGTTTTATAGCGGTAACTTTGAACAAGTGTTTTTTCCTTGATTTCAATTGGATTTAATTGAATATTTTACTAAATCTTCTACTTCATATAAGCTTTCAAATGGTTTTGGTTTCACTCAATTTGAGTTTGAATTGAATGACTTATGATTGATTGAGTTTTCCAAGTTCAAATGGCTTAATCTTGAGTTGATTTTTCCAGATTTGTTTTAGTTTGCTTTTCTTCAAGTTTTACTTTGATTTTTACTTGATCATAAAGTCTTAGAAGTGATATATCCATAGAGAGAATCCGAAATCTGTTGGACTACTCATATGGAGGAATCACACATATGTTTGTATCTTTTTACATACTTTTGAGTGAATTTTGTATGCAAGCAACATTAAGCATGAATGGCCAATGGCAACCACCTTGTGTGGATGAATAGGGATGCCTAACATCTTCCTCTATTTATAACCTAACCCCCTTTACCTGATCTCTGGACTAAACCATGAATTAGAGCTACTTAAGCTCTATTTTGTTCTTTTTATGCTCATTTTGGTGTCTGTAAGCACCTCATTTTTGCACCCTTCTAAAAAGCCAGAAAGCAAAACCATAAAAGACAGGTCTAAACCCTAAGGAGCAGAAAGTTACTTTCTACCTTAGCCCGAATTGATTGTCATACTCTATTCCAATGGATAAAGAATCCCGACACGATTCCAACGCAATTAAGTTTGCATGAATCAGAGTTCGGATGGAGAAGATATGAGCAAAACAACCCCAAGGGCAAAATTGTAATTAAGCACAAAAAGACCCGTCACTTGGTAAGTGTGCGGGCCTCACTTTGAATGCGGATAGCGTAGTAGTTCAGATTGTTTCACTTTTTTTTTGGTTTCCTTTGTTTATTGTGATTTTTTTACTTACATTTGTTTTGTTTTACATTTTATTTTACTACATGAGATGTAACATAGTGGCCCTCCATTCTCCCAATGTAGATATGTTATTATATAATAGAGTCTAAAACATTTTATTGGAAGTGATTGAATCAGCCCCCATTTCTTATTCTTTTTAATTTCGGTTTCTTTGCTTTAAAATTTTTATGTGCATGTAAGATGTAGTATAACAATCCCCCACTCCTCTAGTCCCTTGTATATATGAGAAAGATAAAATTAAAAAAAAGGGAAAAAGAAAAGAATAATAAAAAATAATAAGTAAATAAATTTTTTTTTTGAAATAACCAAGTACATTTCTCCATGTTAAAATATTTGATTTGGATTTCTTTATTTTGGATTTTATTTTATATGTATCATATGTATTATAATTTGTATAGGATGTAGCAAAGCAACCCCCATTCCTCCAATATTTGTACACATGTGATCATAAAAAAAATATAAAATATAAAAGATAAAAGATAAAAAAAAATTAAATAATAGTAAATCAGCCCAAATATGATCCAACTGATTTAAAGGAACCCATTTCGGTGGGGCAACCCAGGGTGTTCAAGGACTTCCCTGGGTTGTAATTGGGCCACTTATCCGGAATCACTGGTGCAGACAAGAAAATCAAACAAGGTGTTTACCTGTACCATTTCAGGTAGTAGCGACTCTATAAAACATGTAACACGCTTTTTCAACGAGCCTGATGTGCGCACAGCTTGGCGACTCCGCTGGGGATCGAACCCAAAATCTCTGGTTTGATTGAACCCAGAATCGCTTGGGGTTGACCCAACCCAGTTTGATTAGTTGGATTATACTGGGCTTATTCTTTGCACATGTACACACACTTGCACATGCACGCACACTCACTTTGTACATATGCACACACTTGCACAAATTGGTTAAGGAAGATTTGCCACCTTACTTAGTAAGTGTTGAATATCGCAAAAACATATTCTGGGGAGTTCTGTCATAAAGGACGAGATAATTGCCTAAGGAAATTGGATTTTAAGCGGGACCATTGTGACCCCTCCAATTACTTGGGAATTCTTCCAAAATATTGTTGTGTACCAATTCATCACTTTACTATATGAGGCAGTGAAAATTCCTTCCCATGCACACATGTGCACTCACGCACACTGTGTTTCGTTTACCTGCTTTGATATAAATTGCATGGGGGGGGGGGGGGGGGGGGGGGGGGGGGGCACCCGCGAGGGAGCCCGCGTGGATGATCCGATTGAATGATATGACATTTCTTCTTTACCAAAACCTAGATCTCTCTAGCAGCCACCCTTCTTTATCTTATAAACAAACTTTGGGATGGTATTAGCCTCACGCGCCCATGGCTTGCTAGGGAAAGCAAGGTAAAACATCCCCCCAGGTTTCTGGATTCCTTTAGCACCGCTTGTTTCTTGCCGTGGTATGCGAGGGTTTAGTACTTGGCTCAAAGCTTTGTAGGCGTTTGTCTAGGGTTGGGTACCCTTTTCCTACCTAATTTTCTGATACACCCTACTATGTGAATGTGAATGTGAATGATGAATGAAAAGGAGTGAAATCAATTTAAAACTAAAGAGTCCATGAGGGGCAACAACCCCCGCCTTTTTTACATCAAATGGAGTGGACCCTAGATTTTGGGCTACCTCAGCCCTAAATTAGAAGGCTTACCTAAAATTAGATCAAGGGAACCACCCCAGATCCATGCATTGAGTCCTGAGAGCTGTGGGTATCGACCCATTGAGTCCACAAGAAGTATCTTGAGTCCAGATCAGTCTTTAAACAGATGAAAGCAGGCTAGATCAGAACAAAGAAAGTTGAACCCTAGAATTAGGCCTTTTCAACCTACCCTTTTTAAATCAAATTTATCCTTTCTTAGAGTTCTTAACAACCCTAAGATTGCATTCTCTTTCAGCTTTTTGAACATCATGTAATTTTCGCCCTTGCTGGCAAGTTGTAAGTTTTACATTAGTAGATGAAAGAGCAGATGAAAGGATAAGGCTGGTCAGGACATGGGTGTGCTTCCTTACACAAGTATGTCTAGGAGTCGTGCCTTGATAGGCACCAACCTTTCCTAGGACCGTGCAAACACTTTTGGGGATGTGTTTTGATATCTGTCGGTTGACACAGACTCTCAGGATGGTCCAATGAAGAACAAGCCAGCCTCTTGATGTAATCTTCAGATATTTCACACCAAGACCACCATTCAAAACACTGTATTCGCAGTAAGAAAGGATTGCGATGAATTCTTCTGAGGTACTAACTCTGTCATCCCCACAGCAAGGGGTTGAAGAACAATCGGTCATAATAGATCTAAGTCAACAGGTGGCCACGATGTGAGCTATGAAAATTCAAATACTAGAAATCCAGCAGGGGCAACCACCTCAACCAACACCCATGACAGCACATCCACCACCACGGGACACTCCATTCCCACATCCGACGGCAGTTCCCATTCATCCTCCACAACAAGAACCATTTGTGCCTGTCCAACTGGGGCAAGGAGAGCAAGACCGGAATAAGGCACGGGAGGCCCAACTTGAGGAAATATTGACAGCAATAAAGAAAGACAATGAGGCCCGAATGGCCGCAAAGAAAGAAGACCTCTTGAATCAACTCCAGCCCAACCCAGTGCAGGATGAAACCACTCTAGAGAGCCTGTGTTTCTTCCCAGACATCCATCTGCCAGCAAAATTCCGATGTCCCGAACTGCATAGTTTTGACGGCACTGGTTGTCCTTTGATACACTTGAGATCGTATGTTGGTGACATGTGTCAATATGCGAAGGAAGAGAAGATTATGGTTCAATTCTTCTAGAGATCTCTAACTGGGGCAGCAAAATCTTGGTTCCTAAGTCTGGAAAAGCAGAAGGTTAAGATATGGAACGACCTCGCCACCATGTTCATCCAACAGTACCGTTTAAATAGCCAAATGGTTCAGACCAGAACAGAATTGCAGAGGTTGTCAAAGAGGAATAGCGAGTCTGTGAGAGACTACGCTAAAAGGTGGATGGAACTGGCAAACGTGGTACAACCCCCTCTTCTTGAACAAGAGCGGACTTCTTTGTTCATATCATCACTGGGACAACCATACTTCACAATGCTATTGGGACAGTGTGTTGTAAGTTTCACCGACCTAATCATGGCAGCAGATAGAATTGAGGATGTGGTTAAAATGGAAAAGCTCCGAGGCTCCATGACAAGCTTGTTGCATGGAACAATCTCAAGTGGCAAGAAGCAGGAGAATGATGACAGCACAAGTACAGTTAACCATGTATAACCTTCCACGCTGTTTCGCATCCCTTACTCAAGAAGCACAAGCTTCCCCCCCCCCCCCCCCCCCCCCCCCCCACAAACAATATCGCGTATCAACTTAGGAGACGTCTCACCAAGGAGGAAAGAAAGCCATATACACTGACTGAATTGTTACCAACACTCTCTTGAGAGAGGGTTATCTGCAACTGGCAACGCCAAATCCTAAGGCGTAAAAAATGAGGGACTATGATCCAAACAAGAGTTGTGAGTACCCCATGGGTGCACAAGGCCATGATACTGATGGATGCTGGGGCCTTTGTCATGTAGTCCAAGATCTTCTTGAAGCTGGGGAACTCAAAATCGATCCTCCGCCAAATTAAAACAAAAACAAAAACAAAAAAAACAAAAAAAAGAAAAAAAGTAAAAAAGAAAAAGAAAAGAAAAAAAAGAGGAAACAAAAAGAGAGAAAAGAAAGAAAAAAATAGAAAAAGAAAAAAATCATCATCATCATCATGCATCTTGGTATTTCATATCATGTACTTTGCTTTCTAATATTTGTTTCTCCTGGAAGAAACCCCATCAATGATCAACATGGACCGTACCTCAAGGACAAATCATGATGCAACCCAGCAAATAACTAGCATAGTGGACTCTCTACAGAACCTACTACGAACAATAATAATCAGGGAAGGAATGTGAAACAAATGTTGGGAAGCGTTAGGGGAAGAAAATTTTGAGCTGTGATCTCAAGTAGGGATTCTTGAAGAAGAGATTAAAAGCATGAAGGGAAAGATACCCCGGAGCAACCAAGAAATGAGCCTTCCACCCACCTTAGCAGATGGTTGAGTGCAAAGAAGGAAAGGAAAAGCCGTAGCAGTAGATGATCCCCAGCTTATGAAGAAGCTAGATGTCTACTATGGCAAAGGGAAGCATGACAGATTGATGAATCATTCGAAGGATCTTCCAAAGTGAACCCCAGAAGAAATGAAAGCCAGACTCAAGTGGCAGTTCACCCCTTTGAACATCCAGTCAGTCCAGATCTTTCGTGATTTACTGAAGGAGGGCCTTTTGCAACCTAAGCGGCCTAGCCCGCGAGCATCAGCTAGTTGCAAATACAATCCAAATGTATTTTGTGCTTACCACACAGGATCCCCAGGACACAACACAGAGCAATGTTGGGATCTGCGACACGACATACAAGATTTGATTGATCAAGGGTTCCTAAAGGAACTTGTCAAGCAACCAAGATCTGTTGAAGGCCAAGACATCGCTGACAAGTTAGCCTAGATCCCAATATCTGAACTGACTATCTCCCTACTGGAGGAAGGAGATAATGAGGAAGAAAGTGGCAAGAATAGCACTTAAAGGCTTCCTCCCATGGCACGCAGCTGAATTCCAAGAACGCCGATTTGCATGGGCAACTCCTTGCATAGTCTGGTGCTTTTTTTTGTTTATCTTTTCTTTTCATTTCAATTCTGAACTTGACAGCATGTTTCTTTTTTCCAACTTATGAAATCTTTTAGGAAATCACTAGAGTGTTGGACCACACCAAGGCATGACGGTGATCTCGAGATAAACCTGGCCAATCAAATTTGACAGATGGAATGTGCCAAACATTACGAACTGTACGGGTCTCGACCTAGCCAAGGGATCCTCCGCACATTTGAAACCTACCTTGCCAAACACTGGGGCAAGCTGTGATTCGAGACAGAAAAAGGAAAAGGCAAGGTGCCCATACCAGTTGGGGGTCACTGACATGATCCAGGATCAATGATCCCAATGAAATGATGAGAGGCCATTTTTGGCTAAGATACTTCAAATAAATTCCTCTAGTCAAACATGTTGAGCTTGATTGTCTCATTTTTAACTCACGTTATGTCTAGCCACCCCAAATTGGGGCAAAGTCAAAAAGCAAAGAAGAAAAGACAAAATGAATAAAGATGAGAATGGTTCTTAAGCCAGTTAATCGTGCAAAGACAAGTAAGTGTTACATTCTCTTTGAAGGGATGAAAGGCCATCCTTGGTTTTCTCCAAAAATCATCTAACAAAAGATGAAACCCTAGCAAGACACTTTGGGCCTAACAATTTCTTCCTCAACCCTACCATGTTCTATCCTCAAACTGGGGCATGAAGCTTCATGAAATTAGAGACACAAGAAAGACAAAGGTGAAGATAGGGCGAAGTGAAAAGCACCCTAAAAACAAAGGAGCAAAAAGGGGGGAAATAGGGTGAACCCCAGGAAATGAGAATGAGAAAAAGGAATTGGGACAATTCCTTGAAAAAAGGCAAAAACAAGAATTACGACACACCCCCAAAAGAAAAGTCAAAGATTGGGATAAAGAACCCAAGAAAGAAAGAAGAAGAGAAAAGAATAAAGATGGAAAAGAAGAAAAAACTATCATGCAAAGTTGGGCACAAAGTTGAGGAGACAAAAGATGAAGCAAGCCCTAGCAAGAAAAATTGACAGAACATGGCCCTTACCCCACTCATCAATTTTGAGCCTTCATATCATTTCTTTCGGACCTCTGAACCCAGCCTACATTTCGTCCTATTATAAAGTCCTTTTTGACTACAGAGAATGTAACACTGAATCTTAGACGTACTGGCAATGACGGAACCAAAAGGACAAAAGAAATTTGGCTAGGCATAATGGTTATCCATAGAATGAAGCTATATAGGGTTTGAGCCCGTTTATCCTTCATTTTTTAACACCGGAACCAAAGCCTACATTTTGTCCTATTGATAAGTCCTCTCTGATCATTGGATCATGATCAGTGGAAATTGACAGGACCCTCAGACTGGGGCAAGACACCGAACCTGAGAGAAGGAACCAATTGAGAGAAAAACCATTCCATAACCGTCAGACAAGGGTGGGGGAAGAGAAAACAAGAGAGGAAGGCAAAAGGGCTGGGGAAAGGGCAGTGCCAAAGAAACCCCCTGGACCAAAACAATTCCCCTCATTTCAACCCGGGGCATGCTATTGAAGGCAAAAAATGTTGTAACTCTCGCAGGGAGTGTCGAGAGGAACCACTTCATAAGTCTAAATGAGATTGTTGGGTGACTTACCCAAAGATTACTGGTCTTGTCGTGGACCCACTTCAAAGAGGAAACTCCAAACTCTTAATGAATTCCCAAGAGATTTTAATCAAAGAGAAATTGCTTGAATTTACATACAATTTTGATAATAAACAGATAAAGTCCAATTGACTGAACTCCACATGAACTTTTGCAGGTACTGACAAAACTTGAAACAGACAGAAAAAGCCACCACATCGCATCTCACATGTTGGGTGCGAGACAGAATTGTTACAATGTAGTCACATATTGGACGCAGAAGAAATCCATCACAGTGTACTCACACATCGGATGCAAGACAAAGATATCCCCAGCACATCTCACGTGTCAAGCAGAGAAGGAGCAAGGTGTCTCCCTACCCTAAGGAGCAAGATGTCTCCCAAAATTGAAGAATTAAGGGGGCAAGGTGCCTCCCAAAAAGTAAGACATAAGGAGCAAGGCGTCTCCTAAGACAAAAGGAGCAAGGTGCCTTCCGACCCTAAGGTGCAAGATGTCTCCCAAAATTGAAGAATTAAGGAGCAAGGCGTCTCCCAACCACAGAGAGCAAGGCGTCTCTCAAGACTGAAAGGGCAAGGCGTCCCTGGAGAAAGGTGACTTTGAAATTAAGGAGCAAGACGTCTCCCAACCACAGAGAGCAAGGCGTCTCTCAAGACTGAAAGGGCAAGGCATCCTTGGAGCAAGGCGACCCCAAAATTAAGAAGCAAGGCATCTCTCAACCACAGATAGCAAAGCGTATCTCAAGTGTGCGCATGGTCGCGCCGGCGAGGGCGCACGGAAAAGGTTGCGTGCCAGCCTCCTAAAGCGGTAAAACAAGAAAAGGGAATCGCCACTGCCTGATGGGGTGCAGGCAGATACCTGGATGCCCTAGGAATATCTATTTTGGTCTGCGGCTTGAGATTCTGAGAAAGGGCTCGGTTACGGTCCGGGGAAGTCCGTAGACACTTCGGTCTGCCCCGTCAAATGACGGGTCCCATTGGCTTCCCTGATTTGAGTCAACTCAATTCTAAACTCACCTTACTTCTATGCCAGCATGCATATTTTACGATATATCCAGCATACTAATAGTGCGAAACAGTAAACAAGATATGCTCTAAACTTGAGCCATAGTTCGAAGACCCATCGTAGTGAGAGGCCATGAAGCAAGGAAAGGGAGAGGAGACCTGATGTCTCCTCCCAACAGCTACTTAAGCTCACGATAACAAAAGGGGGTATTAGGTAAAACACACATCAGGAAGGCCACAATAGAATTGATCACATACCCTGCACTTTCATGACACACCCAGCATCCGAAAAACAGCATATAAAAGGGGAAAGGGGAGCATGTTAATATTCCAAGGATGCATACTTCATAACCACTACGCATACCAAAACAACAACTTATTGAATGAAAAAGTAAGACATCAGGAAGGGAAGAGAGGGGGTTTTATATGGGGTACATTAAATGAACAAGCAAGGGGGAACACCCTCCCCCATTTGAATGGGATAACCAATAACAAAATTACATACTAAGAGGTCCTTAACCCATGCTTGAAGTGGAATAATCCCTTCCTTGAAACCGAAAGCATGCTCCCCTTACCATGGGAGTTTTCTCATGCCAAAATGATGGACATAGGTAAAGGAAAGAGAGATTATCATGCTAAAGGAGAAAAGAAAAACATGCCAAAGATGGGTAACACCCTAATCATGCTTGAAATAAACCCCTTTTGATTTATATTGAACAAACGATTGTAGGAAACATTACCTTAGGGTTTACACACCCTTGAGAGGTGTATTCGAACCCCTTTTGAAGCACACAAAATGGCTGGAGCTCCTCCTTTGGTCACCAACAGCAACTCTTCCCCTTCTACTCCAAGTTCTTAAGTGGGAAGAAGAGAGTGGAGAGGGGTAGGAGGGTCAAAAGAAGAGTGTTTTGAGTTTGGGGGAGCAAGGTAGGGCAAAAGGGAGGTTTTCGGATCAGAGGCAGTGGGAGAGAAGCAGTGGAGATCAGCCAGGAATCACCACCCCCCCCCCCCCCGAAAGTGTTCGAATTTGCCTATTTATAGAACACAGAGACAAAACTGCATACTCAATGCGGTTTTGCCAAAAATGAACAGTAACCGCAAATACCGTGCGGTTTTGGTCAAAACCGCAGGCTATGTACGATTTTGTCCCTGTCTTTTCAGTAATGATTAGGGGACAAATTGGTCAGGCACAGTCTGACGCGCCATGCAACCGTACTGTAAGTACAGTTGCTTTTCGCGCGCCGCTTGCTCTTATTGGCTCGCGCGGGCGGTGGCCGAAAAATCGACCGCACTTCAAATGCGGTCATGATTCTTCCCATTTTTAGGTTGAGTTGACTGCTGAGGCAACTCAGCCGCCCACTCGGATCAATTAGACTTCCCCAATTTTTATTATTTCCCATTTATCTTAATTAGTTCAATTAAGATATTTTAACTTTGCCCCTTCAGCTAGGTTTTCATTTTCAGCAATTCTGGGGGTGCAAAAATGAGGTGTTGACATCAAGATTGAAAAGGCAAGGCATCCTTAGAGCAAGGCGACTCAAAAATTAAGGAGCAAGTTGTCTCCCAACCACAGAGAGGAAGACGTCTCTCAAGACTGAAAGGGCAAGGCGTCCCTGGAGCAAGACGACTCCTAAACTAATGGAGCAAGGTGTCTCCCAAGATTGAAGACCTTTGGAGTAAAGCGTCTCCCACATCTAAATGGACACAGAAATGTGTCTCTAAGGAGCAAGGCGTCTCCCACATCTGAATGACACGGAAATGTGTCCCTAAGGAGCAAGTTGTCTCCCACATCTGAATGACATGAAAATGTGTCCCTAAGGAGCAAGGCATCTTCCACGTTTGTATGACACAAAAATGTGTCCCTAAGGAGCAAGGCGTCTCCCACATCTGAATGACACGAAAATGTGTCCTTAAGGAGCAAGGCGTCTCCCAAGACTGAAGGACATGGCGTCCTTGGAGCAAAGAATCTTCAAACCGCAAAAAAGTTGAGGCCAAAGCCTCCCGATTGAAGAACAATGAGCAAAGACCTGAAAATGAGCATAGCGTCTCCCAAGACTTAAGGACAAGGTGTCCCTAAGGAGCAAGGTGCCCCCGCAAAGTTGGACAAGATGTTCCCATTCCAGAAAATGACAGAGAATCAAGACATGAAGAAGAAGACAAAATAAAGAACTGCTGGGCAAATGGGCCCTTTTGTAATTTTCATTTTCCCACTCTTGTATCATAGGATTTGAACCAGGGTTCAGAGTTCTTCGGTGTGCTGGAAAGCAGTGACTCTTAAACCCTTTAGAAGCCAAATAGAGTTAAGAGGTAGTGTACCTACATGGGGGATAAAGAACTTCAAACTTAAAAGACAAAACAAAAAAACTAAAAACGAAAAAAAATTGAAAAAAAAATCAAACAAAAAAAAGGAAAAAGTGAAAAAATAAAAGAAGTCAAAAGTCAATGGAAAAAACAAGTGGAAAAGAACACTATTGAAGCACTTTTGCATCAACGCCAAAACAAGTCGGTGAGTCTAAGTCCAACCCATCTTTTTCAATTCAAACTAAAAAAGGGAACAATTCCAAACGCCCAATGGCAAGGAAAATCCCCAGAACTTGGAAGTGGGCCAAAGCAACACAGAGCTTGCACCGGCGCTTCCACATCTTTGAAAACATTAAAGGACTTGACTCATCGGTTATGCCGACAGAAATGCAAAGTGCAAAAATAGGGTTCTTTTTATTCTTTGTCATTCATCATCACGGTGACTCTGACAAAGAGGGGCAGCTGTCAGCACCTCATTTTTGCACCATAGAATTGCCTAAGAAGCATATCTTAAACCAGCATATATGTGGGCATGTAAATCGAGGTTTTTATAGTGGACCTATCTTTTTGAAATAACAAGCCCATAATAAAGAGAATCCTGAGCCGATTCCGATGTACCAAACCGCGCTCAAATCGGATCTCAAACGGGTAAGTTATGAATAAAAGAAATAAATGGTAGTTTGGGGATTTTTATAAAACCGAAATTGGATGCCACATGGGAGCCATGTGTACGCCATGGTGGCTGCCATGTAACCAATGATAAATTAAAATTTTTGGGGTTCTTTTAGTCAATAAGTAAGTTTCCTAATAAAAGTTTTAAGATTAAAAGAAAATAAAACAATATATAAACAAAGAGAAATGAGTTGGACGAATTGGTCCAACTCATATTCTCTTGAGATATTGAGACTAAGCTGAAGAAAAAAAATATAAGCCTAAAAAATATGGGACAAAATAGACTTTGACCAAACCTAAATGAATGATGGTATTTAAGAGAGGAAGAGGAAGAGTTAGGGGTTTAAGAGAGGAAGAGGAGGAGTTAGGGGTTTAGGTGTTTAAGAGAGGAAGAGGAGAAGTTAAGGAAAGGAGAGGTTTAGGAGAAGAAGAGGAAAGGTTAAGGGTTAATAAGTTGAAGCGGTGGGAATTCTCTATAAAAAGGCTTGAAGTTGGGAGTAAAAGGGGGAGGAGATCAAATAAGAGAGTTCTTTGAAGAAAAAAACAGCAAGTAGGAAGAAGTGGAGAAAAGAAGAGGGACGTCCAATAGCAAGGAGGGAGAAAGAAAAATTGCTGTTCACGACACACCAAGGTTCCAAGACCTAATTTAAAGTGTCAATCCATAACAGGTGAGTCATTTGTTTAATACATTGTATGAGACCTCTCTTTTATTACAATTTTTGAGATGAGATTTCATGATTGGTGAGAGACATGTATATATGTTTGATGGCTTTGGGTAATTTTATCATGTATAAAAAAAAAGACAAAGATGTAAAGTTTTGAGTTTTTTCTACATTAGACTTGCACCTGTTTTCCAAATAAACCAATTTTTTTTACCTAGTTCTAGTTTGATTCAAGTCTGGAGTCCTCATGAGATTTGTGGTATTTTTATTTTAGTTTAATGTAAAAATATGCTTGAGACCCTACACTATGAGTAGGTATTTTATTTTTAATTTTCTTTGGTTCAGATTTTCACAGGGAGATGTCTAATAGTAAATTTTGCAGCTTCATATCTCTTAAATGAAAATGAATTTTTAAAAACTGCTATAGATTATTTTATTGCTTAAAGTTATGATTCTAGGGAATCAGATTTCACACAATTCGGTTTAGAATTTTGGGAGATATGAATCTTTGAATGCGGATAGCGCAGTAGTTCAGCTTGTTTCACTTTTTTTTTCCTTTGTTTATTGTGATTTTCTTACTTATATTTGTTTTACATTTTATTTTACTACATGAGATGTAATATAGTGGCCCTCCATTCTCCCAATGTAGATATGTTATTATATAATAGAGTCTAAAACATTTTATTGGAAGTGGTCGAATCAGCCCCCATTTCTTATTCTTTTTAATTTGGGTTTCTTTGCTTTAGAATTCTTATGTGCATGTAAGATGTAGTTTAGCAATCCCCCACTCCTCTAGTCGCTTGTATATATGAGAAAGATAAAATGAAAAAAAAAGGGAAAAAGAAAAGAATAATAAATAAATAAATATTTTTTTTTGAAATAACCAAGTACATTGCTCCATGTTGAAATATTTGTTTTGGATTTCTTTATTTTGGATTTTATTTTATATGTATCATATGTATTATAATTTGTATAGGATGTAGCAAAGCAACCCCCATTCCTCCAATATTTGTACACATGTGATCATTGTAGACACCCCAAATTGCACAAGCAATCATAAAAAATCACTATCTCCTTGAAAGCCAGCACAGAAATGGAAGAAAATGAATTTTTACCTGTATCCGGTAACTCAGGTCGGATACAAGCAGGCCTTTTCGTATCCGGTAACAAGTACCGGATACAAGCAGTGCTTAATGTATCCGGTACCATGTACCGGATACCTTAAGGCCTTTGTGTATCCGGTCTGACATACCGGATACCTTTAAGTTTGCTCAAAATTAGGGTTTTCCGAGAGCTTTTCACTTTTACCATCATGTCCCTCATTAAATGAGGGGAAATCGCGGAAATAACCTTAGGGTTAAGGTTGGGGGGGTTCTAGACATTAAGTTGTGTCTACCAATGACCTTAGTATTTGCCTATAAATAGGAGCCTCCTCCTTGAGCAAAGGGCACACAACTCTTGTTTTGAATTCTCGCAAAGAAGAACTTCAAGAGAAGAAGAAAACCGCTGTGGAATCGCCTCCAGAACTCAGGTAAGCCTCAACTTTTCTTTTTATTTTCTGTCTTTACATTCCTAGATCTAGATCTCTTCTTCTACCTTTCTGTAGTGTAAAGCCTTCTTTGTGTGTGGAAATCCTTCCCCGGCTCAAAGTATCTCAAGACTCCCCTAGCCGTAAAACGTGAAGGCGGATCTAGGAGAAACGAGACTGGGGATTGACCATAGTGCTAGAACCCATGTAGCATAAGGCCTTTTTGATTGATTGTAAACCGTTCCATATTCAAAGTACCCTTGATTATCTTGAAGAACCGTGTTTAACGGGGAGAGAGAACAGAGGGAAACGATAATGGAATGGAACCCTAGGCTATGCTAGAACCTATCTTGTTGAATCTATATGCATGTTGTATTGATCTTGCTTGGTCTTTCACTCTTGCACACATATTACACTTTTTGGTGAATAGGCTCACATTTGGGGATTTATTACATTCATTGTGATAAATCTCCAATAAATGGCCTCAATCAAATTCTGGAGTGTTTTTTAAATGTTTTTCAAAGGTTTTGGATTCATCTCACACGAATCTCACACACTTTGTCAATTTTCGGATTTGATTTTCTTCAAAAGTGGCTTAACTGGACAACACCTGTACCCTTACTTCGGACGCTCATAACTTCATCGTCCGGATGAATTTTGGAGCGATTCCAGAACCATGGGAAAAAGTGAGGCTGTCTAGTTTATGTCCACCAAATTTCATAAATTTCTATCTAGCGGATTTTTGACACCTCTCTGTCGAAGTTGAGTGGACAGTTCAGGTTCAAATACAGAACTTGTCACTTCGACGGACCGCCATGTGTTCGTTTTAAGTCCGATTCGAGTGATTTTTGTTTCTGAGTACTCCTTTATGAGTCTATTTTCAAATCCAGTTGGTTTCATAATTTTTGGATCCCATTTGAATTATTGGTAGCCGATTTACTCAGAACTGTTCATTTGTACTTTTCTGGGTAAATCTGTGATCTTCGGGGCCTGTTCGGGAGACCACCCAAGGCACATCCGAAGGGATTTTTGTATGAGGATAGTTTCTTTTGAAAGATGGTCATACAAACTTCAATCACACCAAATTTCGTGGACTTTCATGTAGTGGATTTTCCTAGACAATTTTCCAAAGTTGCCCACTTACCACTTTTAAAAATCCCCAGCAGCAACTTCAAAGGAGCATAACTCCTAGATTTTTCATCGGAATGAAGTGAAATTTTGCATGAGACTCTTATTTACCCTAATCTTTGAAATGGATTTGGTTTGGTTTAATTTAGAATTGGATTTGAATGATTTCAAGGCAAATGGCATACTTTTTACCGAATTTAATTTAACTTGGTTTTGAGCCACTTGAGCTTTGATTTCCATCTTTTGAGATATTCCAGAAATGATATTGACATGAGAGAGGATCTAGAACCCATTTAGATCTTCATGTGGAAATATCATACATTGGTCTTTTTTCAAAGTTTCTCATGATTTTTAGCAAGCTTTCTTACTTTGTTTTTTGCATGAACATACACTTGGCAACCACTTTGTGTGGATGAATGGGGGTGCCTAACACCTTCCCCCGTTCATAATCTAATCCCCTTACCCATCTCTGGATTTGATTTTCAAGTAGGATTATTTTTATCCTAGAATACTTCTTTTTTTCACTTTTTGCTTATTTTGAATTCTTTGGTGTCCATTCTCACCCCAAAATCATGAATGGTGGCGACTCTCCCACTTTTGCGATGAGCCCGTGTGTTGACGGAGGGATGATCACTCCGGTGATTTTTCCCATGTCTCACAATCATAAAAAAAAATAAAAAAATAAAAAAGATAAAAGATAAAAAAAATTAAATAATAGTAAATCAGCCCAAATATGATCCAATTGATTTAAAGGAAGCCATTTCGGTGGGGCAACCCGGGGTGTTCAAGGACTTCCCTGGGTTGTAATCGAATCACTTATCTGGAATCACTGATGCAGACAAAAAAAATCAAACAAGGTGTCTATCTGCATCATTCAGGTAGTGGCGACTCCATAAAACATGTAACACACTTTTTCAGCGCGCTCGAGGTGTGCACACCTGACATTTGTCAAGTCCTTGGCTGCATGGCATTGGCTATGGTTGGACCCATAAAAAGGGTCCAAAAAGGTGACCCTTTTATGCAATTCCCAATTTTGATGGACTGTTTTTATAATTATCAACGAAAAGTGACCTTTTTCATGATTTAGGTAGATTTTGTGCACTTACCAAACATGTTTTTATAGATTTTCAAAAATATAATTGACTTTGGGATAGTTGTTGCCAAACGGGCTTCAGTTCAACTTATTTTAAAAATATAAAAAATAATTTGAAAAGTTTTTAGTTTTAGGATAAAACAAAACGTTACAAAACACCCTCTTATAGTATGAGTGACGGTGCCAAAATTCAAGTTCTTAATGAGCCCGAAGTCATTACAGTTGAATTCGTAAGAGGGTTCAACTGTATCTAATGGTTGCAAGCAACCTCAATTACAAGGATTCAAATTATCTATAGTTAAACTCATAGAAGGGTTCAATTGTAACCAATCGTTACTTGCCATCTAGGCTAGTAACAATTCTCAAAATTTTTCTTGCGCACCAACATTGAAAAATGAAAAAGTTTTTTTTTTCCCAATTTTGAGGATGTGCAACAATTGGTAAAGGGTTCAAATGTAGATAATTTGAATCCAATTTAAAAAGTGTAAAACTTTCACTTTCCTTTCACTTTCTTGCTTTGAAAAGTGAAATATTATTTTCGTTTTTAATTAAGGTTAACCATTGGATACTGTTGGAAGGTTTCAACTGTAGGTGATACCATTCATAAAATGGTCCAATCATAGCCAATGCAATGGAGTGACATGGGCTGCATGGTAGGCAAGGACCAAGCATGGCATCACCTACAGCTGTTAGGTCCTTGCCTGCATGGCATTGGCTATGGTTGGACCCATTTTACGAGTCCAACCGTAGATGAATTGAATCCTCCTAAAATCGAATCTATTTCTTCTCAAACCAATTCCTCACACCATCTTTCAGACCTATGTGCATCTTGCGCCATGTATACTCATGGGTCCCAAAAGCTAACAGTAACCTGAAGTAAAACGTTAGCGTTGGTATTAAATAAGAAAGTAAAAAAAAGAGTCGATCCTACCGAATTCTCTCCGCTCTCTTCGACAATCCTTCTCTTCCTCCCGCTCTCTACCTCCGTCCATGTAAATTCTCAAATTGAAAACGACGAACATGCGATACTACTGAAACTAAACCACCACTTGAAATATCTACCACCATTGAAGTCATGGAATTCAACGAGTAAGCCCCACTGCAATTGGAATGAGATATCCTGCACCAATGGTTCGGTCATCGCGATTCTTCTTCGCAAAGGGAACATCATAGGAGAAATCCCGCCATTCATCTGCACTACAGAAACCTCTTATACATCGATCTCTCCTCAAACAACATCAGTGGAGAATTTCCAATGGTTCTATACAACTGTTCGAAGCTTGAATCTCTCTATCTCTCCCAGAATCATTTCGTTGGTCAGATTACCGGATTTCTTGTCTTTCGTACCTTAATCTTGAGGGGAACAACTTCACCGAAGACATTCCAACCGGAATCGCCCGTCTATCGGAGTTGTAATTCCTTTCACTTGTTCAAAATGAATTCGATGGCTCGTTCCCACAGAAAATCGGCAACTTGTCCAACCTCAAAGAACTTCGCATGTCTTATAAAGATAAGTTTACGCCTGCGAGGTTACCGTCCGATTTCGGCTGGTTGAAGAAGTTGAAGTTCTTGTGGATGATGCAAACGAATTTGATTGGAGAAATTCCCCAAGTGAAAGGAAATCTAACATCACTTGAATGTTTAGATCTAGCGGAGAACAGTTGTAACGCCCCGGATCCGGGTTACGTAATGGAACCGTCTCTCGTACCCGAGGGTTAGATAACAAAACTGCAGGATCTCTATCAGAGTGTAAGAAACATGACATTCAATTTATTATTACCAACAAAATATCAGAGTTCGCTAAAATATCCCAATCACCATTTATTATCTCTAAATTATCCTTTTAAGTATTTTCCCAAATAAGTCTTTCAAGTTAGAAAGTATAGTTGCTGGAGAAATTTCAACACTCTAAGAAAATCAGATTTTTGCTTAATACCAGATCCTGAATTCATTAATTGGAGCCTTAAATATACCCCCAATTCCAACACCTTCTATTCATCTAAATGACTCCATATTACCCTTAATTAAATTCCCTAAGAAATTTCCAAACCAGATTTATAAGACACCTACAAGAGCTGAAATAAAGCTGGGCGCCACCCAGCAGTACTTGGCGCCCAAACATTGTCTATGGATGCAGAACTTAAGGCCTCAATATACTTCTAATTCATCATCTCTTATGCCTCCAATATCCTTACTTAAGTCCACTAATACTCCCCACAGTAAAAACTTACAGCAACAATAAATGAACATGAAATGAACTGGTTTATAAACTGGGCGCCAACCTCAGCAGCACCTGGCGCATGCTCCACTTCTTCAATAACACAGCCAGTTAACAAACCAGTTTTCCTACCGAATAATAAGCTTTTAAACAAGAGAAACTAACTATCAACACTGAGTTTCACCAGTAAATTAACCATTGCTAACAGCCGCATATGGCTGTAGAAAAACAATGCTGGCGCTGACCTCTGAAGAGGTGGACAGCACCCAAAGCCTACTTCCTTCTCCCCATGAACACAACCCATAATTCATTAGCTCTTTACCTTATATTCCCAGCTCTTAAATTTAATTAACTAACTACTAATAAAAACCTTTACACAGGTGAAATTTCTATTGTTAGACAGCAGCATAAAGCTGCAAGGATGAAGCTGCGTTGGCTCCAAGTGAAAATACTCAACGCCAGGTCCCTGTTCCTCCAACTTATTCATGACTAGAGAAAAACAGCAAGACTAACTGTAGAATTGGAATTCAAATTGTAACTAGGATCAGCTTAACCCCTCTATGCATATTTTAAACACTCATTCGAAATTAATTCAATTACAAATCAATACCCCTTACATTAGTCGATCATGTCAAATCTCCAAACTGCAATTTAGCTACAGCAACATGATTTCTGCTTCTAACATACATTACATTATAATTTGTCTATTATTTCATATTCAGCATAACCAGAATCATCTAACTAAGCTACAGATCTGCCTTGTAATTTAATCAAACACATCTCATGTATGAACAGATTTAGGCGCCAAAATCAGCTAAAACAGGGTTCATATTTAGCATCCACTTATATCAACTCAAACCTCAATTAAATCATGCAAAACCAAACTAAACAATGCTACTTACCTGGAAAAGCTAATTTTCGAGTTGCAAAAGCTCCAATTTCTGCCGATAAAAATTTCTGTAGAAAATCTCCAACTCACGATCACTTCTCTGAAGTTTATCTCCTATTCGTTAAATCTCTTCAGATCTGAAATCTGATTTGAAATTGCCATGAAGTTAAACGAAAGCATCTTGAATCAATACTAACCTATTCGACCTAATCTGAATTTGCAGAATTTATTTGCTCTTGGTGATTTGAGGAGCTGCTGCAGGTGACTTCAGCTCAACTTCTAACAGAGATCAAAAACTAGATTAAGATCTCTCTCTCATCACCCCAGACTTCCGATTAGCCTCCTCGAACCCTGGCTTCTCTTTTTCTTCTATCTGAATTCTGGATCTCTTGAGCAACCAACGAAAATAACCAACAACTGAATTTTCCTCCTATTTATAATTGCCGCCCAACATGTGTTTAAAGCCTGATTCTATACTTGGCACTCCAGAGATTTTCCTACACATGCACCATCTATTTCCACTTGATTCCAAGCCAGACACACCACTGAACCTTCACAACTCAACCATCGAAAATTCCAATAATGCCCTTACCTATTTAAGTGTTATTGCCTCATCCGGTTGGACCAAAAGTCCGGGAATTAACTTCTTGGCCTTATTTCTTTGAAAATTACTAATTAACATTAACTTAATTACTAAACTAATAAATTTTTAATTCCATTTAAATTTAGGGATTTTACAACAGTCTACTCCTGGTCTGTTTTTGTTGAGAAACTGTTTACACCCTCCACAAACTGACAAATAAGGAAAGGCCACGTGGCATCTACATGGCCCGACTCAATCAGATAGGCCACGTCAATATAAACGTAGGCCAAATGCGTAGCTGAAGCCACGTAAGCACATACGACAACCATTCTCATATTTTCAAGGGACCGCGTCACCATCAACATGAAGTCGATCGTTAAAGAATGGGCGATTATGAGTGAAGAAGTTAGTCGTTCATGATCGTGGCCGAGAAGTTATATTGCACGAACAGAGAACAATAGAGGAATAACCTCCATAAAGATCGTGGGACATTGAGCAAACGTCAGTGAATGACTATAAAAGGCACAAATTCGAAGAGCTCGAGGACAACCTCCATAAAAAAAACCGCAACCAATTGTCGTAATTCTAATTTGATCATCCGTGATCTTTATCCCATCTCCTACACCCAAACTGTAGCCAGAAGGATAATTTAGGACTTCTCTCACTGCTTCCAGTCGCAGTGACACTCTAGGCCCTGTTTACTCCGATTGACGTCAGAACCCTGCCACTAGCAAGTAGGTTGAGACCGCCCTTGACTTGTGATTTTGTACTCCGATTACGGCTAGAGGATTCCGAGCAACCAGTCCCAAGACCGACTTCGATCAAGCCAGGTGACTCACGGACTTTCGACTAAATAGCAATCCTAGATGAACCCCCGAGTTTATCGTGTTAACAGCCGCCCCTTGAATCCTTCCTTTATACTCCGATCACAGCTATAAGGACAGGAAAGACTGGTCTTGTTAATTTCGGTGGCTTTCTTTTTCAATTACTTTTGAGGATTATCTGTTGTAATCTACGGTCGTATTTCATCGGTCGATTTTATAATAAAGTGCTATGCCATTGACTGCTTTGACTTTCAAAACCGTATAAGAACCCGAACGAAGACCGAACCCCTAGTTTTCATTCTATCGTCTGATCGGTTTTATTACAAGTGACTTGAAGTACAGCTAAACCAACTCCGGTTTAGATTCGGAATAGGTGCTCAGGGTCAGGATCCGACCCGAAACCTTTGTATCAATTGATACTGGCACGCCTGCGCAGAGAAACATCATCAACATCGCCACATGTCCAACCAGGCCCAATTTCAGAAGAACAGAAACTTAACTGAGTTATTTCTTTACGAAAACAAATTGACAGGAGAGATTCCTAGAACGATCCAAGCTTTAAATTTAACCCTTCTCGATCTTTCTTTGAACAATTTGACTAGAACGATACCAAAGGATTTCAGAAAACTAGGGAATATGGAAGATATGTTTGCCCGTGACAATCGATTATCTGGCGAGATTCCCGGGAGTATCGGTCGGATTCGCTCTCTAAAATGTGTTTGGCTCTACAACCACAGCTTGGCGGGAGTTCTACCTCTAGACCTGGACTGTTATTCGAAGCTTGAAGAGTTGCAGGTCTCCAACAAGTAACTTTTCGGCGAGTTGCCAGGGGATTTGTGCGTTGGTGGCTTTCTCCAACAATCTTATTAGCGGAGAATTGCCGAAATCATAAAGGCACTTATCTTTCATTTCGTCGGAGAAGCCAACCGAGCAACGAACTCAGTTTTTTCCGGATGTCAAGACAAAGGGAAATGAAAAAGATGCGACGAGGATTGAATTTGAGGGGACACGAGATTGAATCATATCCTTGGGAACATTTTTTTTAATTTTTATTTAATATTAACGTTAACGTTGCTGTTGGTTGGTGTGACCCACGTCGACGCATGGCGCAAAGTGCGCATAGGTCTCAGAGATTTTTTTTTTTTTTGAGTAAACCATAGGTCTGAGAGATGGTCTTAAGAATTGGTTAGGGACGATATTGATCGCCCAAAATCACCACCCATATATCTTTCACACAAAAATACAAAAACAAAGAAAATCTGATCCAAGCTCGAGTGAACGAAGCAATACCACATACAAGAGGACGACGACATTTTCGTCACTACAGACGTCACGAACGACACGACAAAAACATTTCTTTTATCTATTTACCACATACAAGAGGACGACGACATTTTCGTCACTACAGACGTCACGAACGATACGACAAAAACATTTCTTTTATCTATTATCCGGACTCTTCTATCCTCACAAGTTACAAACTCTCAAGGACCTCATACTTGCTGAGATCAACACAGTGCTGCAATCTGCAAGCACCAGCAAGTATGGATTCGGAACACCATCACCCTCACATCCTTTTCGTCACTTTCCCAGCTCAAGGCCACATTAATCCCACTCTACAACTCGCTAAGCGTCTCATGTGCACTGGTGCGCAGATTTCCTACGCTATCAGTGTCTCTGCTCACCGGCGTATGGCAAAATCTTCACTCCCAGATGGCATAACTTTCATTCCATTCTCCGACGGCTATGACGACGGCGTCAAAACCGGCGACGACTTCGACAACTTCATGTCCGAGCTCAAGCGCCGTGGCAGCGAGGCTCTCGCGGAAATTGTTCACAAATTCCGACACGATGGCCGGTCGGTGACTTGCATATTGTACGCCTTGCTTCTACCATGGGTTGCTAGAGTCGCGCTCGAGCTCGATACTCCATCGGCTCTTGTTTGGATACAACCTGCTACTGTTTTCGATATCTATTACTACTACTTTAATGGCTACCGAGACGTAATCCTTAACAACAACGATGACCCCTCTTCCTCGATTGAGCTACCAGGATTGCCACTACCCCTTAAATGCCGAGACTTACCCTCCTTCTTACTTCCTTCCAATCCTTACACGTTTACACTGCCGCCATTTGAAGAACAGTTTGAGATTTTAAAGACTACAGAAGCAAATCCAAAGGTGCTTGTGAACACATTCGATGCTTTAGAAGCCGAAGCACTGAGAGCAGTGCAAGATATTACTCTGGTCGCCATCGGACCGTTAGTTCCATCAGCTTTTTTAGACGGGAAAGACACATCCGATACTTCGTTTGGAGGGGATCTATACCAGCGTTCAAACGAGGACTACGTCGAATGGTTGAACGACAAGCCCGAATCCTCGGTGGTTTACGTGTCTTTCGGAAGCTACTTTGAGCTACCAAAGCGACAAATGGAGGCGCTCGCGCGAGGGTTACTCGACAGCGGAAGACCATTTTTGTGGGTCATTCGATCTCTCCCACAGGAGACTAATGGAACGAAAGAGGAAGAAGAAGAAGATAAACTGGACTGCATTGAAGAGCTGAGAAGAGAGGGGATGATAGTGCAGTGGTGTTCACAAGTGGAGGTTCTGTCTCATGCGTCTGTGGGGTGTTTTGTGACGCATTGCGGGTGGAACTCGACGTTGGAGAGCATTGTCAGCGAAGTTCCGGTGGTGGGGTTCCCACAATGGGCGGATCAAACAACGAACGCGAAGCTCGTGGAAGACGAATGGAAGACGGGTGTGAGGGTGAAGGTGAACGAGGAAGGGATTGTTGAGAGCGATGAGATAATGAGGTGCTTGCAGACAGTAATGGAGGGGGAGAGAGCGGAAGAGATGAGAAGGAATGCTAAGAAGTTGAGGTGTTTGGCTAGAGAAGCTGCGGCAGAGGGTGGCTCTTCGGATAGGAACCTTCGGGATTTCGTGGATGAGGTTAGCCCATCAAATCGTGGGAAAAATTTGTCTCTAAAGTCCACAATGTCGGCGTCAGCAATATCAACTTAAGACCAAACCAAAATTTGTCTCTGAAGTCTCTTAAGTCAACAATATCGACTCAAGCCCAAACCAAAATTTGCTTGATTCCTCTTAATTTCACTTAACCATAGTTAATTTCACTTAACCATAGTTACTTAGCCTCAACTATAAGACTCGTGCGTTACCCAAAAAAAAACCTATAAGACTCGTGTTTTGCCTTGCTAGATTCGGAAGTTTTCGCAATCGAGATTGAAGAATTGAGACAAGCAGCAAGTGGTCCAATAAGAATTAAGAATAATCAAATAAACTAGGAATGAAATCGTGTGTGGCCTTTCCTGAAACAGTCCCTGGTGCGACCGTGAGATGCTGTCGTGTGGAGCATCTCACGACTAATATTTTTTCACTATTTTAAATGTTTTTAAGTGGGACCGTGAGATGCTGTCATGTGTAACATGGGCTGGGCAAGGACCTGACAGGCTTGACATTTGTCAGGTCCTTGTCTGCCATACAGCTACATAACGAGTCTAACCGTATATGAATTGAATCCTCCTAAAATCACCACCCATATATCTCTTTCACACAAAAAACAAAAAAAAGAAAATCTGATCCAAGTGAATAAAGTAATACTACATACAAGAGGACGACGACATTTTCGTCGCTACAAACGTGAATGACACATTCTTCTCTATCTATTTAACAGGAATGAAATCGTCGACGAAGTTTACCGTGAAATGCTAGCATGTGGAGCATATCTCACGATCAATCTTATTTGAATATTGTAAATGATTTAGGTGGGCCACACATGGAAAAAACAGAATCTCACGGCCACATCAGGGAAGCATGGTGGACGATTTGCTGAGTTCCACAACAGTGCTGCAAATCAGGGCTATTCTATCTTCACAAGATACAAACTCTCAAGTACCTCATACTTGCTGAGATCCAAAATAGTGCCGCAAGTGTTGTTTTAATGTTCATGAACAACAATGCCCCATACACATGGCTTACGAGTTTGTTAAGTGGATTTACAAGTAAGTTGGACTTACAAGTCTACTAATTGAGTTTACAAGTCTCTAAACTGGATTTACAAGTCCACAAAATAGGTTTACAAGTCCACAAAATAGATTTACAAGTCTTACAACATGGTTTACAAGTTAAGTAAAGCGATTGTTACAAGTGTTTGAAGCTGATTTATAAGTCTATTAATGAAGTTTACAAGTCCCTAAATTGGATTTATAATTTTACAAATGGAATTCACATATGCACACTAAGGGCATTGTTGTCTATGAACATTAAAACGAAACTTGTTTTCAAATATCTTCAAAAAGTATGACTAATGTTTAATTATCCAAATTTAGGTAACTGAACTTGAATTATTTCCAAAAAATATCGCTAAATAATCAAGTTGAAACCTCATAAACTCAACTCAAATCCCATGGAATCCGGTCAATTTTGTTTCGACATCCACCCAACAACGGCATAAGCAGTAGGATGCACCTTGGTTCGATTAAAACCGTGAATTCATTGACTCAAACTGAGTTTGAGTTGATTTTGGTTAGATTTCAAAGTACTAGTAGTGGAATGTGCATACTACACATCCTCATCTTAATTGTAGCATATAATTAAGTAGTGATTTAAATTCAAATAAGGAAAGAGTAATGGGTGGTTATAGTTTTGGATTGTTTTAGTTGACGAGGACATGCAACAGCTGGGGAAAAAAAATGGAGGTGCTCGCACGAGGGTTACTGGATAGCGGAAGACCATTTTTGTGGGTCATTTGATGTTGCCCACGGGAAACTAATGGAACGAAAGAGAAAGAAGAAGAAGATAAATTGGAGTGCATTGAAGAGCTGAGAAGAGAGGGGATGATAGTGCAATGGTGTTCACAGGTGGAGGTTGTCTCATGCGTCTGCGGGGTGTTTTGTGACGCATTGTGGGTGGAGGGAGAGAGAGGGGAAGAGATGAGAAGGAATGCTAAATTGAGGTCTTTGGCTAGAGAATCTGCGGCAGAGCGTGGCTCTTCGGATAGGAACCTTCTGGATTTCGTAGATGAGGTTAGCCCATCAAATCGTCGGAAAAACTTGTCTCTAGACTCAACAATATCAACTCAAGCCCAAACCAAAATTTGCTTGATTCCTGTTATACGAGAGGATTTACTACGCCATCTCCTATTCATTAGAAGATGAAGCATAGCAATCCTTTGTTCTCAACCATAAGACTCGTGTTTTGCCTTGCTGGATTCGAAAGTTTTCGCAATCGAGATTTAAGAATTGAGATAAGAAGCAAGTGGCCCAATAAGAATTAAGAATAATCAAATAAACTGTCACTCGACTGTACCTTGTCTAAAGACTTTTGGCATCTTCGAAAGCCACAACCATGATCTGTCATTTTCCGTTTTTGAGTCAAGTGGATGTCCTAGCACGTGCTTGTGAGTTAGTAGGATAAGTGACGAAAAACTTTAAAGGGAAAATTAATTTTTAGTGGTATTTTATCAAACTATTTAAGATTTAATCGGCAAAGTTTTGAGTTTTAACTTTTAATACACCTTTATCAAAATAATTAATGTTTAGTGCTATTTCACTATTACAAATCAACTATTCCAAAAATGCCCTTACATCACTTTTCCAAATGACTTATACAAGTCACTTTATTGATTTGTACAAGTTAATTTATTGACTTGTACAAGTCTAAAATGACTTGTACAAGTCAATTTATTACTTGTACAAGTCTCGGAAGTAAGTTGTATAAGGGTATTTTTGGAAGAATTTATCCATAACAATTAAATGACACTAAATATTAATTATTTTGATAAAGGTATATTAAAAGTTAAAACTCAAAACTTTACTGACTAAATCTTAAATAATTTGATAAAGTACCATTAAAAATTAAATTTCCCAACTTTAAATGTCATGTAGAGACAGAAGTAAAAATATGATTTTTGAAACTATGACTGAGAAAATATTTATAATAGTGCCTACGAAAGAACTTTTTTCAAATAACTGATAAATTATTCTGACAAACAGGTTTTCTTCCTTTTATCGTTGTTGACCAAAAATTGTAATATTTGATCAAACACAATTTCACCCATTTGTTGTGGGTTTTTATTTTGTAGGGTACGGACCCACTCAAGATCATTGATCCTTAATTACATTCTAGACTCTAGAACAACCCTTTGATTCTAACTCTCAAAGTATATCAAGAAATATTTGGTTTAATTTGTGTTTTTTTGTTATTGTAGCTGAACCCAATGTTCGGGCTGCCTACGTACCCAAGTATTTGGGATCAAGTCATATCGTAGTTCAAATGGGTTTTGAATTTGGATTTAGTTTTGGTTACAAGGATCCAGTTTAGGTTTGGTTTGAACCATAAAGGAAACGGTTTGATTTGGTTTCAATTTTTTGGACCACAAAGATTTGGTTTGGTTTTGTTTGATTTGGAAATTTTAACCATAGAAGAAATGGTTTAACTTTGGTTTCTTCTGAAGTATAGGTTGTATGGGAACCGGTTTGGATCGATTTTAGTTGTTTGGTTTATACAAGACTTGGTTTGGCTTAATGCCATGACTTATAAAATTCTAGTTTTAGGACAATTCCGGTCCAATTTAGTTTTAGGACGATTCCGGTCCAATTTAGTTTAAATGAAGATTCCGGTCCAATTTAGTTTTAGGACGATTCTGGTCCAATTTAGTTTAAATGAAGATTCCGGTCCAATTTAGTTTTAGGACGATTCTGGTCCAATTTAGTTTAAATGAAGATTCCGGTCCAATTTAGTTTTAGGACGATTCCGGTCCAATTTAGTTTAAATGAAGATTCCGGTCCAATTTAGTTTTAGGACGATTCCGGTCTAATTTAGTTTTAGGACGATTCTGGTCCAATTTAGTTTTAGGACAATTGCGGTCCAATTTAGTATGGGGGGCTTTGGCTTAGTTTGAAAGATTTTTGGTTCAATTTGGAACTCTTTTGGTTCAAATTGGGATATTTGGTTTTGATTTGAAAGGCTTTAGTTCAATTGCAAAAGGATTGGTCCAATTGAGGACTTTGGTTCAATTGCAAAATAGGTCGATCTAATTTAGAACACTTTGAACCACTTTTAATGAAGGAAAGATGGGTATTTGATTTTTCCACCAATGCTTTGGGTGCAATATAGGTGGATTTGGGTTCCAAAAGGCTTCAAGGATTTTTTGGAAATTTTCTGGAATTTTCTAGATTGAATTTAGCTTGAAAATGGGTTGAAAACCCAAAAATATGGGTTTCTGGGTCATACAGGGCAAGCGGTTCGGCCCAGGACCCGCGGGTCTGGCCGAACTAGGCTCACGCAGGCCGCGGGGTGTGTGCGGGCCTGGTTTCAGGGCTTGCGCCCCTTCTTGTTCTTGGGCCAGACAGGGGAGACCCGCACGGGCAGCAAATTGACCCCCGCGGGTCTTGTGCGCCCGGGCCGACGTGCAGGCATGCGCGCTTGGCCCAGCTCGTGGCCCGGCGTGCCTAAGGGCCTATTTGGCATGTCTTCTCTTTCCCTTTTTCATTGTTTTGGGCTAGAAGCGCCTTGGACTGGGCCTGATGGGCGCGCGCGCGCCCGGCTTACGCCTAGACGCATTGGGCCCGCGCCTATGCACGGTCCACGCGCAGCCCGTGGCACCCCAGGCACTCTTTGTCGGGCCTTTATCGCCAGAAACTTGCTGCCAAGAGTTAAAATCGCTGGAAAATCACCCATATCGCCAGAAAATTGCGCCTGAATCCTGCCATGTCTCTTCAAACACATTTTTGCCCCTTACTTCTGCTTCTGGACCATTTTTGGAATGCTTGATGAGCCTTTGCATATTTGAAACTCCTTTTCCTGGGTTTCAAACCCTACGGGGAGATGAGATAACACCTTTTTTAAGTGATTTGTTGGACGAAGACTGTCGGAATCTAGAACTGTAGATAGAGATGAGATGGGTCCTCCAACAACCAAGGGATCTTTATCTCATTATCTCTTCAGGGACTCTGACGTGAGGATTTGGAGAGATTTTAGGGAAGAAACAAGGAAAATTCTTTGCATATATATCTTACCGTAGATTCTCCTTGGATATTCTTCTTTCTTTATCACCTTCTATTCTTCTCAATCTTTTCCCCCAAATCCTTCTGCAACTCTCCGTCCCCCATCTCTTGAGATTCATCCCTTTTTTTATAGGGAGTGGGGTAGTTTCTGAACTGCCCCCATGTACAATGTGGGTTTTGTGTTGGAAGTTTTCTAACTTCCCACAACAACCCACGTTTCTCCATTTTTTTATTATTATATATATATTTTTTTTTTGAAAAATGACGTGTCAACAATCATCTCTATGTACAAAAGAATGTACTCGATCATTCAACACTATAAAACAAAATCATGACCGAGAACACAAAATTTAATAACCAATCAATTAGCTAGTCAAGTGCAGCCAAATTGAGGAATATTACCAAAAAACAAAAACAAAAAAAAGGCAAATTGAGGAAGTTTGAACCCTTTTCTTTCTCCTTTAGTCCAATAAATGATGATTTATTTTTTTTTTGGTAGAGAAACATATAAGTTTATTATATAAAAAACTTTCTTACATACTGCAAATCCCTTGCTTCATCAAATAATGCATTGGATAGAAAGGTAGGAGGTTTGTTTATCCAAATACAAGAGAATTTGTCAAGGGCATAATTGGCAAGTAGATCAGCAATATAGTTGGCTTCTCGATAGACATGAAAGAATCAGATATTTGCAAAAGAGTTCATGAGTCTTCTCATTTCCAACAGCAAAGTCATAAGCTGCCACAAAGGCTCCATATTCGGACTGGATAGCAGCTTTATCACACTTGAGGAGTCACCTTCAACTACAATATGAGTCAATCCCAATTGTAGAGCAAATCTGATACCCACCACAACAACCAAGGTTTCTACTAGAATGGCTGAAGAAGCATGACAAATTGAAGCCTCAGCACCTACAAATTTTACCTGGGAATCCCTGATAAGTACTCCAATGCTTGCTTGACCAGTTGACCTTGTAACGCCCCAGATCCAGGTTTATTTAAAAACATAAACCCGAACCTAGTACGTTAAGATAAGCCCGAGAAAATACTAATCCAGACTCACACAATTTCAATAATTATAATCAAAGTGCGGAATTTAAAGACATTTTCTCAAAGAAGCGTGGAATAATAAAACAATAATTATCCAATATTAAACCATCAATCAAAGTCTGGTTTCGGGTCAACTAAAATAAATGAATCAACATCCACCAAAGTCATCTAAATAAATAGTTCAAATATCTCTCAAACCACTAAATCAAAACTCAATGTATTCACCCTAGACCTACACAGGAATAAAATAGTTGTCTTCCTGATAGTTAATATAATCCCCTGTAGTGTCTACCCTGGCAGCGTCCTCTCTAGAAATATCTGAAAACAAAACTGATAAAACGAAAATGTGAGAAACAACATCTCAATAAGCAGTCGTGAAAATAATTGGTAACAGTAAAATATGCAACGTTTAATCAGGTTATTCACAAAACAAAAATACAGAATAATAATAATTAAATGAAACTTTAACAAATAAAAGCAATTCAATCACATGGGACTCATGAAATAGAAAACCATAGAAAGAAAGTAGCCATGTGCCAATATGCTACCTAACTGAATTACAGGTGGACCAGACGCAACTGCAGACTGGCTATTCGACACCAACGGAAGAACCCAACTGACAATCGGAATGAGTTAGCATGTACGGCCCAACCTATCCAAGAGTGGGTAACGTAGCAACCGACCTATCCAGGAACGGTACCATCCTCGAGATGATGGAATGCCTATGACATAGAATTCAAACCACTCTAGAAGACTTTTCACTTACTAGCTATTCTATGGATCCATGCAATTGCTAAGCTCACTCAACGGTGGAAAACCAAACAAGGAATGGACATATTTCCCAATAACGCCCGCACACACGGAAACACAACTATGTTAATAATAGCAAACCCACAACTGCAGAATAAACAAACCAGGCAATTGCCTTGTCACAACTATGACCCAAAATCCCACACAAGTGGCACCAAGTCATATATCTAAACTCCAGGTTTCAACAGGCAACTATGTCCCGGATGTATATCAAATCCTTCGATGCACAAAATACACTCAAATAACCCAAATACAAGTGTAGGAACTCTTAAAATCAAATTTTGTTTAAAAGAGAATTGTTTGGAACAATGGTTCTAAGTTAAAAGGCCTCTTTGGTAAAATATACCCAAAATCTTTATAAAAATTAATTTTAAACATCCGCTAGTGCAAACTATCTCTAAACACTCTAAACTTAATGGTACATAGGTTTAAATTAAATAAAAACAATTTCGTGGTGAAAAACTAGACTAGTTGGAGAAATCTAAAAATCTGACAAAAGGGCGCTCGAGCGACGTCAGGCGTTCGAACGGGCGACATGAAATCCAGGTGAATTCAGTGTTGGTCGCTCAAGAAGTCACTAAAGCGACGCTTTGGGTGTTCGCCTTCTGGGTTTTGATCACTTTCGAGTTTTTTGGAAATTAAAAAGCACAGGTGGGGCGCCCTTGATACCACTCAAGGGGCTATCGAGCGCCTGCGAACTGCTCTCGAGACCCATATGGGCACTCAAGCGGTAGTTCGACGGCCTGTCGCAAAACCACTTTTCTAAATTTTTCCAAAAAGTTGTGTAAATCATTCATAAATCGAAAACTTGTATTCTATAGCATCAAATCCACACTAAACCATTCAAGAATACTTCCTAAACATGTTGGAACAATTTTGAACAATCAATACACAATATAATACGCAAACAGATCATCAAACATGCAAATAAACACGATCATCGAATAAATACGAAATTATGTTTATGCAATTTTAAAGGGACTACTTACCTCATTTTGGGACTTAAATCTTCTCTAAGAGCACCCCCAATATCACTCCAAAGATGCTCAAACAATAACAGCACCCTTGATCTCGTCTAGTTCAAATAACCGCACTTTAAGAACTCATAATCATGTCTAAACTCCCAAAACAGAAACTGTTTCCCTAACTTACTTCTTACCTGCAACTTTGGACGAAAATCCTCCTTTTCTCCTTCTGAAAAATCTGCTCCAAAGGTTGCTTAGGATTAGGGTATGAATCACAATGGAAGGGAAGAAGAAGAGAAGAGTAAAAGAAGAGGTTAGCAACTGTTCACTTCTTTGAATGTGAACAGTCGCATGATCAAAGTTAGGTTATTTTATTCATTTAATTTTTTTACTATAATGCCCCCTTCATTAAACCAAACATAATCAAACCCATTAAACCTCCAACCAAACCAATTTTTGGGTCAACTTCCACTTTATGGGGTTCGACCACCTCTCTATTTATTCTTATATTTTTATTTTTATCCATTACTTTCTACATCAATAACCAAATTGTTATATTAAAATTCTGCCTAATCTAAAATCATGAACTCACCTTAGATTGGTTCCTCGATTTCCTCCGGGTCAACTTGGACTTCTCTGGGTTAAACCAATGCCTCACCTCCTGCAGTATTAATAACTTGATCAGTCTATTTAATAATTGATATTATTTTATTTATAAAATCTGGGATTTTACATTCTCCCCTCCTAACAAAAATTTCGTCCTCGAAATTTACCTTGTGATTCCTCAAATAAAGATGGATATTTCTTCTTCATTTTAGATTCCAACTCCCATGTGGCTTCTTCCACTGTATAACTTTGCCATAACACCTTAACAAGTGGGATTACCTTCGTACGGAGGATCTGCTCATGTCTGTCTAGTATATGCACCGAATGCTCCTCAAAAGTCAAATTCTCTCGTATGACCAAAGGCTCGTAATCAATGATATGGCTGGGGTCATGCACATAACGCCTTAACATCGAAACATGGAACACATCATGAACTGCTCTAAATGAAGCTGGTAATGTGTAACACTACAGATCCAGATTTATTTAAAAACATAAACCCAAATCTAGTTCGTTAGGATAATGGCCCAAAACAACTAATTCCAGACTTAAACAATTTCAATAAGTAGAATCAGAGTGCGGAAATAAAAGATAAATTCCTCCAAGAAGCGCGGAATATAAAAATAATTCATCCAATATTAAATCATCAATCAAAGTCTGGATTTGGGTCAACTAAAATAAAATATATCATCATCCACCAAAGTCATCTAAATAAAGATAATCTAAAACAATCCCTCCAAATACCAAGTCAAATTTAATAATGAAGATCCCTAATCCTACAAAAGAATAAAGTAATCTTCTTCTTGGTAGTCAGTATAATCCCCCGGAGTGTCTATCCCAAAAACGTCCTCACCAGAAATATCTGAAAACAAAACCAATAAAACAATAATGTGAGAAACAACATCTCAGTAAGCAGTCATGCAAATAGTTTGTAACAATAAAATATGCAACGAATAATCAGACTAAACACGATAAATTCAAACACAGTGAAATACAAATTTCAACACTGTGAGATATAAACACAAACATAGTGAAGTATTTCATTGAGTACACGGACTGAAGATAGAAGGCAACAGCCAATGAAACAACACGCTTCCCCACTGAGTACACAAATTGAGGAAGTATCCCGCCGTGTACACGGACTGAGCATAAAAGGCAACCGCTACAAAATAAAAAGCTTCCCACCGAGTACATGAATTGAGGAAGTATCCCGCCGAGTACACAAACTGAGGATATAAAATAATACGCTTCCCATAGAGTACACGGATTGAGGAAGTATCCCGCCGAGTACACAGACTGAGGATATAAAATAATACGCTTCCCATAGAGTACACGAATTGAGGAAGTATCCTACCGAGTACACAAACTGAGGATAACACAATGAGACAACCGGAATAGCAGAATGAATAAAATAGGCAATGGCCTAGACACAATACAAAATACAGAACAATAATAATTAGATGGAAATAGAAACAACCACGAACCATTCACCCTCATGGGACTCATGAAATAGAAAACCAGAGAAAGAAAGTAGCCATGTGTCAATATGCTACCTAACCGAATTACATGTAGACCAGACTCAACTATTCAAACTGGCTATTCGACACACAACGGAAGAACCCAACCGACAACCGGAATGAGTTAGCATGTACGGCCCAACCTATCCAGGAGTGGGTAACATAGCAACTAACCTATCCAGGAGCAGTACCATCCTCGAGATGATGGATTGCCTATAACACAGAATTCAAACCACTCTAGAAGACTTTTCACTTACTAGTTATTCTATGAATCCATGCAATTGTTAAGCCCACTCAACAGTGGAAAAACCAAACCAGAGATTGGACATATTTCTCAATAACACCCGCACACACGGAAACACAATTGTCTCAATAATAACAAATCAGCATCTACGGAAATAAACAACCAAGCATCTGTCTTGTCACAGCTATGATCCAAAAATCCACACAAGTGGCACCAAGTCATATGTCCAAACTCCAGGTTTCAACAGGCAACTATCTCCCAGATGTGTATCAAATCCATCGATGCACAAAACACACTCCAATAACTTAAATACAGGTGTAGGAACTCTTAAAATCAAGTTTTGTTAAAAAGAGAATTGTTTGGAACAATGGTTCTAAATTAAAAAACCTCTTTAGCAAAACATATCCAAAATCTTTATAAAAATTAATTTTAATGATCCGCTAGTGCAAACTATCTCTAAATACTCCAATCTTAATGGTACATAGGTTTAAAGTAAATAAAAACAATTTCGTGGTGAAAAACTAGGTTGGTTGGATAATTTCCAAAAATCTGACAAAAGAGCGCTCGAACGGGCTATGTAAAACAGGTTGTTTCAGGGTTGGTCACTCGAAAAGTCGCTCGAGCGACGCTTCAGGCGTTCACCTTCTGGGTTTTGATCACTTTCAAGTTTTTCTGAAAATAAAAAGCATAAGCAGGGTGCCCTCGATATCGCTCGAGTGGTATCAAGCGCCCACAAACTGCTTCTCGAGACCCATACGTGCACTCGAGCGGCCTGTCGAAAACTGAATTTTCTGATTTTTCCGAAAAGTTGCATAATTTATTCAAAAATTGAAAACTTGAATTCTACAGCATCAAATTCATACTAAACCATTCAAGAATACTTTATAAAAATGTTAGAACAATTTTTGAGCAATTAAAAGACAATATAGTTCACAAACGAATCATCAAACATGCGATTAAACATGAACATCGTATAAACACGAAAATCTATTTGTGCAAGTTTTGAAGGGACTACTTACCTCTTCTAGGATTTAATCCGACTGTAATAGCACTGCAAATCACTCCTAAGATGATCCAAACGAACTCAGCAACTCCTCTAACTTGTCTGTATCAAGCAACATATTTTTAGAACTCGTTTTCACGTTTAAACTCTATAAACAAAATTTTTTTCAAGCCTATTCTTACCTGTAAACCCAAACGAATCTCCTTATTTCTTCTTCTTCAAATATGCTCCAAAAGTGCCAATGGGTTAGGGTTTGAATCACCTAAATCGTGGATGAGAAGAGTTGAACGAAAGTGGTTTGCGGCTGTTCTCTTTTTTTTTTTTTTTTTTTCTTTCTTTCTTTGAACGTGAATAGCAGCCACTGTGGATTTGTTTCATTATATATTTTATTTTTAATTACATTTTTGCCCAAGACAACATACTAACCCTAATAACCCCCATTTTATTGTTTTACCTTTCAACCCAATATACTAACTCTAAATAGAAAATTAGTCTTGGTCGGCCTCACCTTTCTCTAATGGAATTCAACCACTTTCTATGAAAGATTTTTAACTCTGTTATATAATAGTATATATTGTTCTTTTAAATAGACTATCTACAAAATTATTATTCTTATTATCTCGAAACTAAAATACGAACTCACCTTACATTTAATTTTCCAAGTTCTTCGGGTCACCTTGAAATTCCTCGGGTTGAACCAATTCCTCATTCCTTGCACAAATTAACAATACCACATATTATTTTATTTTATTATTTTATTTCCTAAAGTTCTGGGGTTTTACACAATGCCAGGTGATATGCCACTAGTCCCACTGTACCAATAATATCAAAAGGCCCTACAAACCTCGGGGAAGTCTTTCCTTTCTTACTGAACCTTCTAATACCACGGAAAGGAGATACCTTAAGTAATACCTTATCACCAACCTCAAAACTCAAGTCTCGCCACCTAGTATCTGCATAACTCTTCTGGCGACTCTGTGCTGCCAACAAACGCTGCTTAATCAGTTTTACCATGTCAACACTGTCCTGCACATACTAAGGACCCAAATACTGCCTTTCACCAACTTCTTCCCAATAGACTGGTGATCTACATGCTTTACCGTACAATGCCTCATACGGTGTCATTTGAATACTCGCTTGATAACTATTATTGTAGGCGAACTCCACCAAAGGTAGGTACTTACTCCAATTACCTCCCCAATCAAGGACACAACACTGCAACATATCCTCAAGTGTCTGAATGGTCCTCTCTGACCCTCAGTCTTAGGTTACTTGATTGCTTGAGCCAACTGCCTTTGCGGAAACCTGAGTCTACCCTGATCTGGCCGCTTCTCATCAATTAGGCGCTCTACTCTCTCAAACTAACTCCGAATAACTAGGACACTCAACCACTGATAGTTGGTCTTTAATCTCAGACCTCAGTCCCCTCTCAAAGTGTTCTCGCCTATCTGTCTCACAAGTAACCATCTGCGGGGCAAATCAGGCCAGCTCGTCAAAACGGGCCTCATACTGTAATACCGTTTGTCCTCCCTGAGAGATATACATGAACTCCCTCACCTTCTGACGGTGGAACTCAACAGTGAAATAGCGATCAAAGAAAATCTCTTTGAATCTCCCCCATGAAGTCTGCTCATCAAGCTTAGTCCTCCTCTTCATAGCACACCACCAATGGACGGCCTCTCCCTCAAACATGAAAGTGGCCAGTCTAACCCGATGGTCCTCGAGGCACTGCATACTGTCAAGTATCCACTCCATCCTAAGCATCCATCGCTCGGCCTCCATAGGGTCTGCTTGACCTCCAAAAGACGGGGGTCCCTTCTTACGGAACCTCTTTAGCTCCTGTGCACCGTAGTCATCTATACAATCTCTCCTCGGGGCCCTCTCATCCCCTCGCTTCCTCTCCGATATACCTATCAAATGGGTAACAGCCACAATAGCTCTCCAAATATCATCATATGGGGCGGGGGGCAACAATAGGTGGTGGAGGTGGAATAGGCTGCTCTACAGATGGAGGGTCCACATACTATTCTGCCTGTGGGGCCACAAATGGCTCCGGCTCCCCAGCTGGCATCATCCTAGGAACGGATGCTACTTTACTTCTGTCTCTCTGTGCGCGCGTCGAAAACGCCGTACGGGAAAATTCGGAGTTGCCACCGCCTAACGAGGTACAGGCGGACACCTGGGTGCCTAAGTTAGTCTATTGGGCTGGTCTGCGGCTTGAGATTCTGATAAGGTCTCGGTTGTGGTCTGGGGAAGTCCGTAGACACCCCGGATCACCTCGTCGGATGACGGGTCCCATGGGTTCCCTGGTTTGAGTCAACTCACTTTGGTTCTCACCCGATTCCTAATCCAGCATGTGACCTGGTTAAGTCTGGCGGGACTACCGAAGTGGTGTGGGTCCCTTTAATTGCTTTTATCTTGCTTAATTAGGTAATCTGAGTCTGGTTGGGTGGGCCCGTTGGAAGGCCCTAAGGTTCCCTTGGTGGACTTAGGTAAGCACACATATCCCCTGTGGGCCTCTGTCTGAGCCTAGGAGGCCCTTTGAGCTTAGGTTTAAAGAATTGATTTTATCTTGAGATTTAATTTAAAATCTTAAGTGGCCTTCATGCAAAAATTGGGTCGGCATTGGTTTGCAGGCCCCTGGGTGGGCCCCCAAGATGGTTGCCAAAGTATTTTAGATTTATCTTGTTATATTTGACGAAATGAGTTTGGACATTGGGCTTGGGGCCCTAGTCCAAATTTGGGCTTGAAAGCCCGAGTTCCTTAATGTTTAGGGTTTGCACCCTTCCTTAGTTCAATTAGTGGGCTACGGCGGGCCCGAAAGGCCCTAGCCCAGGTCGGCCAAACCATACAACTTAAATACACCATTCCACAAATGGGCTCGGGTGGGCCGCATTGGGTTTGGCCCGCCCGGCGTGATAGATTGATTTTGCTTATCTTGCTTATTTGCATGCATCCGAGTTTATTGGGCTAGGTGGGCCCCGTTGGAAGGCCCATTAATGTACCGAGTTGGACCGATGGTCCAGGTCCCATGTTGGGTTTCCGGGTATGTTGGGTTTCCGGGTGACCCGGAAACCTTATCGGTTTACTTGGTGTTGGTATAAACATCATTCAAATTTGACAAGAATCAAGAAATACACAAAATGGCATTTTTGCCATGTAGCCAACCTTCATGGTCGGCTACACACAAGCCCTAGGTGATCCGACCTAAGTTGTCGGATCACCTCAAAATTGTTTCTTTTCGGGCTTTTGCAATTGGGGGTAGCTTCATGGGTTTCCTAGGGGCTTTCCACCAGTTGTGTGGGCCCTTGGGAGGCCCACATTGGTTCAGGTATGGGGGTAAACCCCTTTTGGGTTTCTCCACAAAGGCAAGGGGGAAAGGGGAAAGTGTGGGGCTGCTGCCCCTCCTTCACTTTATCAAAAAGAAAGGAGAATGAATAAAAAATGCAGCAAAGAGGCAAGGGTTTCAACACCCTCATCTGGGTTTTTCCAAACTACCAACCGATAAACAATCAAAACCATGCAAACATATATCTTTGGGTAATCAAACCCATCACAAAACTCACATATTGTGAAGCATGGAATAGCAATAATCAAGATAGCACAGCAACTAGCATACAAAGATTGAGGCCTTGCGAAGTGAATGAAGGATGCCTAAGGGTGACCTATAGGTGATGCAATACTAGTGCATCAAAGGGGTGAGTTGGATATGCAAAATAGGTGGCCAATGCTGCCGGGACAGCTGTTGTCCAGGGGTTTAGGCATGCACAAATCAGCAAGCATACAGGGGGGGGGGGGGGGGGGGTAAACATGCTAAAAGGCTGGGAATGGTGTGGGGTTAGACACCTATCCTCATGGTGCTGGTGGGATGTCTTGGGGGAGAGGATACATGCATTGACCTGCCAGAACAGCAGGTTGGAAGGGTACACAACCTCATGATAACCCCACAAGACAAGGGCACATCATGCATGCACCAACCAGACACGAAAACCTGCTGCAAGTGCTGGGAACAGCCACTGTTTGGAGGGAATTAAGATGCTTCCAAGAGCTGGAATTGGTGGGCAAGTGGGGTGGGGATCATGTAAGTGGTTCCCATGTACATACATATGCCTTCAACAACAGCCAAGCAAAGAACATGGCATACAAGCAAGGGATAAATACAAACAAACATGCTGTAGTTAAGGGAACAGCAGTAAAAAGAACAAGCTATTAACAATCAAAAGGAAACAGTAGGTTAAAAGACAAACCAAGGAGCATTCCTACATGTACAAGAATAGCAAGTAAAGGGGTGAGGGGTCATGCTTTCGGGGGTTCACACATAGCTGGTTCTTAGGGAAAGGGAGCATGGTGGAGGATCACAACAGCAAAATGGTGAGTGGCACATGTTCTAACTGATCCACCAAAATAAAAGCACCTCATGCATGCACTATCAAGAGATAATACTAAAAAAAAACCTGCTGTAGGTAAAGGCGCAGCATCAAACAAATGGAGGTTTAGCATGTAATAGGGGCCGGAAATGCATGGATGTTAGGGGGAGGGGAGCATGCATGTAATGGGCGGATGGGCTGAGCTTGGTCTTAAGCTTTAAGCCTACTAGGATAGCAGCAAACAGTGAAGGTTTGCTGCTGTCCCCAGCAGCAACTTGCTTTGGTCACGGTAAAGGGAGCATGGCAATGGTTCACCACATGCTATTGCCAACAAAAAAGCAAGAAACAAAGGGAGGGTTAGCGTATACAATCAACGGCAAGCTTGGTTTAATAAATAGAACACAACCATCATGGTGGTGCATCAACCATGGCAGGTCACACACAAAATACAGCAAGCTCCTACATGCATACAAACAAGATAACTTATCCTAGCATATCACTGGTAACCTACAGCAATATCCTACTGATCTCCACTATGTATCTCAACTTAAAGGTATAAAGAAAGGGAAGTGGGGGGTTACATAGAGGGGTACATTAGATCTTCATGCTGGGGGGAACATGCTCCCTTTTAAATGGCTCAAATGCATTCAGAACAGCAGTTTGGAAAGACTAGAAATGAGGTGGCTCTCTCCCATTCTCTCATGGAACTCAACACGGGGTCTCTCTTACCATTAGAGACCTCCACATGGTAAAATGGAGACACAACACATGCCAAAACTCCATGGGAACAGGTTTAGACCAGAAGAGAAAAACAAGCTTGGTAGAATCTTAAAAAAACCTCACTTTAATATGTTAAACCAAATGTAACCAGGAACCTCACCTGGTGGTTCTTGAGCTTTGGAGTAGGGTGGAGACACCCTCTTGAAGTTGGACAGCATCTGGAGCTCGCTTCTTCTTGCACCAACAGCACTTGTTCCTCTTCTTGTTGGAGTGTAAGTGAAGAAGAAGGAAAAGAAAGGTGGAAGAACTTGGGGTGGTCTAGGGAGATGGTGGAGGGCAAGGGAAGCCGGGGAAGATCAGGTTTGGGTGCACAAGGGAGGGGGGAAAAGCTCCAAGGCCAGCAACCCTCGGCCAGGGGGTTGCTGGCCTTATTTATAGGCTTTTTAATGTATCCGACCATATAGGTTGGATACACTACATCCTTAGTGTATCCGACCTATACAATCGGATACACTAGGTGCTACTTGCATCCGATACTAAATATCAGATACAAAACATAATGATTCGAAATTTTAATGCTGCCGCGAATTTTTCGAGGAATCGACGCGAATCTCGCTGGTGGATCTCTTTGTATCCGATAAATAGTATCAGACATACACAAAAATACGTGTATCCGACATATTTGATTGGATACAAATCGAAAAATTACAGATTTACCCCTTGACTTGACCAATTCAACCGATTTGACACTTTTAGATATCTGCAGATTGCCCCCTGCGAATTTTGGTTTAGTCCCTGAGATATTTGACAAGTTTTGGATATTTAAAGATTGCCCCCTGAGATATTTTGCTGCGTTTGCTGCCACGTGTGTAGTTTCCGGTTTTTTCTGCTCGGAAACTTCGATAGCTCATATCTTCTTTATCTGGACTCCGATTTCGGCAAACTCAATTGCGTTAGAACCATATCGAAGCCCTCTATCCAATGACATAGGGCTAAGCACCTGGCCCGGGGTTAGGCGAAAAGTCAACTTTCGACTCCCCCTTAAGTTTGACCGACATGCAGAACCTTCATCCGGACTCCGATTCCTACAAACTCAGTTGCGTTGGAACCGTATCGGGATTCTCTATCCATTAAGACAAAGCAAGGTGACCAATTTTCACTTGATCATAAAGTTAACTTTTCACCCCTTAGGGTTTGACTTTCTGCCCAGGGTTTGCATTTTTGGCTCTTCTGGGAGTGCAAAAATGAGTTGCTTACACTCTCGATCTAGTGTTCATGGTGAAAATCAACTGCAAAAAACAAACATTTAATTAGGCAAAAGGATCTCTCATCCTAGAAAATCAGTTAAGGTACTATCTAGCGTATCACACATCCCTAATTCCTTGCCTAAAGGTCGGCTACCTAGGGTTAGGATCTTATTTATCTCTGATACCATCTCTATAACGCCCCAGATCCAAGTTTATATAGAAACATAACCCCAAACCCGGTTCTTTAGGATAAGGCCCAGACAACACTGATCCAGACTTACAATTTCATTAATTATATTAGAGTGCGGAATTAAAAGACATTTCTTCAAGAAGCGCGGAATTAAACCACCAAATATAATTCATTACTACTTCATCCATAAAGTCTGGAAATTGTTCAAATAAATAAAATAAATAACATCCACTAAAGTTGTATAAATAAAATATCCAATAATCCTTCTAATAACATCAAAATCATCAAAATAAAATAAACTAATGTCAATCCCTCAAACATGGAAGCTAGATCAAATCTCCATATCCCTGAACCTACACAGGAATGAAATAACCCTCTTCCTGGTAATCACAGTAATCCCTCAGAGTCTCTACCCCAGCAACGTCTTCTTCAGGAATATCTGAAAACAAAATCGATTAAACAATAATGTGAAAAACAACATCTCAGTAAGTAGTCATGCAAATAGTTGACCATAATAAAATATGCAACGCTTAATCAGGATAACCACAATAAATACATATCATCAACAATTTAATGAAAATAGATCAAACACAGTTGTTCACCTCATTAGACTCATGAAATAGTAAACCAGAGAAATAGAGTAGCAATGTGCCAATATGATACCTAACCAAATTAGAGGTGGACCAGACGCAACTATTCAAACTGACTATTCCACACCCAACAGAAGAACTCAACCCACAACCGGAATGAGTTAGCATGTACGGCCCAACTTATTCAGGAGTGGGTAACATAGCAACCGACCTATCGAGGAGCGGTACCACCCTCGAGATGATGGAATGCCTATTACACAGAATTCAAACCCCTCTAATAAACATTTCACTTACTAGCTATTTTATGGATCCACATAACCGCTAAGCCTAATCAACAGTGGAAAAACAAACTAAGGAATGGACATACTTCTCAATAACACCCACAAATATAGAACCTCATTTATATAACAATCACCAAATCCGCCCTACGGAAATAAGAAAACAGGTACCTGCCTTGTCACAACTGTGACCCAAAAACCAAAACAAAATGTACCAAGTCATATGTCCAAACTCCAGGTTCCAATAGGTAAATATATCCTAAATGTGTATCAACTCCATCAATGCACAAAATACCTTCATATTACTCAAGTACAGGTTTATGAACTCACAAAATCAACTTTGGTTAAAAAAATAGAATCATTTGGAACAATGGTATTAAGTAAAAGTGCCTCTTTGGTAAAATCTACCCAAAATATTTATAAAAATGAATTTTAAACATCCACCAGTGCAAACAATCTCCAAATACCCTAAATTTGATGGTACATAGGTTAAAAATAGATAAAAACAATTCCGTAGTGAAAAAATAGGCTGAAAGGCCAATTTTTAAAATCTAACAAACAAGGAGCTCGAGCGGTCAAGGGGCACTCAAACAGCCTTATACAATAGGTTGTTTCAGAGTTAGTCGCTCAATAGATCACTCGAGTGACTGATCAGGCAACAGTTCATCTGGGAAAAATTGCTCTTGGGTTTTAACAAATACACAGGGCACTTGAACGACTGTTCAGGCGGCCCGATAGGATGAAAATTTCCAAGAAGTTACGAAAATAATATAAATTCAACAACTCAATATCCAATCATCAAATCCATTCTAAAACACTTTATAAACATGTTAGAACAACTTCCAACAAATAAAACATCATAAATCACGCAAACAACTCATCAAACCACCAAATAACCATGAATATCGAATAAACACAAATTTGTTTTGTGCAAGTTTTAAAGGGATTACTTACCTGGTTTTGGGAACTTAAATCCTTCCTAAAAGCACTGCAAAATCACTCCAAAGATGCTCCAATCACTCACAGCAAATCTTGATCTCGTCTGGTTCAAAAATCACACTTTTAAGACTCTTAAACATGTTCAAATCTCCAGAACATAAACTTATTTTTATTTTGCTCTTACCTAGGGTTTTATGCATGAAAATACTCCTTCTTTCTTCTCTAAATCTGCTCCAACAGGTTGTTTAGGGTTTGGTTTAGTCACAAGGAAGCAATGAGAAGAATAAGGGGAAGAATAGGGAACGTGCGGCTGTTTCCACAAAATTTTGAACGTGAGTTGCTTCATGCAATATTAGGTTATTTAATTAATTCTCTTCCTTTTACTATAATGCCCTCCATCTTTAAACTAACTCTAATCAAACCAAACCAATCCCTTGGGTCAACCCACTTTCTTAGGGTTCAACCAACTCCCTTTTTATTTTATCTTTAATAAGCTCTTACTAACATAAACCACAGCAATAACTAAAAATTATTATATTAAAATTATGTTTAGTCTAAAATCATGAACTCACCTTATATAGGTTCTCCAGTTTCCTCCGGTTCATTTTGAACTCCTCTAGTTTGAACCAAAGTCTCATCTCCTGCATATTATTATCCCAATTAGTCTATTTAATAATTAATTTTATTTATCACTAAAATCTGGGATTTTACAACTGCTTTAATATCCCCATCTGCTGGTACACAAATCCGACTCTGAAATCTCAATAATCCATCCCTATGAGTAAAATCTCTTACAGTCTCAGAACCCTCACTCAACAATCTCCTAGTAGCCGTCAACTCTGGATCTGTCAAATACCTCTCCCTGATCCTCTGGATCAAATCAGGCTCTACCTGAAACTTGGCTACTCGGATAAATCCATCCTGAGGTAAACGGAATTCCCCCTGCCAATCACGAACTACGTCTACAAGGCTACACTGACTAGCCATGAAAGTGGCTAATGTGGCAATGGAAGTCTCGTCAGTGTCGCCCTTACGGCTCAATGCATCTACGACTACATTCGCCTTGCCTAGATGGTACTGTAGTGTAAATCTAAAATCCTTCAATAGATCCATCCATCTCCTTTGCCTCATGTTGAGATCCTTCTGGGAAAATATGTATCTCAGACTTTTGTGATCTGAGAAGATCTTGAACTCAACCCCGTATAAATAGTGCCTCCATATCTTCGAGGTAAAGACTATGGCTACCAACTCCAAGTCGTGTATTGGGTAATTCTTCTCATAAGGTCTTAGCAAGCGAGAAGCATATGCCACAACTCGACCCTACTGCATCAACACACAGCCCAAACCAATCCTGGATGCATCACAATAGATAGAGAAAGGCTCATCCATGGATGGTACAATCAACACTAGGGTCGTGGTAAGTCTCTGCTTCAACTGCTGAAAACTCTACTCACACTTGTCATCCCACTTAAACGGAACTGCCTTCTTAGTCAAAATAGACAACAGTGCTGCTATCTTGGAAAAACCCTCAATAAATCAATGGTAATATCTAGCCATGCTAAGAAAACTGCGGATTTCTGTCACTGTGGTAGGTCTAGGCCAATCTGCAATTGCTTGAACCTTGGCTGGGTCTACTGAAAAACCCTCACCTGAGATAACATGCCAAAGAAAAGAGATCTGTTTCAGCCAAAACTGGCATTTACTAAACTTGGCATATAACCGATGGTCCCTCAAAGTATGGAGTACTATTCTTAAATGTCCAACATGCTCCTCCTGGGTCCTGGAATAAACCAATATATCGTCGATGAAAACCAGCACAAAGTTATCTAGGTACTGGTGGAAGACTCGGTTCATGATATCCATGAAAACTGCTGGGGCATTAGTCGAACCAAATGGCATAACAAGAAACTTGTAGTGCCCATATCGAGTCCGAAATTCTGTCTTCTCTATATCTTCCTCAGCTACTCTTAACTGATGGTAGGCTGATCTCAAATCAATCTTGGAAAATCAAGATGCGCCTCTCAACTGATCAAACAAGTCATCCATCCTAGGCAAAAGGGTACTTGTTCTTAACCGTAACTTGGTTAAGCTGCCTATAATCGATGCACATGCGCATACTACCATCTTTCTTCGACACAAAAAGAACTGGTACACCCCATGATAACACGCTGGGTCTAATAAATCCCTTCTTTAGAAGCTCATCTATCTGCTTCTTTAATTCATCTTGCTCAGGTTTTTCCAACCTGTAAGGTGGCTTGGATACAAAAGCCGTACCTGGCTGAAGCTGGATTCTGAAATCAACTGCTCTAGTGGGTGGTGATCCTGGCAGATCATCAGGAGATACATCTGCAAATTCAGATACCACTGGCACTTCAAAAATACTTACTGTGTCACTCCTGGTCTCATCTACTATAACAGAAGCAACTAACCCAATCCGGCTATCCAAACCCTCACACATAAAACAATATGTTGGCTGCTCTGGCTTATTAACTATAACTGTCCCCTTATGACAGTCAATGGTGACATAGTGTCGGAACAACCAGTCTATACCCAAAATCACATCAAATCTGCTGAAATCTAGCTTAATCAAGTCCCCAAGCAACTTTATTTGACCCAACCTGATCATACAGTCTCTATAAACAGTCTGAACCCTAGTGGTCTCCCCCAGGGGTGTGTGCATAGACAAAGAATAATATAAAATAGTGGGCAATAATCCAATACGATGTGCACTTGAAGATGTAATGAACAATCTAGATGCTCCAGAATAAAAAAAACTAATAGCAAATCTACCACAAATAAAGAGTATACCTCCAACAAGCTCTGGAGCTTTAGGCTCCTCCTCATGAGCCTCAACTGCATATACTCTGGCTTCCTACCTCTAGTCTGCCCTGGGTGCAACACCTCGACCCTAAGGTCCTGTCCTGCCCTGCTATCTTTGCCCTACGGGTGCTCTGGGTGCTCGTAAAGTCTAAGTCTGAGTTGATGCACCCTATGGCTGTGATCCCATAGGAGGACGGGTCATCTGTAAGTTCTGATATGTGGCAGGGTAAGAACAACCCGAGACATTATCTCTGGTGCTTCTTTGAGGAACAAAGGCAGCTTGAACAGGTGAGATCAGTTGAGGGAGTATAGGTCTCAATCTATTTACCAAGATTCTTGAAATAATTTTCAGAACAAAATTACAAAGGCTAATCGATCGAAAATGAAACAACATACGTGGATTCTGTAATTTTGGAATCAGTGCTATGTAAGTATGATTAAAAGCATGGGGCATCTCACCTGAGCTAAAGAACTCTCAAATTGAAAGACACACGTCAGGTCCAACAATGTGCCAAAATTTTTGATAAAAAATACCAGGAAAACCATTAGAACCAGGACTTTTATATGAAGCCATTTCCTTAACTACTTGCCAAATTTCAAAAGGAGAAGGTACCTGGCAGATTAAATGATTTTGAAGCTGAGTTACTTGTTTTGGCAGCAGCTTGGGTAATTTTAGATCGGTCCATTGTTGCGGAGCCTTATAGAGTTTGTTAAAATGTGAAATAACATGCGAAGCTAACTGATCTCTCTCGGTGATTTCCACGTTGTTTGCTGTTTTGAGAGAGTATATGAAATTCCTCTGCCTCCGGATTAAGGTGGTCTTATGAAAAAGAAGGTATTCTTGTCACCCCATTGAAGCCACTTGACTCTTGATTTTTGGAACCAGAGTATTTCTTCTTGAGTAAGTAATTTATCATACTCCTTCAGCAAGGCAGACCCTTCTTGGGTGAGATGCCCATCCTGAAGAGATAGTGATTCCTAGATTGTTGTTAGTTCCTGTTTAATAGCAGCCAATTTTTTATGGATATTACCTACAGTGTTGCGATTCCATTTCTTCAATTTAGATGCCAGATCTTGCAATCTTGAAGACAAGGATCTGCCTTGAATACTCCTGCCCCAAGTTTCTGCAATGATATCTTCACATGAGCTTTCTTGCAACCAGAATCACTTGCATGTTTTCTAAAAATTAAAAAGCACACGCAGGGCGCCTTCAATACCACTCAAGTGGCTTTCGAGCGCCCGTGAATTGCTCTCAAGACCCATATGGGCGCTCGAGTGTGGTTCGAGCGGCCTGTCGCAAAACCACTTTTCTGAATTTTTCTGAAAAGTTGCATAAATCATTCATAAATCGAAAACTTGTATTCTATAGCATCAAATCCACACTAAACCATTCAAGAATACTTCCTAAACATGTTTAAACAATTTTGAACAATCAATACATAATAATACACAAACGGATCATTAAACATGCGAATAAACACGATCATCGAATAAATATGAAATTCTGTTTATGCGATTTTAAAGGGACTACTTACCTCGTTTTGGGACTTAAATCTTCTCTAAAAGCACCCCAATATCACTCCAAAGATGCTTAAACAATAACAGCACCCTTTGATCTCGTCTGGTTCAAATAACCACACTTTTAGAACTCATAATCATGTTTAAACTCCCAAAACAGAAACTTTTTCCCTAACTTCTTACCTGCAACTTTTAACGAAAATCCTCCTTTTCTCCTTCTAAAAAATCTGCTCCACAGATTGCTTAGGATTAGGGTATGAATCAAAATGCAAAGGAATAAGAAGAGAAGAGTAAAAGAAGATGTTGGCGTCTGTTCACTTCCTTGAACGTGAACAGTCACACAATCAAAATTAGGTTATTTTATTAATTTAATTTTTTTACTGTAATGCCCCCTTCATTAAACCAAACGTAATTAAACCCATTAAACCTCCAACCAAACCAATTTTGGGATCAACTTCCACTCTATGGGGTTTGACCACCTCTCTATTTATTCTTATATTTTTATTTTTATCCATTACTTTCAACAATAATAACCAAATTATTATATTAAAATTCTGCCTAATCTAAAATCATGAACTCACCTTAGATTGGTTCCTCAATTTCCTCCGAGTCAACATGGACTTCTTTGGGTTGAACCAATGCCTCACCTTCTGCAGTATTAATAACTTGATCATTCTATTTAATAATTGATATTATTTTATTTATAAAATTTGGGATTTTATGGACCACCTAAAGGCTCCATCAAAGTTTATTTTGAAGTAATTTAGTAGAGGTGGTTGCCATTTAATTAAAATGGAATCCTTCACAATGCCCGTCTGTAGGGATGAGCAACGGGCCGTGCCGACCCGAGCACGGCATGGCCCGACACGCCAACGGGCCGGCCCGGCACGGCACGTGCACTGTAGCATGCAGTACATGTGCCGTGCCGGGCCGAGGGTCCTGGTCGCCCGCTCACGGCGCGTGCAGCGCGTGCCTAGGCGAGCTGGCCCGCACGCCCAGACGGGCTGGCCCGCGTGCGGGCCCGCTCCAACGGCAGACCCACGTGCCAGCCCGCTATAAGCAAGCCCAACTAGCTTAAATAACCCAAAAATTGTTAATAGCAAGATTCGAACCTTGTCCAACAGGGTGAAAACCTATCTCTTTAACCACTATGACAGATCGACTTCTTGCAACAATAATATCATAATTAAAATATTTTACCTAAAAATTAAGGATACCCCATGATTGTTGAAACTCTTATATAATCATTTAAAGCTAAGAAAATAACTAAGTATAAATAAGCCCAAAAAACTGTTATAAAATCTCCAATTAAATATATTTGTTAAGTCTATGGTTTTTAATTAGACTACTTTAAGTCTTTAATGGGTGTAATTTATATTTTTTTAAGCAAAATCTATCTAAATATGTGTAAAACAATTTTGTGAATAATAAAAATATTTTTCAGAATTTTTTAATGATTTTTTTGGATTTTTTGGTGATTTTTTTGAATTTTTTCTTTATTTTTTTAAAAAAAATTAATTTTAATACCTGGCCCGCCAGGCCCGGCACGGCCCGCAGCCCGCCCGAGCACGCCTCAGGCGTGTCGGGCCGTGCTGGGCCGGCCCGCCGCTCATGCCTACCTGTCTGAACGTTAGACTTTTTTATAAGATTAGAGTCCTGTTGCATATGGTTGAAATGTTCTACTACCAAATGAATGCTAGGTTGCTATTGGTGGAAAATGATCCGATTGCAATGCAACCATAAAGCCCATCCTAAGTTAGCAACAGAAGTAAGCAAGTCAGTTTTAGTCAAATCTGCATAAGGCTGTTTTAAAGAAGATAGAAATTCAAACCATGAAAGAAAAGAGTCTTGAGGGCCAAAATACTGGGTTGCACCACCAATGGCCTAGAGCCACACAACACATGAGAAAGGACAGCTGAGCCATAAGTGCTCCACCAATTCTCTGGATTGATGACAAAAACTACAAGCACCTGAAATTATCTTTAATCTGGAGTTAAGGAATCCAGCTGTTGGTAGTACTCCATGTAAGCTTTTCCATAAGTGAAGTTTAACCTTCTGAGGGCAATTTAAATGCCAACATGATAACCAAGTATTGTGGTGGGGGGAAGAAGTATTACCCAAGAGCATCCGGTAAGCCGATGCCACCCAAAAAGTGGCCATTTGCTGTTAATCTCCAAATAAGAGTATCCTCGTTAAGAATAGTTGAAATAGGTGTGGCGAGAATTTTCTCCACTATCTCTGGATTCCAAAGGTTTGATAAAAGGGTTAGATTCCAATCAACTAAAGTTGAATCAATAAGACGTATTACCTTGGTTAAACTCACATCAACTTGAGGATTTTGAAATGTTGGAATCTGTTCACCCGATTGAAGCCAAATATCTGTAAAAATGTCTACTTTGTTGCCTTTGGCTAGAAGCCAGCCATTGCCTTTCTCCAAAAGAGGTTTTAATTTGACTAGTTGCTTCCAAGCATGCGACTGATGGGGTTTGATCACAGCATCCTTGAAAGAAGTAGGGAAATAAAGATTTTTCATGAAATTAACCCAGAAGGAGTTCTTACTCGTATACATATGCCATGCAACTTTCATAAGAAGAGCTTTGTTCATAAGAGAATATCTTTTCAAATTCAGGCCCCCATTTCTCCAAGGTTGAGTCATACGATCCCAGCATATAGTGGCTAAACCTTGAGATGAGTCGGATTTCCTCCAGAAAAATCTTCTTGATAATTGATCAAGTTTATCTAGAACACCCTGTGGTCACATATAGCAAGACATCAGATAGATTGGTTGAGCATTAAGTATAGATTGAATGAGAATCGATCTACAAATTTGAGTTAATAAGTGGGACTTCCAACCAGCAAGTTTGGTAGATACTTTTTAAAGTAGATTTTGACAGTCCCTAGCTGTAGGTTTTTTGAACAGCATAGGAATTCCCAAATATTTACCTTGACCATTAGTATTCTTGAGATTGAAAAGTTGTCGGATGGAATTCCTTTGGGATCTGCAAAAGTCCTTACTGAACATGATAAAGGATTTCTGAAAATTCACCTCTTGTCCAGATTCAGCACAATACTTATGAAGTAACCTAAGTAAGCAATGGGCTTCTCGTTTGCAATTGTTACCATAGATGGTAACATCATCGGCAAACATTAAATGGGATAAAGAGAGGCTACTTCTTTTAATTTTGATACCCTTAAATCGACCTTCAACTTCCAATCGATGCAAAGTAGCAAACAAAACTTGCTGGCATAAAATAAATAAATATGGAGATAAAGGATCTCCTTGTCTTAGGCCTCTTTGAGCTTTGATGTTGCCCATAGGTGAGCCATTAAAAATGATACTATAAGAGACTGACTCAACACTTGACATAATCAAATTTACTGTTGGGTCCTGAAACCCAAAAGCTTTCAGTGTGGCTCTGAGAAAGTGCTAGTTTACTTTGTCATAGGCCTTAGCAAAATCTAACTTGAGAGCATACATACCTTTATTCTTCAGAGATTTCCTTCGAGAGTGATTTTTTTCTTCACCTTTCTTTTGTGAAACGCATCGTAAATCTCATGATGAATGAGAACATTATCTCTGGTGCTTCTTTGAGGAACAAAGGCAGCTTGAACAGGTGAGATCAGTTGAGGGAGTATAGGTCTCAATCTATTTACCAAGATTCTTGAAATAATTTTCAGAACAAAATTACAAAGGCTAATCGATCGAAAATGAAACAACATACGTGGATTCTGTAATTTTGGAATCAGTGCTATGTAAGTATGATTAAAAGCATGGGGCATCTCACCTGAGCTAAAGAACTCTCAAATTGAAAGACACACGTCAGGTCCAACAATGTGCCAAAATTTTTGATAAAAAATACCAGGAAAACCATTAGAACCAGGACTTTTATATGAAGCCATTTCCTTAACTACTTGCCAAATTTCAAAAGGAGAAGGTACCTGGCAGATTAAATGATTTTGAAGCTGAGTTACTTGTTTTGGCAGCAGCTTGGGTAATTTTAGATCGGTCCATTGTTGCGGAGCCTTATAGAGTTTGTTAAAATGTGAAATAACATGCGAAGCTAACTGATCTCTCTCGGTGATTTCCACGTTGTTTGCTGTTTTGAGAGAGTATATGAAATTCCTCTGCCTCCGGATTAAGGTGGTCTTATGAAAAAGAAGGTATTCTTGTCACCCCATTGAAGCCACTTGACTCTTGATTTTTGGAACCAGAGTATTTCTTCTTGAGTAAGTAATTTATCATACTCCTTCAGCAAGGCAGACCCTTCTTGGGTGAGATGCCCATCCTGAAGAGATAGTGATTCCTAGATTGTTGTTAGTTCCTGTTTAATAGCAGCCAATTTTTTATGGATATTACCTACAGTGTTGCGATTCCATTTCTTCAATTTAGATGCCAGATCTTGCAATCTTGAAGACAAGGATCTGCCTTGAATACTCCTGCCCCAAGTTTCTGCAATGATATCTTCACATGAGCTTTCTTGCAACCAGAATGCCTCAAATCGAAAAGGCTTCTTCCTGACTTTGTTCTCATGGTTCAAATCTACAATTAAAGTACAATGATCAGAACCAAAAATAGGTTGGGATAAGAGGATTGGGGGAGGAAACAAATTGAAGAATTAAATAGATGCAAATCCTCTATCAATATTTTCAGAAATTCTTGTAAAACCATGCTGACCATTGTTCCACGTAAACTGTGGACCTTTCATACAGATCTCACTTAAGTTGCAATTCTGAATGAAAGCATGGAAGTTGTTCACCTGTCTCTGGGATAATGGAGCGCCACCCCTCTGCTTCGTAGGGGACAACATTGCATTAAAATCACCCAGTAAGAGCCATGGAATTGAAAAACCGAACACATGGATTCAATGCTTTGCCATTGCCTACATTGAACATCTGAATTATAACTGGCATGAATAAATAAAATCATCCACGTATTCCCTAGAACTGAAATCTGAGATAATACAAACCAATAAGTAGTGTCAATTATGTCCAACGTTACCAAATTGGACCACAAAATTAAAAGCCCTCTTTACGGTCGACTGCCAATTTACCAAAAAAAATTTGTAAACCCAAGTTTCCTGGCAACTCTACTAGCTGTTTTATCACATACTAGGGTCTCTGATAATAGAACAAGACTTGGAGAAAAACAAAAAACTTGGTCTTTCAGATGATGTTGAGTCGTGGGTGACCCAACCCACGACAGTTCCAGAATAGTAATTTCATGTATTCTGACTCTCATGTATTCTGACTCTCTAGCGAGTCACCAGACAGCTGAAGAGAAGAAGAAGATTGAAAGTCTAGACTTGGTTCAAATTTCCTTTTCTTATGAGACAACTGGCTTTCTCCAAGTTCAAGAGCATTGGATGAGTAAGGAATTACTAGAAAACAAGGTTTTAAGTTTCAGTGCCGCTGGGCGTACCGCCCAGGGCACCGAAACGTCGGAAAATTTTTAATGGGCAAAAAAAATAAAAAATTATGTTTTTTTGGATTTCGACGAAATTTCGACGGCACGCTGTTCCGTTTTGCCGACACACCACTCGTTTCGCTAAAAATATTTAAAGAATTTACATTTTTTTTCTCTATTTCATCCGTCTCGGTCCGTTTCGCTCGGCACGCCGCCCATTTCGCTCGAAATTTCGATCCGTTTTGCCAACGATGAAAATTGACGATTTCCCCCAACGAAACGCATCACTGGGGGCATAAAAACCAAAATTTCAGCATGCCGAAACTGTAAACCTTGCTAGAGAAAGGTCTCCGATTTAGAGTCTTCTTAGATTTAGCTTTCAACTTCAGTAGGCATTTGTCAATGTCCAAGAGTTTTAGATGGGGTGAAGAATAAACAGAAAAGTCGGGTTGTGAGGAGACCCTTTATCTAGGCCTGGAGAAGGAATGTTAGATAAAGTCAGGCTGAAACTTGGATCCAAATTTGGAGACATACGCAAATTCTCGGAGAACTGAAAGATTGAGTGGGCCGTGCTGGATTTTTCCACATTAGTGCCCATGACTCCTGGACTAGGATTGCAAGCCGCAAAGGAATAAGGCCACATCTCCTTCTCAGCCGATGGGCCATTAGTGGGCTCGGACTCAACCAAAATTAGAGACTGGCTTTAATGATGGCTTTGAAGGCCCAACACTTGTCACACCCGATTTGCCAGAAAACAAGTCCACTGAGTTAGGTGAATTGTTCTTCGTCTCCAGCAGATTGTTCTGCAAAATAGGGTTCCTTCTTTTCCTGCTTAAAACTCGGTTAGCTTCTGAGTACAATCTAGAAGAAGAATCATCAGGCAAATATAAAACTTTTCCGGGAAGAAGTGCAAAACAATTATTTAAATTATGACCTAGAAGGACACAGTTGAAGCAAAAGTCCGGTATATCTTCAAAAGAAAAAGGAAACCCAAACTTTGCTCTTGTCGAAATCTTCGACATAAGTGCCAGCAGGTAAGGGTTTGTCCAACGACAGTTCCCATTTTACGCAGACACGGGAATCAGGGCCTTCAGGAAGCTCCACATCTAACACTGTGCCATAAGCTCCTGCCAGTCGTTCGACGACCGCTCGATCGATGAAAATCCGGGGAAGGGATTGCATCTGAGCCCACACCACCATGGATGAGAAAGTAAAGGTCACCACCTCTAAAACCGAATAGATTTGAACGGTGAGTAAGAGGTTGTTGTTGATAAACCATGGTCTTCCCATCAGAATTTTATCGATGATAACTTGGGAAGATACTAATATCAAAAACCTCGATGAAGAAATAACAGACACTGGACTTTCTTTAGAAAGTCGCCAATCACGATAAATAAAGTTACACACAGTATTGCGAGATAAAGAAACTCCCATAGAGTCTAATAAAAGGATATATCTCCATTTCTCCGTCAGACGACTTTTCTCTTCTGCCTTCAATGAGAAAACAGTATCAGGTCTTGAAGGAAGAAGTAAAGATTTCATCTGAAGCTCCAAATCATCCATCATACAGTATTACTCACTAATGATCGAGAACTTAGAGAGAAACCAATTAGTTAGCCGACATTGAAGCAAGAAACCAAAGACCTCAACAGATTGCTTGAAACCTGCAACTATCAAAACCTTTCGGTCACTTTAATGGCAATAAAAGAGGTACACCCCAAAGACTTGTTAGCCAGAAGGGAAGACCGAAGTGAAGAACGAAGATCAGAAACGCTCGGAGAACAAAACTTGGAAACGAAGGAACCCTAACCTCTAACGACTATCCTTTCTTAGAAAGTAAGAGACAAAAACGAAGAGAAGGTAGACGTCGCCGCTGTTTACCGTAGTCTCGAGTAGGACTGTAAACGGAGCGAATACGAAGCGGATCCTATTGAATCCGAATTCGGATCCGTTTAAGTAATGGGATATCCGTATTCGTTTAAATATTCGACGGATATTTGAAATATACTACCAAGTCCGAATCCGATAAAAAATGTTACATCCGTATTCGTATCCGATTGTATTCGAATTCGATTAAATATTCGAATCCGTTAAGAGATCCGAAAATCCGATTAAATTTCGTCTAATTTAAACAATAAAATTAGTTTTTCCAATCAAACCATTGGGCTTTAATAAATGATACAACAAACAAATGATACAATAAAAACAAAAAAATCATACAAACAAAAATTAAAAAAATTAAACCACGTTAGTCTTTCTTTATTACACAAACAAATGATACAATAAACCAAAATAAATAAATAAAAAATACATTCAAAGATCACTCATATGCCCACTTCTGTTGCCTCCCGAGTTCAACTCCAAAGTTGAAATTACCTGTATTTCTGAAAGTATACATCCATGCAATGCCATGACCATGAATGCACAATGCCTTAGAGCACCACTTACTCTGACATAATCCTTCCAAGGATAATTGAACGTTTTCTAAGGGCCATGAGGTGGCTCCCAGACAGCAAAACCCATCTGCAGAAATGAGAAGCTTCTACACCTGAGTTATGAGCCATGATGACCATCTCAGTTTTTCCATCATTTAGAAGAACTTGTCAATGAATAACTTAGGTACACTAAATTTAAACCATATGATTAATTTCATCATGAAATATAACATCATTGAATTTCTTGAAGTACATTAAAATGAAGGTTCATTATTGACTGCTAAAATGCATGAAATTGGAATAGACTGCACAAACAAAGAATATATAACAAAGAATATATAAGTTGGAAGTCAATGAAAATCCAATTCTTTTGACATTGTGACAACTACATAGAGGAAAGTTTCAAAGAGACCAACAGATAAGATGACATAAGCTATAGTGAAATTTCATAAGCAAACAGTCAACTTATCCATGAATTGTGATCAAGAGAAAAGTCATGTGCATGGGGGATTCTTACTTCCTACTGTTCCAAAAAGCATCTGTGAAGATTTTATTGTACTTGATTGCTACTGGACAAATAGTACAACCAAGTTCAAATGCTCCCTACACATACAAAAAGGAAAATAAAATCAGCATCAAGAACAATCACGTACCCCAACTATATTTTGCAGTTCTTAGAACTCATGTAACATAGGTTCCATTGGCTTTATGGAACTATTTAGAACATCAACTGAACATGAAAAGCAGAAAATGAATGAGAAATGTGAGAATGTTTTCATTAAAATCAAAGACAATACACTATTTTCTTTTAATAATCATTCAATGAACAAATCAGCAGCACTTACCTTCTTGAACATAACTGAGTAGTTGTTATTTACACAAGTTCCTTCAGGAAATATAAGAAGAGGATTGTTATCAGCCCCCTGAATGTGTTCTCTCATCCTGTGTAATGAAAAACACAATAATGATGACATAGATACACTGTGCTAAAGTACAATGCCCTTTTGATTCCAAAAATATAATGCTTACCTTTTTTATATTTTTTCACGATCCTTTGCCTCTGAGCGGTTGAACCAGATACTACCAACGCTCTCAAAAAAGGCAGTTTGTACAAGTCCTAGACCAAAACATAAATTATTAAATGACTAAAAAGTGCTTTGAGTAAATGGAAAATTTGCTTGTTATTTTCCTACATGAGATATATATAAATATTGATCATTCCTTTGTTTAGCGACCTATGCATTTAATTACACCATATCTTTCATCCCTGTAGAGTCTTCCGAAGCTTTTATTCTTGAAGTTAGGTCACAAATGAAGGTTATTTGTTTACACCATTGGCAATTAAAAAGCGTCCACACCAACCGTACACAAAGAATAGAAAATTCTAGCCACTAATATGATAACACAGAAAATAGATTTATCCTAAAATGAAAGTAGCATCCACAACCAACATCATAAAACTTTCTGACACGTTGAGGAGTCAAAAATAGAATAATGACTCAAAATACTTACCAACCCATCCAGGATGCTTCTGCATTATTACAGCAAATGCAGTCATTTGCTCTAGAATAATGAAATCAATCATGGAAGTATGATTGGTCACAAATACCTGCTAAAAGCATGAAATAGAAGCTTGGATATAAGAACAAAGTCGCACATATGTGTATACATATATGTAAAATTGCACAATAAACTACCAAAATTTGTAAATATAACAAGACTAGTAAATCTGAGATACTATGCATGATAATTTTACCTGCTTAGGTCGCATGCTTGGTCTTGGGCCGTGATACTTGATAACCCCAGTCCATGATGCAACAAAGAAGCTGCACATTAATTTCACCAAATATCTCTGTGGCAAAAATAACTATCACATTTATTTGTCAGTAAAATGAAACTCAAAATTTTGCATTTACTCCCTCCCTAGTTAGGCACTGTCACTTGGTACATTCTTAAAAACCTTTGGCTGCAAGCTCAAAAATCTGAGCTTACATCTAAGCATAGTCACCACGTGCAAAAATGCCAATGGTCAAGTCTATTGCCAGTTAATCACTCCCAGGACGTTAGCTTGGCGAGACCTTCACCAGATTTTGGTCCCTCTCACCAAACTATATTTTCCTTTTCACGCACATAATCTTAAGAAATGTTATATTGCTTAAAAAACCCCCAAAATAGCTTTTCCAGCCATATCACACAATCTCCTTTTAACAAGACAAGAAATTTTACTATTTCTTTTCTACATCTTTATATCTTTTGTGCATTGCCTGCTCCAATCCTCAGGGGACGAGGAAAGAGATAGGTGAGAAACAGCTGAGTGAAAATGGATGGGAGTAACAAAGAATATATAACATCTCCAAACAAAGAATATATAAGTGGTGGGAGCTTACCAACTTGGGACCTTCATCACGACCATATGACAATGCTGCAGCAGCCAAGGCATCCATACTATTATGAACAGGTAGGTTTCCCTAAAAACAAAGGTGCAAAATCAATCACTACAGGAACAACAGCATGGACTTGCTTCCTAAAGAGGTAACAACACAAGAGCTTTAGGCAAACCGAAGAAGACGAACCAGATTTCCAATAACTAGACCCCGAAGCAGCCGACGAACATGAAGATAGAGGAAACGAACTAGTAGAAGCCAAAGTTGAAGCGCCATGGACATCACCGTCGTCTTCCTTGATGGTGTTGAGATCGATTACTCCTCCCATAAATCAAAACCCTAGCCGTTCAATAAAAATCATCAGAAAAAAATAAGCAAAACCAAAGAGAGAGGAGAATGAAGAGAGGAGAATGAAGGGGATTTGATCTATAGTTAGGGTTAGGGGATACCTGTCGGCTGTCGCAGCTCGTAGATGGAGAGTTTGAGAGTTGGGAGGGAGCGTTAGGGTTAGGTCTTGTGTGTGGTAGGGTATATATACTATACTAGTAAATTACTTGAAGACCCTTACTAATTCTAATAAATTACAGGTATACCTTAAATCTAATCAGATTCGGATCTTAATCGGACGGATATGCCCTGATCCGAATCCGAATCCGATTATAAACGGATCTGAAATTTAGATCCGAATCCGACCCAACAGATAATTTTATCGGTTAAAAATCCGATTAAATCGGATAATTTAATCGAAACCGAACGGTAAACGGATCATGATCCGATCCATTTACAGCCCTAGTCTCGAGCCTTGCACTCTGCTCTTTTGAGTTAACATTAGTGCCACCGTGTTATTTTTTATTTTTTTTAAGAAAAAGATGAAAATAGTCCCGCGTGCATCATCTAAAAGAAAAGTGATGAAGATACGCGGTGTAAAAGAGTTTAACCAAATATACGAGAATTTGTCTAAGGCGACATTGGCAAGAAAATCAACAACCCAATTACCCTCTCTAAAAAGTGAGATACCTAAAAAACATCAAACTGAGAACTAAGATCTTTAACTTAAGAGATTAATCCATCAATACTACATGGATGGTTTTGGTTCTCATTCTGCAATATCGATATAATTGCCCTAGAATCTCCTTCCAGAATAACATGAGATCTTTAAACGCTAGCTAAAGGTCAATTTGTGATAGCGTCGCTTGACTCCTCTTAATATTACTTCAATAAATGATGATATTTGGTTCCCCTTAAGCACGCTTTACCAGGGCACACATCGTTGAAAGCATTTCCTCTAGAGCCAAAGTGAGGACATGATTCGTGCATTCACTTTAAAAAGTTGGGAATAATGGAATTGTCTTGTATACATGCGAGACACATGTAGGGACTGACAAAGATGGTTTTACCCTTGTAGATTCCCAATATATTTGGTTTGTATTTGTTTAGTTTGTTCACATTGTTGACCAAAAATTTGAATCTCAATAATTTCTGATCAAACATGATTTCACCCAATTATATGAGTCTTTATTTCGTAGGGTACGGACCCATCCAGGGCATCTAAGCTACAGAACAATCCCCTTAATTACAACTTTAAAATATCAGAGAAAACCCTTTGATTTTAACTTAATTCACAAGACTTGGTTACTTGCATGTTTGGGATTGATTTAGTTTGTTTTAATTATGACTGAACTTGATTTTTTTTTGTTCCGGCTGCCTACGTACCCAATTTTTGGGATCAAGTCATAACGTAGTTCAAAATGACATTTTAAGTTTAAATTTAAGGTATTAGACCATAGAAGATCCTACCTTATATTTAATTTGGTTTATTTTAATTAATTGGACTATTACAATCCGATTCAATCGGGTTTAATTTGAATGGTTTAATTTTAAGGCATTGGACCACAAAAATCATACCTTATGTTAAACCATTTAAGTTTGATTTATTTTAAATTAGTGGACCATTAAGGTTCAATTTGAGGTTTGATTTTATTTAAATGGTTTAATGCTGAAGGCATTGGTCCGGAAAAGATCATATATTGAATTAAACTATTTGAGTTTAATTTGGTTGATTTGATTTGATTCGAGAAAGTTTGATTTGATTTAATTCAATGTCTAAGGCATTGGGCCTAAATTGAACCAAAAATTTTAATTTTGATTGATTGGCTAATTTGGGTTGAACCATAAAGGGAAAACGGTTCAATTTGAAAGAACTTAGTTTTGGATAGTTTAATTTGATTGACTGGTTCAATTTAACCACTTTTATGACTTGAACTGTAAAAGGGAAACTGTTTTGATTTGTTGGTTAAATTTGATCACCTTAATTGAACCGAAGAGGAAACGGTTTTAACTTAGGTGAACTTGAAGTGCATGGGGGCTGGTTTGAACTATCTTGATTGCAACATGTTATTTAAATTGGCTTGATGCCATTAATTGCATAATTTGGTTCAATTTTAGGATATTTTTGGTTCAATTTAGTTTTGAAATAATTTTTGTTCAATTTAAGATGTTTATAGTTCATTTTAGTTTTAGAACAATTCCGGTTCAATTCCAATTTAGTTTTAAGACAATTCCGGTCCGGTTTGAGTTTAATTTGGATTTTATTTGGTTCAATTTAGTTTTAGGACATTTTCGGTCCATTTTAAGATGTTTTTGGTTTATTTTAGTTTAAGGACAATTTCGGTCCAATTTGTGATATTTGTGGTTAGGTTTAGTCTTAGGACAATTTCAGTCAAATTTGATATGTTTGAGGTTCACTTTAGTTTTATGACAATTTCGGTCCATTTCAAGAAGTTTTTGGTTTATTTTAGTTTAAGGACAATTTCAATCCAATTTGAGTTTGATTTATGGTTTAATTTCAATTTGGGTCTAGCCCATCTTGAATGAATTTAACTCAATGAAAAGGCTTTGAATAAGCCAATTGATAAGTTTTGGACTTTAGAGTCTTCAATTTATTTTCCACTTAACATTGGGTTGATTTGAAATAATTTGGTTCGGGATTGAACACTCTTGGAGAGCCTTTGGTTTGATTTAAGGCACTTTAAAGTGCTTTTACTTGATGAAAGAGTGAGATTATATTTTTACATCATGATTTGTGATGTGATTTGGGTTTCAGAAGGGTCCAATGATTTTTATGGGGCCAAATTAGGTTAAATTGGGCAAAATACACATTTCTGGGTCAAACCGGGTTGATTTTGTGGTTCAGGAAATGCCGGTTCAGACGGTTTGGGCCTAGCTCTCTCGCGGGTCATAACAAGCCGGGTTAGGAGGTTTGGACGAAGCAAAACAGGGCTGGAGCACCTTGGTTTGGGCCAAGACAGGGGCGCAGGTTTGAGTTTAGGTTTGACCCGCGCATGGGCCTAAGTGCGGGCTGAGAAAGATGGGCTGCTCAAGCATGTGCCCTTGGTTTTGTGCGGGAATAGGGCCAGATGCATTGAGTCGACAAAGTGAACCGGGTCGGCAACATAGTTGCGTGAGTTGGATTCCGGATTCCTGGTCGAAATTTTGGGCTAAGAGACTGCAATTGGGCCGGAACGGCCTGTTTAAAGCGTTTGGGTCCGCACAAGTCAAAGCACCTGTGCGCGCGGGTCATAGCCATGCCTAGGCCCAATGCGCCTGGGTTTAGTGTACCTGGGCATAGCGCACTGCCCAATTCGCCTTAGGACGTGCGCGCGGCCCAAGACACATAAAAATCTGTTTTGCCCTTTGTTTTGCTTCAAATTTACAATTTTTACCTCATGTCGAATTCTACAAGTTGCAAACTCGTTTTTTACCGAATTTTGGGTATTTTAGCTAATTTTTGGCCCTGTAAACTCCAATTTTAACTCAAAAACTTATTTTAATTATTTTAAGTATTTTTAGAGAACTTACAAATCATTCCACCCTCTTCTCCTTTTTTAGGATAGTTTCTGAAAGGAGTTCGAATGACCCAAACATGAGTCCTCGACTCTCCTTTTTGGGAGTTTATCTGTTGAGGTTCAGGTGATCCTGAAAAGAACACCCTGGACCTTCGGACTTATTTAGTTGAAGAAAGAGATTGAAATTCTCTTCGTCTCTAATTTTAATCCTATTAAAACACAAAGTCCAGGTGACCTTAATGAGAATTCCTGACTCTCCAGAATTCAATTGGAGAAAAATTAGAGAGAAGGGAGAAGATTGAGAGAAATAGAAGAAAAGATAATTAAACATAATTTCAGCCCTACCTTTTCTCCTCTATGATGCAGTGTTCAAGTTTTCGGCCTTCAAAGCTATCTCCCGTTTTTTTATCAATCTCTAAACTCTCTTCTCTTTTCCAACAAAACTCCTTTTTTCCTTCTCATTCATTGGCTTTTTATGAGATTTGAAGTAGTTGGCTATAGAAATTCGACGCAAGTAGGAGAAAATGTGGGAATTGGGACGTTAAGAAAAAACTCCCCACTTCCCATTTGTTTGCCACATGTCCTTCTCAAATAACCAAGATTCTTTTGTCCTCTTTTTACTCTCTACATGTTTATCCATTCTCTTCCTCCCCCTTTTTTTAACACATGTGAAAAGTGTGTGGGGTCCACTTCAAAGGATTATCCCCCTTTCTTTTTTTTCTTTTTAATTAAAAAGGAGGGACGTGACATGTCCCTCCTTTTTCATTAAAGAGCCCTTTTTTTTTCTTTTAATTTAAAAGGAAGGGGACGTGGCTTGTGGTCCCCCTTCTCCTCTTGGGAGGAGTCATGCATGAAGATAAAGCAAGGGTTGTGCATGTGCACAACCCATGCAATCTTCTCTTCTTCTTTTTTTCCTTTTTTTTATATTTTATTTAAATTTTTTTTTAAAAACTTTTGGGTGCTCTTGGGACGTGGCATATAGTGCCACATCATCAAAATTTTTATGTTCAAACACAAAGAAACACCCTATCCCCACCAAAAACCGGTTTAAACTTGAATTGGTTTATTTTAAATCGTTTTGCTTTCTTTTCTTTCCAATCTCACCTTCTTCAACCTCTCGCAAAATTTCTCCGCAATGGTCCTCATCGTCACTGTTGTCTGATTCCTCTTAATCACACTTTAATGTGGCGCAAATCGTTTGTGTGCAATTATGCACGAGTGTAAACCGAATGTAGATCAGATGCAATAGAAGTCTTGAACAGGCTACTTGGTTGGAAATCCTTTCTGTTGTTGCAAATGGGACATACAACTCTTCTTCAGTCTGTGCTTAACTCCTAGCAAATTCATTATATGTCGTTTTATGTTGCCGCAGACTATCCTCAATAAATTGGACCAGCTAGCTCAAGGCTTTTTCTGGCGTAAAGTTAACAGCAATCAAAGTGATGCAACGATATGCTGGGATAGAATTACTACCCCATGGAGGAGTGGAGAAATTAACATAAGGAGATATGCCTACATGAACAGAGCCCTCCTTATGAAAGGTAAGTGGCAGCTACATATGGAACAAAACAATCTGTGGGTGCATATAATGAAAAATATTTATTTCCTAGATTGTTTATTCATGGAGGTGAGAGCTCGATCGTCTCACTCATATGGTTGGCGACAACTTCAACAACTTAAGGATCTAATTAGAAAAGGTAGTGGGTGGCTTATAGCCAATGGAGAAGAGTTAACATTTATCATGATTCATGGCTATATTCTAGAGAACAAATTCCTCGAGTGCAATCAACAAAAATTGATGATAATTTATCATGGGTAAATTATGGAAGAGCTTACACGGTCTCATTCCAACTACGGGTCTCCTTAGTTCTCGTTGAACTTTGTATCAGGTAAGTGCTCTTTCTGCAAATGTGCTGCTGAGATAGTCGTTGGACATCTGTGGATGAACTGCCATTTTCAAGAGCAACATGGTTGCATTCGATAGGTGGTGTGCGCACCTAATTTTAGATCACACACGGGGCGTACGGGAGTTCGTGCGTACCTCGGGACTTTCGGAGTCGCCACTGTTTGAGAAGTGCAGACAAACACAGGGATTGCCTATCCGGGTCTAAGTCTGGTCTGTGGCTTTATTAGAGATCTAGCTAAGTCCTCGGTTACGTCCGGGGAAGTTCGAAGACACCCCGGCCCGCCCCCTTCGGTTTGACAGGTCCCTCGGGTCTCCCTGGTTTTTGAGTCAATTTCACCATTCCTAGACCAGCATTCATCCTTTTAGGTCTGGCGGGGTCCTCTGAAGGTGTGGGCCCCCTTTTTTATTTATTTTTATCTTTTTTATTTAATTGAGGTGAGTCGGATACGGGCCCCGTTGGAAGGCTTGTGGGTTGCCAAGTTTTGGCTTTGGCCCAGTAGGGTTATTGGGTAACCCTTTTTGGTTTTATTTTGTTTATTTAGTTAATTAAGTGTTTTAAGGCTTAGTGGGCTTGGATTTGGCCCACTAACAGTTAACAAGTGGCCTTGGGCTTGTTTGTTGAAAACAGGCCTGGTTTGGGCCGGTCAATATGTGGGCCCCACGGGTGGGCCCAGGAGGTCTTGATGGGCCCATATAGGCCCATAGTCTATAAGAGGGCTCAAGATAGCCCAAACAACTTGAAAGATCGGTTCAGGCCGATTCAGGTCGGAGCAAGTCCAACCGGGCCGAAAAAATTAATTTTTTAGATTATTTACAATTGACCGCATTTACTATGCGGTCTGGTTTGAACCGCAGATACAATGCGGTTTAGACCAGATTGCATACTAAGTACGGTCATGGCCAGACCGCATTGTAAGTGCAGTTTCCGTCCAAATTTGCAATTTTGAGTCTATTTCGACCGGGATCAATTTGGTTGTCTTCTTGGAGTCTCCGGCACCCTCATGATTATCAACATTTCTGTTATGGTAGAAACGCGCTCCACTTGATTTAAACCCCCTTTTTTTTTTGCCTCTTTTGTTTGAAGTTTCATCAAGAGGATAAATCCCCTTATTTCATCATCTTCTAAGCCTGCATGCGTTAGTTTGAAGATGGGAAAGAGGGTAGAGGTGTGGGGATAAAGCAGATCCTTGGGAGGACAAATCCCTCCGTAAAAATAAGCTTATTAACACTTGTTAAGATTATGCCATTTTGCCTTCTTTTTTTATTTACTCTCCTCCCACTTAAATAACTTTTCCTCCTCACCAAAGGAAGCCCGAAACCATGCAAAACAGTAGTTAGTAAGGTGAGAAATAAATAGTCAAGTAAGCAATGGATGTTTAGAGAGAATCAATATGTGTATTATTAGATAAAAAATTTACTAGAAACCTCCCTTTTCCATTACCTTCTTGCTTTTGATGTGTGATGGTTCTCCGTGTGATTTCGGTAGCGCTTCCGCACTCTAGTGGATTTCCCGAAATGGGCATGAAAAGGGTCTCCTTATCTTAAGCTTGGAAAGAATGAAAGGAGAAAGTAAATGGGCATGATCTAGGGGTAATTTGGGTATTTAAGGACTTGGGTTGAGAGTGGCAGAGTTTGGACAGGGATTGGACGTGGGAAAAGGCCAAGAAGAAGAGGGGAGGAGCTGTGGGGTACCACCTTCTTTTGAGGGGAGATCAAGGAGGAAGAGAGAAGGGAGGGGTGAGTGAAGTAGGAGAGAGCAAAAAAAAAGGGGAGAAGAGAGGTTTTTGCTTGGAATGGAATGGGGGGTGGCCCCTTTTATAGTTGAAAAAATGACCTAAAAATGAATTTTAATCACGTTTTTTGACTGAATTTTAATTTCATGTTTCATGTAACTAAAACTTAAATATTTTTTATTCTCATCCATCCAACTCATTAACCTTGGTTGTTATTTTTTGTTTATTTTTTATGTATTTTAATTCTTAGATTCTTTAAGTTTTATTATTATTTTATTCTTAAGATTTTTTTTTTGTTAAAAACGCATATGTGTTTTCTATTTTCCATTTTATTTTTGATTTAATTTAATTGTTAGATATTTACAAAATATTATTATTTTATTCTTAGATTTTTATTTTTTGTCCTTTCTTCAATCTTGCCACATATGCAGATTTTCCGAGATTTTTGACTGCTCATAACTGTAGACACCCCAAATTGCACAGAAAAATGATCAATAATCAGTAAAAATCATTGTTTCCTTTGAAGCCAGCACAAAAATATGAAAAAAGCAAGTTTTTCCTTGTATCCGACAACTTAGGTCGGATACAAGCTTCCTTATTCGTATCCGACACAAGTTGTTGGATACAAGTAGCCCTTAATGTATCCGGCAACATAGGCCGGATACACATAGGTGCTAGTGTATCCGACCTGACATGTCGAATACACAAGTTTTGCTCAAAATTAGGGTTTTCCGAGAGTTTTTCACTTTTACCATCATGTCCTACATTAAATGAAGGGAAATCTCGGAAATAGCCCTAGGGTTAAGGTTGGTGGGCTATAGACATTATGTTGTGTCTACCATTCTTACCAACCCTAACCCTAGCCTTTGCCTATAAATAGGAGGCTCCTCCTTAAGCAAATGGCCAACAACTCTCTTGCCAATAATTCTTGCCAAGAAGAGCTCCAAGAGAAGAGGGAAACCGTTGTAGAAGTGCTTCCAGAATCAAGGTAAGCCTCAAACCTCTTTTTAAATTTTGTTTTTATATTCCTAGATCTAGATCTCTTCTTCTACCTTTCTGTAGAATAAGGCCTTTCTATGTGTGTGAAAACCCTTCCCCGGCTCAAAGTATCTCGAGACTCCCCTAGCCGTAAAACGTGAAAGCGGGATCTAGGAGAAACAAGACTGGGGATTGATCCTAGTGCTAGAACCTCTTTGCTATAAGCCTTTTGAATCTTTGTAAACCGTTCCATATTCAAAGTACCCCAATATTATCTTGAAGAACCGTGCTTAATGGGGAGAGAGAACTAAGGGAAACGATAATGGAACGGAACCCTAGGGTGTTCTAGATCCCTTTTTTCATTAATCTGAATGCATGCTATGAGCCTTGTGATTCTTTGAAAACCCTTCCATATTCAAAGTACCCCATGATTATCTTGAAGAACCGTGTTTAACGGGGAGAGAGAACAAAGGGAAACGATAATGGAACGGAACCCTAGGTTGTTTTAGAACCTTATTTTGATGAATATGTATGCATGCTATATTGTTATATTGATCTTGTATGATTTTTCACACTTGCACATACATGGCACTATTTTGGCGGGATAGGCTCACATTTGGGGATTTATTACATTCATTGTGATAAATCTCAAATAAATGGCCTCAATCAATTCTGAAATGTTTTAAATGATTTTTAAAGGTTTTGTGTTCATTTTGCACGAATTACACACATTTGGTCACAGTTTTGCATTGGTTTTACTCAAAATGGCTTAGCTTAACAGCAACTGTACCCTTACTTCGGACGCTCATAACTTCATCGTCCGGATGAATTTTAGAGCAATTCCAGAACCATGGGAAAGGTGAGTCTGTCTAGTTTATGTCCACCAAATTTCATTAATTTCTATCTAGCAAATTTTTAACACCTCTCTGTCGAAGTTGATTGGACAGTTCAGGTTTAAATACGGAACTTGTCACTTCGACGGAGCACCATGTGTTCGTTTTAAGTCCGATTCGAATGATTTTTGTTTTTGGACACTCCTTTATGAGTCTATTTTCAAATCCAATTGGTTTCATAATTTTTTGACTCCATTTGAATTATTGGTAACAGATTTACTCAGAACTGTTCATCAGTACTTTTCTGGGTAAATTTGTGATCTTCGGGGCCTGTTTGGGAGACCACCCAAGACACATCCGAAGGAATTTGTGTATGAGGCTAGTTTATTTTGAAAGATGGCCATACAGACTTCAATCACACCAAATTTCGTGGATTTTTATGGAGTGGATGTTTCTAAATAATTTTCCAAAGTTGCCCACTTGCCATTTTGGATTTTCTCCAGCAGCAGATTTTTAAGGAGAATAACTCCTAGGATTTTAATCGGAATGAAGTGAAATTTTGCATGAGTCTCTTATTTGCCATAATATTTCAAATGGATTTGGTTTGATTCAATTTAAAATTGATTTTGAATGATTTCAAAACCAATGGCATCACTTTTATCAAATTTTCCGGATTTGCCTCAACTTGGTTTTGAACAACTTTTGCTTTGATTTCCATCATTTTGTAATATTCCAGAAATGATATTGACATAAGAGAGGATCCGGAATCCATTCGGATCTTCACGTGAAGATATCATATATTTGACCTTTTTCAAGGTTTTTCATGATTTTTAGCAAGCCTTCTTATTTCTTTTTTTGTATGAACATACACTTGGCAACCACTTTGTGTGGATGAATGAGGGTGCCTAACACCTTCTCCCGTTCATAATCTAATCACCTTACCCATCTCTGGATTTGATTTTTAAGTAGGGTTATTTTTTCCCTAGAATTGGCTTTTTTTGCACTTTTTGATGATTTTTGAATATTTTGGTGTCCATTCACACTATAAACCTGAATGGTGGCGACTCTCCCAACATTTCTACATCGAGCCCCGTGTGTTGACGGAGGGATGATCATTCCGGTGATTTTTTCCCGTGTCTCACAATAACTTTCTCATTTGATATCCGATTTCAGCAAAATTAGTGGTGTTAGAATCAGATTGAAATCTTCTATCTACTGAACTAGAGTTTGGCAGCAAATTCAGGCTTTTTAGCAGAAGTGCAAAGTCGCGTCCCGGAGCCAGTTTTGCTCATATCTCCTTATCTAGGATTCCGATTCCAGCAAACTCAGTTGTGTTGGAGTCGTGTCGATGCGTTTTTTCTGCTGATGTCCAATTGAGCAGCTAATTTGGAGTTTTGCAGAAAACCAATTTTTGCTATTTTCAGATTTGACCAGCCCATAACTTCTTCATCCGGACTCCGATTTGAGCAAACTCAATGGCGTTAGAACCGTATCGGAATCCTCTTTCCAATGGTATGAAGTTTGGTGGTCAATTCTTCTTGGATCAAAAAGTCAATTTTTGGCCCCCCTCAGGGTTTGCCTTTTTGTTTGACTTTTCATTTTTTTGCATTTTTAGGGGTGCAAAAATCAGGTGTCTACAAGTGGTACTACCCAAACCTATGGCCCACAACATTCCTCTTTCCATTGGTTTTGCAACATTGCCAGACTGAGAATCCCTGGTATATAATTAAATTGATATTAATGTATTATTATTAGATATTGCAAATTTTGGATGGGTGTTATGGTTGCACAGGAATAACATTGTGTTTGAAGGAAAGGAAACTACTATTTGGCAAGTTGTGAGTCATTTCAGGAAACTCCAATAAGAGTCGTCTATGCTCCACAACATGCAAAACAATGATGGAACAAAATCCCAAATCTTTGTACGCTGCGGAAGTCCTGCAGAGAACATTTACAAAATCAACTTCAAAGGTGCTTTTCGTAGGTCTACTGAAAAAGCTAGATTGGGAGTAATTATTCGAGATTCTAATGGAAAGTTCAAAGGTGCAATTGCATCGAGTTGCATATCATCATTAGCAATTCAGTCTGAGGCAATGGCGGCCTTGGAAGGCATCAAGCTTGCTACCAACCAGGGATTACCTCACATAGTATTGGAGGCAGATTCCTTGACGATGATCAACCTACTGAAGTAAGAGCAGGATACTTACCCATGGCAGATCACTCCATTTCTAAAGGAAATTAAGAGTCTTTTCTCAGCCTTCCAATCTGTCTCTGTTAAGCATACTTTCCGAGAAGGGAACACTGTCGCTGATATTCTGACTAATTTTGGCATTGCTAAGTTTTCATGTGTATGGGTAGCTAAATGCCCATCCTTTCTTTTTGCTATTTTTTATAATGAAGACAGGGGATATGATATTGTACGTAACTAGCTAATTAAATAACAAAGGCTTTTCGGTGTTTAACACAAAAAAATTAAAATTAAAATTAAAAAAAAAATTAGCTTTTAGATCCCATCAGTGGATATTGGAATGTCAAGTTGCTTATTAAACATTGGCATATGCATGTCATCACCAAAATTTTAGCCATGCGTACCTCATCTAATTTGCCTCAAGACAAACCAATTTGGTGTTTAACTTCTGGAGGGCAATTTTCAGTTGCTTTGGCATATAGATTATTGTTGGAAGACTTGGCTGCTACTGTGCATAATATTTTGCTGAGGGTTTGGCATCTCAAACGTCCAGCAAGGATTAAGTTATTCTTATGGAAGAGCCTACATGGAGCTATCCCAACATCTGGACTCTTGAGCTCTTGTATAAATTCTATCTGAGGTGTATGCTCCTTTTGTAACAGTACCACGGAGATAGTAGAGCATCTCTGGATGAGCTGTCCTTTTTCAAGAGTAGTATGGTTACAGTCTGTGGGAGGCTCAACTCTATCTTTCAGTCCTCAGCAATCCTAATACTATGACTGAATTTCATGAGTTCTTAACAGATATTGCTAATTTTGGTTGGTCACTGTGGTTGCATAGGAACAGCATAGTCTTTGAAGGTACATTTGGCACGTCGTGCGACAATTTAGAAAGCTTCAACAAAATAGGACACTACTTCTCAATCTACAATCCACTAGTATAGTCTCAAAAGCTCAAATTCCAGTATGTTGGGTGAAACTTGAAAATAACTTTTACAAAGTTAATTTTGATGGTGCTTCTCGAAAATCCATGAGCAAAGCTGGATTAGGTGTGATTATAAGAGACCCAAATGGCATTTTCAGAGGCGAGGTGGCATCAAGATGTGTGGTTACTTCAGCAATTCAATCGGAAGCAAAGGCAGCTTTAGAAGGTATCAATCTAGTAGCCCACTTAGGTTTATCTAATATAATACTAGAGGGAGATTTTTCAATAATGATCAAGTTCTTATCGGAGGAACAAAATCCTTATCCTTGGCAAATCTCATATATTATCGAAGAGATTAAAAGCCCGTTTTCAGCCTTTCAATCAGTTAAGGTGAGGCACACATTTAGGGAAGGAAATGCAGCTGCTGACGCTTTGGAAAAATTTTCGCTTGATAGATTTCATGTGCCTAGATATCGTTTCTTTCTTTTCTATTCTAATCTTTGATGAAGCTGGCGGGCATGTAATGCGCGTAATGTTCTTATGAAATAATAAAGTATCTTTATCGTTTCTCACAAAAAAAAAAATAAAAGGATGCCGTAGAAGTGGCATGGGTAGTGCAGATGGTGCGCTATTGGGCCACCTCATCAAACTTACAGACCACATGTATTTGTTGATATGGTTGTAAGCACCTCATCTTTACACCTCCCGGAAAACCATAAATGAAAACCCTAAAAGACAAGTCAAACCCCAGGGAGCAGATGTAACGCCCCGGATCCAGGTTTATTTACACACATAAACCCAAATCTGGTTCGTTATAAAAAATGGCCCAAAACAACTATTCCAGACTTAAAAAAATTCATTTATTATATCAGAGTGCGGAAAAAAGAACATCATTCAGAAAGCGCGGAATTAAACTACCAAAATCATCCTTTTATATTTCATCTATAAAGTCTGGAAAGGGTTCAACTAAATAACATAAATAACATCCACCAAGGTGTGGATTAAAAATACCCATCATTTTTTAAATAACATCAAACTCCTTAATCAAAATACTGAAATAATTCCTAAGAAAATAAATCTAAATATCTCTCCATGTCCTGTATAGGAATGAAATAGTCTTCTTCCTAGTAATCACAATATTCCCTCGGTGTCTCTACCCCGGCAACGTTCTCTCCAGGAATATATGAAAACAAAACCGATAAAACAATAATGTGAAAAACACTATCTCAGTAAGCAGTCATGCAAATAGTTGACCACAATAAAATATGTATCGTATAATTCGAATAATTACAATAAGAATCAAAACAACAATGAAATACAATTTGTCCATCTCATGGGACTCATGAAATAGTATACCAGAAAAAGAGAGTAAACATGTGTCAATATGCTGCTTAACCGATTTACGATGGACCAGCCGCCCTGCAGTTTGGCTATTCAACACCAACGGAAGAACCCAACCATGTACGGCCTAACCAATCCAGGAGTGGGTAACGTAGCGACCGACCAATCCAGGAGCGGTACCATCCTCGAGATGATGGAATGCTTCAGACACAGAATTCAAACCCCTCTAATACACATTTCACTTACTAGCTATTCTATGGATCCATATAACTGCTAAGCCCACTCAACAGTGAGAAAACCAACCAGGGTAATGGACATACTTCTCAATAACACCTACCAAATACAGAACCATATCTGTATACCAGATCCACCCATGCAGGAACCAATAATACAGGCACCATGCCTTGTCACACCAGTGACCCAAAATCCAAAACAGAATGTACCAAGTCATATGTCTAAAACACTAGGGGTTTCAAAGGGCCAATATGTCCCGAATGTGTATCAACTCCATCGATACACACAATACCTTCATATCACCCAAATACAGGTGTATAAACTCACAAAACCAACCTTCGTTAAAAGTAAAATCTTTTGGAACAATAGAATCAAGTAAAAGTACTTCTTTAGAAACATCTACCCCAAATCTTTATAAAATTTAATTTTAAACATCCGCCAATGCAAACACTTCCCAAATACCCCAATCTTGATGGTACATAGGCTAAAATTGAATAAAACCACTTCCTTAGTAAAAACTAGGTTGAAAAGACAAGTTTTAGAAAATCTGACACTGGTCGCTCGAGCGGCCAAGGGCGCTCGATCGGCCTTACAAAACAAGTTAATTCAGGGTAGGTCGCTCGAGCGATTGTTCTAGCGACAGTTCAATCTAGGTAAAATTTCTCTCGGGTTTTGAATATATACATAGGGCATTCAAGCGACTGCTCAGACGACTCGATACGTGAAAATCCGCAACTTTGCGAAATTCAACAAAAATTCCACAACTCAATATTCAATGCATCAAAACCATTCTAAATCATTCTAAAACACTTAATAAACATGCTAGAACAATTCCCAACACATAAAACATCATAAATAACGAAATCAACGCATCAAACATCGAATAATCATGAATATCGTCTAAACACGAATTTAGATTTTATGCAAGCGTCAAGGGACTACTTACCTGGTTTTAGGGACTTAAATCTCCTCTAAGAGCAACGAAATATCACTCCTAAGTTTGCCAAATGATTCCGGAAAGCCTCGATCATGTATGGATTCAAAATCACACTTTTAAGCCTCTAGCAACTTATCAATCTCTCCAAAAATAGAACTATTATCTACTTGCTCTTACCTGGTTTCTGTGGGCACGAAAATACTCCTCCTTCTTCTCTAAGACGACTCCCACAATTGTTTAGGGTTTAGGTTTGATCACAAGGCAACTATGAGAGGAAAATAGGAAACAATAGAACAACTCACGACTGATTCTACTTTGGGTTTATAAAGTCTACATAAATAGCAACTCCATGCATTACTAGGTCTAGTTTAATATTTAATGGCTTTTACTTATTTGCCCTCTTCTCCTTTAAGCCAACTTAAATCAAACCATCTTAAACCAACTTAACCCCTTGGGTCAACCCACTAATATTGGGTTCGACCAACCTCCTTTTATCCTTCTTATTTTTAATACAATTAATTCTTACTAATAGTATATTAGCACAAAAATTAATATGTTAAAATTATATTTGATCAATAATTAGGAGCTCACCTCATATTGGCTCTCCTATCATATTAGGTTCATCTTGAATTCCTCCGGGTTGAACCATGATCTCATCTCCTGTATTTTATTAACCAATTAGTTTAATTACAAAAATCTAGGATTTTACAGTAGAAATAGACTTTCTAATCAAGCATTAATTGACTGTCATACCCTATCTCTATTGATAGGAAATCTCGACATGGTTCCAACGCAACTGAGTTTGCCAGAATCGGAGTCCAGATGAAGAAGATATAAGCAAAACAACCCCAAGGGAAAAACTGTAAATAAATGCAAAGATTCTGTCTACATAGCAAATGAGCTTGCACAATTTCCAAGCGGCAAATTAAAGGACAAAGGAAAAGCACAAAAATAAAATATATTGATTAAAATAGTATTATTTCCTAAAAATATCTTAATTATTAAATAATAAAATCTTAATGATTCTCTCATTTATGGGAGGTCACCTCACATCAAATCTCATTTATGGGGGGTCACCTCACATCAAATCAGACAACTAAGAAAGAGAAAAGATTCGCAACCATATACCCTATACGGCCACCAAAAATCTCCTAATGATGAGAGATCTGTCAGAAATTTGTCAGTAAATCTTCAAACCATATACTATATACGGGCGTGTCCTAACCGTATACCATTTATGTACACTCTATGTTTGAGCACACACTCACATAACTTGTTGGCATGTTAACTATAGTGAATGCTTGTCCTTTACTATTTTATATATATATCGGTTTTATGTTCATGCATGGTTTGGCCATGGCTATCAAGCAAGGCCTTTTGGGCCCTCGCGATTAGTCTCTCTCTATAAAGGACTAACCCCTTTTGCTTGCAACTTAGGTGGGGAACCCCTTCCCCACCTAAATCCCTGAGTTGTCACTCAAGAATGGGAGGGAGAGGCCCCAAGCCTTCTTCCTCGTTTCCTCGTTGATTAAAATTCAGAAAGTAGGTTTATCTTGCTAAAAACGGAAATGGGAAAGTCACTGTGGGCCAACACAATGACCCACATGTGTTATCAGACTCACATGGGGTGGGGAACTCAGTTTCCCCCCTAAAAAATTCAGTTTCTGCTTTTTTTTGTGCAAGCCGTATACACAGGCCGGTTTGGCCTGATCCATATGGTATATACGGATCAGACCAAACCACATGGAATATACAGTTTGCAGGTTTTGGTTTTTTGGAATAAACAATTAAATTAACATTACTTAACCAATAGGGTCTTTGAGCAATCAGGGACCCCTTTGTGGAACTTGGGCCTAGTCCTAGGCCCAATTAGACATGTGGGCCTTCCAACGGGGTCCACACGTGCCTTGCGTAACCCAAGTCCTCTCAAATGGGGATGTCAAGCTATTCTAACTCTCTTGGGCCCTTACCCAGCCCAATGGATCCTTGAAGAGTCTTAAAAGCAACCAACTAACATAATTTGCATGTTTAAAACATATCCAAAACAAATAACCAAATCCCAAAAGGGATTATCCAACATAATCCCAAAAGGGATTATCCAACATAATCCCAAAGTGGAACCTAGGCGTATCTTAAGCCTGAATTGACGTACCCATGGGCCTTCCAATAGGGCCCACGTACCAGACCCACATCACCTTCAAAATAAGAAGATAAAAATCAAATAAAAAGGGGACCTACACCACTTAAAGGGTCCCCTCCTAGACTTAAATAAATACATATCGGCTTAGGACCAGATGAGATAATCAAGTTGGCTCATAACTAGGATGATCCGTGGGACCCGTCATCCGACTAGCGAATTGGGGTGTCTACGAATTTCTCCGAACCGTAATCGAGAACTTATTCAGAATTTTAAAAAGGCGTAGACGACCTAATTAGACAGCCTCTTAGGCAGCCAGGTGTCTGCCTGCACTCCATCATTCAATGGTGACTCCCCATTCCCCATTTTCCCAAAGAAGGCACGCACCCACGTGCACCTCAATCGCAGTGTGGCCCGTGGATCAACGTGCGCACAGTGGTCCCACTTTCTCTCTCCATTACATGGGTGGTGCGTGAATTTGATGAGGTGGCCCAATAGGGCACTACTTGCACCTACCTATACCATCATGCTACCTGCATTAGCGGGGACATGCGATGCTGCTGGTGCATTCACATAAAAAGGCGGAAAGGATAATAAAAATATCAAATACAAGTCTAAAGATGAAAAAGGATGGACGATATCACTTGCATTGCATTGCTTTCATGATCTTTCTGTGAGATGCTATTATGTGTAGCTGGAGATCGTTTCCTCTGGTGCGACTCAATGATAAAAGCATGGAACGGATGGATGGATGGATGTGCCATTTCAATAAGAGGTCCCACACCCCAAAACATATCCCAACCAAGGCCTTGGCACCATAAGAAATGCGTTCTATATAGCTATCATGGTAAAAGATGGCAACTGATTTATTGGACGAAGAAACAACAAAGAAAGTTATTCACCCGATTTAATTTATCTAATTTCTTTCGCTTTATCTAACCTCTTATGCTTTCCAACTCTATTTGGTGCCTTTTTCGGTTGAATTATTTATCGAAGACGGGCCGGTAGGAGATGCACCGGTATTGCGTGCGCCATCACCTAAAATCCACCATATGATCACTTTTGAATAAAAAAATTAAAATATAGAGTCACTTTAATGTAGGTAAAATAACATTTCTATCAACGTATGCTGCGCTCGAATCTCACATAGCACTTGTGTCTACAAGGGATGCGCTTATAAAAAAAACTTGTATGGTACGTATAATTGTGACCTAAGTAAAGTGATTCTAATTTAATTTTTTTAAAATGATCTTGTAAATTAATTATGTCTAAGAAGTGACCCTTTGTTGGAAATAAATTTTTTGATGGGTTGTTTTTATAAATATAAGCCAGAGTGACTCTTTTTATAATTTTCCCTGTAGAAGGATAAGGAGCCGTTTTTGGCATGCTACCAACCTTATGTGTCAACCCGAACCCGTTTAAAACCTTCTGGGCGAAGTACTTTTCCAATCGGGTCGGATTTTTGGGTCATGAAATCGGGTCGGAAATTGCCAGCTCACGATATGCGTAAAATCTTTCAATTATGGAAACCCCATAATGAGCATAAGGAGGCGCCTCGTCTTTCTTTTTCAAACGCTTTCTTTCCTCTTTTTTTCATTCTCTCATTCCTCTCTTGAATCTCTTCTAATGGCGAATCAGAGAAACATGCTCTCAGACTCCATTATTTTCCTGTTCTCTCTTCTTTTGCTCTTCTTTAACACCATGGCCGACGATGTTGACGTTATGAGCATGCTTGCCACCTCCCTTTCGCCGACTCCTTCAGGCTGGTCTGGCTCCAAACCCTGCAAATGGTCTGGCGTTACTTGTGACGATTCGAACCGTGTAACTTCCATCAACCTCGCCTCCAAATCTCTATCCGGCACTCTCCCTTCTGAACTCAATCAGCTCACTAAACTCAGAACCCTCTCACTCCAATCCAACCAACTCTCTGGACCCTTACCTTCTCTCTCAAACCTCACCAACCTTGAAGAAGTTTACTTAGATTCCAACAACTTCACTTCCGTTCCTCCTTCCTTACTCTCTGGACTCACCAGCTTGCAGACATTGAGTATCAGTGAGAACATTAATCTGGGGCTATGGTCAATCCCGGCAGAGTTGGCACAATCCCCTGCTTTGGTCAGTTTCTACGCTGTCAAAGCTAATATAGTCGGTTCCATCCCTGATTTTTTCAATGTTTTTCCGAATTTGCAGTCTTTGAGGCTTTCTTATAACAATCTTACGGGCTATTTACCAGTTTCCTTCAATGGATCTGGGATTAAGAATTTGTGGCTTAACAATCAGGCAATGGGGCTTTCTGGGTCGATTGATGTTCTTGGATCAATGAAGCAGCTTTCCCAGGTTTGGCTCCATCAGAATTCGTTCACTGGGGCCATTCCAGATCTTTCGAATTGCGCCTCCCTGTTTGATCTTCAGCTTCGTGGCAATCAACTTACAGGGGTAGTGCCAGTTTCTTTAATTACGCTTCGTAGTTTGGCAAATGTGTCATTGGAGAACAATATGTTGCAGGGTCCTTTCCCGGATTTTCATGGAGGAGTTAAGGTTAGTCTTGGATCAACCAACAGTTTCTGTGATACTAAGCCGGGTCCTTGTGCATCTCAGGTTACGGCATTGCTTGAGGTTGCAGGAGCTCTTGGTTATCCTAGGATCTTGGCAGAGACATGGAAAGGTAATGATCCATGCAAGGGATGGAGTTTTGTAACTTGTGATGCAGAGGGAAAGCATGTCACTGTAATTAATTTTGCAAGGAAAGATTTTACTGGGACCATATCGCCAGCTTTAGCAAATTTGACCTCATTAAGGAATTTGGTTTTAAATGACAATAATCTTTCAGGTCCTATACCAGATAGCTTGGCAGGACTCACTGATCTTCAGATTCTTGATGTCTCTAACAACAACCTTACTGGTAAAATACCGGATTTTTTGCCAAGAGTGGCTGTAAGAACAACAGGTAATCGCTTTCTTGGAAGTAATCCAGATACAATAGCTTCCTCATCAGATGGAGATCCATCAAAAAAGCATAACTCAGCAGGTGCAATAGCCGGAACTGCAATTGCTGTTGTGCTTTTTATTGGGACTGTATGTTTGATCATCTATAGATGTTATACCAAGAAACAACACCTGAAATGTGGGCTATTGGGGATCCCTCAATATGCAAAAGAAATGGTGAAGGATGGCTTACCGGCGACACAGAATGGTTATGATGGGGTTGCAATTGGCCAAAATAGTCAGAGTAGCTTTTCTAACAACAATATCCAAGTCTGTAGGGGTGGAAATGTTGCAATCTCGATCCAGGTTCTTCGACAGGTCACAAACAATTTCAGTGAAGCTAACATATTGGGTAGGGGAGGATTTGGGGTTGTTTACAAAGGGGAACTCCATGATGGAACACAAGTAGCTGTGAAAAGGATGGAATCTACTGCAATGGGTACAACAGGAATGATTGAGTTTCAGGCAGAGCTTGGAGTTCTGACAAAGGTTAGACACAGGCATTTGGTTGCCCTTTTGGGTTACTGCATCATTGGAAATGAGAGGCTTTTGGTGTATGAGTATATGCCACTGGGGACTTTGGCACAACATTTGTTTGGGTGGAGTGAGAATGGGTACTCTCCTCTTACTTGGAAGCAGAGGGTCACAATGGCTCTTGATGTTGCAAGAGGGCTCGAGTATCTCCACAGCTTAGCACAGCAATGTTTCATTCACAGAGACTTGAAGCCCTCCAACATACTTGTTGGTGATGACATGAGAGCTAAAGTCGCAGATTTTGGTCTGGTTAAGAATGCACCAGATGACAACTGCTCTATGGTGACGCGATTGGCAGGAACCTTTGGATATCTTGCACCTGAGTATGCTGGTAACTAGTCTCAAAATTCCTTCTTTCCTGTAATCTTTAGAGTTTATCAATCTAACTGCTGGAAGTTTGTATGCCTCACCATTCATTTTTTTATGCTTGAAAACAACCCCTTCAACAACTTTGATGTGGAAACTTCAGCTTCTCTACACATTGGTTTTGCTAATGCACCAGCCTCAATTTCCAAGAATTTGCAGTACCTTCTAACTGTCTGTGAATTTTTTTTTTGCAAAATATTTTCATCCACTAGCCAGGATAGCATCTCAGTTAATGGAGTCATATTCAGTTGAATTATGTATTTAGGTACCATGTATACCTTGGTTCTGTACCTTATTAAATTTTATACTTGATTAAACTCATCTTCTTTTTGCTAACAGCTACAGGAAGGGTGACCACAAAGGTTGATGTTTATGCATTTGGGGTGGTCTTGATGGAGCTGATCACAGGTAGAAAAGCATTAGATGATACCATGCCAGAAGAGAGAACTCATTTGGTCACTTGGTTCCGTAGAGACGTCATCAACATGGACAACATGAGAAATGCGATGGATCCTACCCTTAAACCAGATGATGAAACCTTTGGAAACATTTGCAAGGTGGCAGAACTAGCAGGTCACTGCACAGCTCGGGAACCATATCACAGGCCAGATATGGGTCATGCAGTTAACATCTTGGGTCCTCTAGTAGAGCACTGGAAACCTGCTTGCCATGAAGAAGACAGTCATAGCATTGATATCCATTTGAGCCTTCCTGAAGCCCTACAAAGATGGCAAACTAATGAAGGTACTGCAACAATGATCAACAATCTCTTCCATATGTAACCTATCTAGCATACCTACAAAGTCTTCAGCATTTTTTGACGAATTCGAATTCATAACAAGAAACAGCAAACAAATACAGAAGAAATACAGAGGAGCCAACCTATCCATTACAATACGTTGGTTCATGGTTCAAGTACCATGCTTTCTTTATGTTTAAATTCATTTGGTCTGTTGTTAATATCACTTTCTTTTTTCTTGTAATTTTCATCCTTTGGTTAGGCCCTCCAACATGAGAGCTGTTTTTTTAATAGTTATTATTTTTTTAATGTGAAGCTATCAGCTTGATTTGGAGATGATATTGACAAGGAAACTTGACTTATGATTATGGGATTTTGAATCAAATAGAAGACATTATAGTATCATTTTTTATGATATGTTACCTGCACACATGGATCATAAGTTATTGCCTAGACTTAGATTTGGTGGATGGATATCCATTTTTATTCATTATTTTTTATCTGATCAGATGATTTTGCAGGCTTCTTTAAAAAAGGAAAACAGGAATCCTTCTCTGCCTTGAAGAGAGAAATAGTACTTACTTTTATCCTTTTTTTTTTCTTTTTTTTTTCTTTTTTTTTTTCCTTTTTTTTGGGTTCTTTTTGCGGTTTTTAATTTATATACAAGCTGAAAAGCCTCCTCACATGGGAGGAGACAGCATATAGGTAGAAGGTTGAGGGAAAAGGACCCTTTTATGAGGAGGAAAGTTTGGAAGTTCTGTTCCATGTGGCTGTTGCCTTTTGTGGTAGGAAGAATTTTTTAATTTATTTTAGTAGATGAATCAATGGTCTTGAATTCTTCATGAAGAAGACATTTTAACTAGTACGGATTGGTTTTACTGGAACAATACCATCATAAGAAAAACCTCTTAATAGTGTGTTTGGAGGAAGAGGAACTGTAGAAAAAAAAAGAGAAGGGCCTTTTGCATCCATGCCCCTACATTATAATAAATTTGCATCTATATTCTTCTAATTATAATAAATGTGTTTATATCCCTCAATTTAATATAATCGTTGTAGCTATAACATTAATGTTAAATTTCATTAATTTTTGTCATTTATTTTTATTAAATGATTAAAGTAACCTTCAATATTAAATGATTAAAAAAATTAGATAGCCAAATGACTATATGCTTAACTAAATTCAAATAAATAATTATCAACTGAGCAAATTAAAATCAATGACTTAAGGTCTAGATGCAATAGATATAATAATGCAAGAATATAAATGATGACATAAGATAATATAGGAGGCTAAATGCAGAAGAATTTTATTTCATTAAAGGTTACTTTAGTCATTTAATAAAGATAAACAATTAAGTTCAGCTGACATTAACGTTGAGGATACAATTGTAACAATCATGTTAGAGTATAAATATAAATACTAAAAACAAGAGGATATAGATGCAAATTTCTCATAATATAGCGGCATGGATGCAAAAAGCCAAAAAAAGATAATAATAAAATAGTCCTTTCTTTCCTTTTGTGGTGTTTAGGAGTGTTAGGGAAAGACAAAAAGGAAAATAAAATTGAAAAGAAAGTTGACAAAAAATTAGCCGGGGGATTCAATTTTTCTTCCCCCAAAAAAGAAGATTTTTGAGAAAGAAAGGGTACATGTTTGGTCTCATTTCCCTTGGTTCTTGAAACTCTTTCTTTTTTGTTATTAATCCTCCACAAAAGAAAAATTATCATTTTCTTTTCTTTTTATTTTTGTTTTTTTCTTTCTCTATTTTCTCTCCATTCGAACTGTTAAATTGTTCTATTGTCAAGTAATATATTTTCATTAGGAAGAAATACTATCTCCCATTTTTAATTAAATTTTATTTGAAGAAAAGCATGATTCAAAATAGGCTATTGTTATCTACTTCGGAGAGCTATGAGGCAATCTTATTTAAAGGCTTTAGTGTCACCCAATGAACCTTCGAGAACGGTTTTCCAATAGGTCTGTCAGTAATATTTTAAGATTGTTTTACTTGACAATAGAACAATTGGGAGTTTTTGTTAAGAAACATATTCTACCAGGGTATCATAAGGCTGTCTAAGGTAGTTATTATCCTTAAGGACATTTATAGAAAATAAAAAGCAAAAACAGTAAATTTTCCTGTTTTATAAGGTTATTTTTGGTAAATTTTCCCATTATATAGAGTATAGATAGATAAATAATTCCCAATATGGCGATTGAAGGTTGGTTGATATGCAGAAATTTTCAATCGTTTAGAAATTTTTCTTTAAAATAAGTATAATCTTTCATTTTCAATAATTGACATTCTTACTTGATGTAAAGTTTCTATGAAAGTGGTCAGCGGTCCTGCGGTACTCCCAAGTGATTTGGAGGCCAAATTTCTAAGGATCAAATCCCCTGCTCGCATGTTTAGTCCAAGGATGGAGGCAATTATCTCAGTGTGTAGGAATGTTGCACTCCCGTAGTGTTGTGGTGTCGGTCCAATTCTCCTGACTAAAGCGGGTCGATTAAGACCTCGCCGGTCCAATTTTCCCCCCAACTAAGGCAGGGTCAATTTGGTAGCTATATGGCTCAATCAGAACATTCCACAATTTGGTAGCTATATGGTTCAATCAGAACATTCCACAACAGGGAGGAGGGCCCTATGGTGACAGGGGGATCAACCACACTGATACTTCTTCGTCCTTTTGTTTACCAAAATGAAAAAATAATAATAATTGACGTAAAGTTTTCAAAACCAACTTTGTAATCAACTATTATGATGGAAATTGAAGTATGACTCCTTTTTCATTATATATTTTTATTTAATAATTTAAAGAATATTTAGACAAAGAAGATGATATAGATGTTGTGTAGGACATTATTGGATGTTATTATTTTAATTTTGTGTTTTCTTAGATATGTTCTTGACATTGTGAATATTGAATAGCAAATACTTTTATTTTTAGTTTTATTATTTGTTAATGAAATAGGTTTGACATTACCATTGCCATATTAATTGTAACGACCCAACCCAGTGATGTATTATTCGCTTTGGGCCTAAGCCTGTACGATTTTGTCCCAAAAAGGCGGCAAGTTAGGTTAAGTGTTCTTCCTAACTCTTATACCTTACCGAAATTTCATCAGTTTCCGATGTGGGATCGTGATGCCTTTTTAATTATTGACACTGCATTTTAATTGTTTATATTTCCATATTAATGAAATAGGTTTTGATTTTTAGTTTTATTAATTGTTGAAATTGGCATATTTGCCTCTAACTGATAACATATGGAGTATGGATATTAAGTTTTTTTTTTAACACTGAATATATTAACTATGAAATAAACCTATCATACAATCTACCCTTGGCATTGTCAACAATAAGAGGTAATATGATATGCGGAGGATGCCTAACCCAAAAACATGAAAATTGATCCAAAGCATGGTTAACTAGAGAGTCAGCCACTTGATTTGCTTCCGGGTAAATGTGGGCAAATCGCACCAAAGAGAAGAAAGACCGCAACTCTTTAATTTCTAGGATCTGTCCCCAAATAGTCCATTGAAACTTTGAATTTTGTTTAGAAAAGAGATTATCAAATGAGAGTCCCCTTCCAAAATCAAATGAGTCACCTGAAGGTATTTTGTGAGCTTAATACATTCCAGAGCCGCCTCAGCTTCAGTTTAAATTGCAGCAAGGAACCAAATTCAATCAAGAAAAACTCGCCATAAATTTACCATAGTGATCTCAGCACACTCCTCCAATATCAGCACGATCGAACCCACTTCGTGCAGTGCCATCAAAATTAAACTTAACAAACGGTAATATTGGTGCTTCCCATCCAATTTGAATCCAGATTTGATTGATTATTTGTTTCTTCTTGCAGCTTCTTAAGTATTGATTGTTTAAAGGAGATTGTATCACACTAAAAAGAAGTATCTTTCAAGATTTTGTATTCTTGTATGAAATAAAGGAACATCAACATGATGCAAGCAGCCTCTTAACAAACTAACAAAGAATATTTTATTCATTACAGCGTATGATCATAGAAGAGATCAATAGAACACACAAGATCAGATAACATAAATAATAAAAAGTATATTAGAGTTCTGAACATTGAGATCATAGATTCATTTTTGGATAAAGTTTTCTTCTAATCCAATAGATTTAACACTAACAAAATAGCATCATCCCATATGAGGATCTTTTAAGACATTTTTTTAAGAGATATTGAGCAAGTAGTTCTAAATTTTGAAGAGTATAAAAATTATTTTTCCACTTTAAATTAAAAGGTGACATAATTAATGTTAATGTATATATGCATGCACCTAACATACGAAATAGAGAGGTACGGGATGCATATGTGAGATAATATATTGAATAAATGCAAATATCCCTGATTGTGTGAAACGTCATTTTAGTCATTTAATAAAAATAAATAATAAAAAATTTCATTTTAGGCATCTCATAAAAATAAATAATAAAAAATGACAAACTTTAACGTGTGGAGATGCAATATGATATGCAAAGGTGATGGAGTAAATAAAAATAAATATGATGGCATAGATGCAAATACATCAGAATAGAAGAGCATGGATACAAACAATCCCATATATATCTCAGTATTATTATGCATTATATCATATAGAAACATGCTTCTTGAAATCTAAGATTGAAAATTACGTACATATATAATTAATGATGAATAGTTTGTTTATATTATTATTAGGTTTTATTTGTATTGATTGCCATAGGGATGCAATGAGATAAATATGGTATGGATTTTGTCCATCCATATAAACCAAATTAATTTCTTAGACACTTATTCAATTGCTATTTGATCAGACATTGAATATATAAATTTGCATTTGAATCTTATTTTAAATAGATAAGTTCCTACTTTAATTCAACATTCTTAATCATATTGGGGTGGAAATGTGGCAATCTCGATCCAGGTTCTTTCACAGGTCACAAACAATTTCAGTGAAGCTAACATATTGGGTAGGGGAGGATTTGGGGTTGTTTACAAAGGAGAACTCCATTATGGAACACAAGTAGCTGTGTGAAAAGGATAGAATCTACTGCAATGGGTACAACAGGAACGATTGAGTTTCAGGCAGCGCTTGGAGTTCTGACAAAGGTTAGACACAGGCATTTGGTTGCCCTTTTGGGTTACTGCATCAATGGCAATGAGAGGCTTTTGGTGTATGAGTATATGCCACTGGGGACTTTGGCACAACATTTGTTTGGGTGGAGTGAGAATGGGTACTCTCCTCTTACTTGGAAGCAGAGGGTCACAATGGCTCTTGATGTCGCAAGAGGGCTCGAGTATCTCCACAGCTTAGCACAGCAATGTTTCATTCACAGAGACTTGAAGCCCTCCAACATACTTGTTGGTGATTACATGAGAGCTAAAGTTGCAGATTTTGGTCTGGTTAAGAATGCACCAGATGATAAGTGCTCTATGGTGATGCTATTGGCAGGAACCTTTGGATATCTTGCACCTGAGTATGCTGGTAACTAGTCTCAAAATTCCTTCTTTCCTGTAATCTTTAGAGTTATCAATCTAACTGCTGGAAGTTTGTATGCCTCACCATTCATTTAATAGCTTGATACTTGGAAACAACCCCTTCAACAATTTTGATGTGGCAACTTCAGCTTCTCTACGCAACCAACCTCAATTTCTAAGAATTTGCAGTACCTTCTGTCTGTGAATTGTTTTTTGGCAAAATATTTCATCCACTAGACAGGATAGCATCTCAGTTAATGGAGTCATATTCAGTTGAATTATGTATTTAGGTACCATGTATACCTTGGTCCCATACCTAATTAAATTTTATACTTGATTAAACTCATGCTCTTTTTACTAACAGCTACAGGAAGGGTGACCTTGATGGAGCTGATCACAGGTAGAAAAGCATTAGATGATACCTTGCCAGAAGAGAGATCTCATTTAGTCACTTGGTTCCGTAGAGTTGTCATCAACAAGGACAACATGAGAAATGCGATTGATCCCACCTTTAAACCAGATGATGAAACCTTTGGAAACATCTGCAAGGTGGCAGAACTAGCAGGTTACTGCACAGCTCGCGAACCATATCACAGGCCAGATATGGGTCATGCAGTTAACATCTTGGGTCCTCTAGTTGAGCAATGGAAACCTACTTCCCATGAAGAAGACATTCATAGCATTGATATCCATTTGAGCCTTCCTGAAGCCCTACAAAGATGGCAAACTGATGAAGGTACTGCAACAATGATCAACAATCTCTTCCATATGTAGCCTATCTAGCGTACCTACAAAATCTTCAGCATTTTTTGACCAGTTCGAATTCATGACAAAAACAGCAAACAAATGCAGAGGATCCAACCTAGCCATTACAATATGTAGGTTCATGGTTCAAGTACCATGCTTTCTTTATGTTTAAATTCATTTGGTCTGTTGTTAATATCACTTTCTTTTTTCTTGTAATTTTCATCCTTTTGTTATGCCCTGCAACATGAGAGCTGTTTTTTTAAATTGTTATTATTATTTTTTTTAATGTAAAACTATCAGCTTGGTTTGGATATGATATTGACAAAGAAACTTGACTTATGATTATGGGATTTTGAATCAAATAGAAGACATTATAATATCATTTTTTATTATATGTTACCTGCTGTGAGACATGGGAAAAAATCATTTCAAATGACTTCCTCATCATCACGCGGGATTGGTTAAAAACACAGAGTCGCTACCATTTTGTTTAGGTGTGAATGGACACCAAAATATCAAATAAGCTCAAAAAGGCAAATTTAGGGTAAAAATAACCCTCTAAAAAAAACAACCAGAGATAGGTAAGGGGATTAGGTTATGAACAGGGGAAGGTGTTAGACACCCCTATTCATCCACACAAGGTGGTTGCCAGGTATTGTTCATGTTTTTCAAAGGAAAAAAGGCTTGCTACAAAAATCATGAAAAATCACAAAAAAGACAAAAGTGTATGGTTTTTTCATATGAATAGCTTGATTGATCCGAAACTTTCAAATATGATCATACCATTCCTAGGGTTTCATGATTAAAACAAAATTGAGATAAAATCAAATAAAACCAAAATAAAGTGAAAATTCCAAAAATCTGGCTTCAAGTTAAATTCTAGAAATCTAGAAAAATATGATTTTTATAAAATATTTCAAAATTGAACTTGAACAGTCCGGGACATAGATATAGCCCAATTTTCACATTAAATCAGAAAATCAAAACCAAAAATACCCACGTTGATGAAGAATATCAAAAGGGGAGAACTTAGACCGTAGGGTCTTCTCTCAATAATGAAAAACAACTCAAAAACCATGTCATGAAACCCTAGAATTTACTTTCAGGCTTCTAAATCCAGATCTATCATATTGATTATGATAAATGCAGGATCTTAGCCTAATCTCACAGAAATCACGAAAACAGTGCTATAAATGCAAAAGTATGGAAAATCTAAATTTTAGAAAAAAGTGGGGATCTCATGCTATAAACATCATAGATTCATTCAGATTCAATCAAAAGATTATTAAAACATGATCATGATATTCAAAGCAGTCATATCTCACAGATTTGAGCACATGGGGGTCTACCCTACGGATCCACCTGTTCTCTTGTCCCCTAGTTTTCTCTTCACGTTTTACAGCTAGAGAGGATTCTTGAGGTACTTGGAGATAGGTTTGGTAATACAAACACAATCAAAGGCCTTATTCTAGAAAAAAGAGAGGAGAAAAACAGATATGGGGTTCTATTCTAGGGATCCACCTGTTCCCCTTTCCCCTAGCTCTCTCTTCATGTTTTACGATTAGAGAGACTCTTGAGGTACTTAGAGACAAGTTTAGGAAGACAAGATAAAAGGAGGCCTTATTCTACAGCAATGGAGAATATCCTATTACTTCTAGAATTGAAGACAGAAAATAAAAGGGAAAAGGGACTTACCTGGATTGAGCAAGCAGAGCAGCAGGGATTCCTCTCTTCTCTTGGAGCTCCTTGGACTTCAAAATTTCGTGTCCTTTTGCTTGAGGAGAAGCCCTCTATTTATAAGCAAAGCCAGGGGTATGGTTGGTCCAAGGTTTGGCAAGATAGAGTTTCAGATTGAGTTAAACACAAGGATAATGCCCATCCATGGCCAACAAGGATAAATGAGATAATTCGAACAGATAAATAAGAGAATTCGCTTATCCAAGAGAGATATTTGGGTGTAGATAAGGCTCAAAAATAAAAAAGGATAAATTCGCACAAAAACCTCTATGCCCGTATATATATTACGGTCACGCCCTGCCCGTATTATTAATACGGGCACACCGTGATCGTATATCAACTGCAGGTATGACCAGACCGTAAACAAAATATGGTCATGACCAGTTTGACCAGATTTTACACTTTTTTGACCTGTTTCAAATCCTAATTAATATTTTCAATTATTTTCTCATTTTGTAGTGAAATTTGGGGTGTCTACACCTACACACATGGATCATAAGTTATTGCCTAGACTTAGATTTGGTGGATGGATATCCATTTTTATTTATTAGTTTTGATCTGAGCAGATGATTTTGCAGGCTTCATTAAAAAAGGAAAATAGGAACCTTCTCTGCTTGGAAGAAAGAAATAGTACTTACTTTTATCCTTTTTTTTTCTTTTTCTTTTTTTTTTTCCTTTTTTGGGGTTTTTAATTTATATACAAGCTGAAAAGCCTCCTCACATGGGAGGAGACAGCATATAGATAAAAGGTTGAGGGAAAAGGACTCTTTTATGAGGAGGAAAGATTGGAAGTTCTGCCTCATGTGGCTGTTGCCTTTTGTGGTAAGAAGAATTTTTTTTTAATTTATTTTATTGGATGAATTAATGGTCTTGAATCCTTCATGAAGAAGACATTTGAACTGGTACGGACTGGGTTTACCGGAACAATACCATCATAAGAAAAACCTCTTAATAGTGTGTTTGGACGAAGAGGAACTATAGAAAAAAAGAAGAGAAAAGAAGGGCTTTTTGGATCCATGCCTCTGTATTATAATAAAATTTGCATCTATATTATCCAAGTTGTAATAAATGTGTTTATATCCCTCAAGTTAATATAATTGTTGTAGCTGTAACATTAATGTTAGATTCCATTAACTTTTGTCATTTATTTTTATTAAATGACTAAATTTACCTTCAATAAGATTAAAAATTATTAGATAGCCAAATCACTATATGCTTAGCTAAATTCAAATGAATAATTATCAATTGAGCAAATTAATATCAATGACTTAAGGTTTAGATGCAATATATATAATAATACAAGAATATAAACGATGACATAAGATAAGATAGGAGGGTAAATGCGAAAAAAATTTATTTCGTAGAAGGTTACTTTAGTCATTTAATAAAGATAAACAATTAAGTTTAGCAGACATTAATGTCGAGGATACGATTGTGACAATTATGCTACATAGAGGGGCCAACCTATCCATTACAATATGTTGGATTCATGGTTCAAGTACCATGCTTTCTTTATGTTTAAATTCATTTGCTCTGTTGTTAATATCACTTTCTTTTTTGTTGTAATTTTCATCCTTTGGTTAGGCCCTCTGTTGCTCCAAAATTGGGCCAGTGTGGACACGTGTCTGTGTTGATGATGTGTCTTTACGCGGGCGTGCCAGTATCGTTTGATACAATGATTTTCGAGTCGATTCCTGACCCCGGGCACCTGTTCCGAATCTGAACCGGGATCAGTTCAGTCGTACTGCAAGTCACCTGTAATAAAGTCGGTCAGGCGATGATATGGAGACTAGGGGTTCGGTCTTCGCTTTGGGTTCTTTTAAGTGTTTGAAAGTGAAAGCAACTGATGGCACACAAATCCTTTATTATAAAATTGGCCAACAAGCTGAAAGCAACTACAGATGATCCTCAAAAAGAAAACAAAAGTAAAAAGAAAACTGACAGGGCTCGCAGGACCGGCCTGTCCTGGTCTTATAGCCGTAATCGGGTATAAGCACAGGAGGAAGGGGGCGGCTGCTAGCAAAGCCAATTCAGGGGGTTCACCTTGGATTGCTACTTACCCAAAAATACACAAGTCACCTGGCGTGATCAGAGAGAGTCTCGGGAACGGCTGCTCGGAATCCTGTAAAAACAGAACTGCGAGTCAGGGGCGGCCTCAACTTACTCTCCGGTGGCAGGATTCTGGTGTTGATCGGAGTAAAGAGGGGTCGAAGATGTCACTGCGACTGGAAGCAGTGAGAGAGGTCCTAGTTTATCCTTCTGTATTAGAGGGGATAAAGGATCACGGATGATAAAAATAATATAATAACCGGTTGCGGTTGGGTAGATTGTGTCCCTGAGTTCTTTGAAGTTGTGCCTTTTATAGCCGATCCTTGACGGTTGCTCAACGTCCTACTCTTGCACGATCTTCATGGCGGTTGGTCGTCTTCAGTCTTCCGTTCCAGAACGATAACCGCCCAGCCACGATCTAAAAATAGTTTATTCTTGAACGACCGATGACACGATCTTCTGATATTTGTGGTTTTGTCACATTGGCTTGCGTGGCTCGAACTGTATTTTTGGTTCTGTGCGCACGCTGACGTGGCCTACCTGACTGTGCAAGGCCTACGTGCTTTGATGCCATGGCCTAAATAAGCCACATAGGCACCACGTGCCCTTTTCTCGTTCGTTGGTTTTATAGGGTTTAAACACCCTCCAACATGAGAGCTGTTTTTTTAATAGTTATTATTTTTTAATTTCAAGCTATCAGCTTGATTTGGAGATGATATTGACGAAGAACCTTGATTTATGGTGATGGGATTTTGAATCAAATAGAAGATATTATAATATCATTTTTGTTTATATATACCTGCACACATGGATCATAAAGCCTAGACTTAGATTTCGTGGATGGATATCCATTTTTATTTATTAGTTTTGATCTGATCTGATGATTTTGCAGGTTTCAAAAAAAGGAAAACAGGCCGGAATCCTTCTTTGCTTGGAACAAAGAAATAGTACTTACTTTTCTTCTCTTCTTCCTTATTTTAATTTATATACATGCTGAAAAGCCTCCTCACATGGGAGAAGGCAGCATATGGATAAAGGTTGAGGAAAAGGACTTTTTCATATATGAGGAGGAAAGTTTCGAAGTTCTGCCCCATGTGGCTGTGCCTTTTGTGGTAGGAAAATTATTTATTTATTTATTTATTCTATTAGATGAATCGATGGTCTTGAATTCTTCATGAAGAAGACATTTGAACTGGTACTGGAAACCTCTTAACTGTGTTTGGACGAAGAGAAATTATAGAAAGAAAAAAAAAAGGGGCTTTTTGGATCCATGCCCCTACATTATAATAAATTTGTATCTATATCCTCCAATTTGTAGTAATTATATTTATACCCCTTAATAAAACATAACTGTTGTAATTGTATCCGTAATGTTAATTTCATTAACTTTTATCATTTATTTTTATTAAACGATTAAAGTAACCTTCTATAAGATTAAAAAAATATTAGATAGCCAAATGACTATATGCTCAGCTAAATTTAAATAAATAATTATCAATTGAGCAAATTAATATCAATGACTTAAGGTATAGATGCAATAAATATAATAATACAAGAATATAAATGAATACATAAGATAATATAGGAGGGTAAATGCGAAAAAAATTTATTTCATAGAAGGTTACTATAGTCATTTAATAAAAATAAACAATTAAATTTAGCAGACATTAAAACCAAGGATACAATTGTAACAATTATGCTAAATTGAGGGATATAAATACAAATACTAAAGACGAGGAGATAGATGCAAATTTCTAATAATGAAAGGGTATGGATGTAAAAAAGCCTACAAATAATAAAATTGTCCTTTCTTTTCTTATCTTATCTTGTGTTTAGGAGTGTTAAGAGAAAACAAAATTGAAAATAAAATTGAAGAAAACTAGTTGAGGGCTTCAATTTTTCTTCCCAAAAAAAATCATTTATAGATAAAATATTCTTCTAATCCAATAGATTTAATACTAACAAAATAGCATCATCCCATATGAGGATCTTTTAAGACTTTATTTTTTTAGAGATATTGAGCTAGTATTTCTAAATTTTGAAGTGTATAACAATTAACAATTATTTTTCCACTTTAAATTAAAAAGGAGACAAAATTAATGTTGATGTATGCATGCAACCCACATAGTAAATAGAGAGGTACGGATGCAAATGTGAGATAATATATGGAATAAATGCAAATATCCCAAGGTCATTTTAGTCATTTAATAAATATAAATAATAAAAGATTTCATTTTAGTCATCTAATAAAAAAATAATAAACTTTAACGTGTGGAGGTGTAATGATTATAATATGTAAAGGTAACGGAGTGAATAAAAATAAATATGAGAACATAGATGCAAACACATCAAATAATCCCATATCTCAATATTATTATGCATTATATCATATAGAAACATGCTTCTTGAAATCTAGGATTGAAAATTACGTGCATAATTAATGATGTATAGTTTGTTCATATTGTTATAAAGTTTTATTTGTATTGATTGCCATAGGAATGTCAATCAGTTAAATATGGTATGGATTTTGAGCCAAACCATATGAACAAGATTTATTAGATACTTATTCAACTGCTTTTTGATCAGATTTTTGAATATATAAATCTGCATTTGAATTTGATTTTAAATAGATAATTTACTACTTTAATTCAACATTATTATTATTAAAGTTTTTAGTCATGTTTATTTGTATACCAATATTATTTATTACAAGTAACTGAACTAGGTTGGGAAGGTGGAGTGTGGTATATTCTTACATAAAGCTGGCTTGGAAAGAAAATGTTTTTTGAAAATTTGTGGGGAAAGGACAGTTTTTATAGTGTATTATTTATAGAAATACCAGTTAAAAATTGCTCTTTACAAAGAAGGACTTTTCAAAAATAATTTACATTGAGGCAAATTGGCACCGTAAATAATCTCAAAAATCCAAGTTAAAACACCATTCAATTTTTTTCCTAGTATCCCAGAAGTCACTCGATCCGTTTTCTACCCAATGATATTTGAATTATTCCACATTTCGAAAATCCCGTTTGTGTTTTTTTTAATTATTTAATGATATTTCAAGTATCCCACAATCAACCAGATATCATTTGGTCCTTTTTCTATCTAATTATATATCAAATAAAGAAGGGGAAACTTTGACTTTTGAGATTGTCTACACTATCTATTAAGGATTGCAATAGGGTGGATTATGGCAAACACTAGCCCATCCCTATAAGGGTTTAGTCAATACCAAAACCTAACCCATCCCTATTGGGTTGGTAACGGGGTGGGTCAGGGTTAACCCAGTTATATCCTAGAATGAAAAATATATATATATGCTTTTAAAAATAGAATATATAAATTAATAACATATTCATAAAATATGTAATTTTTGTAAGTGTACGTATATGAATATGATTCTTCAACTACATAAAAATATTATTATAATAGAGTAAGTTGGGGCTTAGGGCAGGTTTGGGTAAAACTGAACTTGCCCTAACCTGATTTATGCAATACCAAACTGTAACTATTAGAAGGGTAAAATTGGTATCTTTGAACAGAGGGGAGAATCTAAAATTTCAGGCATAGATTTTGCATTCATTTTGAGAACTTATTCCAGGACTTGTAATGATTTTGAGGGGTTAGAATGAATTTGAGAGGTTAAAGGGTATTTGGTTCTATTTGTGGAATGAGTTTTAAAAAATAGGGCAAATTACACTTACCTCCCTTGAAGTATAGTATAATTACACTTACCTCCCTTGGGGTTTCTGATATAACACTGTCACCCTTGAGGTTTAAGTGTGGGTCACAATAACACCCCCTCACTACAATTTCCGTCAAAAACATAACCGCAGATTTGAAAATGGGGTTAACTCGCAATATTACCTAAATGCCCTTTAATAAAATGACACTCTTGCCCCATGAGTAAAAACGATGGTTTTTACCTAAATGCTCACAGTGTTCTACAATTTTCTCTATATCTCACTCGCTCATTTTTTCCTTTTCTTGTTAAAACGTAAGAACCTATTTATGTTGATTCACCATTAAAGAACACACATTTGAAGAAACACTTGTTGGATTTGCTCAACTCGCCACATCAACTCCTACAAAAATTTGTTTTTAATCCAAAACCAAAACCATAATTTCCACAAGCTTGAAGAGCCTCACCAGTCAACCTACAAATCCTCCTTTCTTGGAAAATTTGAGCTCCCATTTCTTCAGAAAACTTAATTGCATTAACGTTCCAATCCAAGACAACCCACACAACCCTACCGTACCCCATTTTCACTGCCTATGATGCCACCGCTGTCAACAACATCCTTCAAAACCCTTTTCTCCGATAACACTCCCTCACAAACAATTCCTCTATATGGAGTCTCGGCTTGGCCAAGAAAGTAGAGTAGTTTGGGAAAAACAGAACAAACCCAGCAATCACAACTTCATCGTCTCGACCAGATGACGGCGATGACAATGATCGGAAGCTGTCGGTTTCTGGGTCGTCAATCGGTGCGTCGACATTGACGATCCGAATGGTTTGGGGGGGGGGGGGGGGGGGGTTACAGAGGGTTGTTGTAGTGCTGGTCCTGAGGGAAGGGCCGGTGGGAGACTTTGAGGATGAGAACGGTGAAGGACTGAAAGGGAGGGGAATTGAAAAGCATGGAATAGGGAGGCTTCGGTGGCGGAGAACTGGTGGGTCAGACGCCCGAACACCGCCATTTGATGGATCAACTTGTGCAAGTGATGCATGTCGTCCGTGGTTGCAAGTCGGATTTTGACGAATAGCGGGTTCCCGAAGGGATTTTCTGGTAATGTGGTGTCGGGATTTGGGGCTAAGGTGGGCGGTGGTAGAGCAACGGCAGCCATTGTTCAGATGAGAGAGAGTTCTCTCTCACTTGCTCTTGCTGGGTTTCTCATGGCTATAATCATTGTGGAAAAGAAGGTTTGTTTTTCTCAAATGGCGTACGGTGGAAACGCTGCAGTGGTTCTCTTCTTGCTCCTTCTTCCGCTGGTAATCGTTATAAAAGAGGAAATCGATTTGTTGAAGAGCAAGAACGATAACCCCCATTTGAAAACGATAAATGTACAGTCATCAATGGTGGAATCACAACCACCAGTGGCCCCAACGCCGCCACCCGCCACCACCACCGCCGCCAACTGCCTCAGCTCCAAGCTCCTCCATGACACTACCTGATACACCAAAGCGAGTATCTTGCCTTGCTCATATGTTCAAGCCCCCCGACAGAGGGGAGGACTACACCATATTACAGGCACTTGTCAGTATCGACATGTTGATTCTGTTCATGGGGTCACTTTGTGGTGTTGGGGGGACATTAATCGCCATTGACAATATGGGTCAGATGGGCACCTCGTTGGGCTACCCATCTCGTAGCATAAGCACATTTGTGTCATCAGTGAGCATATGGAACTATCTTGGACGAGTAGTTGCAGGTTTCGCCTCCGAAATCTTTCTCACAAGATACAAATTCCCACGCCCATTGATGCTTACGCTCGTCCTTCTTCTGTCTTGTGTTGGGCATCTTCTCATAGCCTTTGATGTCCCCAACTCCCTGTATGTTGCCTCAGTTATTATTGGGCTCTGCTTTGGAGCTCAATGGCCATTAATCTTTGCCATCATATTTGAGATTTTTGGCCTTAAATACTACTTTACTCTGTATAATTTTGGTGCAATAGCAAGCCCTGTTGGGTCTTATGTGCTCAATGTGATGGTTACTGGGCATCTCTGTGATAAAGAGGGAAAGAAGCAAATGGCGGCATTGGGTGTCAGTAGGAAATCAGGAGAGAACTTGAGTTGCAATGGGGCTAAGTGTTTTAGACTTTCTTTCATTATAATTACAGCAGCAACATTAGTTGGAGCACTTGTATCTTTGATTTTGGTGTTCAGAACAAGAAAGTTCTATAAGAGTGATATTTACAAGAAGTACAGAGAGGCAGCAATGGTTTCAGAGACTGAAATGGCCATGAATTGGGGTGGTGTTGGATCCTCGGGAGGAAAGGAAGGTGAAGATCGTCGACATTAGCAACAACCATAACAACCTCCGTGATCAGTACAGATAAATATATAGATTGTCAAACAGATATAAAGACACAAAAGGGGTAAGAGTGTCATTTTATTAAAGGGCATTTAGGTAATATTGCGAGTTAACCCCATTTTCAGATCTACCGTTATGTTTTTGACGGAAATTGTAGTGAGGGGGTGTTATTGTGACCCATACCTAAACCTCAAGGGTAACAGTATTATATTAGAAACCCAAAGGAGGTAAATGTAATTATACTATACCTCAAGGGAGGTAAGTGTAATTTGCCCTAAAAATACGTTATAATCCATAGTCACCTCCAGGTCCCCAACCCTAATACTCCTTTCTAGATTTTTAGAACGACTTTCACAAGCATATTTGTAATATCTGTAAACTCCAAACAATATACTTTCCTTGATTTGTTTCTTAACGTGACATTCAAGAAACACCGACAAACATCTCACGGCCACGAAACACTGACAGTATGCCACGGCTACATGAGGGAGCAAATCTGGAAAACTTGGCCGACGATTTCCATCCTTCAAAATTTGTTTTAAATAATCTTTTTTTTTTGTAAAATAAATAATCTTTTGTATGTTTGGGGTCATTCCCAATCAATAATAAATGTCGAACAAGGCCTCACTTTGGTCTCCTGGGAACTAACGGGAATAGAAAGATTGACAGAAAAAAAAGGCCTCTATTCTTCGTTTGCCTTCTTTATTGCTTCGTCTGTGTTTTCTGCTCTTCCCCCTGAATAGAGTCGCATCCTTCTTCTCAGACAAGCTTCACATCGCCCAAAACCTTAAAGCAAAGCTCACCTTAGTTGCTGTTCACTGTTTTCCACCGTCTTTGAACTCCTTCCATAGCTTTTATTAAATTAACACATTTCCCAATTACACGTTTTTATTCGTGCCTGACCCGTATCTACGAATCGCATTTTCTGCGTTTCTTCTCCCCTGTTATTCCTTTTTTTGGCATTTTAAATGAACACTCCGCACTGAGATCAAATCACTCTTCCGAAGTTCGCACCTCTATTCTGCGTATCAGAAAACACGCCATTTGCCATTGACGAAACCAAATCCTGCAAGAGAAGCTCTGTTTGTTAAAAAACAGAGCTCTGAAAGGAGAGAGAGAGAGTGTGTCATGGAGATGGGTCTTATTCCTCTGCTTCTTCTCTCACTATTGACTCTCTCCTGTAAGTCTCTTCCGATTCAAGAAAGAAAACAAGGGTTTTGCTCCTTTTTTATTTTTCTCTAACCCCTTTTTCGTGATTAACAGATGCAGATAAATCGCTGGAGATCGGCATAAACTACGGACTACTGGGAAACAATCTGCCCTCCCCATCTCGATCGGTGCATCTCATCAAGAACCTCAAAGCCGGCCGCGTGAAGCTCTACGAACCAGTCCCAGAAATCCTCAAAGCTCTTTCTGGGACAAAGATCGAAGTCATGGTCATGGTCCCAAACCAAGCAATCTCCAACATCTCTTCCAACCAAACCCTCGCAGACGAATGGGTTCGAACCAACGTCGTTCCCTTCTACCCCAAAACCATGATACGAGTCGTCCTTGTCGGTAACGAAATCTTCAGCTCAATCTCCAACGCAGACAAGAAAACCTGGTTCGATCTCGTCCCGGCGATGCGCCGAATCAGATACTCTCTCAAGACCCACCACCTCCAAAGAATCAAAGTCGGAACCACCTGCGCCATGGACGTCCTCGAGTCCTCCTTCCCACCTTCGAACGGAACCTTTCGGTCCGACATTTCTGTACCGCTCGTCGGACCTCTGTTACAGTTCTTGAACCGGACCAAATCGTTCTTCTTCATCGACGCTTATCCTTACTTCGCTTGGGCCTCGAACTACCCTAAAATACGCCTCGATTACGCGCTTTTCAGAGGCGGAAACATAACGTACACAGACCCTGTTTCCGGCTTAACCTACACCAACCTTCTCGATCAACAGCTTGACTCCGTGATCTTCGCCATGAAGAAGCTCGGTTTCCCGGACCTCCGGTTATCAGTCGCAGAAACCGGCTGGCCCAACGGCGGCGACGTCGACCAGATCGGTGCGAATATTTACAATGCTGCCATTTACAACCGGAATCTGGTTCAGAGACTCACGGCCAAACCGCCGGTAGGAACTCCAGCACGACCGGGAACCAAGATTCCGACGTACATCTTCGCCTTGTATAACGAGAACCAAAAGGGTGGCCCCGGAACGGAACGGCACTGGGGGCTGTTCTACCCGAACGAGACGGCGGTTTACGGGATAGACCTTTCCGGGAAACGGCCGGCGGACGATTATCCGCCGTTGCCGGCGCCGGAGAATAACGAGCCGTACAAAGGGAAGGCCTGGTGTGTCGTGGCGAGTGGAGCGAATCGGACTGCGTTGGAATCGGCGCTGAAGTATGCATGTGGGCAGGGGAATCGGACCTGTGACCCGATCCAGCCCGGTAAGACGTGTTACAAACCGGATTCGTTGGTGTCACGCGCGAGCTACGCGTTTAGTTCTTATTGGGCACAGTTTCGGAAACAAGGTGGGACCTGTTTCTTCGATGGGCTCGCTGTTGAAACCACGAGTGATCCGAGTAAGTCTTGTTTAATGTGTTTCATGGGCTACAATATTAAATTGATTAATGTATATTGGATCTAATTCTGACCGTTGATTCCCTTTTTTCATAATTTGTTTTTTGGTTGTTGCTGTGCACTTGTGCAGGTCATGGGCTTTGTAAGTTTCCAAGTGTGACTCTTAGCGTGTGATGAGCCGAGGCAAGAGACAGAAGAAAGAAACCAGCCAATCAGGAAATTCTTTTGCTTTCTTGTATTTTGTTTAGTGAGTATCAAGTCAAATGAGGTCATCAACTGGCTTCCACTTTCAATAAAACCAATGAAACTTTTTTTAAAAAAAGTGGATAAAAAGACGGTCATTTTTGTGTAGCTTGTTTTTGGATTTGTGGGGTCATAAAATAACTTGGGGTTTAGGGATTTCTGCTGTTTTAAGATCTTGGGGTTATGATAATTTTTAGGGTTTTTTTAATTTTAGTTGTAAAGTTCATGTTTGTGACCATTTTTTTTAGATGTGATGATATAAATTTTTTTTTTGGTAGTAAGATGTGATGATATAATTTTTTTTTTGGTAACGAGATGTGATGATATAATGATAGTGATGAATTGGAGACCATGCATTTAATTTACACAAAAGCAGGCTTATCCAGCCTTACTTTTTATTATGCTGTTTGTGACCGTTTGGATTAAAGTGCCAAAGAAATGGATATTTTTCTCGGGAAGACGATTGATGCTACCGGGACTTTTGTTTTGTATTCTGCTGATAATTTCCAACGGCAATGTCATTACATGTTTTTGTGGTTTCAACAATGACTGGTGGGTCCATTTTAAGTAATTTCCTGCTACTTGGTTTCAAAGCAAAACGAATCTTAACTTTTCCCTTTCTCCTTTAACCTTTCCCGTTTTCACTTTTCCCTTTTAATGAACAAAAACTGATCAAGAACAAAGCTGCAGTGACTCAGTGAGGAGTGGAGGGATCCTATTTTATTTTTGCCTTGTGGGACTATTCCGTGCAGTGGCCGAACCGCGTTATAGATAGGGAGGCAATTGACCCCCACCTTTTATTTTTTAATTAAAAATATATATATTTCTTTATGTTTTTATTAAAATTTATGTTTTGTCCCTGCCCCAAACTCATTGAAATTTCTATATTTCATTAGAAGTATTAATTGAAAATTATTTTTGCCCCTTCAAATTTGAAGTCCTGGTTCTGTCACAGCACACAAATCCTGATTATTAGGTACCTTTGTTAAACCTGCTCGAACCCTACCAAGTTAGTGTAATGGATTGGGCTAATTGGGTAACCCGCCCTAGTGGTTATAGCTGGGTAATTCATCAGCGATTATGGCTGGGTGATTCATAAATCAAGTTAGGGCCAAATTAAGGTTCGAAATATGGGTTAGGTAGCTGGCCACCCTAAAATTATAAAAAAAATTGTTGTGTTTAACTCATCTATTATATTAAGCATTTCGGGGGTGGCGGGTTACACGTCGATGTGTGTAGGTTCGATGTTGATGTGTCACGCTGGGAGGTTTGGGTGGTTCGAATGTACAAAATTTCTATTTTTTTGTTTTTTTTTCTATTGCGTTGGGAAATGTCACCTATTGTCCTCTTCGTTGCTGAACCAAATGATCGACATGTTAGGATGGATGACGTGTCAAATAGGCTCTCTCCCCTTTAATGCTCCTTTATCATTACCGGAGAAGATTTCAAAATGAAAGTTCGGAGAGAACACGCATATGGCTTAGTGACGAAGATTTCATAAAGCTAATACGGAATGTTACATGGGTAGCTTTGTAATCAAATGGGTAAAACTCTAGTATTCTACAAAAAACCATACGTGTCATAGAGAGAGAGAGAGAGAGAGAGAGATATATATATATATATATATATAAATATAAAATCACCTGAAGAGCTGGTAATGTCAGAAAGGGAGTTGTTTGTCTGATATATTGGCTTGACCCCAAGGGGGACCGTGACAGGCTAACTTAGGACTTAGGTCCCGTGCAAACAGATCAAGCAGCAGAGAGACATACGGTGAGAGTAGTCAACCATTTAGAATCAAGGAATTTAATTGTTAATGATATTTTGGAAAAACAATCTTGATTCAATCACAAAATTCTCGAAAATTGGAAATTGGTGATACTTCTTAAAATATTTGAAAATGAGTGTCATTTTACTATTTACGAAAGTATTTTTCCAAAACTACCCTCAATTGACTCGAACAAATCCAACAGTTAAATCAATCTCCAACGTGTGTGAATATAAAGACGTTAAAATTAACCCAAAAAAAAAACTTTTCCATCATCGGAGACCACATAACCTCTATAACGTACAAGTGTATGTGATTGGATCAATATATTTTAAAAATACTTTTTAAGAAAAAATTAATCTAAGTTTTTTGTTTTTCGAACTACCAATGAAACGGTAAACATATCACAATTGTAGACCAGTTCAACTCATTGTTAGAAGTGAGTGGGTAGCCGAAATAAAGAACAATCCCTACTTATTCAATCTAGACACGCAGGTTGATCTCCAAGACCCCGCTAAATCACTATCATTAGTTTAGTAACTTAGAGACTACTTATTTGGTAACCTTTTCAAAAACAGTTTTGGGTTTCAAAAACACTTTTCAAAAATATAAAAACAAATTAAAAATTTTATGTTTTCAAATTGTTTTTTTTTTTTCCGAAAATGTTACCAAATGGATTCTTATCTTTTGAGCTTAATACAAACAAATAATTTTAGATTTAATCATTAAGATAGGAAGAAGATAGAATCTAATATATATCTACATATATTGAGGCAAACGGGTCTCTAGAGGGTAATATGTCAAGCTAAGAAATTTTGTAATTTTTTTATACGCTCCTCCATCTTCCCCATTTATAATTCTCTTTCTTCTTAAATTGGGAAGATTGGAGCGAAGAGTTGAGGGACATCTTGGTGAAGTGATCAGGTAAGACTCACAAATATTTAATTATGTATCTTAAGCTCTACTACAATCAAGTATTGAATTTTCGATGCACGGGCTGTTTGCTAGTTTTCATTTAAAGTGGACAAATTAAATGGAAGATGAAAATTTCTGATTAGGATAGTAGGGGCAAATTAAAAATTTTAGGGTGGGCAAAACTGAGTACATGCTGAGTAGATACCTTTTTTTTTTTTCCTTTAAGGCTTGCCTGCTCTAGAGTTTGTAATTTGCCCCCTATCCTTTTAATTTTAAGCATTCGTTTTTCTATTTTGTGTTGCACGGCCACGCTAAGCACTATGTAGCTCTGCCCATGTTTTAATTACTTGTAAATATACAGTTTGCCCCTTTTAGAGTTTTTTATTTGCCCCGCTATCCTTCTAATTTTAACTATTCATTTTCTATTTTGTGTTACGCTGACAACCTTGGCTCCGCAACTGTCATATAACAAACAAATAATTAAGCTTAAATTAAGAAAGAATTGCAAGTAGGTATCGAAGTTCAGATCATCTACGTAGTACGTACAGTTAAACCCGTATTGTGTAGTCAATCATTGGCAAGCAACCGTTTGCAAAAAGTGAAAAAAAATATTTTTTTTCATTTTTCAATGCAAGAGAGAGAAATTTTGAGGGGTGTTGCTTGCCAAGCAACGTTTGGCAAGATTAAGAGAATTTTTTTTTTTCATTTTTCAATGCAAGAGAGAGAAATTTGGATCTAATTCTGACCGTTAATTCCTTTTTTTTTCATAATTTTTTTTTGGTTGTTGCTGTGTAGGTCATGGGCTTTGTAAGCTTCCAAGTGTGAATCTTAGCGTGTGATGAGCCGAGGCAAGAGACAGAAGAAAGAAACCAGCCAAATGAGGCTACCAACTGTCTTCCACTTTCAATAAAACCAAAGAAACTTTTTAAGAAGTGAATAAAAAGATGGACATTTTTGTGTAGCTTGCTTTGGTTTTGGATTTGTGGGGTCATAAAATAACTTGGGGTTTAGGGATTTCTGCTGTTTTAAGATCTTGAGGTTATGATAATTTTTAGGGTTGTTTAATTGTAGTTGTAAAGTTCATGTTTGTGACCAATTTTTTTTAGATGTGATGATATAATGATAGTGATGAATTGGAGACCGTGCATTTAATTTACACAAAAGCAGGCTTATCCAGCCTTACTTTTTGTTATGCTGTTTGTTACCCTTTGGATTAAAGTGCCAAAGAAACGGATACATTTCTCGGGAAGACAATTGATGCTAACGGGACGTACCTTTGTTTGTATTCTGCTGATAATTTCCAACGGCTATATCATTGGTTTCAACAATGACTGGTGGGTCCATTTTTAAGTGATTTCCTGCTACTTGGTTTCAAGCAAAGCGAATCTTAACCTTTCCCTTTCTTCTTTAGCCTTTCCCGTTTTCACTTTCCTCTTTTACTAATTAATATATATATTGCTAACTTTCCAAAAAAAAAAAAAAAAAAACTTTCCCTATAATTGTAAAAGAAAATAGGGTAAAAAACCTCAAAAAAGACAAAAACCCTATTCTTTTTAATACAGGCCTGCAGGCCAGCACGTGGGCCAACACTGTTTGGCACTCTTAAAGCATGCCGTGCCATTTGTGTGCTTCGCAGGCCACAGCCCACCGGGCCATCATGCCAAGTAGGCCGTGCCTTGACGTGCCAAATACCCAATACCCCATGTGAGACCCCGAATTTTTAGTATTTATTTAGAGGAAATAATTAATAATATTATTTCTTTATCTTGATGGTTTTTTCAGGTAAAGGCTATTCAAGGGCAATATGGGAATTATATAATTCGGCTTATGTATATTACGGGTAAGTAAGATTTTATTATAGTTTATCGTAAATAAATATTACTTAGAAAATTTTATTAGAAAATAAAATAAAGTGGGGTCGATCTTGTGGTTGGGTGGATAACATTGTGATCAAGGTTTGATGGACTGTTAGTGTAGGAGTTTGGTGGTGGAGCACCACAGCTGATCATGTATGAAGGAAATGAATGGTTTTGTAACGAAGGAAGTTTTTGTTTCACTGAGCGTTTATAACCGTTACGACGGTTCATTTTTGGAGAAGTCAAAGCTACTGTAAACATTGGATCTAGGAGTTGAGAAGGAGTTTTGGATACCTTGAGAGGTGAAGCTAGGTAACCTGTTATAAAAGAAGAGAAGAAAACTCTATTTCCTCAAGAGGAGTGCGTCTGTTCGGATGGAGTAGAAGACGGCCAAATACCAATTCGAACCAGTTCATCGGAGGATTGTTGGGCATTGAAAAGTTTGATCAGCAAGTGTTTTCTGTGGAATTTGGATTACCGACAAACAAGCAAGTTAGCACCTTTGATAATAGCATGTTTTTTTGTGTTTTAAGATCTTATAAAGAAAGGAAATGTGTTTAAGGTCGTTTTTAGTTTCTGTTAACATTTCGGCTGAATACTGTCTGATGGTTGTATAATTTGGTTATGTAATCTCAAAGGAAAGTACCTAGTGCCAACCTAATGGACCCGGTGCCAACCTCAAAGATGTTAGCACTAGACCCAAAATAACACTGCCACCTAGTGCTTGGACATGGTGCCAACCTCAAATAGGTTAGCACCAGACTCAATTTGAACTAACGCTAAGGGGTTATAGACCTAGCGTTAACCTCACCAGGTTAGTGCCAGATGGTGCAGATTAGCGCCATGTTTAATTGTGAAGAAATATTTCGGCTGTTCTGACATATGTGAATAACCTTGGTTCCAGCTTCTTAAACCTATTCAAATGAGTTTATAAAAGATCAAATTAACATCTGGAGTTGTAGATTCAAGTGAAGATCAATTACTAATATGGATTAGAGACTTATTGGGGGAAAAAATTCATGATACTAAATACCTGTGAAATTTTCTATAGCAAATATTTATAACTCTTTAAAAACTTATTTTTATGTCAAATGTTTAGTTGCTGTATCTGAGTTATGTAATGATAAATAAGGGAATCTAGAACTGTTAGAAGTCTATTAAAAATTAGTTTGGACAATAGAATCTGTGGAATACTTTATATAAAGATATTTAGAGAAAGATAGCAAATCTAAACTCTGTTGCATAAGAGATTAGCTAATGTGAGAATGATAATGCAGATTTTAACTTGTGTTTAGATGGGATTACCAATACTGATAGTAACCGGTAGAAAACAGTATTGTCAACAAGGTTAGAGCATAAGTGGTTTTGATATTAAATAGTAAAGGTAATAGCAGAAACTGAATTTTTATCTGAGAGGATTGACCACTTGGGAATTATGGAACTGATCTAACCATTCACTGATTTTTGCTGAACTCTAATTATGATCTGAACTGTAATTGGTCATGGATTTCTTGTATGTTCATGGGTTACCATCTTGATAAAATGTAAGTGTTTTCATTGTATATAGTTTCTGCTGTTGGATGGCTTTATTGTTTAATTGAAACTGAGATTGGTAGTTTTCACTATAAATTGGCTTCTCTTATATAAAGCATGGTTTTATGATAAATTTACACAGTAAATGATAACTACTTGCCAAAGTATTAGGGTGAGACTTAGTGTGGATCCACAGTCGAGTTGTAAGTGAATTTTGTACATTTTGCTTGGATTAAGTCTAGGGTTCCTTAGTGCATTTCCTCCATGACAGAGAGGCCTTCCATGAGGGAAGTGCTGCAGCAACTCCCTTTCCACCATAAGGGTGAGGTCACACGAGTATTTCTGCCATGATGGCGATGAATTAGATTCCTTGAGCTGTTGCAGTATTTCGACTGGATTGTTTGGAACACTAGTGCTTAGCCACACAAAATAGACAAACTTCACGAATCCCAATGTATAATGTTTTCCGAATTTGTGCTTGACGATGTATTTCCGAGATTAGTCGGATTAACCAAGGTTAACCGTAACTTAATTGATTATAACTTGTGCATGTTTTAGAAATGTTATAACTATATTTTTGTGCATGCATTGCTACTTGCTGAGATAGTTGTATCTCACTGTTTTGTTTTGTTTTCAGATCTTGCCGAGGACGATACTGTGGGGGTTGATATTCCAGCGGACTATCCGGAGTATCGTGAGGAGGATTATTTTATTGAGTAGATCATAGTTGTTGGTTTTACTTATTTTAGTGAGTTTTATTTATGAACATGGTATTACTTTTGGATGGTGATTGGGAAATTAGTGAACCTTGATATTATGTGATGGAATTTTTTTATGTTCTTTTATTTCATGTTTTCCCTTACTCTGTTGATCCTGTGGAATTTTAAATAACCTTCGAGTACGAGTTACGGTTATTTTACGTAACCCAGATCCGGGGCGTTAAACCCCAGTAGGTCGTGTCGTGCCATGCCCACTAGTGTGCCAGGCCAGGAACGGGTGCGCAATAAGCAACCCTATATATAGGTTAGGTAGCTGCCCATCCTAAATTACAAAAGAAATTGTTGTGTTTAACTTATCTATACTATTATAAAGGGAAGTGGGTGGAATATTCCCTTAAGATTCTGGCCTTCCTTTTTTATTTTTCCAACTATTGCCCTCTGCAACTAAAATAATTCGAAACAATAACTACCCCATTACTCTTTCACATTCAAATTTAAATGCCTATTCATATGGTGCATTAAGGATAAGGACGTGCAGTGTGCACGTGCCTCCCCTAATTTTCATTTAAAGTGGGCAAAGTAAATGGAAGATGAACATTTCTGATTAGAATAGTAGGGGCAAATTAAAAATTTTAGGATGAGCAAAATTGAGTACACGCTAAGTAGATACCTTTTTTTTTCCTTTAAGGCTTGCCCCCTCTAGAGTTTTCAATTTGCCCACTATCCTTTTAATTTGAAGCATTCATTTTCTATTTTGTGTTACACGGCCACCCTAAGCTCTTTGTAGCTCCACCATGTTTTAATTACTTGTAAATATACAGTTTGCCCCTTCTAGAGTTTTTAATTTGCCCGCTATCCCTCTAATTTTAACCATTTATTTTCTATTTTGTGTTACACACAACCTTAAACGAAAATCCTGGCTCCACAATTGTCACATAACACAAATAATTAAGCATAAATTAAGAAAGAATTGCGAGTAGGTATCGAAGTTCAGATCATCGACATACAGTTGAACCCGTAGTGTAACCAATTGTTGGCAAGCAACAGTCCGCGAAAGGTGAAATTTTTTTTTTTTTTTTTTCATTTTTGGATGCAGGAGAGAGCAATTTTGAGGGCTGTTGCTTGCCAAGCAACGATTGGCAATATTAAGATGATCTGAATCCGTTTAATAGGCTATGTTAATGTTAATTTATATTAAACTAGGGGGCTAAACGCGCTACGGACGTAAAAAACGTGACCCACTTAGATAAACAGCCCAAGGTAGTTAGTTTAAAATAGTGGGGGATTGTTTTGTTTGGGAAGGACAATGTTTGGAAAAAAGAGAGGGGGGGGCTCAGAATCTAGAGAGAATATTCCCCCCTTTTCTCTTTGTTAATAGTATAGATGAGAAAACATAATATTATATTGAAACAAAAATGAAAAGATAACAGATAAAATGGCCAACATATTTTTCCGAGTTTGAATATCCCTTTTCGAGGGGTACTGTTGAACCTTCGGAAAATCGCCTGCCCCTTCTGTTTGCAGATGGTTAATGATGCGAGAACTACCTCTTAATGGCATGATCACTGGCTTCCTTTTCTGCCACAGGTTCACCTACTCTTCAGGTATGGATCGAAATGTTAAAGTTGATCAATTTGTTGCCGGTTTGTTGTGGGTAATTCCTAATAACCAGCCACAAGAATTACTTGAAGTTTGGAACGGTATTCTACATGCTTTACCTTCCCCAAATGAAAGCAAACTGAAAATAAGGGGCAGTCCCAGAACCCCAAAATTTAAAGTAACTTGGATGGCTTCACATTGCAACGGCAATGATCTAATCTCTTCCTCAAATGGTTGGTCTCAAATAATAATTATCTATTCACATAATTCCAATATATAAGAATTTTATTTGATATAAGAAACAAATAGGATTTAAAATGGATAGTTATAACTAATTAGGAGATCACACGAGGTTCTTTGTGCTAATGACATAATTAAAAAAACTTTTCTTATCTACAATATAAAAGTCAATTTAGGAAAAGCCAAGGAGCTCTTTGGGCATAGAACATCAGACTCGAATCTTGCAAGTCCCCTTTGTATAATAATTAGGGGAATGCATACACTATGCCGATAGCAAAAGAATTAGAAAACATAGGAAGGCTTTCTAGGAATAGAATGTTATGTGATCAGTTAGATATAATAGTCATACAAGTGGCAGTAACAAACCTTGATATTAGAGTAAACTCGGAAGAATTGAAAAACATTTTTGGTATAAAATGTCAAGCGGAAAAAGGGATGACCCGGCTGTTAAGGAGAATCCATATGTCAACCGACTCCCAAAAATATGGGAGTGGGGTCGATTAAGAAACCCCCCAATACAAGGTATCCAAATTCTTAGCATGAGCCAGCATCGATCAAAAGGAGACACCACACACACATGTAAATGAGTTCTCAGAAGATAATCTACTCCTTCGAGCTAATTGAATTTTACCTAAAGCTTTCAATGATAAAGAAGAGTTAAAATCTAAGCTTTGAGTTATAAATAAAGAATTAGAGACAAACTGTAATTTATCTTATGTCACATGAAATTATAAGTAAGAAGTACTGTCATTTGTCTTTTCATATTTTGTTAGATACTAAATATATAAAGTTGCATACATGAAGATAAGATCTCAAGATTGATATACGCATGTAACAATCCGGATGACTGCACAAGACCAGATTTGAGTACACCAACGAGTTGAGTCACAAGATCGGCGAGGGGGGGTTGCTTCGACATTGATAGCGCTTGGAGCATACTCCACCAGTTTGAGAATGAGCCTGAGAAAGACAGCTCCTGGAACCTGTATAGCTTTTGTTAAAATGTACACTTGTACAAAGTTGTTACAAGTTAGTTGAGAGTTGTTACAAGTTAGAGTTCTTTTTATTCTCTCTGACAAAGAAGATTGTGGGAGATATTTTTAGCTTTCTTTATGTACTGTATATAAATAGGTTCTCTGTTTCCTATTGTATTGAGACAATAAGATCAGAATTTAATATGGTATCAGAGCAAGTCTTTAGCCCTCTAGGGTTTTGTTTCTGATCTTTGCGTTCTCATCTGGATCTTGTGGATTCCGTCTTTCTTTTTCTTGCACTCTACATCTGATTCTTCTATGTATTGCTATCATGATGGAGACTGGAGATTCATCATCGAATACAAATGTGGCTACTTCTAATGTGGAATCAGATCCTCGTAGCCCTTATTATCTGCATTCAGGTGATCATCCTGGTTTGCTACTTGCTTCTCAACCATTGACAAATACAAATTATCATTCGTGGTCCAGATCAATGTATCTAGGGTTGAAGGTTAAGAATAAGCTAGGTTTTATAGATGGAACGATTCCTCAACCATCTCAAATTGATGAGCTGTTCATTCCTTTTCACGATGTGATACAATGATCATCGCTTGGATCTTGAATTCAATTTCTAAAGACATAGCTGCTAGTGTTCTTTTCATGAACACTGCTAGGGAGATCTGGTGTGAATTACATGAGCGTTATGCTCAAAGTGATGGACCTCTTATTTTCAAAATCTAAACCTCCATTGTTAACCTGAAACAAGAGAAATTGGATGTTAGAAGTTATTTTACTCAACTCAAAACTTTGTGGGAAGAGTTGCTGAATTATCACCCTCTACCTGATTGTTCGTGTGCTGCTATGAGGACTTTCATGTCCTATTACCAAAAGGACTGCATCATGAAGTTCCTTATGGGACTCAATGACACCCATTCTGGTGTGAGAGGTCAGATCTTACTTATGGATCCTCTTCCTCCGCTAAATCGAGTCTTCTCACTGGTGTTACAAGAGGAGAGACAACGTGGAGTGATTATGAATGTCAGCACTAATGTTGAATCTGTGGCTTTGGTTGCTAAAAGTACTCCAGGTAAAGGTGGATCTAAAAAAGGGAAACCTAGGCCTCAATGTAGTCATTGTGGTATACTTGGTCATACAATGGACAGGTGTTACAAGTTGCATGGATATCCACCTACTTTTAATGTGAAAGAGAAGGGAGGAAAGTCTTCTGCAGCAGTTGTTCCGTCTACTAACTCATCTGAGTCAGGTTCAATTCAAGGTTTTACTGCAGAACTCTCAACTATTGGCAATGCTACAAGCCTCCACTGCACAATCTTCTACATCTGCAAATTTGGCTTCTCTTACTCCAAATTTTGCAGGTACAAATTCTGCACTCTCACCAATAACAGAGGTCCATTCATGTAGTTGGATCATAGACACAGGGGCTAGTGATCATATGGTATATAATGCATCATTGTTCACTGAAATTACTCAAACTGTGACCAGCACAGTAAAATTACCAAATGGTTCTTGTGCTTCAGTGTCTCATATTGGCAACATACTGTAAGCACCTCATTTTTGCGCTCCCAGAAAAACCGGAAATGCAAACCTTGGACAGAAAGTCAAACCCTAAGGGGTGAAAAGTTGACTTTTTGATCAAGTGAAAATTGGCTACCTCGCTTTATGCCATTGGATAGAGAATCTCGACACGGTTCCAACGCAACTGAGTTTGCAGGAATCGGAGTCCGGATGAAGGTTTTGCGGGCAGTCAAACTTGAGCAGAGCCAAAAGTTGACTTTCTGCTAAAATCTGATCCAGAGGCCTACCCCTAGGTCATTGGACAGAGAATCTCAACACGGTTCCAACGCAACTGAGTTTGCAGGAATCGGGGTTCGGACGAAGGTTCTGCGGGCGGTCAAACTTGAGTAGAGCCCAAAGTTGACTTTCTGCTAAAATCCGTTCCAGAGGCCTACCCCTAGGTCATTGGACAGAGAATCTCGACACGGTTCCAACGCAACTGAGTTTGCAGGAATCGGGATCCGGATGAAAGTTCTGCAGGCGGTCAAACTTGAGCAGAGCCAAAAGTTGACTTTCTGATAAAATCCGATCTAGAGGCCTACCCCTAAGTCATTGGATAGAGAATCTCGACACGGTTCCAACGCAACTGAGTTTGCAGGAATCGGGGTCCTGATGAAGGTTCTGCGGGCGATCAAACTTGAGCAGAGCCAAAAGTTGACTTTTTGCTAAAATCCGATCCAGAGGCCTACCCCTAGGTCATTGGATAGAGAATCTCGACATGGTTCCAACGCAACTGAGTTTGCAAGAATCGGGGTCCGGATGAAGGTTTTGCGGGCGGTCAAACTTGAGCAGAGCCAAAAGTTGACTTTCTGCTAAAATCCGATCCAGAGGCCTACCCCTGGGTCATTGTGTGAGACACGGGAAAAAATCACCCGGAGATGATCATCCCTCCGTCAACACGCGGGGCTCGATGTAAAAATTGGGAGAGTCGCCACCATTCAGATTTTGGGTGTGAATGGACACCAAAAGTTTAAAAATAAGCAAAAAATGCAAAAATGCCAATTCTAAGGTAAAAATAACCCTACTTGAAAATCAAATTCAGAGATGGGTAAGGGGATTAGATTATGAACGGGGGAAGGTGTTAAGCACCCCCATTCATCCACACGAAGTGGTTGCCAAGTGTTATTCATGCTAAAAGAAAATAGAAAGCTTGCTAAAAAATCATGAAAACCTTGAAAAAGGCCAAATATATGATATCTTCACATGAAAATCCAAATGAATTCCGGATCTTCTTTTATGTTAATATCACTTCTGGAATATCACAAAAAGATGGAAATCATAGCAAAAGTTGCACAAAACCAAGTTGAGGCAAATCCGGGAAATTTGGTAAAAAGTAAGGCCATTTGTTTTGAAATCATTCAAATCCAATTTTAAATCAAATCAAACCAAATCCATTTGAAAGATTATTGTAAATAATAGTCTCATGCAAAATTTCAATTAATTCCGGTCGAAATCCTAAGAGTTATGGCTCTTTTAAAGTTGCTGCCGGAGAAAATCAAAAGTAGCAAGTAGGCAACTTTGGAAAATCACCTATAAAAATCTACTCCATATAAATCCGTGACATTTGGTGTCAATGAAGTCTGTATGGCCATCTTTCAAAAGAAACTAGCCTCATACAAAAACTCATTCGGATGTGCCTTGGGTGGTCTCCCGAACAGGCCCCGAAGATCACAAATTTACCCAGAAAAGTACTGATGAACAGTTCTGAGTAAATCCGTTACCAATAATTCAAATGGAGTCAAAAAATTATTAAACCAATTGGATTTGAAAATAGACTCATAAAGGAGTGCCCAGAAACAAAAATCATTCGAATCGGACTTAAAACGAACACATGGCGCTCCGTCGAAGTGACAAGTTCTGTATTTAAACCTGAACTGACCAATCAACGTCGACAGAGAGGTGTCAAAAATCCGCTCTATAGAAATTAATGAAATTTGGTGGACATAAACTAGACAGCCTCACCTTTCCCATGGTTCAAGAATCACTCCAAAATTCATCCGGACGATGAAGTTATGAGTGTCCGAAGTTGTGGTATAGTTGCTGTCAAGTAAAGCCCATTTTGAGTAAAACCAATGCAAAAATGTGACAAAGTGTGTGCAATTCGTGCAAGATGAACACAAAACCTTTAAATATCATCCAAAGACATTCCAGAATTGTTTGAGGCCATTTATTTGAGATTTATCACAATGAATGTAATAAATTCCCAAATGTTAGCCTATCCCGCCAAAATAGTGCTATGTATGTGCAAGCGTGAAAAACCATACAAGATCAATAGAACAATATAGCATGCATACATATTCATCAAAATAAGGTTCTAAAACAACCTAGGGTTCCGTTCCATTATCGTTTCCCTTTGTTCTCTCTCCCCGTTAAACACGGTTCTTCAAGATAATCAAGGGTACTTTGAATATGAAACGGTTTACAATCAATCAAAAGGCCTTATGCTACATAGGTTCTAGCACTAGGGTCAATCCCCAGTCTCGTTTCTCCTAGATCCCGCCTCCACGTTTTACGGCTAGGGGGAGTCTCGAGATACTTTGAGCCGGGGAAGGGTTTTCACACACAAAGAAGGCCTTATTCTACAGAAAGGTAGAAGAAGAGATCTAGATCTAGGAATGTAAAAAACAGAAAATAAAAGAAAAGTTTGAGGCTTACCTGGGTTCTGGAAGCACTTTCGCAGCGGTTTCCTTCTTCTCTTGGAGTTCTTCTTGGCGAGAATTCAAAACAAGAGTTAATGGTCATTTGCTTAAGGAGGAGCCTCCTATTTATAGGCAAAGGTTAGGGTTAGGGTTGGTGAGAATGGTAGACACAACATAATGTCTATAGCCCACCAACCTTAACCCTAAGGCTATTTCCGAGATTTCCCCTCATTTAATGAGGGATATGATGGTAAAAGTGAAAAGCTCTCGGAAAACCCTAATTTTGAGCAAAATTTGTGTATCCAGTATATCAGGCCGGATACACAAGGACCTTAAGGTATCCGGTATATAATACCGGATACACTAGGGATTGCTTGTATCCGGTATTTGTCACCGGATACAAAGAGGACTACTTGTATCCGGCCTGAGTTGCCGGATACAGGTAAAAATTCATTTTCTTCAATTTTTGTGCTGGCTTTCAAGGAGATAATGATTTTTGATGATTGTTTGTGCAATTTGGGGTGTCTACAACTGCCCCTTTTTGCGGGAGGTGCGAAGCAGTGAGCTACAAAGATTAGACAAGCCCAAATTGCACTCCCTTAAGCATGATTTGCTTGATTCAATTCAATTTTGTAAAAACAATTTCTGAGTGAAGATTTGCCAAAAAGCCTTCACTTTAAGGGGGGCATCTCTCCAAGAGTTCTTAAATTCCACTGAGCTCTTGTGGCTGTGAAGTGGATTTTAAGCCCAAAAATAGGATTTCTTGAAAACTGATTTTTTATCAAACCAAGTTGAAAATTGAGTGGATATCTTCCTTTTTGACCAGCACATTTCCCAAAGTTGTCCTAAATTCCACTGAGCTCTCGTGGCTGTGAGGTGGATTTTAAGGCAACAATAGGATTTTTTTTGAGAAAATAGTGGAATTTGTAGCACATTTTTGCTCTTTTTCTTCTTTCTTTTCCCCCCTTTTTTTTTCTTCTTCTTTTTTTTTTCTTTTCATTTCTTTTCTTTTTTTTTCTTTTTCCTTTTTCCCCTTTTTTTTTCCTTTTTTCTTTTTTCCTTTTCTTCTTTTTCCTTTTTTATTTCTTTTTCTCTTTTTTTCTCTTTTTTTCTTTTTTTTTTTCTCTTTTTCCTTCTGTATCCGGTATAACATACCGGATAAGGAAGGGCCCGTGTGTATCCGGCCTGAGTCACCGGATACACACGGCTTTATAAGTCGCGCGCGAGCGCGACTTTTCCTCTTCTGCTCTTTCTTCTCCGATTGTTAAGAGCGGCTACACTCTTCTCCCCTTCGTCGCCCGACGGTTCTCCTTCCTTCTCCGACGAACCCCGCCAGCTCCGGCGACTTCCGGCGACTCTCTGAGCTCCGGTGATTGCTCCTTCGATAGTGACCGAGCCCTAGCTCGCGATTTCCTCACTGTTCATCGGCGATTCTTGGATTCCGGCAACCTCACAGCGACTGTTCATTGCCCGTCTCTTCCGCACAGTTTCCAGGGAGTTCGTCCTTCTCTCAACAGTTTGATCTTGCCATTAAGTGCTCGATTTCCCCTTCAACAGGTGAGTGATTACTCAGCCAAAAAATTTCTCTATCGAATGGCCACTTGTTAATTCTCCTATTGTTTCTAATTTTTCTGCCGAAAATTTCTTTCTTGTAAACACTTGTATGCCAAAATTTTTCTGTCGAATGGCCATGCTCATTTTGTAAACATTGAATAGCCCCTTTGTTCCCAACTTCAGACAGTTGAGTTCGAGCATGTTTTGATGAATTTTTGCTCCTCAAATCTTGCATGATTTCCAGCATTTTTGCCATACACTGCCGAATTGCCATGTTTGTGATGCTTTGGTGCCTTGATTGACATTTGGCCTGACCATATGCTGGGAATTGGTTGTTTTTGTTTGCTTGAGGTGACCAATTTTGAACATCCCATCGGCTGCATGCCTCTTAGTCTAAAAAATTTTTTTCTTTGAAGTACGCCCAAATTGACAGTGACTAAGCAGCCTGGGCTTGATGCTAGACTGAATTGCTTATTGTAAATGCCATGCTTTGTTTTGTATTGTCAACTTCTGGTTTGAATCCTACAGTTTTGACTTTCCATTTTTTTGAACTATTGGTGATGAAGAATTCTGCTATTTTCAATCTGACCTCCACATGCTTTTCATCCAGGCAGGGCTTTGACTGTCCAAACTTGCCTTGTGATTTGTTTTTGAACACACCCGGCTTCATAACCACCCCCGGCTTGGTGTCTCAGTAGCCTTTGGAGTGTGCTTCCCACATTGATCTTTATCCTGCCTATTTTATCCTGCCTTCCAGAGCCACTCCTGAAAATAAATTAGGAAGTATTAAGCTTCGCATAGAACTGACAATCAAATGATTTCCCAAAAAACTTTGAATCACAAGAGCAGAAATAAAAGGATAACTTAAAAAGTCTTGTAAAACTCCCGCTGAACTAAAACCTAGGTTAAAAGCAAGGTAATTTGCACTGAAACCTAGATTAAAAGCAAAGTAGAATTTCTGATGAATTTGAATTGAATTTAGATCAAAAGCAAAGTAGGATACTGAATCTCATAGGGAACTTCCCTGATGTGTGTAGATGGCTAGGAGTCGTTCCCGCGTTAGAGAAGAGGCTGACCCAGCTGATCAGCCCTCCACTTCGCGGGCTCGGACAGAGGCGAGTTCCAGCGCCACCTTGTCGGAGCCACTAGATGTCTCCCGGGAGAGCTCTGCCGAGGTAGGCTTTCAAATTCTTCCTCTTCTTTTTCTTTTTTTTCTTCTATCCTCTTCCTACACAAACCTTCACATTTCCCCTTTTGATTTTAGCCCGTGATTGCTCCTGTTCGTGGTCGGGGCAGAGGCCGAGGATGTGGCAGAGCCAGAGGTGCGGCCCAGGATCCGATTATTGGAGGCGATGCTAGAGGGTTCCGCTTGTCCTTTCCCGCGGATTTGATGGCATCTGTTCAGGACACCGAGCTTCTCATTGGGTTGGATCATCATCCATCGATGTGTGTCCGAGCAGATCTTCCGCTTCAGTATCCCTCCTCGCATCTGAGAGGTAGCTGAGGGAGATTTTGCGAGCTGTATCAGACTTTATCTCCCGGACTCAGACGGGAGTTCCGCAGATGCCGTTTTGACCACTTCCTACTCATTCCATCCTTTCAAGCTGATCGCCCTCTTATCTTCGCCATGCTGGAGCGGTACTTCCCCGATACGCAGATATTTCATCTGCCCAAGGTTGAGCTGGGGATTCGCCCATCAGATTTTGTAATGCTTACTGGCATCCCTTTGACGGGTAGGACTATAGAGATGGAGCGTCCTCCTGTTGCGGACATTGGCACCCTGCTTGGGTATGAGGACCTTCCTGCTGCTGCTTGGGATGGCAGGAGTGGTCGGATTTCCATTAGCTTGTTGCGCAGCAGCATCACTGATCACCCTGACCGGAGGCATACGACTGTCGCTGAGGCTGATGACAGCTTCCTCCCTCTCTTTCGACGAGTATTCTTGCTGATGCTGGGCAGCTGCTTTTTCCAGGAGGACACGACGTCAGTCAGTCCTGTTTTCTTGGATGCCTTGAGGGATCTTAGGCAGACTCGGCGACTCGCTTGGGGTCGGTTGATATACGGGACTATATTAGCCGGACTGAGTCGAGTCATCCGAGGCATGGCTGCTCCGAGGGGAGATGGTATCAGCTGCCGATTTTTCTGGCAGATTCTACAGGTAAGGACCATTTGGATTTAATCCCTTGAATTTCTTTTATTCCCTTCTGACTTGTTTTCTTTCTTCGCCAGATATTCATGTATTCATACATGACCTACTTCCGTCCTTCTCCCGTGCCTGGCGTTGTAGAGTTTCCTGTATCCCTACGGTGGTCTGTTCTTGATAGGGATGCAGATAGGAGCCAGCCCCGATCGGCCCGGGCGCATTTGGACCGTTCTCGCCGGTCTGAGGTAACTTTCTCTTCCTTCAATACTTTCCTTTCTCTTATACTGCCTTGTACCTGACACTTTTCCTTGTGATTGCAGCTGATACTAGCCCGCTTTGAGGATGTGGATGACGAGGTTGCTCGTCAGGAGATGGTACAGGACGCTTTTGAGCGGGATGTACGGCGCCAGTCCTTCCAGTGTTTCATTGGGAGACTTGGTAGGATTGTGTACCTAGGCGAGCGCCTGTACTTCCAGCACACTGGAGTTCCTCGTATCCCAGTTCCTCCACCACCCGTTGACCTTGCAGTCCTCCTGCCCGGATTTGACGTGGCCCAGTTTGATCAGTGGGAGGATGCAGAGTTACTCACCGTGGTTGGTGATTATGATGAGTGGATCCAGAGAGTGTCCATTGGATGTTTGATGGATCGACCCACTCGTGCCGGGGTGACTGAGATCGGCGGGATCTGTATCCGGGTCCATGATGACACAGTAAGTTCCATGACTTTCATTTTCCATGTCCTTTCCTTCCCTTCTGTATTTCTGACCCCAATTCTGTTCTTATTGGCAGGTACACGAGTTGAATACTATTCGGGACCGGTTTGAGAGCCAACGGGCCGCGATCGATGATATGATCGCCGAGCATGACGCGGTCGTGGCTCAGAGAGATGCCCGGATCCGAGAGTTGGAGGCTCTGGTTGCTGAGCTCCAGGCTAGACAGGTATCCGGTTCTTCATAGTTTTCATCTGTTTTAATTTCCATGTTTCTGCTATTCTGATATGAACTGTTTAGCTTTTGTAGGACCCAGTCCCAGATCAGGCTGCTGCTTTCGAGCTGGATTTCCTTGTCCCTGATCCATCTCCAGTTTGGGCTACTGATCCTGTGGACGTCCCGGCTGTTGATCCGGTGGTAGCTGCTCCTACGGATCTCGTGGCAGACACCCTTGGTAAGTTTTAGTTTTACTTCTCTGGTTCATCTTGATATCTCAATTTCTGACTTTTTCCATTGATTAAGATATTTCAGTTCCTAGTCCTTCTGCTGTTGCTACCGAGCCTTCTGGGGTTGCAGTAATTGAGACTGTCGTTGCTGAGGATTCGGCTGCACTTGAGGTAGCTCCCTTGCTTGCCGAGCCTGTTCCTGCTGGCCCTTCATTCCCTGATCCCGTTCCTGAGGTCATTGGTAAGTTTCTTTTAGTTTCATCTCTTTGGTTCATTTGGATACCTCAATTTCTGATTTTTTCCTGTTGCTCCAGATGCTTCTGATCCGGGTCCATCTTCTACTGCTGCTAGGCCTTCCGGATCTGTGGGAGTGGAGGCTGCTATGGCTAAGGGCCCAGTTGAGCCGGTTGCTACTGAGCCAGAGGCCTCCTCTCCAGATTCTACTCCTGCTCCGCCCCCAGACCTCGAGGAGTATTTCCTGGAGTATCAGATCTAGCAAGTTGTGGGCCGGCTTCCTCGTCATGCTGCCGAGCGTATTCTGGCCTACTCTAGGGGCCGATCGCTTCGAGGGAGAGGCCATAGAGGTGGACGCGGCCGAGGACGCGGATGTGATCCTGCATAGTAGTATATTAGGATTTTCCCGTATTTTCCATCATCATTTGTACAAACACAATTTATATATATGAAAAGGCAATTTCATTCATTCTCTCTTATCTAGCTCTTTTTGTTTTTAATTTTATGCAATTATGACTTGTATACAGGTAAAACAGGTAAAAAAAATCGGATTTTCCATCCCTTGCTCTTTTTTTTTGCTCTTTTTTTTTGCTGTTTTTCTATGTATCCGGCATATCAGGCCGGATACACTGAGTGTTCTTTGTATCCGGTATGATATGCCGGATACACATGGTCCCCTTTGTATCCGGCATACTTAACCGGATATGAATAGAACCCTTTATATCCGGTCTGAGTTACCGGATACATTAAAAGATGCTATAAATGCAACCAGCCTCGGGATTTGAGCATTTTTTTTACGAGTTTTTGAGTTTAGAAACCCCCTTTTTCGCCTTTTTCTTCCTCCTCTTGAGTTCTAGCTTGCTCCCATCCACTCCAATGGAATCCGGATCATCTTCTTCTCATTATTGTCTGTCCACACTGCCTCCCCTGCAAAACAACCTTTCAGATCAAAACCCCCAAATCTCACTAGGTACAACCCTGTGGATTCCTTTTACATAAGATGGGTTATCTCTATGACCCTAGAGGAGGAGAGGAGATGGGATTCGACTAATCTAGGCCACACCCTGCTCATTCCTAAGGTTCCCTTCAAGTGGGAGATTATAGAGGCCATGATTGGTCATTGGGTTCCTGACCTCAACTTGTTCCGTTTTGGGAACCATGAGATGACCCCGACCATAGAAGAGGTGGAAACCATCTTGGGTTGAGGTTTGCAGAGAAGGTAGTGAATCCACCTCTTAGGCCCAGTTACAAGAAGGAAGCTTCTACATTCTTGGGCATAGGGAAGAAGGACTTAGGGGATTCTGACACCCTTTTGACCCTATCTAAGGCTTTTTTGACTGAGAAGCTTTTGAGGGGGGAGAATAAGGAAGCCCGGTTCAACGCCTTGACCCTGATAGTGGTCAACCAGCTGCTTTTCCCACGAGATGATGATGAGGTGGATTTGGCCTTGATTTTAGTGATATGCCAGGTTAGGGAGAGGGAGAGGTTGGCCTCTATGATTTTGGCTGGGATGTATCAGGCCTTGACTGATTGCTACAATAGGAAGTCGAAACGCTTCTAAGCATGTACCCAGATCCGACAGGTAAAAAAAAAAAAATTAAAAGTTTTTTTCTTTTTTTTTTTTTTTTTGCTTTTTTGCTTTCTTTTTGCTTTTTTTTTTTCTTTTTTCTTTCCTTTTGCTTTTTTTTTTCTTTTACAATGTGTTGATATATCTCTCTTCCTTTGCAACTTTGGCTACTTGATCATTTGAGTCAGATAGAGGAAATCAATCGACACTTCTTCCCGAACTTGAGAGTCCCCATTTTAATGAGCAACCGGGGGTGTCCCGATATTCTAGGGGGCAAACAGGGTTCGTTCACTTTCTTGGGTTCACTCCAGGATGACCAGGTGAGATGGCCTGGTACTTATCAGCCTAGTGCAGAGACAGTGATTAGCTTCCGAGATCGCAACTTTCTAATTCTAGCTGGCCTGAGGCATGCAGTGCCTTATCTACCTTTGAGGGTCCTTCGTCAGTTCAGAAGGACCCAGGGGATTATAATCCCAAGTGGGTATGAGGATCATCTTAGGCCCCTTTCTCCAGATACCATGAAGCTGAATGCCTGGTTGATGAGGGAGTGGTCCTATGTTCACTTTATGCGTGGCCCGGTCTTCTCAGAAGCCCATGTGAAGGATTATCTCTTCTGGATCAAGGAGCAGATACAGAGTCAGGCTCCATTACCTGAAGACCCTCCTGCAGTTTTGGCTCCCACCTATGAGGACATTTTGGAGTCTGAAAGAGCTTCTCACAGGCGCCTTCAGCAGATTTGGATACGAGAGGCCCAGGAACTTAGGATACGGGGCCTTGACATGGAGAGACAACTTGCGGAGCAGGTATCTCGCCGTTTAGCTATGGAGAAGCAACTTGAGGAAAATAGGCAAGCCCGCTGTCTTGAAGTCCAAGCATTGAGGCAGAAGCACCAGGATGCTTTAGCCAGCCTTAGGAGCATGCGGATTAGGCAGACTCTTTCAGATGAGGTTATTTCCTTCTTGAGTGATCCCGCTGCAGAGGGGGCTTCTGAAGTTATCGCAGTTCAAGTAGCTCGGATTCGGGAGCTTGAGGAGCGGCTAGGAGACAGAGATTAGCTTTATTTCCTGCACATTTTTCTTTCATACCTTTGTACGAAATTGAACTCCAATAGTGGAAAGCCAAAGTATTCAATTCAAAATAAAATTTTTATATTATTGGCCTCAGAATGCTCAGATGCTTGTAAAAACAAAGGTTTTATGAAAAGTATTTGATTTCTCATCACCGGCCAAAGTATAATTTTTCCTTTTTATATTTTTTTTATTTTTTGAAATTTGGTCCATGCACTTAATCACCTATAATTAAAGGAATTAGAACCAGGTTAAATAATGAAAAGGGTAGTCCAGAAAATAATGAGGGATCAGAACCGTCCATCTTAGGACCTTTAGAGTCATCCCCAAATTCCAAAACTGACCCCATTCTGTTCATGCCAACTTTGTTTCAAGCTCAGATCTCCATGATCAACTCAACCTCTGATTTTTCTTCATTTTTTATTTTTATTTCCTTTTTTCTTTCTTCATTTCTTTTTGCCAATATTGCCCCTAGCGCCAGTTATAGTTTTCACTAGGGCCGGCTTCTGCATTCCGTCATCACCAATCTTACTCTAACATTTGAATGAACAAACTAAGATCACCGAGGGCTTAAAAATAAGACGAAACAAAGGCTAGGTTTGGTTTATGAAAGAAAGGGTATTAAAGGCCCAAACATTTTCAAATGTGGAAATAGGTCAACCGGACTTACAGTCATAATGAATTTAACCCTTTTCCCCCAAATTGCATTTTTTTGCATCTTTTTTCACATTTGGCTTTCATTTGCCCTTTTCATTGCTTTTTTCTCCTTTTTTCTTTTTTTCTTAACTTTGCCCCAATTTGCTTTGCCCCAGTATAAGACTGTAAATCCGGTTTGGGTTTATCAAAGAAACGAACCGGCTCAATTTGGCTAGACTAGGGATTAAAATTTTGAAGGAAATAAAGAAAAATGGCCTCGGATCATTTCCTAGAAATATTTACTCAAGGAAAATACCTTTTTATTGCATCGGAGTTAATTGGCTCAGGAAAATCTGACCCATCCATTTCTGCTAAGATGAGTGCACCCCCTGACAGGACCTTCTTGACGACATAAGGCCCTTCCCAATTGGGCTTGAACTTACCACGAGGGTCTTCCAAAAATGGTAGAATTTTCTTTAGAACTAGGTTTCCTTCTTGGAAAGTTCTGGGCCTCACTTTCTTATTGTAGGCCCGGGCCATTCTCCTCTGGTACAATTGGCCATGACATAGTGCCTTCAATCGCTTCTCTTCTATTAGGTTGAGTTGATCATGTCTTGACTGTACCCATTCGGCTTCTTCCAGTTCTGCTTCCATGAGCACTCTGAGTGATGGGATTTCTACTTCCACTGGCAAGACTGCTTCCATTCCATAGACTAGGGAATACGGGGTTGCCCCAGTTGAAGTCCGGATTGAGGTTCTGTAGGCATGTAGAGCGAGTGGCAGCATTTCGTGCCAATCCTTGTAGCTTACTATCATCTTTTGAATGATTTTCTTTATATTCTTGTTTGCTGCTTCCACTGCCCCATTCATCTTTGGCCTGTATGGAGCTGACTTGTGGTGGGTGATCTGGAACTGCTCACACATTTTCTTCATGTCCTTGTTCTTAATATTTGAAGCGTTGTCTGATACTATGACACTTGGCAGTCCATAGCGACAAATGATATTGTGCTTCAAAAACTTAATAACATGGTTGCTTGTGATATTTACATATGATGCTGCTTCCACCCGTTTAGTGAAGTAATCAATCGCCACCAGGATGAATCTGTGCCCGTTCGATGTCTTAGGGGAGATCATGCCAATAACATCTATGCCCCACATAGAGAAGGGCCATGGGGATGTCATGTTGTGCAACTCACCTGGGGGTGCATGCTTATTATCTGCATATATCTGACATTGGTGGCACCTCCTGACATGTATACAGCAATCATGTTCCATGGTCGTCCAGTAGTAGCCCAACCTCAAGATCTTCTTTGCCAACATGTGCCCACTCATATGGGGCCCACAAACTCCTCCATGTACAGTTTCAATCAATCTTTCCGATTCAGCCTTGGCAACACATCTGAGCAGAATGTCGTTATGTGACCTCTTGTACACATGTCCACCACTTAGCAGAAACTGACCCGCCAACCTCTGTATTGTCCTCTTCTCCGTAGCAGTGGCATTTTCTGGCAAACTCCGATTGTTCAAGAAAATTTTGATATCTTGAAACCACGGTGCTTCTTCTTCTGGTGCTCCCTCTAGAACGAGACAGTAAGCCGGTTCATCTCTAACCTCAATTTCCAGTGGTCTGATGTCTACTCCTTCTGGTATGCTGACCATTGAAGCCAATGTTGCTAGAGCATCCACAAACTGATTCTTGGCCCTTGGCATATAGTTGAAGGAAATTCGAGTGAAATTTGTGCTTATTTCTTCCAAGTACTGGTGATAGGGGATCAATTTGTGATCCTTGGTTTTCTACTCACCAGTTGTTTGGAAGATGATAAGACTCGAATCCCCGTATACGTCAAGTTCCTCTACTCCATGATCCATGGCTGCTTGCAATCCAATTATGCATGTTTCATATTCTGCTATGTTATTGGTGCACTGGAATCTCAGCTTTACTGCAATCGGGATGTGTGAACCATCTGGTTTAACCAAGACTGCCCCTATTCCATTACCATTCATGTTGGCTGCCCCATCAAAGAACATCTGCCAAGAACTCTCACTTTCCTCCTCTTCAGTGTACAGAATTGCCTCATTTGGAAAGTTGGTCTTCAAGGGTTGGTATTCTGGCAGAGGATGTGCAGCCAGGTGATCAGCTATGGCTTGACCCTTGATCGCCTTCTGGGTGATGTATGTGAGGTCAAACTCGGACAATAGTAGTTGCCACTTTGCCGTCCTGCCAGTCAGTGCCAGTTTCTCAAATAAATACTTCAGCGGGTCCATCCGGGATATCAATAGTGTGGAGTGACTAAGGAAGTAATGCCTTAGCCTCTGAGTTGCCCACACTAGAGCACAGCAAGTCTTCTCCAATGGTGAGTATTTGGCTTCATATTCTGTGAATTTTTTACTCAGATAGTAAATGGCCCTTTCTTTTCTACCAGTCTCATCATGCTGCCCCTAGACACATCCCATCGATGTTTCTGTAAGCACCCAAATTTTGATCAAACCAAATAAAAGAGAAAAATGTGCTAAAAGACAGTAGAAAAGTCAAACCCGGAGGGGTCAAAATTTGACCTTTTGATCAAGAGAAATTTGGCCACCTTGCTTTATATCATTGGATAGAGAATCCCGACACGACTCCAACACAACTTAGTTTGCAAGAATCGGAGTTCGGATGAAGGTTCTGCGGGCGGTCAAACTTGGGCGAAGCCAAAAGTTGACTTTCTGCTAAAATCCGATCCAGGTGCTTACCCCTATACCATTGGATAGAGGGCTCCGATACGATTCTAACGCAACTAAGTTTGCCCAGATCGGAGCCTGGATGAAGAAAATATGAGCTGACAAAATTCCCGAGCAGCAAAACCGGCAATCTGCGCACGTGGCAAAAAAGCTGCACACGTGGCGAGTTGCGCAGGAAAATATCTTGGGGATCAAATTCGTAAATATCCAAACATTCAAAATATCCCAGGGACCAATCTGAAAATATCTGAATAAAATAATATTAAACCTAAATATCCCAGGGACTATATCTTAATTTTCGGATTTTTTAAACAAACCCGCGGCGGCATTTAATGTTTTAATGATTTTGTCGGTCGCGCCCAGCGACAGCAAGTGGGCGCGAGCTGGGCGCCAAAGTCGGCGGATACCCTTTTCTCCTTCTATAAAAGCTCCAGCAGCCTTCATTTGCGGGGGTTGGGATTTTTGGTTCGGAGAGTTGAGGTTGGACATTTTTTTGGAGGCATCCGAAGGCGGTCTTGACCATTATCTTCCCCAAAGAAAAAACCAGACCCCCCCCCATTCCTCTCTTCCTCTTCTTCCTCATCAAACCCAAAGGAGATCAAACCCTAAGGAGATCTTGCTGTGGGCGTGGAGAGGTGTTGCTCCGGCGGCTGCTCGCACAAGGAGGCTCCACCCACTTCGGATAGGTGTTGAAACACCCAGGTAATGTTCCCGACGAACTCTTGTCCAAAATAAATAAGTTCATTGCGATATCTTGTTTTCTAGCATTTTTGTTCTTCACTACTATTACTTGTTTGTTTGATTCAAAGGGGGAGCATGTTCCCCCATGAGTTCTCCCTCTCCGTTGTATCCCGATAAAGCCCCCAGTTCCCTTCCTTGTATATTCTGTTAGAGTTCAGGTGTTCGGATTTGCAGGTTTGTAAGGAGGTTTGATCTTCACAAAAATGTGTTTAGATTAAATCCAAAACTAGTTGGGAAGTGTTCTGGACATATTAGGAGACTAATGGAATAATTACAGGTCGAAAAAGATCGGCCAGAGATGGATATCTCGAAATAACAGAGAGTTGAAAACCGCAGTGAGTAGCCGCCTACTTGGCGCTCACTTGCGCTCACTTAGGAAGTAGGCACCCCTTTTATCTCACTACCCGCCGAGCTGGCACCCACTTGGCGCTCAGCTCGCGCTCACTTAAAACCATGTGCAATTCTGGCGCCCATCTCGCGCTCAGCTCGCGCTCACTTCCCGCCCAGCTCGCGTTCACTTGGTATCGAGTGAGCGCCAGGTCCGAATTTTGCCTCGTTCTTAGCCGCCTACTGGCACTCACTTCAGGAAGTGAGCGCATACCCCTAAAACATGCCGAATTGCTAGATTTTTGAAAAATTCCGAAAATACCCTTTATTGTACCGCGGGGGACGAAGCCCCCCGCACCCCCACCTCCTTTGTTCGCTGCGCGTCCCACTAGTTCCTTGGTGCGAGGAGGTACCCCACCCCGTGGCCTCCGCTTCGCTCCGCCCACGGGGCCCCGGGTACCTCCCCTTGGACCCAACATAATGAGCTAGTCTCTCCTTGATAAATGTTAATTTTGATATGTCCCTGTGACTTATATGCTGTAACTTTTGCTAGATATGGGTGGCATTTCCAAACCGAACCGGATGAACCAACAGGGCTTTCGGGTCACCCGGAAACCCGACATGGGACTTGGACCCCCGGTCCAACCTGATTTCCAGTGGGCCTTCCAACAGGGCCCACCCGGCCCAATGAACATGTATGCATGCAACTTAATCAAGATAAGCAAAATTAATCGATTAAACCGGGCGGGCCAAACCTAGGGCGGTCCACCCAAATCAGACTTGTGAAATTGATGCATGAAATGTATGGTTTGGCCGAGACCACGGGCCGGGCCTATTGGGCCCGCTAAAGCCCATTGAACCAAGTTAACTTAGGGTTTCCAAACCCTAATTCAGGGAGCCTTAGGCTTTCAAAGTCCAAGCCCAGGTAAAGGGCCCCAAGCCCAATGCTTGGCCCATTTTGGCACAGATAAGAAAGGTAAAATCAAAATCACTTGGCAACCAATTGTGGGGCCCGCTCAAGGGGCCACAAAGCAATCCCGGCCCACTTTGGCATGAAATCCACTTAAATAAACAAACTTAAACTTCAAATAAAAATCAATTCATTTGAACCAAAGCCCAAAGGGCCTCTCAGGTTTAGACTGAGGCCCACCAAAGGGACATATGGGCCACACTTGGCCCACCAAGGGATCCGTGGGCCTTCCAACGGGGCCCACCCAATCAGACTCACTTCATTCAATAATAAGAAGATAAGATCAAGTGAAGGGACCCACACTACCTTGGCGGTCCCACCAGACTTAACCAAAATTGAATGCTGGATTAGGAATTGGGTGAGTGAGAGACCAAAGTTGACTCAAACCAGGAAAACCTATGGGACCCGTCATTCGGCGGGGTGGACTGGGGTGTCTACGGACTTCCCCGGACCACAACCGAGACCCTACTTAGAATCTCAAGCCGCATACCAAAAGCCTTAGTAGAAGAACTTAGGCACCCAGGTGTCTGCCTGCATCCCATCAGGCATTGGCGACTCCAAACAACCCCGAGCCACGCATCGTTTTGCATTCGCCTCGTCGTGCGACCGAAATCGGGTGCGCACTGTTTCCAATACTGACAAGTACAGGATCAGTGGTCTTCCTGGAGTTGGTGGCACTAGCACAGGTGGGTTCAGTAGATACTCCTTGATTGTGTCAAAGGCCTACTGGCAATCCTCATTCCAGACCGTCGGGTTATCCTTCCTCAGAAGCTTGAAAATTGGTTCACAGATAGCCGTGAGCTGTGCTATGAACCGGCTTATGTACTGAATTCTTCCAAGAAAGCCCCTGACCTCCTTCTCGGTTCTGGGTGCTGGCATTTCGATTATGGCCTTGGCTTTAGCCGGGTCAATTTCAATTCCTCTTCGGCTCACTATAAACCCCAGCAACTTCCCTGATGTAGCCCCAAAGACGCACTTAGCCGGGTTAAGCCGTAGACTGTACTTCCTGAGCGAATCAAACACTTTCTTCAGATTGATCAAGTGGTCCTCCTCTTTGAATGATTTGGCAATCATATCGTCCACATAGACCTCCATCTCCTTGTGGATCATGTCATGGAATAGTGCAGTCATGGCCCGCTGGTATGTTGCCCCAGCGTTTTTAAGCCCAAATGGCATGATTGTATAGTGGAAGGTGCCCCAAGGAGTGATGAATGCTGTTTTTTCTTGATCCTCCTTAGCCATCTTGATCTGATTGTACCCCGAGAAACCATCCATGAAGGAGAATAGGCTATGCACCGCAGTATTATCGACCAGAATGTCGATGTGTGGAAGCGGAAAATCATCCTTAGGGCTTGCCTTATTCAAATCTCTGTAGTCCACGCACATTCTGACTTTCCCGTCCTTCTTTGGTACCGGCACTATGTTTGCGAGCCACTCAGGGTACGTAGAGACTGCCAAAAATCCGGCTTGAAATTGTTTGACAACTTCATCCTTGACCTTCAAGGTCCATTCTGGCTTCAATCTTCTCAGCTTCTGCTTGATTGGCTTAACCCCTGGCAAAATCGGCAATTTGTGCACCACCATGTCCGTGTCCAACCCTGGCATTTCCCGATATGACCAAGCGAACACATCTTTGTAATCTGCCAAAAACTGTGCCATTTCATTTTGCTGCACATTAGACAAGCATGACCCAATTTTCACAATTTTTGGGTCCTCTTCGGTCCCAAGATTTATGGATATGGTCTCCTCAATATTAGGTTGGACCCCCTTTTCATGACGTTCCAATTGATATTCAATTTCTTTTGGAACGTCTTCTCCTTCAACCTCGATCTCTTCTTCGATCCCCATGAGGTCAAAGTCGAGCTCAAGGTCGAAGTCATATTCAACCTGGTCCAATTCGGTCTGATTATATGGTTCATAAGTGGTTTGGACCTTTTTGAAAAAATTAAATTTTCTAGAAAAAATAGAAAAATCTTTTTGGTTTTTTTGTGAGCCTTCTAAACATAATTCCCCTGAAGAAGAAGGCCCATTAGAACCTTCAGGGAAATGGCATTCCACTATTGGAGTTTTTTTTTGGAAGCCGCGTCAGTTTGCCACACAGAAGCTGCCTCAAAGGTAAGGGGAGTTGTAAGCACCTCATTTTTGCGCTCCCAGAAAAACCGGAAATGCAAACCCTGGACAGAAAGTCAAACCCTAAGGGGTGAAAAGTTGACTTTTTGATCAAATGAAGATTGTCCACCTCAATTTATACCATTGGATAGAGAATCTCGACACGATTCCAACGCAACTGAGTTTGCAGGAATCGGGGTTCGGATGAAGGTTCAGCGGGCGGTCAAACTCGAGCAGAGCCAAAAGTTGACTTTCTGCTAAAATCCGATCCAGAGGCCTACCCCTAGGTCATTGGATAGAGAATCTCGACACGGTTCCAACGCAATTGAGTTTGCAGGAATCGGGGTCCGGATGAAGGTTCGGCGGGCGGTCAAACTTGAGCAGAGCCAAAAGTTGACTTTCTGCTAAAATCCGATCCAGAGGCCTACCCCTAGGTCATTGGATAGAGAATCTCGACACGGTTCCAACGCAACTGAGTTTGCAGGAATCGGGGGCCGGAGGAAGGTTCGGCGGGCGGTCAAACTTGAGCAGAGCCAAAAGGTGACTTTCTGCTAAAATCTGATCCAGAGGCCTACCCCTAGGTCATTGGATAGAGAATCTCGACACGGTTCCAACGCAACTGAGTTTGCAGGAATCGGGGTCCGGATGAAGGTTCTGCGGGCGGTCAAACTTGAGCAGAGCCAAAAGTTGACTTTCTGCTAAAATCCGATCCAGAGGCCTACCCCTAGGTCATGGGATGGAGGGCTCCGATACGATTCTAATGAAACTAAATTTGCCCAGATCGGAGTCCGGATGAAGAAAATATGAGCTGATGAAATTTCCGAGCAGCAAAACCGGCAATCTGCGCACGTGGCAAAAAGCTGCACACGTGGCAAGTTGCGCAGGAAAATATCTCGGGGATCAAATCCGTAAATATCCGAACATTCGAAATATCCCAGGGACTAAATGTGTAAAAATCCAAGAATATCGGATTGAATTGAAAATTGCCAGGGACTAAATCTCAATTTCCGGATTTTTTCGACCAGCGAGCGGCGGCATTAAATGATTTTTCATCATTATGCCGCTCGCGCAAACGTGGCAAGAGGTAGGCGCTCACCTTGAGCTGGGCGCCAAAGTGAGCGGCACCCCTTTCTCCCTTGCCTATATAAGCCGCGCGACTTTCTCGCGCAAAGGGTTCGAGAATTTTGGGGTTCGAAAACTCTGGTTGGGGGATTGTTTTGGAGAAGAGCTTGCTCTTGGTTGGTCTCTGCACTGGTTTCTTCTCGGCTTCCTCTTCTTCTTCACTCCTCTTGGCTCGTAGCACACCTCGAGGCCTCCACAACTCTACAAACACCCCATCTCGTGGTTTCCAGCTGTTGTCCGGCGTAGGAGGTGTCTTCACCCTGCACTGGTGCTCAAGCACTCTCAGGTATCATCCTCGGCACTTTCTTTTTTCATATATATATAAAAACAAATGCATGATGCCATGTTTAGGAAGTTAAGTCTCTTCCCGGCTCATATTCGATGTTAATTTTCAAGGGAGTGTGTTCCCTGTTAAGTCAGTCTCATGTACCCCGTATAACCCCCCCCCCCTCTCCCTCCCTTCTTCAAAGGCTTCTATCTCGAGCACGAGGCCCAGGTTCGAACCCTGCCGGAGGTCACAGACGGCGTGCGCAAAACCCTCCCGGTGTTAGTCCGGCATGTGTATTGCTCCATTTGCATGAGCGTTTGTTGGTTTTGTTTTTTGATCGTGATTCAACTTAGGTTAGATTCATTTTGAAATGGGTTCAGAGGTCTTCTGGGAGTCTTCGGATCCCCAGAAAGCAGTTGCAGAACTTAACAGAGCTTAAAAATCAGCTAAAAAATGGAGTTTGAAAAGAAACCGAGAGCATCGAGTGTCCGCCGAGTTCGCGCGAAGCTCGCGCGAAGCTCACGCGAGGCTCGCGCGAACCTCGCGCCCGCTTCATTTTTTTGTGTTTTTTCGCTGTTTTCGATCCGCCCATTTCGCGCCAACCTCGCGCCTACTACCTGAGGTCGGCGCCTACCCCTAAAACATGCCGAATTGATATATTTTTGAAAAATTCCAAAAATGCCCTTCATTGTACCGCGGGGGGCTTCGCCCCCCCGCACCCCCACCCCCTTTGGGCCCCCAGGTACCTCCCCTTGGACCCAGCACAATGAGCCAATTTTTTTTTCTGACAGAGTGTCCATCTTGTGTTTTTTTTTCTATGATCATCGCTAGGCGTGAAATGTCATTTCCGAACCGAACCGGATAAACCAATAGGGTTTCTGGGTCACCCGGAAACCCAATGTGGGACTTGGACCCCTGGTCCAACCTGATTTCCAGTGGGCCTTCCAACGGGGCCCACCCCGCCCAATAAACATGTATGCATGCAACTTAATCAAGATAAGCAAAGTTAACCGATTAAACCGGGCGGGCCAAACCTAAGGCGGTCCACCCGAACCGGACTTGTGAAATTGATACATGAATTGCGTGGTTTGGCCGAGACCAAGGGCAAGGCCCTACCGGGCCCGCCAAAGCCCACCAACCGAACCAAGGAAGGGTGCAAACCCTAACTTTCGGTAACTTGGGCTTACAAGCCCAGATTTGGACTGCGGGCCCCAAGCCCAGTGTCCAACTCACTTTGGCAAAATTAAAAAGATAAATCCAAATAAAAATACTTGGCCACCATGTGGGCCCACCTTAGGGGCCCACAAAACCAGTCCGGCCCACCCTTTCATGGAAAACACTTAAACCTTAAATCTGAACCTAAAGTAAAATCAAAACACTTAACCAAAGCCCAAAGGGCCTTCTAGGATAGGCCGAGGCCCACAAGGGCACACGGGCTTGACTAAGCCCACCAAGGACACCGTGGGCCTTCCAACGGGGTCCACCCAACTAGACTCAGATCACTTAAGTAATCAAGATAAAAGCAATTAAAAGGACCCACACCACTCAGGTGGTTCCGCCAGACTTAAACCAAACTGCATATCGGATTAGGAATTAGGTGAGACCAATGTAAGCTGACTCAAACCAGGGAACCCACGGGACCCATCATCCGACGGGGTGGACCGGGGTGTCTACAGACTTCCCCGGACCGCAACCGAGACCCGACTTAGAATCTCAAAGCCGCAGACCAAAAGCCCTAATAGACAAGATTAGGCACCCAGGTGTCCGCCTGCACCCCATCAGGCGGTGGCGACTCCAAATTTTCCCGTGCCGCTTTTCCGACGCTCGCACAGGAGTTTCCTCCCAATTGTTTAATACAAAATTTTTGGGAGCAGGGGAAATAGGGAAAGCCTGCTCCTCAAGCCCCGCGTCCGATGCCATCATCACCGGGTGGGTACTGCCCTTTTCTGCTATGGGGCCCAATCCAGATATAACTTCCTCCGGAATCTTTACTGCGGCCCAGTCAATGAATGGTAGCTCGTTGTCACTACCAGTTTTCTCGCCTTCAGTCATGGCGAAGAAAGCCCCAACATCTTCAGAGAAGTCTGTCCGCTGCTCTGGTTGTGGCTCAGGCCCATCGGCTGCTCCCAGTATAGGAGATGGGTTGTATGGTTGCAAGGCCGAAACAAAAGGCTTTTGAAATGGATTGATGTTGTGGTAAGGAGGTTTTGACTGGTCCATAGGAGGAGATATTTGGATTGTGTAAGAGGGTTTTGGGAAGCTTTCCCTTAAATGAGGGAGTTTTCCTTTACTTCTTTTCTCTCCTTCTTCATGCTTCATCCTCCTCCATCCTCTGGGCTTGAACCCCAGTCCCACTTTAGGAACCAGTTTCTTAGCCGTGATTGGCTCCACCATTCCCTGCAAATTGACCCCCAGGCCTTTCCCCGGGTGAAAGTGGTATTTTTCCATCATTTTCTTCACCATTTTCTCAGCAGTTGTTCCTTTCCTTTCTTTTCTCTCACACCCCCAAGTATGTAATTGACTGTTTCGAATTGAAACGAGTGAAATGCAATCTTGTCGACAGTTAAGTCTACATTGATTAAGGGTACATCAGGTGACACGAGGGTGGCACCAAGTTTTCGGCTAGGACTGTTATCACCCTTTGCCCTCTTACATATTTCACCCTTTGGTGGAGCGTGGATGGTATTGCCCTAGCCGAATGTATCCACGGCCTTCCTAGGAGCAGATTGAAGGCTGCGGGTATATCCATCACCTCAAATGTGATGTTAAAGATATTCGGCCCAATTGTGACCGGCAGTTCAATCTCCCCTAGGGAGTGGGTCTTGGAGCTATCAAAAGCCCTCACTATCCTCCCATTTTGCTTGATCCTTGACTGGTCCAGACCAAGCTTGGTAAAAGTGATTAACAGGCAAACGTTTAACGCCGACCCGTTGTCAATTAGTACCCGTGCAATCATGCAGCCCTTACAAAGCACTGTGATGTGCAAATGGTCAACATGATAACACCCACCTGGACTGATCTTACCCTCAAAGAAACTTATCACATTATGTGACAAGATTTGACCAACCATTTTGCCAAGCTGGTCTGGATCAATTGTCTGGGATACATGTGCACTCTGTAGCACCCTTAACAATGCATCCTTGTGCTTTTCGGAATTCAGCAAAAGACCTAGTATTGAAATCTGGGCCGGGACCTTGTTCAGCTGATCCACAAGATTGAATTCACTTTTCTTAATTATTTTTATGAGGTCTGCTGCCTCATTTTCTGCACCCTGGGGGGTGTCTTCTCCTATTTTTGCCTTTCCTTTTTGTTTTCTTTTTTCATCATTTTATTTTTTTTATTTTTCTACTTCTGTCTCCTTCTCCTTCTCTTCACCCCCTGCACATTTCCCCGACCTCGTCATGAGGTTCACCTCCTCCTGGTTCTGGTTCCTAACCTTTGGAACCATAGCCGTGATTCCCTCGCTGTAATTCCATGGTACAGCGGCTTCAGAGTAGACTAATTTAGGGATGTTAACCACTAGTGGCTGGAGTTTGGACCGAGATGTATGGGCCGGTTTAGGGATAGTCTAGGCTGGCTAAACATTTACAACCAAGGGTTGAAGTTTGGATTTTGTGGGGACAGAAGAAGTGATGGAAGCAGTGGTGGGGTCAAGGTTGATGACCAGTGGAGCTTTGGACGGCTTGGATGGTGAATAGATGGGTGGACTGCAATTGACGACCAATGGGGGCCTTGCAGTATTCATCTGGGCCATAAGAGAAGAGACCTGGTTTAAAGAGGAGCTTATGTCCTCAGCAGCAGGATTGTTTTTCTGAGAGACCATGTTGATCTCCTCTTCTTCCTCCCTTGGGAAAAATCGGACTTGGATAGTGGTCCCCACTGGAGTTATGAGCTGAGAAGGGTCAAAGGCCCTTCTGGTAGTGGATATGGCAGTGATGGAGTTGGATGGGCCTGCCCCATTGTGGTACGGCAGGGGGTTCTGTCCAATATCATTCCCGGACGGGGCTGGTGCAGCAGTGTTAAACACCAAGGCCTTCTGGTCCAACAAGTCCTGGACCGCGTGCTTCAACACCTAGCAGGCATCTGTAGAATGCCCCGGTGCACCCATGTGGAAGTCACAGGTGACTGATGTGTCAAAATTCCTTCCCCTGGTGGCATTCGGGTTGGGCTCTTTTAGAGTCAAATACTCCCCCTTCAGTAGGGTTGGTAGCAACTGGGACAAAGATATTAAGAGAGGAGTGAAAACCCGGTTCCTTCTCGTTGCTAACCATGCCTCCCTTTCCTCCCTGGTAAAAGCCCTCCTTGGGTTTGCTGGAACGGAGGGGGTGAAATTGACATTGTGCAGGGTTTGGTAAGACTGCTGGGCCTGTTGGGGTGCAGAGATATTCACGTGAAGCGACTTCTTGGTTGGAGGAGCCTGGACCAGATTCACTTCCCCTTCTTTTCGGGCCCCGGTCTTTTTGGATCCAGTCCCTTTCTTCTGGGCCATGGATGCAGAGGAATCAAACTGCCCAGTCAGAGTAGAGTAGTCTATCAGCCTTCCTGACCTGACCCCCTCCTCGATCCGGTCCGCCACTTGTACCAGGGCTGCAAAGTTGGTGGTAATCTGACCCACCAGATGGTTGTAGAAGGGCTGCCCCAGTGTGCCCATAAACGTGGAGATCATCTCCGGTTCTTGCATAGGTAGCCTGACCTGGGAGGCGGCCTCTCTCCACCTCTTGGCGTACTGCCGTACCGGCTCATCTTTCCCCTTGCTCATCCTCATCATGTCGTACCAGTTCGGCACGATCTCAGAGTTAAACTTGTACTGATCCAGAAACGCGTCAGCCAAGTCCTTCCACCTCCTGATCCTTCCATGGTCCACTGTAGCGAACCACCTAAGAGCTGACCCGGTTAAACTCCTCTGGAAGAGTTGGATTAATATGCCGTCATCCCGGCCAAATTGGCATAGGGCCCCGCAGTATAATTTTAAGTGGCTCATGGGGCAGCCTGTGCCGTCGAACTTGTCGAAGTTCGGGCACTTGAACTTGGCTGGTAGACATATGTCAGGGTACATGCACAGATCCTCGAAGGTGGTGCCTCCATGGCTGTTTCCTCCCTTCACTTCCTTCAGCTCTTCTTGGATCCTTTCTATTCTGAGCAGCATTTTCTTTTCCATCTCTTCTCTGGCCTTTTCTTTCTCCAGCTCTTTCTCTGATTCTGCTGTATTTTCCCTGATCAGAATGGGTTCAGGGACTGGTTCAGAAATGGGCTCAGGCATGGGTTGAGCCGGAGGCGGCATGTAGGCCTGCGGTGGTGGTGCCTATTGAGAAGTCGATGCTTGATTTTGGGCTTCGGCCTGCTGGACCTGAGCCGCCAGTATGTCTCCCAGCATTTTGGCCAGACCGGTCACCTGCTCTTGCAGCTGAGCAAAGTCCTGAGCAGGTACGGTGGCTTGGGCTTGGTTCTCTTCAGTGTTCATGGCTCTGGTTTTGGATCTGGTCACGGGAGCAATGGCTGCAAATAATTGTACCTGGGTTGCAAGTAAATGTACCTGGGGGAAAAATTAACAGAACATGTTAGCTTCCATTTATCTTGAGTCACACCCTTATACATGTAAACAAGTAGGTTAGGTGCACACCAATCCAGATTTGTTTTTTTTTTGTTTTTTTTTCTGTTTTGTTTTTTTTTTGTTTTTTGTTTTTTGTTTTGGTGTTGGAATATTCTAGGGCTTCCAAGGGTCCCAAAATTTTTTTGACTTGATTGGTAAAAAGGGGACCAACCAAGGGTTCATGGAATATTCTAGGGCTTCCAGAGGTCCCATTTTTTTTTGACTTGATTGGTAAAAAGGAGACCAACCAAGGGTTCATGGAATATTCTAGGGCTTCCAGAGGTCCCACAATTTTTGATTTGATTGGTAAAAAGAAGACCAACCAAGGGTTCATGGAATATTTTAGGGCTTCCAGAGGTCCCACTTTTTTGACTTGATTGGTAAAAAGAAGACCAACCAAGGGTTCATGGAATATTTTAGGGCTTCCAGAGGTACCATTTTTTTTGACTTGATTGGTAAAAAGGAGACCAACCAAGGGTTCATGGAATATTCTAGGGCTTCCAGAGGTCCCATTTTTTTTGATTTGATTGGTAAAAAGAAGACCAACCAATGGTTTCATTTTTTAAATTTGCTGAATTTTCTCAATTTTCAAATTCTAAAGCTTTATTGACACATGTTTGAATTGAATTGATATAAAAAATATGACAACTTATCTTGTTTTTTTTGAGCTTCCACATTGTGCTTAATCTTAAAGGAATATGCATTTTATTTATTTATTTATTTATTTTTGGACATTTTATATTTTCTTTGGGGTGCCTAAGGATTATCTACATTGTTTAGGCATTTTATTCTGAAAATTCGGGCTGAAAAAGCCAATTTATTCATTTTCTGCACGTATTCGGTATTAAGTGCCGGATAAGCATATGCCTTATTGTATCCGGCAACATTGACCGGATACACGCATATGTCTTTTTATCCGGTCATATAGACCGGATATGAAGGAAAATGTTCTTAACCAGCCTAAGTTGCCGGTTAATGCCGAAATGGCCATTTTTGACTCATTTTTTCACCAGATTAGGTTTTTTTTTTCATTCCCACTTGATGTTCACCTTAACTTGACCTTCAAAACTTGCCCCAAATGGGGCTTGGACATCATACTTTCAAAATCCCCCAAATTCATGAAAAAAACATGGCTTTACCTTGCCACCTTGTATTACCTTCATTCAATATGGTATTCACATTATACCTTGGCCTGTAAAACATGCAAACGGCCTTCCCACATTCACACCCAATTCCCCAAATGCGATTGTGTACTTTTAGCTGAAAACGTGTTTCTCCACCTTCAAGCGTATGGTTTTTGTGTTTTGGCTTAATTGGCAACTTAGAACTCAAGTCTAGTGATGCCCGGAATCAAATCACAGATCCCATTGTCATCACATCATTGACTCAAATTCTAAGGTAAATGTTTTTACTTTCGCTTTCTGAAGTCACGACCTCGGTGCGCCAAGCTACACACATTCATGGTTCAACTTCCTATAGGTAATGGGTAGGTTGTGCAAATAGTTTAAAGTGCTCTAGTGCAATTTAAAATTGAGGTAACATTTACAACGTCCCAACCCCTTGCCACTCTTTTTCGTAGCCATGAATTCAATTTCAAGCCAAGGCACATATGACAATATAATGAAGCTAAATACAAGCAAGCAAGAGAACCAAAGCAACCAATTATGCATAAAAATATTACATGCCCAAAAAGTGGTATACAAACATGTTATTTGGTGCAAACAACAATTAAACCATGGAAGCATGCTTAACCCAAAAGCATTCCCTAAAATTCTAAATTTTCATGCTCTTTTTCATGCTCAAAGTGTACCATTTCTACCCAAGTTGAAGCCTAAAAATTTTAGCAACTACTTGACATGATATGAGAAAGGTTTTGATGGTTGAAACATGCTTGAAAACCCCAAAAATATACACTGAAATTTCCAGATTTTTTGTTCTTCATTTTTTTGTGCTCAAGTGACATTGTTTTATGCCCAAACCCAAGCCAAAAAATATAGCACCTAAATGTATTGTACAAGAGGTGTTTTGTTGAGGAAAACATGCTTGAAAAAGCCCAGAATATCTACTGAATTTTCAGATTTTGTATTCTTCATCTTTGGTACTCAACATGCTTCATTCATACTCAAATCAAAGCCTAGAAATTTAATACCTAAAATATGGCACAAGAAAGGTTTGAATTGGGGGAAAACATGTTTGGGAACCCCAAAAATATACATTGAGCTATTGGATTTTTGCACTTTATTTTCATGCTCAAAACATGGCACTAAAAACCTCCTAAAACAAGGAACGAAAAAAACAAGTAGGCATGCACAACAAGTTAAGGCCCTAAACATGATCCTAAGCATAATCCAACCATATACACATGCCTTTATCAATGTAAAATTTAAAAGCATCCCAATCAGATTTAGAATACAACAACATGCACAAATAAAAAAAAAATCAAATAGCAAGCATTCAAAATAAAAAAGCATGAACAAATACACAAAATGGCTTAAATCCACAAGTCCCCAGCAGAGTCGCCAGTTGTGAGACACGGGAAAAAATCACCCGGAGATGATCATCCCTCCGTCAACACGCGGAGCTCGATGTAAAAATTGGGAGAGTCGCCACCATTCAGATTTTGGGTGTGAATGGACACCAAAAGTTTAAAAATAAGCAAAAAATGCAAAAATGCCAATTCTAAGGTAAAAATAACCCTACTTGAAAATCAAATCCAGAGATGGGTAAGGGGTTTAGATTATGAACGGGGGAAGGTGTTAAGCACCCCCATTCATCCACATGAAGTGGTTGCCAAGTGTTATTCATGCTAAAAGAAAATAGAAAGCTTGCTAAAAAATCATGAAAACCTTGAAAAAGGCCAAATATATGATATCTTCACATGAAAATCCAAATGAATTCCAGATCTTCTTTTATGTTAATATCACTTCTGAAATATCACAAAAAGATGGAAATCATAGCAAAAGTTGCACAAAACCAAGTTGAGGCAAATCCGGGAAATTTGGTAAAAAGTAAGGCCATTTGTCTAGAAATCATTCAAATCCAATTTTAAATCAAATCAAACCAAATCCATTTGAAAGATTATTGTAAATAATAGTCTCATGCAAAATTTCAATTAATTCCGGTTGAAATCCTAAGAGTTATGGCTCTTTTAAAGTTGCTGCCTGAGAAAATCAAAAGTAGCAAGTAGGCAACTTTGGAAAATCACCTAGAAAAATCTACTCCATAGAAATGCGTGAAATTTGGTGTCAATGAATTCTGTATGGCCATCTTTCAAAAGAAACTAGCCTCATACAAAAACTCATTCGGATGTGCCTTGGGTGGTCTCCCAAACAGGCCCCGAAGATCACAAATTTACCCAGAAAAGTACTGATGAACAGTTCTGAGTAAATCCGTTACCAATAATTCAAATGGAGTCAAAAAATTATTAAACCAATTGGATTTTAAAATAGACTCATAAAGGAGTGCCCAGAAACAAAAATCATTCGAATCGGACTTAAAACGAACACATGGCGCTCCGTCGAAGTGACAAGTTCTGTATTTAAACCTGAACTGACCAATCAACATCGACAGAAAGGTGTCAAAAATACGCTTGATAGAAATTAATGAAATTTGGTGGACATAAACTAGACAGCCTCACCTTTCCCATGGTTCAAGAATCACTCCAAAATTCATCCGGACGATGAAGTTATGAGCGTCCGAAGTTGGGGTACAGTTGCTGTCAAGTAAAGCCCATTTTGAGTAAAACCAATGCAAAAATGTGACAAAGTGTGTGCAATTCGTGCAAGATGAACACAAAACCTTTAAAAATCATCCAAAGACATTCCAGAATTGATTGAGGCCATTTATTTGAGATTTATCACAATGAATGTAATAAATTCCCAAATGTTAGCCTATCCCGCCAAAATAGTGCTATGTATGTGCAAGCGTGAAAAACCATACAAGATCAATAGAACAACATAGCATGCATACATATTCATCAAAATAAGGTTCTAAAACAACCTAGGGTTCCGTTCCATTATCGTTTCCCTTTGTTCTCTCTCCCCGTTAAACACGATTCTTCAAGATAATCAAGGGTACTTTGAATATGAAACGGTTTACAATCAATCAAAAGGCCTTATGCTACATAGATTCTAGCACTAGGGTCAATCCCCAGTCTCGTTTCTCCTAGATCCCGCCTCCATGTTTTACGGCTAGGGGGAGTCTCGAGATACTTTGAGCCGGGGAAGGGTTTTCACACACAAAGAAGGCCTTATTCTACAGAAAGGTAGAAGAAGAGATCTAGATCTAGGAATGTAAAAAACAGAAAATAAAAGAAAAGTTTGAGGCTTACCTGGGTTCTGGAAGCACTTCCGCAGCGGTTTCCTTCTTCTCTTGGAGTTCTTCTTGGCGAGAATTCAAAACAAGAGTTAATGGCCATTTGCTTAAGGAGGAGCCTCCTATTTATAGGCAAAGGTTAGGGTTAGGGTTGGTGAGAATGGTAGACACAACATAATGTCTATAGCCCACCAACCTTAACCCTAAGGCTATTTCCGAGATTTCCCCTCATTTAATGAGGGATATGATGGTAAAAGTGAAAAGCTCTCGGAAAACCCTAATTTTGAGCAAAATTTGTGTATCCGGTATATCAGGCCGGATACACAAGGACCTTAAGGTATCCGGTATATAATACCGGATACACTAGGGATTGCTTGTATCCGGTATTTGTCACTGGATACAAAGAGGACTACTTGTATCCGGCCTGAGTTGCCGGATACAGGTAAAAATTCATTTTCTTCAATTTCTGTGCTGGCTTTCAAGGAGATAATGTTTTTTGATGATTGTTTGTGCAATTTGGGGTGTCTACATATTGGATAGAGAATCTCGACACGGTTCCAACACAACTGAGTTTGCAGGAATCGGGGTCCGGATGAAGGTTCTGCGGGCGGTCAAACTTGAGCAGAGCCAAAAGTTGACTTTCTGCTAAAATCCGATCCGGAGGCCTACCCCTAGGTCATGGGATAGAGGGCTTCGATACGATCCTAACGCAACTGAGTTTGCCCAGATCGGAGTCCGGATGGGGAAAATATGAGCTGACGAAGTTTCCGAGCAGCAAAACCGGCGAACTGCGCACGTGGCAAAATCTGCACACGTGGCGAGTTGCGCAGGAAAATATCTCAGGGATCAAATCCATAAATATCCAAATGTTCGAAATATCCCAGGGACTAAATCTGTAAAAATCTCGGAATATTGGATTAAACCAAAAATAACCAGGGACTAAATCTGAAAAATTCGGATTTTCCGACCAAACGAGCGGCCGCATTAATTGATTTTTAATCATTTGGCAAGCGGTATGCGCTCAGCTTTAGCTGGGCGCCGAACTCGGCAGATACCCCCTGTCTTCGTCTATAAAAGCCGCGGCAGCCTTCATTTGTAGGGGTTCGGCACTTTTTGGGGTTCGGGATTTTCGGTGCCGGCTTTCTTCTCTAGCGAAATTCTTTCTGGGGCAGAGAGTTCTCACTCTCTGGTTCGCTCCAGGGTTGGGTCTTCCCACGGAGAACTAGTCCTCCTCGCTTGGCATGAGTTAAAAGAACCCTCCTTTCTTCCTCTCCGATTACCTCACAATCGAGAAGACAACTAGTTGGTGAGGAGAGGTGGTGCTCCAGCGACTGCTCGTGCGCTCCAAGGAACCCTCCGGCATACCCTGCAAGGGATTAAAACAAGGTAATGTTCCCTGTTTAATAATGAGCTCATTTCAAGCTTTCAAACATGACTAGGGTGTTTCCTGGGTGTGCCAATTTATTGCTGTTCGTGCTTGATTGATTCGAAGGGGGAGCATGTTCCCCCATGAGTTCTCCACCTCTATTGTATCCCGATAAAACCCCTCTTGTTCCCTTCTTCATTAATCATGTTCTGTTAGTTAGTGCTTTGTTTTCGGAGTTTTATTCATGTTCTGTAGTGTTTGGTGTTCGGATTTGTAGGTTTGCAAAGAGGTTTGATCCTCACAACTTAGGTTAGATTAATTTCCAATTGTGTTTAGAGGTTTTCTGGGGTTCTAAGGATCCCCAGAGAGTGATTACAGAGCTTAAAAACCATTAAAAATGGAGTTTGAGCAAAAAAACTAGAATATCGAGCTTCGTAGGGGTATGCGCCGAGCTCTGCGAGCTGAGCGGACCCAAAAAAGGATGAGCGGATCATTTTTTCTGGCATCCGCTGAGCTCGCGCCCACTTCCCTTTTTGGATGCGCTCAGCTCGCGCTCACTTAATTTTGGATGCGCTCAGCTCGCGCTTACTTGATTTTGGATGCGCTCAGCTCGCGCTCACTTGATTTTTGGGTGCGCCAAGCTCGCGCCCACTTGATTTTTGGGTGCGCTGAGCTCGCGCCCACTTGATTTTTGGGTGCGCTCAGCTCGCGCCCACTTCGCCCGCGGATCATTTTTTGTGGTTTTTCGGTCCGGCCCTGAGGTCGGCGCATACCCCTAAAAAAGGCCGAATTGCCATATTTTTGAAAAATCCCGAAAATGCCCTTTACCGTACCGCGGGGGGCTTCGACCCCGTTGTTCGCCGCGTGTCCAACTCGTTCCTTGGTACGGGGAGGTACCCCGCCCCATGGGCTCTGCTGCGCTTCGCTCACAAGGGCCCCGAGTACCTCCCTTTGGACCCAGTATAATGAGCCAGTTTTTCCCTGACAAAATGTCAGTCTTGTATATTTTTTGTGATTATTGCTGGATGTGAGTGCCATTTCCAAACCAAACCGAATAAACCAACAGGGTTTCCGGATCACCTGGAAACCCAACATGGGACTTGGACCCTCGGTCCAACTTGATTTCCAGTGGGCCTTCCAACGGGGCCCACCCGGCCCAATAAACATGTATGCATGCAACTTAATCAAGATAAGCAAAATTAACCGATTAAACCGGGTGGGCCAAACCTAAGGCGGTCCACTCGAACCGGACTTGTGAAATTGATGCATGAAATGCGTGGTTTGGCCGAGACTAAGGGCAAGGGCCTATCGGGCCCGCCAAAGCCCACGAACCAACCGAGTAAGGGTTCAAAACCCTAACCTCACATAACCTGGGCTTTCAAGCCCTAATCAGAACTACGGGCCCCAAGCCCAGTGCCCCACCCATTTTTTGGAAACTTAAGTAAGATAAATCCAATAAATTACCAGGCCACCATGTGCGGCCCACCCAATGGGCCCACAAACCAAATCGGCCCGCTTTGCATATAAATCACTTAATAATCCAACTTGAACTCCAAAATAAAATCAACTCATTGAACCAAAAATCCTAAGGGCCTCTCAGGCTTAGACTGAGGCCTACAAGGGTACATGGGCTTGCCGAAGCCCACCAAGGACACCGTGGGCCTTCCAACGGGGCCCACCCAACCAGACTCAGATTACCTAATTAATTAAGATAAAAGCAATTAAAGGGACCCACACCACTCAGGTGGTCCCGCCAGACTTAACCAAACTGCATATCGGATTAGGAATCGGGTGAGACCAAAGTAAGCTGACTCAAACCAGGATAAACCTAAGGGACCCGTCACCCGACGGGGTGGACCGGGGTGTCTACGGACTTCCCCGGACCGCAACCGAGACCCTACTTACAATCTCAAAGCCGCAGACCAAAAGCCCTAACAGACAAGATGAGGCACCTAGGTGTCCGCTTGCACCCCATCAGGCGGTGGCGACTCCAAATTTCCCGTGCCGCGTTTCCGACGTACGCGCACATACAACTTTCACCTGAAATTTTGTTGATTGGTGTATTGTGTGTTCCTTCTTTCAAGTATAATTTGTTGTCTGTGAGAAAGTTAACTTCTGAGATGAACTGTTGCTTTCTTTTTGTTGCTAACCACTGTTTCATTCAGGACCTAGCAACATCCAAGATGATTGGGAAGGGTGAGCTGCAATATGGCTTATACTTCTTCGTTACTCAACAGCATCAACCAATATCTCATTCAATTTGTTTTTCTGCAAATAAATGTTCTATAAATACTTGGCACAATCGGTTAGGTCATCCATCCTTACAAAGATTGTTTCTACTCAAACATTGTATTTCTGATTTGAATGTTACTAAATCTTCATTTCAAGTTTGTGATGTTTGTCCTCTTGCCAAACATAAAAGACTTCCTTTTCCAAATAGTCACAATAAAACTGATGCACCTTTTGCAATGATACATTGTGATATTTGGGGGCCCTTGGCCACTCCAAGTATTGAAGGATTTCAATATTTTCTTTCCATTGTAGATGATTTCAGTAGATCTACTTGGGTATATTTGATGAAATCTAAATCTGAAACTAGGAATTTGTTGCAATCTTTTTTTTGTTTAGTAGAAACTCAATATTCTACTAAAATCAAAGTGATCAGGACTGATAATGGACCTGAATTCTCCATGATAGATTTTTATGCTGCCATAGGTGTTATTCATCAACATACTTGTATTGCTACTCCACAACAAAATGCTATTGTGGAGAGAAAACATCAGCACATTCTTGATGTAGCTAGATCTCTCATGTTTCAATCAAAATTACCTATCAAATTCTAGAGTGATAGTATTCTTACAGCAGTTTATTTGATTAACAGATTACCTGTACCATTTCTCAACAATAAGTCTCCTTTCGAGCTATTGTTTCGTACTATCCCTTCTTACACTCATCTAAGAGTGTTTGGATGCTTAGCTTTTGCTTCAACTCTTTCTCATAACAGATCTAAATTTTCTCCTAGAGCTTCAAGGTGTGTTTTTCTAGGTTATCCTTTTGGTGTTAAAGGATACAAACTCTATAACTTAGATACACAATCTTTTCTTGTTTCTAGAGATGTAATCTTTCATAAGGATATATTTCCTTTTGAAAATTCTTCTTCAACACCACAAAACTCAGATTGTTTTTCTACTGTGCTTCCAAATATTTTGCCTGCTTCTACTCTTAATTCTAATCCAGCTATTAATACTTCTTCCAATTCCAACTTTGGTTCTTCTTTACTTCCTATGTCTTCATCTTCTCCTGAACTTAGAAGATCCACTAGGGTTCGGAAAGCTCCACATTATCTTGATTCATATCATTGCCAGCAAGCCAGCAGTTCATTCCCTAAATCCAATGTTGATGTTACTTTTCCTGGTGAGCATGGTAAGCCATACCCTATCTCTGCCTTTTTATCTTATGGCAAGTTGTCTCCACAACATAGAGCTTTTTCAATCTCTATTTCATCTGTTCATTAACCTCAAAGTTATCAAGAGGCAGTAAAGCATCTTCATTGGAGAGAAGCCATGGCTGCTGAGATAGCAGCATTGGAGGAAAATAAAACCTGGGAACTCACTACCTTACCACCTGGCAAGCAGTCTATTGGTTGCAAATGGATATATAAGGTGAAATTCAAGTCTGATGGGACTGTAGAGAGATTCAAAGCACGATTGGTTGCTAAGGGGTATACACAAAGAGAGGGTTTTGATTATTCTGAGACTTTTAGTCCAGTTGCAAAGCTTACAACTGTTAGAATGTTGCTGTCCTTAGCTGCTGTCAACCATTGGTGTTTACATCAACTTGATGTAAACAATGCTTTTCTTAATGGAGATTTAGAAGAGGAGCTTTTCATGTCTCTTCCATTGGGGTTTGACAGCAAGGGGGAGAATTATGTATGTAAGCTTAAAAAGTCTCTCTATGGACTTAAGCAAGCTTCAAGGCAATGGTTTGCAAAATTTTCTTCCACATTACTTGCATTTGGTTTCAATCAGTCACATGCTGATTATTCTCTTTTCACAAGGCAGCAAGGTGATTCTTTCATTGCCTTACTGGTCTATGTTGATGATATTCTCATAGCTAGTAATGGCAATACAGCTGTTGACAATTTGAAGATCTTCTTGCACAGTAAGTTCAAGCTAAAAGATTTAGGAGATTTAAAGTTCTTTTTGGGTTTAGAAGCTGCCAGAACTCCTCAAGGGATTCACTTGTGTCAGAGGAAGTATGCTCTTGAAATTGTGATGATTGTGGTTTGTTGGGCAGTGAACCTATGAATTTTCCTATGGAGCAGCATTTAGTTCTTACTCAAAATGATGGAGAAGAGCTAGCAGATCCTAGTAAATATAGAAGACTTATTGGAAGGTTGATTTACCTCACAATTACTCGACCAGATGTGGCATTTTGTGTTCAAAAGTTGAGCCAATCACTACAAAAAAAAAAAGTGATATAACGACACTAATATAAGGGCACTTATATAAAAGTGCCCTTATATAAAAGTGCCCTTATAAGTGCCTTAATACGGCATTTTGTATGCAAATGCCGTTATAAAACAATTTATTACGGCATTTTTCTAAAAATGACATTATAAAATGATTTATTACGGCATTTCTTATAAAAATGCCACTATAAAATGATTTATTACGGCATTTTTCTAGCGAGTGCTATTATAAAATAATTTATTACGACATTTTCTAATTGAATGCCCCTATAAAACATTTTGTTACAGCATTTTCTAAGAAATGCCATTATAAAGCAAATTATTACAGCATTTCTTATAAAAAATGCCTCTATAAAACAAATTATTACGGCACTTCTCCATCAAATGCCACTAAACAATAATTCATAAAATATTTTATTACGGCACTTTATTATAAAATGCCGCTATAAAATTTAAAATAATTATTAAAAATAAAATATATTTTGTGAAACTTTGTTTTAATGATGTTTTTTTAGAATAATTTAGATTTAGTCATGCAATTATTTGAAATAAGATTTGTTCTTAATTATTTAAACTAAACTTAATTAATTGCCAATTAGAAAGATTTGGTATGACTGAATATGAATTAGTTTTAAAAATACCCCACAAAACAAATTTTCTGTTTTTTTTTTCAATCTTTGCTACGAAGAACGACCTAAACAGAAACGTTGGCATGAATGAATATGAATTAGTTTTAAAAATACCCCAAAAAACAAATTTTCCGTTTTTTTTTTTCAATCTTTGCTACGAAGAACGACCTAAACAGAAACGTTGGCAGCTGTGAAGATCGGAGCACCATCGTTGTTTCGACTCTCCCACTTCCACAACACCAAATCCATAGGGTTTCCTAGGTAATTCTGTTCTTCGTTGATCCGATTTTCTATTTCATTGGTTTCACATTGCAATTAGATTGGTCTTTTGTAGATAGCGGTGATCGATTGGCGTTCTCTCATTTGAGATTCGGAATCCTCGTTCTCGATTATTTGAATCGTATGTCGACATTTTTATTACAAGTCCATTTGTTTTTTCATCTTTGAGATCTTCAAGTTATAAGATCTTAATTTTTATTACAAGTGCATTGATCGATGAGCATATGCGGTTCTCTCTCTTCTGTTCTGCAGAGCTTTAATGGCGAAGAAAGTGTCGAATTTGTTACTTGGCCATGGATTGAGTGGCCTGAACTGCAAACACTCGAATGCGCGGCAGCCGGTGCCGCATCCTCGATTTCTGCCTATCTCCTGCAGAACGTGCCACAAAAATTACAGGTTCCTCTTCTCTTATAATCTTCTAGCATCGCTTATCCTTATAGTGTTTTTGGTTGTCTGATTGGTTCTAAATCTGAGGTTTATTTAGTGTCTTTCACTGTCTGGATAAATGAGTGTTGTTCATGTTGCTAGTTTTATTGTATTAGTCTTTGTAGATGATCAATTTTGTACACTTGACATGTCACTTGTATAATGATTTGGCATGGATGATTTGTCACATGATAGAAACAAATGTGTCATGAGTTATCTGTCACCCGACAGAAACAACCCGTCATGGGTCATCTGTTACCCGACAAAGTAATCTGTCATAAATTATTTACCCAATAAAAATAATAATTAAACATGTCATAATTTGTTAAATTAAATGTGGTTATTATTTGGCATATTGGAGTGGAGATCTCCGTCTTGAGCAAAGGCCTATTTAGGGGGGGTTATTTGGCGGTCCTTAAGGCGTGGCGGATACGGGCGTGGGAATCGTTGGCAGCCGGTGACGAGTTTTGGCATGCCAACCTAGGATGATGTAGACGTCAAGTGATTGATAATTCCACATCTTGGCATGTGGGCCCCAGTGTACCAATCAGAGAGCTCTATCTTTTATCATCACTATCTTTTGTTTTATTCTTATCATGAACCTAGACATCTATGAGACCAGATTCAAGATAAATATGAGAACATCCTAAAGCCTCAGATCGTGACAAGTGTCACAATCCTAGAGACCCATTCCTTCTATAAATATAAGAACCCCCTTCCATTGGAAAGGGGCCCTGGATCTTTGGCTGCTGAGAGCAGTACTTCTTTTCCTCTAGACCTTATCCAAGTCTACCAGGAATTCTCTAAGTCCATCTTTGGATTTCTGTCTTCTACACTTTCTGGAATCATGAAAGGAGCTATCTGGCTTGGCATACGTGAAGAACACTTGAGTATCTCCCGTCTCTCATTCTAGCCATTGCCTACCTCTCACGCCTTATCGACTCCAACCCCTCTTCTGTTCAGTAACGGCGCGGGAACGACTGCTGAGTCGGCGGTTTAGGCCAACGTCGGACATAGCTCTCCTACTCAGAATCGAGATCTGAAGACACGTCATCGGCATTTCGACATCATGGAGATAACATTGGACACGTGGACGTGGATTCAAAAAAGGCACCTACAGTCTTCTATTTGCTTTTCTGATGAATTTATGAGCTTATTTCGATTTTGAATTTTGTTTCATGATGTTCTTTTGAATTTCGTGTTCTTTGTTTTCTGAATGGGCCAAGTGAATTGCGCTTTTCAGAAGTTGATGTAAATCTGTTTGATTTGTTGATTGGTTAATGTTCTAGAAATGCTGAGTACGTCTTACCATTAATGTTGCTGATGAAATTGTTGTTTACCGCGCTGGTCCTTCGGTGCTGCAACTTTATGGAAATCGATTGTAGTAGTGGCGTCTTACAAGCTTACAAGTTATTGAATGGTGGGGATAACATATCCTCTATCCAAAAGAGATATATGCAAGGATAACGTCTCCAAGCACAACTTTGCTTCTAAAGTAGTAATGGCGAATGTTAACATGCTTTTAACATATCAATTATATCTCTCTTATGCCAATTCTGACCCACTATAACAGTTGGCTAGTCCAAGAATAGATTCCAAGATTTTGTGTGAATCATGTCAGCCATAGGTCTCATAGACGGTTTCTCAACAAGCTATGTGCTTGACTCTATGGTGGGCAATGTAATACAAGTTTGCTTGTTGTAGCATCTGGTCCTACAGACCAGAAATAAAGGTGCATTTCTGCTCTTATGTCTTATTTTATCTAGCTAACTAATGAGTTTTATTAACTTTTTTATTTTGATTTTTTATGAATAGTTTTATTAACTTTTTCAGTCAAGTCTTGCTGTGCAATTTTTGTATTTCTATGTTTGTTTCTTTTAACAGGTCCTTTAGTTTACAAACTTGTATTTTTATTTGCGTAGATGTGACTGAAAAATGTTATGATACATCATAAAACTTAGTTTCTGAATTTCATGGCATTGAGGTTGCATGCTTATGCAATCCATGATTTCTTATACCCAATACAAAGTATTCTGTTTTGCAAACTTTTTCTTTTCAATTCATGTCACTTCTCATCTTTCACACTACAGGGATTTGTTGCTCTCCACATTTTTCCACCAAAATTTTCTCTTACCCTTTGCCATCCCATGTGTTGCATCTCTTTCTCTCTTTATCATGTGTGCTCTTGTGAGAAGGAGGTTTTTGACATCACTGGACCATATCGGATTGACTATAAGGCTGCTAAAAACCTTATTGATGCAGGTAGCAACCTTGAAGACTCACAAGAATGTCATGTTATAATAGATATCCAAGTTATCCCATCGGCCATCAACAACACCTGGTTAAATGCTAGGTCTGCAATTTCTTAAAAATATGCGGTTGGGCAAATGATGTCAGATTCGTATTTGGCATTCTTCCTCCGTCATTTTTCTTTCTTTATTTTTTCATTTTGAAGGTATGCATCATCTGTTAAGATTTCAATCTTGGGGATCTAAATATCTTTTATCATGTTTTAACTAACCTTCTGTCATTAACCTCAAAAATGTGAGAAGCTGAGTACTTTTCTTTTTCTCCATTGTGTAGCAACTGTTGCAAAAGTTAATCATTTTATTATGGTTACATCATTGGGAACAAACAAGATTGGATTTCCTGCAGCTATACTTTAAGTAAGATTAATATTTTCTATTCCAACAAAATCTTCAAAACAATTTTATTATTTTGATTTCAGGTAGAGCTATTGACAAAGGAAAATTATCATTTTAATTTTCTATATCAATTACTTAAGTCTTTGGACTGACACTAATTTGCACTATTAAAGTTTGTTCTGGGGAGTGCTGATCGGGAAAAGAAAAGCGGAGGAGTCATTGATATCAAGTGGTATTCCTTACACTGTAAGTGCTAATGCACATACCCCTGGGCAAATTTATTGAATAACGGGGCTGTGATTAATTTTCTTCTTTAGCTTTGTTCACTTACTTGAGTCTATTTTTAGCTGCTGGCATAAGTTAAGCTCTCTGCTGTTCTTATGGGTTCACATGGACTAACCAAAGGATCTTTGGCTTTTCTGAACTACCCAGCACAGCTTATGTTCAAATCAACCAAGGTAATATAAGTAATATGGGAATTTTATTTTCTCATCAAACTTGTTGAAATGAAATATCCAGTAGTTTTTTTTGTTCAAAAAATATAGATGGAGCTGAACTTTTTTATATGAATATCTAAGAATTAATGTTTATTATCCTAAGAATTGAGGAAGGTGATTTGAACATAATGATGATGTCGTATGACCAGTATTACGAATTGCATTGGTTATGATTATTGATACTTCCATTTCTTATTAATCATTTGAACTAACCAGTTGTGAAATGCATCTCTATTGTGTCCATTTCTGTTTTTCTGGTTTATGAATTTCTGTTTATTTTGGGAATTCAGGTGCTACCTGTGATGGTAATGGGTGCCTTCATTCTAGGTCTGAGACGGAAATACCCGTTACATGAATATGTTTCAGCTCTGTTTCTGGTAGTGGGTCTGATCCTTTTCACCTTGGCTGATGCCCACATCACCAAACTTCACCATGATTGGTGTTGTGATGGTAAGTGGTGCTTTGGTCATGGATTCCTTTCTGGGAAATTTGCAAGAAGCAATCTTTACCATGAATCCAGAAGCAACACAGGTGACTTGTTGTTGATATCATTCCTTCATATGAGTATTCTAATTTGAAGTGATTTCATATGAAAAATTCGTTAACCTTGACATTTTAAAAATTCCTGCAAATGGAGATGCTATTTTGTTCAACTGTTGTTGGACTGCCTTTCTTGATTCCACCCATGCTTGTAACTGGAGAGCTTTTTACGGCATGGAATTCTTGCTCTCAGGTAAAAATTTAAAATGCCTTGATTCAGCCAATTACGTGGTTGATTTCTCTTAAGTAAGAAAGAAGATGAAGAAATACCAAAAAAACAAAGTAGATGGCATCTGTCTGTCCAGTTTTTGATTTTTTTGTATCATGATATTTTGTTTTAAATTGTTACTCTTAATTCGCTGGTATTATTGTAATTTTTTTTACTTGTCTCGAAACAGGTATGGAGATAGTAAGTCGATCAAGATTGACCTCTTGGAGATGCAATGTCAATGAGATTAGATGAATTGTTGCTCATTTCTTCTCCAACTCGAACCAGTTGTGCAAGTCTTCTCACACATGTCTTGTTTTCAATGTAAATGCATGTGTTGTCTGCTGTATCTATTCCAAAAGGAATCTTACATATTGTTAAAATTTCAGATCAGTTAATTCTTGAGTATTTGAGCAGGTTTCCTACTTAATTAAGTTGAAGCATAAAGTACTTTGCGGTTGTTGGGAATTGATATTACTAAGTAAATCTGGTTGCTAGCATGGTAAATTAAATGTGGGGGGTGGGGTAAATTATTTTTTTTGGGGGGGGGGGGGGGGGGGGGGGGTGTAAATTAAAATTTTTTTTTAAATTAATATACTTTTAGTGGCATTTGGTGGTTGCCGCTAAAGCTTTCAAGTGTTGATAAACTTTATTACGACGCTTTAAAAAAATGCCGTAAAAAGTCACTTTATAACGGCATATTCCAAAGTGTCGTTATAAGTTGTCACTGTAACATAATGCAACACCACTTAAAACGGCACTTTATCAAAATGCCGTTATATGTTATAACGGCATTTTTCTATATTATAAGGGCACTTTTGAAGTGCTGTAATAAAAAGACTTTTTTTGTAGTGAATTTATGAATTGTCCTAGACAGCCTCACTTAGCTGCCGCTCATAGACTTGTGAAGTATATTAAAGGTTCAATTGGTCTTGGTCTATTCTTCTCTGCATCTCCTCAACCATCACACTTGAAAGTGTTCACTGATTCTGATTATGCGGGTTGTCAAGACACTAGAAGGTCAGTTACAGGTTATGCAGTATTTTTGGGGGAAAATTTGATTATCTGGAAGTCTAAGAAACAACAAGTAGTTTCAAGATCTTCAGCCGAAGCTGAATATAGGGCTATGGCATCAGCTGTGTGTGAAATTTCTTGGTTGAAAAATTTGTTGAGTGATTTCAGAATTGATCATAGTCAAGCAGCATTGATGTTTTGTGATAATCAGATAGCAGCAATATACATCTCTTCAAATCCAGTTTTTCATGAGAGAACAAAACATATAGAGGTAGATTGTCATACAGTGAGGGAAAAGGTTCAAGCAGGTCTCATTCGAATCATGCATGTGAGGTCCCAACATCAGATTGCTGATATATTGACCAAAGCTTTGGGTCTCAATCAATTCTGTCACTTAGTAGGCAAGATGGGGTTGGTAAATATATATAATCCATCTTGAGGGGGAGTGTTAAAATGTACACGGGTACAGAGTTTTTACAAGTTAGTTGAGAGTTGTTACAAGTTAGAGTTCTTTTTATTCTCTCTGACAAAGAAGATTGTGGGAGATATTTTTAGCTTTCTTTATGTACTGTTAAACAGGTTCTCTGTTTCGTATTGTATTGAGACAATAAGATCAGAATTTAATAGCTTTCACCAGGATTTCCTTTGCAGACTGCTTGGCTTGGCGTCACCACAGCCATATTAGTGAGATAACCCTCTTGTTGCAGAAATCTTCGAATTATTTCCGACTCCATCAAGAGTTCATCGTCTTTGTTGCATTCTGAGATGGAACCGTTGCATGGGGCGAGTGCATCCCTGCCTTGAGCAGCAGCACACGTGAGAGAAAGAACAGCAATAAACAAAGGGAGGATGAGATAGAGAGTTCTTTTGTTATCCTCTCCATCCATTGCCCTATGCACACACCCATTTCTTGACGCTTTCAACTACTATATATGCACATGCAAGAGCCAACAACAACCCCTTTTGGAAAGATAGTGGAAGCAGCACTATAAAAGACGTGGACGAGCACTCACCCATTGATCTCTCTCTTTCTCTGTCTTTTTATCTCTCCATTGTTATTGTTTATTGTGCTTTACTCAACTACTCCACTGACATATATGGGTCTGGAGTGAAATGATTTAAATTAATGCACTTGAATTATTGGGAAGGGAGTGTGAGTTGAAAACGTTTTGTGGTCCTGTTATGAACAATATTGAAGACGATAGAGGGTCTGGTCTAGATGGAATGAGCTTCTAGATCAAAAAAAAGTAAAAGAAAATATCATGAAAGAGAGACAAAAAGGAAACAACTACCAAGTTTTTTTTTTTAATATTACTAGGCGAGAGAGGTGCACTAATGCAAGTATGTGTGTAAGTAGTAAACATGAGACTCTTTGGATAGTAGATTTATACACATAGGTATTTTTTGATAATATATATAGTCTTTGGGTGGGTAGTTTTTGTAGGATAAGTAGAAGAATCTTGGAATATTCTTTATATAGAGGATATATAAAGAATTTTCAAAGGATTGCTTTTGACTAACTAGCTAAAAAGCCAGCCAAAATCTTGGAATATTTGACAGAGTTCGCTTAATAATAATATAGGTAATCAATTTAATTGTTTCTATTTGTCATTCTTTCTTAATTTCTTATTGAATATATATATATATATATATGATCATTTATTTAATTTGTTTGCCAGGAATACTTGTATGATTGGAAGTAAAGGTACAAAGATCATAATGAGGGCGAGTTAATTGGAACTTCATCATTTAGCCTAATGGTTAAGGCTTGAAATAATTCATAAATCAAGTTATAGTCAAGTTAGGGTTTAGTCTAACCTAATTCTAACTGACACACACCTAACATTAATTTATTATTTAAAAAACAAAGATGCATGTACTTTGAATGGCCACATAGCTAGATCAAGAGAAACATGTAGAAAGACATTTATGGAGTTAATAAAACAAGACTTACACAATCTTAAATTAACTAAGGATATGAGTTCTTATAGAACAAGATGGAGAGACAAGATTTATATTGCTAATCCCATTTTGCTAGGAATTGGTTTATGTTGATGATTATGATGATGATGTTTTTTTCACATATGTCATGTATAAAAGTATGTAACGCCCCGGATCCGTATTGTTCATTAAAGATATAATACGTCTCACGGAGTGTTAGGTAAGGATCCAAAAATTAATGTGATCGTTGGACAATCACCTAAGTTATACCATATTAGAGTGCATAAACAATTATCAACTAAGATGTCCAAAAATAATCTTTAATTATAGTCAATGATTCAACATCAAACTACTTTATTACATTTCCAAAATCAATTTAGTACGTCAAGTCCCAATCCAAAATACCCTACTAGTCTATGGAACGTAGTAATAGTCTTCCTCCCTATAAGTGTCAGTTTGATCTAACCCAGTATGCGCCTCACCACGAGTATCTGAAAATAAAAACAAAACAAACGGAGTGAGATACGAATATCTCAACGAGTAGCATATGCATGTAGAAATAGTTAGCAACAGTTATAAATATGCCACGATAAATAACGAATACAAGTAAGTCGATAGAGATAATTCCGAATTATAAATCCAAATCCCAATAACAGTTTTCCACAAAAGACCAACTACAAATACAGATTACACATCGAATGGTCAATGTCATGACTATTGCTTAAATTGGTTAATTTACATGCCAAGGAGACATCCACACCTCCATGTACACAGTTCCGGCCTACTTAGGGTTTCGAACACTCTGAAATGACGACCTACTCAGGGTTTCGTCATCCAATGCCGGCCTACTCCGAATATCAGCATTGACAACCATGCCTACTCAGGGTTTCTGACTGCTCTACACCGGTTATGGCAACACACAAGGCCATGCAATTACACCAATAAACAATAGCATCACATTACTAAGCTTAAACAAGGATCCAGGTGAAGCTAAACCAAAACAGAATAACAAATACATAAACTCACCCCCGGCAACGTAATAAACCAAATGTTTTCATCATTATCACCATATAACCTCATCACAGGTCACTCCAGACCAGAACAGTAACTCATGGGACTCCAGAATAATTTTAACCCAAAACACCAATTTTTAAACCAGTAATACCATCTTTTACTCACACAAGGACAACACTCATAAATCCGGCTCAACAGTTGGCAAACCGCTAAACTCAGGTTAAACAATTTCACAAACTGGAAAACAGCTATAAAACATAGATAAAGCAAAGTTATTAGCTCAGGATATCAAGAATAATAATTTGACTACAAACAGTCCTTTGAACATCACTTTTGGGAACTCATAAAAACCTAACAACAATTTACCCAATGGTCTCTGAAGATTAGGAGCAAATAAAAATGTTTCTAGCAACCTAATTGAACTACTAGCTAAGATGGTTAAGCATTTAAGTACCAAAAATGGGCTCAAATTGGTCAGTCGCACATTCCTTGGAAATTTCGAGGGTGCGCTGACCTCGGGTCCCTTGGCGCCAAGTCGGCGGACCCAAATGTTTGTATGCGCCAAGCTGCCGCTGAGGATAAAAGGTTGGCGGCAGCTCAGCGGAAACTCCCCTGTATTTCACGGTGTGATTTTAACTCACTGTTAATACGATTTAACCATGACTGTCCTGATTTCAAGCCTCTACAACAATTTTTCTATACTTCTACCACCTGAAATAGACGATTCAACTCAAATTGAAATTAATCTAATACGTTTCATATCACGCCTCAAAATCTCTTCAATAATCCACGTTCGAAACTAACATTTTTCAACAAACATGCAGTTCGGCTAATCCCAGGAAAACAAATCCAATACATAGAGGAAAACGATGCTACTCACCTGATTCGAATACCCTCAAGCTCAGCAACTCCAAGGCTTCAACTGAGCACAAACGGCAGCGATTCTCACTCCAAAATCTCTGCTGCTGTAGACACCCCAAATTGCACCCCAGTATAAGAGATTAACTAAGAAGGGCTCCAAAAGTCTTATTTGAGCCTTGACATATGTCAAGCATTCAAAAACAATCAAAATTGGTGCCAACCGTACTGAGTATGCGGTTTTTATAATCTTGGTCTCAACCGCTCTGTATGTGCGGTTGCGACTGCACACACAGCGCGGTTCACATCAATGCTTGTTGCGCTGGCGGCCACGTGGCTTCGCGAAGCTTCGGCCGTTAAGCCGCGTGGACAGCAATCAATTAAAGCATAACTGAATTGAACCGCCCTGTATATGCGGTTTGGTCAAATTTGTACATGAACCGCACTTTGAGTGGCGGTTGTGTAGAAACCGCACTGAGTATACGGTTTTGGCTGTTTCGGGGATTTGCGAAATGGCTCGATCCCTGAGCCTTATTTACACATATTACCTCTCTCTTAGGGACTTGAACTCCCTATTTCACCCTCCGAAACTTGCTGAATTACTCCAATTCAAGCCTTGGAGGAGAATTGGAATAGTCTAGAAGGCCTTTTTGGCCTACCCTTGGGACTCTTCTACCCTTGACTTGGCCTATAAATAGAGGGGTCCTCCTCTTGCAAATGGCTGACAATTTGAAGCATAGAAGCTCTGCAAGAAGAGGAGAAACTCTGCTGGACTGTCTACTCAAAGCTCAAGCTACCTAAGGTAAAGCTCTCTTTAGGTTTCTGGTTTCCTCTTTACATTCCAGCAACCTCTCATCTTCTACCTTTCTGTAGTGTAAGGCCTTTGTGCATTTTTGTAACCCCAAACCCCTTCTAAAGTACCTGGGAATCTTCTCTAGCCGTAAAACGTGAAGAGAGAGCCTGGGGAAAAGGAAAGTGGAATGGATCTTCTAGGTTTAGAACCCTCAAATGATGAAAAGCATGCTATATGGTTATTTTGAACCCATGAATGCTTCTCTGAGTTATTTTGTATTTGGAGAAGATGTGAATCCATGCTCTCAATAGCCATGGATTCTAACTTTCTCATAGAAATGTGATTTCCACATCTTCACACCCACTTTCCACCATTTTTTTATCAAAATAGGCTAGATCTTGGATTTCCATGTAAATATGGAAAATCTGAGATCATTGGCCTTAGAATGAGTTTTTAGAACTTCATGAGAAGGTTTTTTGTTGATTTTGAGGTTTTGGTCGAATCCACATGCACACATGCACTGGTTTCCATGTTTCCTCTTCAAAAAAACCTCAAAACAGGACAGATCTGTGGCCTGTCTTGGAAGACTCATAACTTCATCCTCCGGATGAATTTTTGAGTGATTCCAAAGACATGTGATAGATGGATGTGTCTACTTAATATCTGGAAATTTTCGTCCACTTCCATGTAGCCACGTTTTGACACTATCTCTTCAAAGTTTGTAGGACAGTTCAGCCCAGATTGCTGAACTTGCCTCTTTGATGGTGCCCTATTTGCTCAGTTTTAATCCGTTTCCTATGATTCCAGTTTCTGAGTTTTCTTTGAGAAATCTATTTTCATTTCCAACTAGTTTCAGCAGATTTCAATCTGTTTTGTGTCTTGGGTGCTCAGTTGACTCAGAGGTGCTCGCTGGCATAGTCCAGAGCTCATCTGTGGTCTTCTAGGCCTATTCAAGAGAGCACACAAGTCATATTCGGACAGAGATTGGTGTGAGGTCTTTTTCTTTGGAAAGATGGCACTACATACTTCCTCCATACCAATTTTCATGGATTTTTATTGAGCCAAACTCCACGAATAGAGCTTTGAAAATGCCTACTTAACGCTTTTTCTGAGTTATAACAGCAAATTTCATATGTGGATTTCTCTTTTGTTTTGAATCGGATTGAGCTGAATTTTCTACTGTATATTCTAATATGTATCAGTTTTCAAATGGCTTTGGTTTCATTTGATTTGGATTTAAATTGAATGAGTTATGGTTAATCAAAGCTTTCAAGCTCTTTTGACCTAATTTCTCCAGATTTGCCTTAGCTGGATTTTCTTCATTTCTATCTTGATTTCACTTCACTCATGAAGTTCTAGAAGTGATGGATCCATGAAGAGAGCCTAAGTTCATTAGACTTCTCATGTGGAAGGGTCACACACATTGTGCTTGTTAAGCACCTCTTAGTTCATTTTACTAACAAATGATTTAAAGTATAAGCAAGCATATGGTAACCGTCTTAGACGGATGAGTGGGGGTGCCTAACACCTTCCCCCGCTCATAAATAATTCCTCGTACCCAATCTCTGGATTTTCCTTGTATTAGAGCTACTTTGGCTCTATTTGACATCTATGAATCCTTTGGTGTCCATTCACACCTTAAAATGGATGGTGGCGACTCTTTACATTTATCGATCCCCGCATGACGATAATCGGAAGTCATCCGAGATGACGAATCCATGTCTCACAACTGGCGACTCTGCTGGGTAATAAGCGGAATTGAGCCATGTTTTGCTTGCTTGTATTTTGCTTGATTTTTGTTGATGGTTTGATTGTTTGATTGATTGTAATGAACATGCTAAACTTGTGTGTTTTGTTTCTGAGAATCCAAGACCCATGAGAATAGGGTATGTGAGGTATGCTTGATTGTATTCAAAACCATGTTAAGAGACCTAGCTAGTTTTACCATGCTAGGCTACCATGTTTACATAATGTGCATGTTTTGATTAGGACTTGAATGTCATTTAGCATATGATCTGGATTTTTTTTAGATGTTTTGAATATGTCAAAAGCATGCTCACCATGATTGAATGCTCTTTTGTGTAAAATGATAACATGCTTCCATGTTTACATGATTTGTGTGAATGCATGTTTAAATTGAGCATGCTAGGTTTTTATTACCTTGCTATGCTTGTGATTACTTATCAAATTTGATCTCTATATCATGCCTTGGTGAATGTGTATGGCTTGCATGGCTACGAAAAAAGAGTGGCAAGGGTGGGACGTTGTGTTGAATGTGACCCACCTTTTTCAAATGCACTTGAGCACTTTTTTATTTTTTTACACAGCCTACCTATCACCTATAGGAAGTTGAACAAGAATGTGTGTAGCTTGGCGCACCGAGGTCGTTACTTCGGAAAGCGAAAGTGAAAACATTCACCTTAGAGACTTTGAGCCAATGATGTGATGACATGGTGGATCTAGAATTCTGGTCATACACTAGGCTTGAGCTCTAAGTTGCCAATAAGCCAAAACCCAAAACCCCTACGCGAAGGTGGAGAAACACCCTTTTGGCCAAAATAAACCAAATGCGATGGGGAAAGGGTTTGTAATTGAGGGGAGGTCGTCTTGCATGGCTCAGGTGACCCGAGGTATGATATGGACACCATCTTTGAAGGTAAAAATGAGTAACAAGGTATTTTCAGTTTTTCCTTGGGATAATCTCCATACTTTGTAAGAATCAGGCTCTTGGTGTCCATTTGATTGGGATGTTATTTTCCCAGAAAATTTATTGTTATCCTAGGATTGGTGTAGCCCTTAGAGAGAGTTTTTACTCTTCTTAGGTGTCATTCTACCCAAATGTCCATAGGAGGCACCTAAAAGTCCCAAAATCCATGCATTGGGTGTCCATTTTGGGGAGGGAGCCTAGGCCCTCCTATGTATGAATATTACTAATCCTTTGTTTCGCAGGAAATTTGTGTGTGAAGGACACCCTGGAGCTGCTGGTACAAAGGGCCTTTTCCTTTTTAGTTTAAAAAATTTCTCATTCTCAAGCCCAAGGAGGCTAAAATTGTAATTTTATTTTGATTCGTGCCCTTGAAGGCCAATTTGTATTGTAACATGTTTCTTTTATCATAAGAAATCTGTTTGTGCATATTTTTGGTATCCCCATGCAATCTCATGAAATTCAAGGGTTAAGCGGGCCTTTAATGCCATTTGATGTGTCAAGTGCCCAATTTGGGGCAGTCTGAAAGCCACCCAATGGTGAACAATGTGTTTGGGCATTTAACTAAGCTAATAAAACCAATTGGAAAAAGAAACAAATCGAAATCTCATTTTCGGCTTGAAACCGTCCTGAGTATGCGGTTGTCTGCATTTTCGCTGCAACCGCATGTATCATACGGTTTGAGCCAAGCCGTCCTGAGTGTGCGGTTTTAAGCCGAAATCCCATTCTGGCCTTGCTAATTAAACATTTCGGGGTCCTTTTATCCCTAAGCCATATAAGCAAGTGGGCAGGTGTGCTGGAGGAGATAAATGGCATATAAAACATTCCAAATTCACCCAAATCAAGAGATTAAGGTCACTTTGGACAGATTTACCCAAGTTGAGCAAATTAATCCAACTCAAAGGTGAAAATGATGAAATAAAAGTTGGTTCAAACCAAAAATCAGGTCAAGCACCAAATTTTGGGGTTTAAGCTCATGTTAGGCTCTTTTTACCTAATTTGAACACTTAACCCATCTTAAGTGAAGTAAATGATTAAAAGAAAATTGGTTCAAATAACCAACCTAATCATACTTCAACCTCAAGAATTGAACTTGGAAATCACAATAAGCTTCCAAAGCATGTTTTAAGCCTAAAGTGGGATCTAAACCAAGAGTAAAAGGAAAAGAAGCTCAACTCTTTTGAAATGGAACAAATTCCAACCAAAAAATAAGAAATCTTTCATCATAAAGTGTTCAAACTTTTAAGATTTCAACTCATTGGGTCACTTGGAAACCTTTGAATTCCAAGCAAGTGATCATTTAAAGATCCAATGAAAGAAAATTTCAAATAAATCACCACCTTAAAGACAAATTGAGTCTCTTTTTAACTCAAAACACCAAAGGCTGGAAATCAAAAATATTTTAGGCATCTGAAAGCCTTGGAATTTCAGAAAATCAACTCATAGGATCCCTGGAAGCCTGAAATTCCAGATTTTTTCCAAAATCTTCATAGGCCTTCTAAAGACTGAATTTAGAAACTCATAGGATCCCTGGAAGCCTGAAATTCCAGACTTTTTCAAAATCTTCATAGGCCTTCTAAAGCCTGAATTTAGAAACTCATAGGATCCCTAGAAGCCGGAAATTCCAGACTTTTTCAAAATCTTCATAGGCCTTCTAAAGCCTGAATTTAGAAACTCATAGGATCCCTGGAAGCCTGAAATTCCAGACTTTTTCAAAATCTTCATAGGCCTTCTAAAACCTGAATTTAGAAACTCATAGGATCCCTGGAAGCCTGAAATTCCAGACTTTTTCAAAATCTTCATAGGCCTTCTAAAGCCTGAATTTAGAAACTCATAGGATCACTGGAAGCCTGAAATTCCAGACTTTTTCAAAATCTTCATAGGCCTTCTAAAGCCTGAATTTAGAAACTCATAGGACCCTGGAAGCCTGAAATTCCAGAATTTTTCAAAATCTTCATAGGCCTTCTAAAGCCTGAATTTAGAAAATCATAGGCCCCTGAAAGCCTGCGTAATTTCGGGAGGTTGTGAAAGCCTTAATTCCAAAGCATAAGCCCTTGGAAGCTTGCGTAATTCCAAGTCTCGAGTTTGTCTAAGGATTTTTACTTTGGACGTCTCATTTTGTGGGATGTGTTGGAAGCCCTATAATTTTTCAATATTGGTGGGTCTTTTTCGCACCAACCAAGTCATAAGCCCTTGGAAGCTTGTGTAATTCCAATGCTTGATTTGACTATAGGCTTTTACTATAGCCATATCATTTCTGTGGGACATGTTGGAGGCCCTAGAATACTCGAACAAAATTTCTGAGGTTTCATCTTTTTCGTATCAATCACCTCGTCTTAATAAGGTTATTTTAACCATAAATACAAAAATCAAAAAAATATGGATGCAAAGAAAACCCCAGACTCATGTTCACCAAGCCTACATGCATGCATGCATAGGTATCTAAAATTGATTTAGGGGGGTACTAACATTTTTCTCTTTTGTCTTTTTCTTTTACCTAAGGTACTAAGTTCTTACTGCAACCATTGCTCCCCGACGGTCTCAGAGATTAAAAGCTGCCACCATGAACCCTGCTGAAGAACAATCTACTGTTTCGGCTGAGGCCTTTGCTCAACTGCAAGAGCAAGTGGCAGGGATGACCAAACTATTGGAAAATTTGCTGGCCAACCAAGCCGCTCAGGCTCAGGTGCAGGCGCAACAGGCGCAGGCTCAGGTTCACCAAGCTTCATCATCCCACAATGCACCACCACAGGCTCCACCCCAGACTGAACTTCCACCACCAATCCAACCTATCCCACCTCAACCTGAACTCTCTCATCCAAACCCCGAGCCTATCCTAATCCGGGAGGAGGAATCTGAATGTGAGAGGGAAAAGGAGAAAGAGAAGGAGAGACTGAGGGTAGAGGTCGAAAGAAAATTTTTGGACAAGCTGGAGTCCATTCAAGAGGAACTGAAAGAAGTGAGGGGGATCAACACGTTGGGAGGTACCAACTTTCAAGATCTCTGCCTATACCCCGACGCATGCTTACCGGCCAAATTTAAGTGCCCGGACTTTGAGAAGTATGACGGCGCAGGATGCCCAATGAGCCATCTGAAGCTCTACTGCGGGGCATTGTGCCAGTTCGGCCGGGACGACGGCATTTTGATCCAACTGTTCCAGAGAAGCCTGACAGGGGCAGCTTTGAGGTGGTTCGCGACGGTGGACCACGGCAGAATCAGAAGGTGGAAAGATCTGGCTGATGCTTTCCTAGCTCAATACAGATTCAATGCGGACATCGTGCCGGATAGGTACGATATGATGAAGATGAACAAGGGAAGAGAAGAGACAGTCAGGCAATATGCCAAAAGGTGGAGGGAAGCCGCCTCTCAAGTTAGGCCTCCCATGATGGAACCAGAAATGGTTACCACCTTCATTGGCACACTGGGGCAGCCGTTTTACAATCACTTGGTGGGTCAGATTACCACCAGTTTTGCCGCTCTAGTGCAAGTTGCAGACCGGATCGAGGATGGAATCAGATCCGGGCGAATTTATGACCACACTGTCTCGGCTCGTCAGCAGGAGTCCACTTCTGATCCTTCTGCCCAGAAGCAAAAAAAATGGGGCAAGAAGGAATGGAGGAAAGAAAGAAGGGGAAGTAAACATGGTACAACCCCAACCACCACAGAAACCCATCCAGATCAATATTGCTGCACCTCCACCCAGTCCAGTGCAGCCACAATAGACCTATCAAAACCCTCTCAACATTAATGTTCCTCAGGCAGCAATGCCCAACCAAAAAAGGGTATTCTCAAAATAGGAGAGAGACGCTTGGATGGCGTCCAGAAGGAGCAGGGTCCTTTCCCCTCTTCCTGTGACTCCATCTCAGCTATTGCCATCTTTGTTAAACGCGGGGTATGTCACCCTGAAAGAACCAAATCCGAATGCTTCAAAGGGAAAGAATTTCGATCCCTCCACCACCTGTGAATACCATATGGGTGCACCAGGACACCCTACAGACAGGTGTTGGCCATTAAAACATGCCATCCAGGATTTGATCGATCAGAGAACCCTGTTGTTTAACACGGCTGCACCCTCTCCCGCCAGGACTGACATTGGTCAGAATCCTCTGCCCCAGCATAATGGGGCTGGTCCTTCCAATTTTGTAGGGACCATCTCTTCTAGACCTAGGACGTTTGATCCCTCGCAGTTAATTGCGCCAATAGGGACGTCCGTTAGGGTCTATTTTGACCAGGAAGAGATAGAGGAACAAATCAATGTCATTTCTGGAAATAATGGAAATGGCAAGACTACAGAGGACATTAATGCCTCTTTAAACCGGGCCGCTTCTCTCATGGCCCAGCTTAATGTAACCAAACCCCCTCTCATTATTAATTGCAACCAGGCTGTTGCTTCCCCACCTACTCCATCATCCAAACCATCTTTGGTCATTAATTATGACCCC